>RXPK01000067.1:1758173-2420133 GCA_004143645.1 Protaetia brevitarsis | reverse complement strand
CCGATATTATTTGTTCACTTGCCAATCGCCAAGCAGTGATCGCCGTTTTGCTATACGCCGCGTCGCTGATCGGTACTTGATATCAAAGAAAATATTTACCGCAATCACTTATCATTGCTTTTAGAATTCTCCACTCACGGCTGTGATCCGTGATTCTCCAAATGATATGACGTCCTAACTACAAAAAATGAATATGAAGAAATGTATGAAAGATATAATAATAATAATAGTTTCTTTATTGTTACACTACTTGCACAAATTGAATAACAAGAAAAAACACCTACAGATAAACGATCAAGGATCCGCAAATGGGGGCAACAAATGGCCGAACTCAGAGAGTTTTTCAATCCGGCCGCCCAAAAAATATAAAAGTAACATCTTATGGTGTTGTAAACTAAGATACATACATACAAATAGGAAATTCAAGCTGTGGGAAGTACTCTAGTCCTTTGGAAAGGAGGAAAAATCTAACCTTTTCAATATCTAAACTATTTTTTGAAATTTTAAATAATAAGAGAGTTAGGTATATCGTATGATAGAAATTGAGAAAAATGATTTTTTTAAATATCTGGGAAACAATAAGATAAATTTCAAATTTGATTTCACCAGTTATCTCGAAAAAGTAGATGTCGACAACCTATCTCATTTTTTTATATCTCCGCTGCTAGGTACCTGCTATATACATCCAATTTGATCTCTCTGACTCTGTACAGAGATGTGACGGTGAGCAATAAAGAGATAAAATACATGACTACTTTTTCAAGTAATTTAAGTTCCTTTTTAACGTTATCAACTCAGCCTAAAATCCCTGTAAATATAAACATCTCCGGATACCGAGAGGATAAATCATTCACGCTTTGTTAATTCTATTTCCCGTTTGATTTTCAACCTAGTGTAGACAATAGCTTTCAATTACCGCCAAACAAAAAAAAAGTAGCAATTCATTTTCCCCAAAATGGGTGACATTTTACTGCAACATAGAACTAACTATTCCGAATTTAAATTTCCAGAACGACGATGCACATGGCGTTAGTTATTAAATGCGACACGTCGACCGGCAACTCCGCAACATGCCCATTCGGCCGCTTCGACGGACACAGACCTCACAACAATAGACACCCACGAACTGTGGATACAAGAAACGGAACCGGCGCCATGTACTATGTCCGCCCTGGGTCAGTTCGGTGCGGAAATGCTGAAATTATCGCGGGGACTGGAGGCGGCTTCTACCAACGCCAGCAAAAACTGTCAAGACTCCTCCAACCAGAGCAGTATAAAAAACGGGTGAGTGGAAAGTGTCCTTCTCGCGACCCTACCGGTGCCCTCACGCCCCCTCATGACGAACTTTGAAATTTAAATTTCAATGTTGACCGGAAAATCTCGCAAGTGTACACAAAGAATCAAATGGAAATTCCAATTAGCTTTCATTATTTTTCACATTTCTAAAGACAATTTAGAAACGGACTAATAATGTATGGTAATATATGTAATGAAGCAGTCCACCTTAGCCAAATTAATGTGCGGATACCATGAATCAGAGAGAATTTCAACCCCTATCAAAAATTATTCCATTACTAAAGGAACGTATATTACGAAGCGATTTAATAATAAAAAATACACCGTATTTATGAATAAAGGTACTACAAGAGGCTGTTTATTCTAAATACAGGCTGTCCCATCAAAGACTGGATCTTTAATTACAGCTCAATTTTTGATATTAGAAGAAAGTATTTTTGATTACACAGAGTGTCCCAGAAGTAAACAAAAGCATACTTGCTCCATTATTTTAAATGGAACACCCTATATGTTATTCCACTTTTAAATTCTACGTAGAAAAATCACTTTTATGTAAACTAGTATATGTCTATGTATAGTAACAACGTTGTTATTTACCTTTTTGTAAAAAATAGGCCTACTGCAAGCTTTCAGGCAGTTTTTGACAACATTCCACACGAGTCTGTCAAAAAAGCATTAATTAACAGCAGGGTAGATGGCATGACTTCCAAATAAATGTCGCACAGGGGGGAGTTACATTCCTTTTATGTGGAGCTTAATAGTAGGCGAACTCTTATGCGGGCTGACTAATCTAGGCATACCCTGTCAAGGATATGCTGATAATATTGTCATATACGCAAGAGACAAATTTGAGAATACCCTCTGTGACATAGTAAAAGAGGACTAAACTTTACGAGAAGATTGTATCAATCGGTGAGGCTTAATATTAATCCCACTAAGCCTTCGTAGCATTCACTAAGAAATAAAAATCCAATCTTAAAACCATAAAAATGAATGGGCAAAATATAGAATAGAGAACGAAGGTTAAATACTTTGGCCTTACCCTAGACAATAAATCTCTATGGAATAAACATGAATTTGAAATAATCAACAACGCC
The DNA here is from genome assembly GCA_004143645.1 of Protaetia brevitarsis. Lineage (NCBI taxonomy): Eukaryota > Metazoa > Arthropoda > Insecta > Coleoptera > Scarabaeidae > Protaetia > Protaetia brevitarsis. The sequence goes on along the minus strand of RXPK01000067.1, from coordinate 2,417,740 downwards.
AAAAAAAAAGCCTGATGGTGTGCAGAAATTGTGCAGGGAAAAATTGGGGATGTAACCAAAAAATACTGCTTTGGATGTATACAGTGAGACCAGTCATCACTTATGCATCAGTAGCTTGGAACAAAAAAACTAATCTGGCCACCGCGAGAGAATCAACCTCTCGTAAAAATTAGCATGCGTATGCATAACTAGGGCTTTGAGAACTTGTCTAACAGTAGCTATTAGATCTTACCTCTCTCCATATTGTGGTAGAGATCGTGGCAAAAACAATCACCCTCAAAATGGCCAATGAAGAAATGATTAGGCATAGGGCTTAATCTCCTAACGACGATTAAACTTGGGACATAACCCAGGATGACATGTCAAAAAAATCAGCTTTGTGAAGGAATTCACCACAAAGTTTAGTAACAAGAGAAATGCCATCAAAAGGTACACTGATGGCTCCAAAACGGCAAAGAGAACTGGAATAGGAATACATGGGCCTAGAATCAAGTACTTCGAAAGCTTAGGAAAATAGCAAGTATCTTCCAGGCGGAAATACACGCTATTGAAAGATGCTTCCAGTTCAATATTGATAGAAATTATCGAAAGCAGGAGATTATCATTATGTTTGATAGTCAAGCAACCATTAAGGCGTTGACCTCACATAAAATCAGATTGTTTGGAATACCTAAGGAAATTAAACAAACTAGGCAAAAGGAATAAAGTAACCCTCCTGTGGGTTCCGGGTCACACAGGAGTGGAAGGAAACGAGATAACAAATAATCTCGCAAAAAAAGGGGCTGGAATACCTTTTGTAGGGCCTGAACCCTTTTGCGGGATAAGTAGCAGTACAATACTGAAGAAACTGACAAGACAAATGTAGCAGAGAAAATCTAATTATTGAGAGAATTTCCAGGGAATGAGGCAGAGTATTTTTTTTTTGGAAACCTATAACCAGAAGAGGTTTACAGAATCCATCAACCTGAGTAAGAACAACGTTCACATATTAACAGGAATCCTTTCTGGCCATTATAAAGTGAAAAGACAGCTGAGTAAGCTTGGATTCGCAAAGAAATCTGAATGTTTTGTGAGGAACAGGATGAAACACCCATCCGCCTCCTCTCAAATTGCGTAGCACTGTGCGACCCAAGGGCGATGCACCTGGGAGCATGTGAAATCGAAGAGGGAGACTTACTTAATCTGGGGCTTTCTGATGTCCTACACTTTCTGAAAGGAATAGGATTAGAAGGCCAGCTGTAAAACAGCAAGAATAGGGGACACAATAGATCTCTTAGGTCGCAGTGTAACATCACCCTCCTCACATACATACAAGCCTTCACTTAAGGCGACGTAGTTTGTATTTGCATTTGTTTTAGATATTCATACATTAAGTACCTTGCATTCTTATTTTAATATAACAGTAAAACTAGAATCGATAAAATTATATACCTACAGGTGTCCACTATAGCCCTGAACACTTGCTTAAAAGTCCAAGGTAGCTTGATTTTTTTAAATAGAAACCTATATCTTTACTTATGCTATATGTATTAATTTTTACAGAAAGCTCTTCGAATTTATACTAAACATTTATGAAGACTCATGCCGGATTCTGTAGATAATTATTTTTTGAATTTTGCATTAATTTTCAAGTAAGCTTAGTACGTATATAAACAGGATATTACTAAATGGAGTCGCAAATTAGTAAACATATATCAGTATCAAACGATAAGATAAAAAACTAAGAACACGTTTTTTGAAAATAGAAAGAAGTTTAATGTCATTCGTATATTGTTAGAGTTCTCCGTGTTTCTTTCATGTTTTAGCTACTTAAATAAACTGTGTATAAAAAATAGCTATCCACCAAATTAGAATCTACAAAAAGCTCAAATTTTATATTAAATTTTCTAGGAACAATGATGGTCCGTGGCTGCCATTCTTTTATTTAGTAATGTTGCTGAACTGCTCGTCCCACACACAAAAAAAGGACAATAAGGAAATAACCTTAAGGTCACCACATATTTGCCAAAGATGATTTGAATATCAAATGAGATTTAATGTAGTTTAATGTAGTAGTCATACGTTTATTTTGTATTTGTAGAATGAGCCAATCGAGTTGATTGTTTAGAGTTACCATTATAAAGTAAAACGGGTTTGAGACTTGTTTTCCACGAGTTTGATAAACAATCGCCCTTCTGCTGGGTTATATTCAATACTCATTTCATACAAAAGTCGATTTACATCAGTGCATCAACATAAATTTCTTTCAACTTTGGAAAAAGAACTATTTTTTTGTGACGATTCTTCAATACAGAGATTCCTGTAGTAGAATATAGAATATTTTCTTGTGAACGTGACAATGTGTGTTTTTTGAGCACGAGGAACGTATGACGTCGTCTCCTTTGTAGTTGCCCTTCACGAAATTCCCGAGATTGTTACAATACTTTGTTTAATTCAAATTTTACGTTAATCTTAGCGAAAACAGATAAAAATACTATTTTGAAAATGTGGCTTAATACCCTACAGTAGAACACAGTTTTATGTTTAAAACAAACAAAATAGTAAAATTTTAGATTGTTGCCAGTTATAAAACTCGTGTCGGGTAGTGCAAACAGTAAAGATGCATAAAGCACTGCACTATTGACAATTTTAACACTTTTTTGACTAATTTAATAGTCAGGAGAGGTCCACTGACAGGTGGAATTATAAAATACTTCTAGTCACATTTTATTTGATCTAGACTAAACAAATTTACTAGCTGTTTAACTAAATGAATGCGGTCTATTGGGTGTTTTAACACTGTTTTCTAAACACGACGTCTTTTTAATATGCAACTTGTATTTCTTACTGCTATAATATTCTCTCTTTAAGACGTTTTCTCAATTATAAATATGCAGAACCACTCATTCAAAAGGTTTGGTTTCAACTAAACGTGTCAATTTTAAAATATTTTTTTGAGAACCATTATAAAATCAAGTGAATGTTTATGCTATGTGACTGAAATCTGAACTAATTACGTAAATAGATGTTCCCAATACATATTTAGGATGTTGATTTTTTTTTATGCACACTGGAATTAACGTTTAATAACACAAGGTTACACTTTGCAGGTCAGTACACGTTTGGTGGTTTGTTTGGATATGTTAATTCGCAGAAACAAACCCGAAAACAGATCCACGTGCAATGCACGTGGTGCGTATAATGCAATACCGTAGTAGATTAGGTGGGGTTTCTGTATTTCTATCCGAGGGAAAAATTTTGATTGGTTGACGCTTCTGGGTGTCTAGAAAAATAGTTAATCCTCATATCTGAACAAAGAATTCACACGAAATTCTAGTAATTTCTCTTCTATTAAACGCACGTAGTCAACTCGCCTGGCAAAGTTTGTAAAAATCAACACTAAAATATTTGACTAGCGCAAAATTAACGCCAACACCGATAATATTTTCAACAGTGTGAAATATGCTTTTATTTAAACTCTGGATATACTGCAAATCCGTGTTATTAAACAATAATGTAATAAACACATTTCCACATTTGTTATTCCTAGCAATTTTGCCAGTCAGTTAATTTCTAAGATTTCCGAAGTGTAAACAAAGATATTGAAAGAGTAAACCCCGCCTCGTTAAAATTCTATATCGGGTGAAAATTTCGTAACTATTCGAGTGAAAAATCGGCATTAGAGACGCAAGTATTCGGAACTACATTTTCATCGGAGTTTTCATTCACGCTCCGACTTCATTCGCGATTAATGACCGAAATATTTAAATGAAGACCGGAGTTTTGTGCGCCCGCGAGATTATAAAATATGTGCTAGTGGGTCTAACAAAGCGTGGTCCCTCACAAAGAGAGCACTAAAAATAAAGAACAGAAGCGATTAGGGAACTTCATTAAAGTATGAGAAATATCCCAGTTGAATTTATTATCAAGTGGCTCTAACCTTCCGAGTCCAACATTTTCTTACGCTGAATGTTTTCAGTGCTGCCTCATTTGCTTAGAAATTATGGTATTAAAAAAATGACCAGGAAAAATTTACGACAACAGCTGGCGATAAGAAAGTTAGTTTGTGAAAATGTAAGAATTAGCTAAAAGTAAGAAATTTTAGTAGTTTTTGTGATTTTAGAACCGTGAATAATATTTTGTTATTTTCTCTCTTTACACAAAAATGTTTGACATTATGGATTCAGACACACATGTGTCATGCATATTTTATAGTGATAGACAAGATAGGAGAAGTGAATACTGTAAAGTTTTCGGGCTTCCAATTATTAACACAGGAGATATATTTAATAAAAAGTACTTATTTCTACACTTAAAGTCTATAATAATGAAATTACACTACTAAAAATACTAATTCACTTAATTACTAGTTATTAATATTCACTATTTTTTTATTTTCAGCCGTAGCTGAAATAAAAATATTTATTTTGACAATTTTATAATAGATTGATTCATTGATGCTTTTTACATGATGCGTGCTTACAAAATATGGCGCTAGATTTTAAAAATTAGATACCCTCTGTCTATTTTATGTTTTAACCAACGTCATGTATCATACTAGTAAAAACAACTTTCTGACTTGACTATTTTTCTCAAGTATTGCTATTGAAAAAAGAAGCAAAGTTTCCGCTTGTCTCACAGAAAAAGATACAAAGATTAATTTCATGAATGTGACAGATAGAGACAGCCCTATTACTGCTTTCTTTAAGTACAATACTTAAAATAGTGCATCGTTTCCGGATTCTCTTATGGCACCTGCCAGTTAACAAATCTAACCTATAGCGTCGTCGGTTTGTGTATTTGAATTATTATTAACGATCTCTTGCCCGTTTTTCGCTTTGCTTCTATATTTTGCAAGAAAAAACTGTTCGTTTTAGAACACGGAGCCTTCTGTAAAGTTTTCAGTACGTAAGTTATTTTGATTAAAGGGAATGTAAAATCGAATTTAAACTAATACTGAAAAACCGCGCGTAAGATATCGATTTACTTCATACGGACGAAAATCAATTACGTTGGTTAAAACGTAAAATAGACAGGTAGTATGTTTCGATTTTCCTTAATTTCATCAATGTTGTACGTCTGCTGATAAGAGGTAGTATTTACAGCTTACATTTAGTTTAACAATGTCATGATTACATTTTAAATTCAGTTTTTAATATTTTTTAATTTTTTTTAATTTAATTTTTGAAATTGTAATTCTTCGCTAATAATCGAATCGATAATGTATCTGTTATGTATAATCACTATTAAATTTAATTGTAAATTAAAAATTAGGTGTGAATATTGACATTAAACAACAAATAATAACCTCGACTAGTAGTTAGGTTAGAAACAAAATCATTAATAAACATTTAAAAGAGAATGTTGCTTGTGTTAATATAAAAATATAATGAAAATTTAAATAGCAAATGAACATGAACTGAAAGCAGAAAAACTTATAAACCCTGAAAATTCGAAATCAAAAATATACTCTAAAAAGCAACCAATAAAATCTGAAAAGAATGTCAACTGTACCTGTCTTAAATTTGGTTTACTTAACTCCGAATACTATTTATTAGAATTTTAATTAAGCATTAAAAACAATAGAAAAAACAATTGAAACAGTTCTTGGATTTAATTTTTTTAAGGAAACTCCATTTTCTTGTATGTTTTCATAGATACATAACTGAAGACATTTCTTAATGAAATCAACCTAAGTAGAATGTTTGAGCAAATAGAACTCTTTATTTTGGGTGAATAACAGGGAAAGAGTCGAAGAAGTCATTGGTTAAAGATGAAACTGTAAGCAAGAATCAAGATGAATTAATAAAAGATATAGATTCGAAATTAAATCGCTACTATCTTGTTTTAAACGAAGTAAATTACCTGATTAATTCCTAAAAGTAGGTGATAATGGAGATAATTTATCATTAACATTTTTGCACGAAGAAAACCATTAGCACACTTAACCCAACCCTACTTTTGTTACATATTGACAGTATAGTCGTGCCAGTCTGATAGACCGGTAACACGTAGTTATGGGTTAACGTTCATCTTTAAATAATGATTATTGCAATCTGAACTATCAAAAGTGCCTTGAGCATATTCAAAATTATAGATACGAGTTGATTCTTTAATCTTATCAGTTCTTCGACACCCAGGAAATTTGCAATTTATGTGAAAGTTAGCCATATATATATAACTACACAACGAAAATTTTGAATGAAATCTAGTAAATTCACATAAAAATCAAAATTTATTACCTACGTTTTGAAGAGCACAGATGGCGGTTTTAACATTGTTAGTGGGAAAAGTGACAAAATCGTCATTATAGCGGAGAGAACATGGGAATTTAAAAGAAACCTATTAAAAATATTGGGAAATTTTCATAAAATTTCTACCTGCATCATATTTAGAATTACAAGTTTTTAAGGTTAGAGGTTAAACAGATTTTGTTGGGTTTATGCAGGTTTATGAAGCAATAATTGCCAACATTCATTCAACGAACCGAAGTTGAATTTCTTCCGTATCAATAGTTAGTTACCGTGCTAATGGGCAGCCCGCTCGTGGCTACGTTCGCTTGCTTCCAATTATACATACTGCTGTGTACTGATGGTACAAGCATAAATGCCAAGTGAAATTAAAAATGAAAAAAAATGAAAATTTAAATTTACTAGCTCAGCGGATAAAAATTTAAAAGGGCGCAAAAGACTTAATAAACTCAAGGTTATTTTCAGAATTAACTATTCATGAAAATAAATGTGGCGTAAGTAAATCAAAAATAAAAGAAACTGAACTCTTGAATAACATTAACAGTCATTAAATTTATTATAAAAAAAAAGAAAAAAAAACATTTAATTACAATTACAGGAAAAATCAAACCTTGGACTGAGAGTCCTGGCCAAAATCAAAACCTGCTTGAATCTACAATTAAAAAGGACGATGCAAATCCTTTATCAAAACAAAAGACAAATTTATTCTAGAAGAAAATCCTATTTCACAAAAAATCCACGTGGTCTCAAAATTTCAACACACTAAAATTAAACTAAACGTGGACAAAACAAGTGTACTAATATAATTGAAATTTAATCACAAGCTCAAATGCTTCTTTTCACCCAATCCGAGGTGATTAAAAACTCAAAACTAAATTGAAAACTACGAAACGGAAAATTAAACTCTTTAAACTAAAAAAACAATTTCTTCTAAAACAAATTACAATAACTGATCTTATATCCAATATGTGCACAATTAAACACAACAGCAATTATTAAATAAAAGAATTCCTTGAAAGATGATAATTTATCAAAATAACGAACTACATATTAAATGAAAATGAAATTACCAAAATGGCACCAAAGAAAATAAATAACACATCTACTTACGCCGGCATCGTTTAAGGAACTACCTTTTAGAGGCCCATACATCGCGTACATATAACAATTTACAATTGCGTGCCAAAGCGGCGCATGAAATGCAAAGAAAATCTCTTGAATATTACAATGAACTATATACACTACTGGTAAATGCAAACTGTACAACAGACTGAATTTAAATTTAAACAGAACAATTAAAATAATTCCAATAAACAAATCAATTAACAAAATCTTTTCAAAATAAAATATTAAAACTGTGGAAACTCTATCATTGCATTGATAAAAATGAATTGAAATGAATAAAAATACAAATTTGAATTTCCGGAAACCCGGATGCCAAACCACAGCAATACGTATTACCTTTTCATACCCATGGTCTAACTCGGTCCTCGCTCGCGTGCCTCAATTGCGAATTGATGCGGCAAACAATAGTGCCCTCTATGAACAGCTACGTGACCTCCGCTCTATATTGGTAGCACTATCTGCCAGCATAGCAGAAAACTCAAAAACAGACGCGCACTACAATACTTTTTTTTGCAAGAACTGGATACACTCACATTTATTCGCCTTATGTTTTCTACCGATTTCGCAAGAGCCAACAAAGCACGAGTTGGTCTAATCGTTGCAAAAAGGGTATTCACTTCTCTTGCGATGGGCAGGCAATCAAGAGGAATCATACAAGATAGCTGTAATTAAATACCATCAACATAAATAATATTTTCAGTGACATTTAAAAAAGATGATTCAAGCCTGATCAACAGAAATAGTAAAATTAATTATAACTCAATATATAACATCATATTTCCACAAATATAGTATAACCAAGGTGCTTAGCTTTATGATGAACTATCTTGCATGCTATGTGTGGAGGGTAGAAGCACATTTCTTTTTTTGGCCGTTCTTATTCTTTAGACGTCAAAAAAACATTAAATTTACCATTACCGGTATAGATATAGATATAACTGATTACACGGTAATGTACAGATGCAGTTATTTCATTATACCGCTTACAATTAGGCACAAAATAGTGCATAAAGACTTACTTAAACTTTCAGTTTTTTAATCGTTTTCGTGGTCGTATTTAAAGTCAGTTTTAAGATTTCGTATGTCTAGAAACACTAAGTTATGTTTCTCGATGTCGTTGTAATCATAGATTAGATTAAATAAAACATATTTGGCCAAAGTTTTGTGCCTTTTGCATAATGTAAGACGTTTCGGTGGAATGAATGGGTCCGAATTAACTATTAATTATGTAAAATGTCTTCGTTCCTGGCCCTTCTACAAACTTCGCCAGAATGGCTATGATGATAACACCGAAAATCATTCTTTCTAGTATGACGACTTGAAATTAAGCCAAAATATCCAATCATAGCTACTCTATTCATGACACTTTTATGTTGTTACGTACACTCGAGTACATACAATACCAACCATATAATCTGGTGTACAATTTTAAAGTAGCTTCACAATATCTTTGAATTTCAGAGTATTTATGATTATAAGTAACATACAAGTAAAGCAAATACGTGTACATTAGCGAATCAATGTTCCCTTGGAATTTTCCATATTTTGTAAATAAAATTCGGATTTTAATTGCTTATTGTAAAATAACTATTTGCAGGAAGAACTCTTGTACAATAAAAACAAATTAAATAAAATGCATTTCTTAACTGTCCCAAGTTCCTTAATATTTATATCTGTCCGGCAAACGCATTCGTGTGTTCTTTATAAAAACTGCGTCTCTGTTCAGTAGCAGCAATATCGTAATCTTCTTACGTTTTTCACGGTTATTCAGGTCGCTCCTCTAAGGGGCTGGTGCTGCTTCCCAAGTTCTGCTCCCACAGTTAGGTTTTCCGTGGTTTTCCTTGCTCCTCGCCACCACTGCCCTGTATATTTTTGCACCAATTGATGTAGAATTGAATCCTCTATCGAAAAGCTATAGTGTGTTCTTATACCTATCTCTAACGCTTCTTTTACAATTAGTGATATTTAAAAAATATGCTGTGTATTAGTGTTTAATTAATAGTCGGCGGTGAAAATAATTTTAATAGTTCAACATAAGAGTGATTGTCATATCGGAAAACGTTCCTGTACCTTATCTCTACATGTCCAAGATCTTAAACATAGTTTTAATTATGATGGTACTCCCATCCTTGAATTAGAACCAAATTACAAAAAACGATTATTTTTGGAAATGATTAATATAAAAAAAAAGTAATAATGCTATTAATTTTAAAACTAATATAAATCAATTAAGTAGTATTTATTGCAATATTTTACATCAATATTTTTTTTTCCTATTTATTTTATATGTATAACTGCAAACCATTTTTTTTTTTAATTGTGTCTGGTCCTGACTTGCATTTAAATGTTTTAACTATTTATCATTTTGTCAGCTGTCATTACTACCTATAACTTTGTAAGCAATTACTTATTGTGATTTTCTATATTGTTCATTTTAACTTGTATATTTTTAGTGCCTCCTGAAGATGTTTTAAATTAAAACGAAATATCGAGGTATTTATTTAGTTTTATTTTGACAGACCGAATACTCGTATATTACTCTGATTGTTTACGAAGTCCGGTCGATATTTCTTTCTTTTTTAATTTTAAAAGCATATAGAAAAAAATATAGTATGAAAAAATACCCTCACCTCACAGTTCCATACGTGCTGCTGCTGGCTGCTGAGGAAATAGGCATATTGTATTAAAATTGTTTTTCACCGCCTATTAATTAAATACTAATGCGAAACTGCACATTTTTTTAAAATCACTTTTTCTAAAAGAAGCGATAGAGGGAGATATAAGAACACCTATAGCTTTTCGATAGAGTATTCAATTCTACGTCTCTTGGTGTAAAAATATACAGGGCGTTTTTTTTTTCCTTTTAAAAAGGAAATAGTTTTAGTTCTAAGAAGCTACCCCGAATTAACCTTAGATTGTGGGGTACCCTATATAATTTTGTTTACTTTTCATTCCTTGGTTAAATAGTAGAGGACTGATACGCTCCACAGTTAATTTAAAAATCTCTACCTTTTACTGTATGGCTGTTATACGCATTTAATGCATCATATTTTTTTGAATATTTTTTTTTCACAAAAACCAAAACAACTGAAACGGTAACCGATAGGTAGATGTGTTATAAAATTTGTTTTAAAATCTCTAGTAGAACCTAAAAATGCACTAAAAAATATAGGTTTGTCTTTATAATATCAAAGTTGGCCAAGACTTGCGGTGAAACCGGAAGTGTGACATAGATGAAGTTATTGTTTTTAAATAGATGATAACTAACTATGCTTAACCTCAAAATTTCAAAATCGAGATATGATTACAAACTCAAGAACCTTTAATGGACGGGTTTCGTGAATCACCCTGTATATGTAATATTGTGTGTAATATTGTAACTGCAATTCAATATATAGCACCATGAGTGCAACACTGTCGTATAAGTTGAAATATGCATTCTTATAAAGGTTATAATTAATACTAGTCATAACAATAATGTGTAAAAACCGCTTTTAATTTACGTTCGTATTGTGTTTATAGTGCGAAATGTAGTTCTTCGATTGTAATAGAATGGTAGAAGGAACCAATATCTAATCTATAAGACGGCAATGACAAATATGCTTGTTGACAAAATGTAAAGATGAAGGTGTATTATTTTATTATATGATTACTTAAGCATCGTGAAGAAGAAACTTGGGCTATTGAAACCAATATAAGTACGTATGTTGTATGTATGTATTTATTGGATTAAACAAGTTCGATAAAAATAAGAAAGAAGTTATAGTGTCTAGACCTAGACCAATAGAAATCGGTAGACATAATTCCTTGTACTTTGGATTTTATGCTTAACAAATAAAACTGAACATTTTGTTTCGTATTTCTCGTGTAGATATACTACCACCATTAACTAACCGACCATTACATTTCCTATAGTTTAAACTAAATAAAACGAAATAATAAATTCCTGCAAATTATTTTCTCAGACTCAAAACGACTCGGTAGACAAAATAAAACCAACTTTATAGTATAGGTATTCTGCAAAATATCGGATTCTACTAGAATTGCAAATTAAATGAAATTGAATTCATTCATTTTAAGGTATTATCTGTTGTGTTTATCAATTTGATTAAATTAATTCATTAGTGCAAATTAAAATAACACTTCATGCACAATTTCTGCGACAATTGCTCATTTATTAACAATTCAAATATTACTATGCAATTATGTCCATAACAGAATTATGTTTGATTGCACCAATTTAGCATTAATTACGGCGACATATCTGTATTTGCGTACAGCAGATTCATTGCATTTTGTGAAATGAAGCTTTCGTAAATACAAACCCACATAAATTAAAACTCAGCGCGGATGACATTATTTGCCCCTACTTCACCGTTAATGCCATCACCAACTGCCACGTTGATTATATTAGAGCAAAAGCAAATGTAAATATTTAATAGTCCTGCATTCTACATGATTTACATCAGATATGAGCAAATGCCCAAAAACACTGTGATCTCAGTGATTAGACAGTGTATTCTCCTGAAACTACCGAACTGGGTCATTAGAATTTTTCGAACTTCTGGTAAGAATTTGACTTTGAAGCTCGCAGAGTAATCATGGCCTACTATGATCTATTTAAGGAAAATATTTTCAGCCTTATAGCACTTTTGGTAAATAGGGTGGCGATAGCAACATTCTTATTTTAAATGGAATGGTGCAATTTTTATGGGTCTAGCATGTCGCTCACATCATTTTTGATAAGTTTGTATTAACATTTCCTATTCCTAAAGCTAATCATTCTTGAGATATTTGCAATTTTATCAAGATTTTGACGTTTGCACACACAATTAAATATCCCATAGGCTATTAGACATTAAGATATTCTACTGATGTGAATGCCTGTACACGGAAATAGGTATTGGCTGCAACAGCAGTAACTGCAATACCCCATATAGGATATTCAGAAACTCATGTTCAATATGTTTATGTTATAATATATTTTTAATATTATATTAATATCTTTAAAGTAAAAAACCTTTTTTTTAGATCGTGGTATTTTCAGTGCAAGATTCTACATCAATTAGTATTAAGGTTTATGGTACCTATTATACTTTTCTACCCTCTACACGAAACTTCTTACTGTTTGTTAGATAGCAACGTGTCCATAGAACAATGCCCTGCCATTCTTTAACATATTATTTCGACTTTGCTTGTCCCATTTAAATCTCAATATCTTTAAAATTTTTACAGAGTCGTCCGGTTTAGTTCTAGCAATGTATTATCTGCATTAATAATCTGAAAAATATGTGATAGAACAGTTTTTTACAAAATAAAAATTAGATCTACATTTAGCACTTTAGTGCACGTTGGGAATTCATTCCTAAGGAAAAAGAGATGTGCATATTTGCACATTGCAGACTTTTGAGCTTTGTCCAAAACTTCGCAAATCATTGTCCATTCACTTTTTTTTGGAGTTGAATGTACAGTTCCTGTAGATTTCATTTCTTTTACATTGCTCCAAATGGTTGCTTCGTCAAGCTCTAGCTCCTTGGAGATTAGCTTGATAACTGCCGATTTAGAATTAGCCTGTTTGCACTGCATATATATAATTAAAAGGCATTAGCCTTGGTCCACTACTAACAACATAATTGTTTTATTAAAATCAAGAAAAAAAAACCTTTTTTGTGCGAATACCATATTAAAAAAGTATGCTAAACAAAGTAATAATATAAGTAAAAACATTAGAAACAATTAAAAAAACAACCAAAATCTGACATTACAATAACCGTACCAATCAATAATATTTCATTTTATCCAACATAAATTTCGTATGCATAGACTGCTTTTTTAGCTGATGTAATTTTGCCTTTAGTATTGGCCAATAACAAACATTAAAAATATAAGCCTTTCCTCTCCGACGTTATGTTATATATGAAATCCAGACTTCCATGGTCTTTTCATAAAATTTAAGTAGAGATTATAAAAATTGAATTTGCATTAAATTGAAAAATCGATATCCCTACTCCACTTGCTTTGTGTATGCCCCAACATACTTTGCATTCGTATGCAAATAAGGTCCTTGCAAATCAATTTTACGTTTAACGCTCCTCCATATGTATTACCGGTGATACGCGTAACACCTATTAGAATGGAATGTAAGAGAATATATCAGGGTCACCGGAAGCAGTTGCACCTTAAGAGAAATATGTGCCGCTTATTACTTGCCCATTTTTGAGATTTAATTAAACACTTTATTTATGAAAACTAAATTATTACAAATCATCCCTACCAAATGCTTCGATGTTATTTGACATGTCATCTAAGTATATTAAGTGTTCAAGACAGAGTAGCAATCTGGTGCTTGGTATTTGCAATATCCTTCTGTACCATGCCATTAAACTTTGTAAAATCTCAATTTTCAGGTGAGGTTGTCTAGAGTTTAATCTAGCAATATAAATAGGTGTCTTTTTGCCAGAAGAAAAGGTATTTAATAAAATTTTGTTTGCGTAGTATCTATTTCGTCATGCACCTTAGAAACCAAATTTCGGAACCAACCAACGGCTAAACATAAGAATATAGAAATTAGTACTAAACAAGTTCAATGTTACTGTTTTGCTATTGTTCTGTGCACAGTGAAGGAATTTACAAGAAGAATAATTTGGTATGAGGAAAAATAGGGCGTCATTTAAAAGGAATGTTCTAACCTAATATGATAGATAGTTGCATATAATGGCTTGCATTAGATTATAGTACAAATTTTACATTAGCAATAATTATTCTTATACTTTTGGTTATAATGAATTATAGATGGAATAAAGCACAAAAGGTCAGACTTTTAATCATAAAATTAGAACATAGTGTATACGGATTCTATGGTTGTAATGCTAACCAGAATAATAATCGTAATTATTGTTAATATAAAACAGTGTTTATTTAAAGGAGTAAATATGAGTTCACCTACTTTTATATTAATATTTTATGTTATATTAATAGTTTTTCCAATATGAAAAACAGAGGTATAAGGAAACATTCACTCCATTGGAATATCCCGTGCAAACGTAAAGTTTTATACAAAATATTTCCGCTAATAGTGCTAATACTCCGTATAGTAATATTTACACTTCACTGTTGGACGAAACTTGTAATAAGAACGTTTACTATTGTGCGAAATTTTTAAACAACGTCGCCGCAGTTTTGTATAATCAACACAATCTTCTAGAAAATATTGTGAAGTGTTTTACAATATTTACAATATTACACCTAGTAAATATAATAAACCAGAATTTTTATTCTGGGAAACTTTATAATGCTCGAACACTAGTTCACCGATCCAATTAATAATTAATTAACTATAATTGCAATATTCTGATTTCCCCCTAATATTAAGAAAGGCATCTGTCTACCAAGGTCTTCGACATATCGCAAAATTTACGCATTGCTGTTTTTGAAGCAAAAAGCTAATGTTAAGACGGGCATCGGCCTGTCGACATGACAGTAATAATTATACCCACCAACTACCAACATGCCTCGATATTTAAGTATTGTCGTTAATGAAATCAACAATAAACCCTCAAACTAATAAAATCTCCTTTTTTTGGAGATATTGCGAAAATTAAGAAAATAATTGATATAAAGAGCGATCATATTAATATTATTTTGTTACTTCTAGTTTATTAATTTAACAAACCCATTAATTTCACTTAAACAATAAGTACTCCCCAATTATCAAGTGATTATTATTAAGAAATAATGATCACGCTAACCACAATTGTGGTTAATTTAATGTAATTATTATGTTCAAATTACCTTTTTCCCAAATCAAGCCCACATTTTTATAAACAAGTTCTTTGATCTAATCATTATTACTGTGGCAAAGTTTTCCACCCATATGGTTATGTTCAATAGGTATATGTATTACAGTCATTATTGTGAAGATGGCGCGTCTCCTATTTCACTCAAACGCGGTTATAAAAAGGTGATTTGCTGCGTTTACCAGAAAAAAGAAACATTGTATACCGGCGAAGGAGAATTCGCAGAGGTCACATACAAAACAAGATAAATTAATGAGATCAAAACGTTTCAAATTAAGGGCCTTTATTCCTTGATCCGACAGTCCAACTTTACTGTACGCAAAATTCTACTGAAAATTCACTATTGCATTTCCGGGAAGCAATATGCAATTTATGCTCCTTTTATAGATATAGGTTATGTCAACAAATTGTGCAACAAAACTACACATTATGTTTCAAAGAAACATATTATACAGTAAGTAATTATTCACAACTAGGTATATTAATTATAGCAATAGCGTAATTAATCTGTACGCAAAATCTTAATGTCGGTTCACCACCCAGATTTGTAATAATAGCAAAAATACATACAAATATTTTTTCAGGATTAGTTGCAACTATTACCACTGGCCTAAATATACTATCTGCAACAGTGATCTGCAGTTAACACCACTGTAATGTATAGGTTCTGTCAACATAAATGATATACGAAAAGTATGCATTTTGTTGAAAAAATGCGATAACTTTCGTCAACAATTTAGTCGGAAATTTGAATACAAGTTGTGCGCGTCCCTATATGTTTAACAATTTCTTGTACAAAACTTTATAATTGTAATGTATAAATGTATTAAATTTAATTTTTTTTTCTGTGTGGTCCTCCCAAATCTTCGACGTCTCCTCGCCTTGCGAAATCTGCAGTCACCTCACCTATGCTACTGCTTCAAATTTTCTGCCAATTTTAAAGTGCGAGTAAGTAAAGTAGCAAGATAATGCGCAGTTACGAACAATAATATACCTTAAGTACTGTCTGTTTCAAGCTATAGTGCGGACGTTGTCGTGTAAACACGGCAAGCGGTATGCAATAACATCGCACTACACCTTGAAACAGACTATAGTTCCGAATTGTTTTGATCGCTGAAATATTAGAACTAAGTAAAATGGTATTCAGAAAACACCTTTCTGCCATACTGTTATTTCGATAGAAAAGATCTTTTAAAAAAATTTAAAAAAAGTATATTGTACTCGGGAATAGAATGAAATTGTGCCTTTATTGAATTTACTGATAGTGTCGATTAAATAAACAAATTGCTCTAGGGAAATATCGCTGCCTATTGACTTTAAAGGCAATTTGCCCAGTAGTAATTGTGTTATCACTGTTATTTAGTTCAGTAGTTATTGGTTTCAATGGCAATTTGAACTATGCATAGCTATTGAAAATTACTTTTGATACTGGAGCGACTATAATATTGAAAAGAAGAAATACAACGTTTAATTATCATGAGCAACAATTTCCCGTTTATAAATTTAGTAAATAAATATAGTAGCGTAAATTCGTGTAGCTGTTAGAGATCAATAATAATTACTTTAAAAAATATCTTTTACTAGCTTCTCAACACATCAATACACAATGCTTTTAAAGTCAGAAATATAGATGAAGCGTCCTTTATGATCATATGAAAAAAATAATAGCGAGAGGCGAAAGTTCGTCGTTTGAAAAACAATTTAGCCCCAATTTCAATGCCGTACATCAAGTTGACACGCATTATATTTCCATAGATCCTCGCGAACCCAACCGAGCATTAAGCATTACGTAATTAATGAAGTCCATTATTTCCGAAATTCGGGTTTGAAAATTAATAACCTATTGTTACGTATTTTTATGTCCTTTCATTTACTACCATTACCCCAGATGTATAATCCTTAGGTCACAGTTGTATTATAATTTGCTCTAAAATCGGGAGAAAGCCACCTTAAATTGAATAACTAATAGGTTTGACTTAGGTAGCAACAATTGTGTGATGGCATTAAATCTGAAGGCTTGCGTTTACATGAACATTTACTGCGTAACGTTTTATACAATTCATAATTGAAATAATACAACATTGTCGGGTTGTTCTCATTACTTATTATTATACTTTAAAGGGTTTTAGCTAGCTGAAGCATTTAACATTACGTATATAATGTACCTACATACGAATCGGTTTCAAAATTATGATTAATCTCAATTTTACAATAAGCTGATATTCAATAAGTTCAACTTATTTTTTGTTTTAAATACACTAAATGAAGTATATTGCTGCAGAAGTAACTAGTAAGTAATATAATTTGAATAATACATTATAGTACGTAGGAAACAAGCGTTTAAACACTTAAATAAAACCGCATAATGCCTATGTATAAATAAAAATAATTATAATAATAATAATAATAATAATAATAATATGAATTTATTGGCATTATACAAATTATACCCATATAGGTACATATCAAACTCATATATGCCAAAAAGGCTAAATTATCATAAGATGCTCTTCCTTTAACCTCCAATCAGTTATGACGTCCAGATTTTCACATTGTAATGTTGACCAAGAGTTTAATTTATACACTTGATACTCATCCAATTTATACTGCATTTAAATGAGATTGTAATAAAAATAAAAACACATGAACAGTGGAAGAAGGAATAATAATGTGACATTCGTAACGACAGTTCAGGAAAACAATTTCAAGAAGAATTCATAGTCGAGTATTGTAGCTTTAATTTCTAGAGTATTTATAATTTACGCAGTTTCTAGAAATTTGGAAAAAAATTGGATTGAAAATAGGTTAAATGTGGGAAAAACAAAGAGAGCAATTACTAGGTTTCGAAATAAAAAATCTCTTTAAAAAACGTATTCGGTAGTTTTTTTTTCTACGAATTACAATTCACCTTTATTATAGCAAAAAAGTATATGTTATTATAATAAGGTTTTTCATTCCTTCAACAAATCATTCATGTATTCTTATTAAATATTTCTTTTCGATATTCATGTGATTAAATGACAAATGACAAAATTTACCTAATCTGATTTTCTAATGAATTAGTCAACCAGTGTGCAGATAATTAACTAAATTGAAAATTCACATTTCAAAACCTCATTTTCATAAAAAGCGATAATTTCCTTTGTAGATTTCAATTTATTACGTATTTAACATCTGCATTTGACACACACCGACTTAATCAAAAAGGAAAACTAAATGGTAAAACTTGAAATGGTAATGGAGCATACCAAGCTATTACTGTGACGTTCTACCGAAGCACCACATACGACAATTTTCCCATATCATATAGATTTTGACAACATAACATACTGTATAGGCCTGCATCTGTTATATTACATGCATATTTGCTATGTATATGTACTACATACATATACTATATACTTATCTATCTATTACAGCTGTTAGTTTGCGAATATCTACATGCACTCTGAACACTTCCTAGATAGACACGTCGATGCATGTAAATCACAACACGTCTGTATGTATATACCTTGACTGTAATTAGTGTCGGAGGAATTTGTGCTACCGCACCGATTTCCAATACATCTAACTAAATCGGATTCAATCATATGATTGAATCTGATAGGATTGCTAGTAATTTAATCAAGGTGTGCTTGCGAAATACATGATACAGGGCATTATTAGCTTACGCAAGGCGTTTGGGTAGATATGTAAATTTCAAGGTTAATGTTTTTACCTAGCATTTTACTTTCGTATGGAGGTATTAATTTTTAGTATTGCGAACGACAAGGAGAGGCCACTAAATGCAAAACTCACTTTTAGGTTTGGTCAGTCAAAGTTTACCAGCCACAACACAGGAAGAGCATATTCTTACAATTGCAGAAGTAATTCATCATCATCGTACAGTTGGCGTTAACGCCGTCTGGCGCATATGCGAAAAACTAACAGATAGTACAAAGTAGACCTATTGCGCCTCCATTTTAGCCCTCTCACTCAGGTTGCACCCCATCATAAGAGTTCGTAATCTGGCTGAGAGTTAACTCGTCGACTCTGGCTTCGTGCAACCCATGGATCCCAAAGTGTATCTGCCTCTCCCCGTCCACGATTCCTGCACAGGGGAGAATTCACTAGCTCCATGCGGGACATGTGTTTATTTAGTTCGCAGTACCCAATTAAGACTCCTGTGAGTAATCTTAATCAATTCCTGTTTATAAAGACTGCCTTACGGAGTATTTCCTTATTCGGTTGAAGCCCTAGGGATTTACAGTATCCAGCGCCGGCGAATCCATTCCAAAAGTAGGAGTACCTAGCAGCTAGTTGGGACCTGATAAACGTTTTGATGTTGCAACATGAGCTACGACACGTCGCTTCTGGACCCACAAACGGCAGCTCACTAGCGCCCCTTGCTAACGTGTCAGCCATTTCCTTGCCTCTGATCCCAAGTGGCCTGGCACCCATCTCAATGTAACACTTAGATGTGCCGCCAGCTGTTTAAGTTTTCTGTGCCCCCCGATACCACCTCAGAGTCAAATCTGACAGCCCGCAAAGCTTTGAGGGCAGCCTGGGTGTCAGAAATGATTTCTCCTTTCCATTCTTGCGTAGACAGTTTAAGATGCCCTCAGCACAAGTCTGGATGACAATAATTTCGGCCCGGAAAATGGTGGGGAGGCCCCTAGGCTAAAATCTTCCCCGTCCGCTCTTCGTCCCTCCAGTTTCCAATACCCGTACCATTAGGCGTTTTCGAGGCATCGACGAACCAACGGGATAAACCCCGATTTGATCTGCGGTTGTAAAGTTATAATTATTAGTAATAATAATGAACGTGCAAAACAAGATTTAATTTATTCAAATTTTACTTAATATTTTTTGATTAGATATATTTGTTTATAAAACTGAATGTTTAGTATCTAGTTAATAACACTTAATTACACTAAGTATTGACTGGTATAGTCGCATTACGATTAACTACTGCAATATGACAAAACGAGAAGCAAAACTGAGTTTATCGTTCGATAAGTTCTCCTTGTCAGTTTCTGAAGCGAATAAAACAAATAGATATTAGCACGTATTACAAAAATGGCCTAAATAGCAAGGACAAAATTTCTAATAATGGGCGTGGTGAACCCCACATAATTAAGAAGGCAAAATTAGAAAGCTTCTTCTGGAAAAAAAAGGGATCGCAATAGGTCTGAAAAAGTCGCAGTGAAACAAATTCGTGGACCACCCCAACTCCAATCTAATCTACTATAACTAATAATTACCCTACCTATGATTATTACTAATAATAACAAAAATACAACAAATCGGTCAGCTGTCAGTTGTTATTATGTTTGCGGCCAAGAAACGGCTTTAGTTTTCTCCCAGCATTTGCCAAGGAGTAAAGGAAACTAGAAACTTGTTACTAATAGCCAGCAAATTATTGTTATTATCTTTCCGGTTTTCGCACATCGTGAAATTATTTCTACCAGTAGCAGAAAGAAGAGACCAACATGAACTACAAGCAATTAAAACAACAGCAGTACCCAATCTAATATTTGACCAGAACTTAAACCTAATTACTAGAATCAATAGTAATTAAACTGAAGATTTATAATTTAAACATTTATTTTATACATCCATACTATGCAAATAATTTAAAATCAATTTAGAGCACTAAAGAGCATGAAATACTCAACAGTACCACCCTACTGACTATCTAAATATCATGCCGTAATCTACCTAATTCCTTACCAGCATTACTAAAAAAATCTCTAATTTTTTCGCGTCGCGGCCAATTTCACCCCTTAGCTAATGCCCTAACTTCCGCACGCGACCACTACTCATCAGTAAGTGGACATTCAAATAAAACATGCGTCATTATCTACCCCACCACATTCACAATGCGAACCATTAACCCTTCCAGTTCTACATAAATATGATTTAAAATTACCGTTACGCGTTATTAACTCTATCGCCTAATACGACAACCTAACCCTCATTTCTCTAAAACGTGCATTATCTCATTATGAACAAATCGGAATTAATAATCGACTGATTGTGTAATTAAAAATGAAGGCGAAATCTTGCAGTCGCACATGCCAATTATATATTGGGATTCAAATGTCTAAATTACTTATTTCTGGGAATTTTATTTTTTATTTCCCCAATGCAACCAATGCACCTTATCAAAGCAACATCTTGACAAGTTTCCTTTATAATTTATAATTATGAGGACAAAGATATAGACGAGGCACTTCTATAGAGTAAATTGCGTCAAGAACCAGGAAAATTTAAAAACTTAAAATATCTATTCATTATTCAACAAGCACTATACCGTTTTTTTGTCGTAATTTTGACTACCCTCTTGGTTGAGAGGTGCGTAAAAATGTCTATTGCGTTGAAAGGACGTTCCCTTAAAAAGCGCTTCAAAGGTAAAGTATACGAGCAAGGGTCGTTTGTTCTACCCGGCGCCTCCACCACTATGGCACAAACCTTCCTAACTGGGGCTATCGCAATGTTTACTCGAGTACGTACCGTAATTCTGAACCGACCTAACTAAAGGTAAGTAATTATACATTTAGAAACAAATAAAAATAACGATTTTGTATTCCTTCCTTAAATAACACTCAGGGTAATACTTTCAAACTTTTTTTATACACTAAGTATTTATTTTAACAACTTATAGTTTAAGCATTAAGGCGAATGAGTACTACTGTCATACATACTGTAAATACGAAAAATTAGCTTAGTCGGTGCCACCTAATTCAACATATTCGCATACCGGTAGAAAAATGTAATATTTTTTCCCAGGAGCTATCACGTTCAAGAAAAGTATGTAACTAAATACTGATTATGAATACCCTATAAAAAATCAGAGACTGATTCCATTTACTCAGTTCAAAGTTAATCATTATTTCCCCCCTTTGAAGAGTGGTTTCTTTTTAGGTTGGTTTAAGGTGCCAGCTTGGCTTTTTGTTATGTCAAACTGTATACATTTAGGTTTACTATAATTTTTTTTTCTGTATAGTAGAGCATGTAAATAAAAAAAGGAAACCTGTTTCAATGATTTTAGTAAGAGCAATTTGTTATTGTTTATTTTAGAGTTAAAATAATTATATTATATTTATCAATTTTAGGATTATTTGTATGGAAAGAACAGGTAAAACACTGTATTACAATTACAAATATTTTAAATAGATTAAACTAAGTTAAAGCAATACATTAGTAATCAAAGGTAAAGGTCGGTAGTTACTATCATTAGGTAATAATGAAATAAAAATAAATATAACTTTGAGTAATGCCTTCAGAATATAGACAAATTTTCTTCTTCAATAAGAACTATGCAATGCTATTTTAATGTTTTACATAAAACCGGCTTCTTATGAAGGCTTCTTTTTGTTGCTATTGCGAAGTAATTTATCTAGTAATTTATCTAGTAATATACTAACGATGCTTTAAATTGTGTTTATTGCCAAGCCAATTTACTTTTATGAACTAATTTTTGTTAATCTAACTTGGAATCAATATTTTTAGGGACGGTTCCACATTATATAAAATTGCCGATACTTTCAATGGGGTACAGGTAAATTGCCTACCGAGATAAAGGGTAACTCTTAATAATCGTTAAATTGCCTTCCACAATTTTTAGCTACCTGATATACATGTGTAAATTGGGTCCTGGTTGATAAATTATAAAACAATAATTGTTGGAGCTTACAATTACAATGCTTTGGGAGGCAGTTTACATATTTATGAAAGCAATTAAGTGCGACCCTTTCTCCGAGTACCTGTGGGGAGGCACAGTTCTCGAAAAAAATCTTCATCTAACTTTGTTGTTAAGGATAACTTATAGACATGCAATTAAGAAAAAGATTAATATGTAAAAGAATATTTAAACTGCGGAGTTCTCTAGACAACTAACACTTTTTCATTTCCTACCCACTTAATAGGTGCGAAATGAAATGATACTTAGTTAGATAAGATTAGGTTCAATCAATTTTCCGCTATGCTAAGCAACAGTCTATAATATATAACAAACCACCATATGTACGGCTGGATGCACACGACGCCAGCGTACGTACATGAAAAGCGTTTGCGAAAACGTTTTCAGTTCAAATTTTGCTTGGAAATATGAATATTGATCTACATCAAGGAAAAGACGTAATAAAATTGCAATCTTCAATTCACGATCAACTTACTTTCCTCTCCAAAATATTACGATTCATTCTCATATTGTCGGCAAAAATGAGTCTATATAGAAAGTAATCCGGCTCGCTCCATCATTTAAAATAAGTTTGAGCACATTACAAAAGACGAATCTGACTTGCTTTCGGTTTGTGTCGAGCCTGCGTTTATGAAATATCCACTGTATTGAATATTTTAGTTTTGAACATTTCTCTGATGACTATCATTATCTTGAATTAGAGTAATACGTGTGAATCTATAGTCTCTTCTATCCTTTTAATGTTTCCTTTTTTAGAATGTTGTATTTATTAATCTACAAAGCATCATCGCACTACATACGTATTCATAGAAAACTATTCACGAACAAAATCTGAAAATTTCAGTGCATACTAACATGGATTTGGCCTAATCGAGCGAAGTATCCACAAGTCTCTAGCACTTTCTGTTATACAACGTGTTGACATTAACTTTCTTATTCTAAATGCAGCACCGTGTATAATTTTGAATTGCGGCGAAAATACTATTTAAAATTTATGTAGAGATCTCTATACCTAAATTTGTATGTTTTTAAGATATTTCAATTCTTTACACGAAGGTGACCCTGACAACAAAAAAAAACGTTGATATCTCGCATACGCTTCCGGTTTTCTTCACTCCACTTAACATACTTATGGATTGAAGATAATTACATCAAAATAGCGCATAAAAATTATTGTATATTGGCGTGAATGAAAATTGTTGAAACATTAGTTCCAAAATATGCAAAAAAATCAAAAATTTCAAATGGAATACCCTTATTATCATGTAACACTAAAAATAGGTGTAATTTGTTATTAAGTTTCCTACACCTATCTACAAAAATTTTCGAGATATTTCGAAAAAGGTATTTTCCCACATTTTAAAAAGTGGCAAGCTAGCTATGTCCGAGATGACGCAAAAGCAATGCCAACGTATCTTAACTACACAAACTAACACTATTTATTATATATGGAGGATGTAATAAAGTAATATCAAGAACATGTAATACTTTCGCTATACGGTATCCAGAGAAACAGAAACCGTCGATTACTGCTTTAAAACGTATAGTACAAAAAAAAATTAAGCAAAGCGCTTCAGTTAGTGTTACAATCCGAAAAAGAAAATCTATTGTCGATAGTTATAATACAATGACAGGGTGGGAAAGTATTTTCTTCAAATTTTATTTGAAAGAATAGTATATTTCAAACCAAGGGAGGAAAGTGCTCTATTGCAGGCCGTGGGTAAATATTACGAACCGAGCCGAAGGCGGGGTTTATAACTGCCCAAGGCCTGCAATAGCACTTTCCTCACGTGGTTTGAATACTATTTTTTCCCAGCCAGTCCAATTTTAACTAAATGTCTAAAAATAATAAAGACATACCTGTGTGTGACATGATAGATAGTAGGCTTAATCTGTCAAATATTTTTTGAGAACTGTCAAGTTAGCGTCGTTTTAAAAGTGTTTAATAATAGTTTAATTGAATTATATACCTAATAATTTTGCAATTATCTCATAAATGGGCTCAGACTGGGTCGAATGTACTAATGTCATCTATCAATAATGTCACATATTATAAGATGTAGAGTTTCGTCATGTCAATGTCACTTACTTTTCCTTCCTAGGGAGGTAAAGTACAACTTTCCCAAAGTGAGGAAAAGTATAACTTTCCGCCCCCAAAGGAAAGTGGACACTTTCTTCCCTGCTGGGAAAAAAATAATGAATTTACAGGTTTTTTGTTTATGGGATTAGTATTTCTAACCTTCCGTCGGGCGCAACCGATCTGTCAGGCACAGCTCACATGTTTTAACGTCGCAACTATTCCTCCTAATAAAAAATTAATTAGCAGTTTGACGTTCATCAATTTGTGTCTCCATCTCTGCGCTATCAGTTAATGTGTCAAATTTTCAATTGTGACATATTTGATTGGAATTACGTTTATACTCCGTTTTGTTTTTAGAAATACATCTTAGGGATAATGTTTATCTAATATAGATTTGGAAAAATATTCTATAATCATAATGTCACCAGTAAATGCTAAATTTTGGTCAGTAACTATTTAATATTCAAAATGTAATATAAGTTGTCTGTGTAAAATGATATTTGATTTGTATAAATCGTATAACAACAATTGTCTTGTAAAATTTACTTTAGCATTTTGAGAGACTATTTAATACTTAATAATTGCTCAATGTGTTATAATATTGCAATTATTAAATAATTATACTAATTGTCGCTTAGACACTAACTGAGCGAACGCAAAAATCGTCAAGTTTTTATTGGTTGAAGCAGTTGGACGTCTTAAGGCATAATTTGAATTTTATCATTTTTTTTTTAAGTTTTTTGTACTCACAAATATGAGACCCAAATGTTGAATAGTTTTAGGAATAGCACGCTAATATAAGTACACCTGTGTTTCAAATGAACAAAACAATAGTTATAAGTTCATTATTTCGAACTATCAAAACAGTGCAACAATCGATCTAAAAAACAATTTAATTTTCGTTTTCTAGTTTCAATCTATTTGCACCCATCGCGATGCAGCCTCTAATGAAACAATGCGGAATCCGATCAATTCATCGCATCGTTTCTTGCGTTATCTGTAGCCCGTTTTCTGTTAGCTTTAGATTAAACTTCTTTCTGAATTGCTTGATTCATGGTTATAAATGGTCGTTTCTATCGATAAAAACTATTTTCTGGATCCAGAGTACTCTTGAAAGAAACTTTCGATTAATTTCCTTTATCTAACTATTCCACGGACATAAGGTACTTTATTTAAAACGTTTCTTGATTACTTTAAAGAATGAATTGTATTTATTTATATTATGTCATTACTCTTCATAGAATAAAAAAGAAATTATGTAAAATAGCTTCAAACGAATTTAGCAGCAAGTGTGTTTCAATAACCCAGTTTAGTTTTAGACGCTATAATTGTTTAATTTGTCCATTTACATGTACTATACTTAAGGGAACACCCAACTGCAAAGTAAACAAATGGTCTGTGTTCTCGCGCTTCTGAACTTATTCATACGCTGCCAACTGTATAAACATCAACAAATTTCGTTTTCAGTTCGTTCCATAGTTCGTAATTGTACATGCATTGAATGTTCAATGATTTCCGCCATACAATCACCGCTTTCATTGTAGAGTTAATTTCCAACACTGATTGATTGTTTGTTCGTTTGCGGTTGTACGTCCTAATGAACTAAAGTTTTTCGTTAGCAAACAGCCCTAAACTTTTAAATAAACAGGAATGTAACAATTTCTAACAGAAATAGGTTAGACGTTTAGTAAAACTGTTTAACGTCTAAACAGATTGGTCTCAGGGCCAGCATCAATGGTTTGCGGACGGCACGGTGACGCAGAACCCCGCCATGCCTTTAGGGGGCATGCTTGATTATTTAAGGGCATTTCGCAGAGAGCCTCGCAAAATAGACCGCCATGGTCATGCTTGTGCTATTTTGATATTGATATTCTTGTGTTTTTATTTTTATGACTTTCAACAGTTATAGTTATATGCTGCGATAAAACTATATATATTCAACCATTTTTTTTTTCATTCTTAATGTCGATTAGTTTTAAGGACTGAGTTTACAGCCACCAATTTCATAACATGAACTAAACATTTTTCTTCATGAATAAAGTACATATCAGACAAACATAACATAAAACACGTTACATTCTGCTTTAGTATAATATTGATATTTGAATTTGATCTGAAGTAGCTTTTACTGTCACCAAAGTATAAAAAGTAAGGACATTTTGTCATTAAATCCTTTGAGGTTCGTTTGCAACGACCTTGAACCCTAGCTGCCATGTTGTTGAACTGTTGTGGAGAAATTCAAACATGCGGAATAAATTACATTTTATAGGAAATAGGAAAATAGATCAGAAAAATACACAAATTTATGCATTTTTTGTTCTAATTTCATTATTTCAAATATTTCTGAACATTATTATTCATACATATTTATTATTATTAATAAAAATAAACAAGATTCTAATAAAACAACGTTTGATTAAGTGATGCCCTAGTATTTCATATAAACAAGAGAGTCATGCACATATTTGCGTGTTATACAATAATTCAGTTCACATTATTTTCTTTTTCTGAAACTAAATCTTTATATATTTTACAGTATAAAATATTCTTTGCAAAAGTAAATATGTTGTGGTTCTTTCTCAAATAAAAATGCAACGATTTTGGTGGATGGGTTAATTGTAGACTTCCAGATTTCTGACAAGAACACACACCAGCTTATAATTAGAGTTAAAGAGTTATGACTATATCGTTCTGCGATAATACCAGGACTGTTCCTTTTTATTCGACTAATTCATTTCTAACATACGTATGATTCTGCTTTTTGTACTGATGTTTGAACTAATAACTTTTTAACTCTAACCATTATTTCTTTACGTTTCAATAAGTCATTATGAATTTGTTCATAGTCATCATCTTCATTCCGTTTAAAGTTTTCTGCATTAACTTCTTCTACCACTGCCTTATTTAACCCATTTTCACTGTCCAAATCGGTACAATTATGTTTTAAATATGATAAGTCAATTTCCAATGTCAATTCTCCTCCATAATAATGATCGCCTTCTTCCCTATTAACATTTGCCTCTTCATCACAGCCGCTACTCGTTCCACTTCTCTCTACAAGAGGGCGCAACAATACCGTTTGTGTAGGTACCAATGTAAGCAGTAACAAACTGCCATATTGGAAAGCTGTTGTGTGAAGAGAAGTTAGAATAAAAAATATAAACCGCGATAAGTCATCCGTTGTTCTTAATGCATATACTCTGCTACCCCTAAAGCATTATAGGTTTTCAGAATGAACTATTTAATTTTCTCAATTTTATATTTATTCGCTTCAGAAACGTTTTGTGGGCTAATTGGTACTAAATAATTATCATAAGTGATCTCTTTATTTAGAGGGTCAGCAAATTTTCTTAAAATAATTGATTTTTTTTTTGCTTCCTAAACAACAACTATAGCGAACAGTTTTGGAATTCATCTAAAAATTAGAAAAAAGAATATGTACAAACAATTATAGATGCACTATATTGTGCACTATGATACCTATTGACTTATAGGAACTGAAGATCTGATTAACCAGAAAGAAATATACATAAAAAATACGTATCTGATCTATAATGCATTTTTTAACACTATTCACACAGGGCAACTCTAAAAAACTAATGTAACCAGCCACAGACAATTTGTTGACGAAGTTGTACGTAATAAATACCGTGAAAACAAAAGTTCAAATTTGCTGTTACCATTAGTGTAGATGTTTTAAGTTTCTGAACCACATGTTGCATACTCATTTCCCTAACTTTTATCGCAGTTAGGGTAAATCTAAAAAGTAGGCATGTGTATCCTGCACGCTAGTACATCTATCGGATCGGCTGGCAGTCCTCACAGTCAACGGCACGATCAAGACCAACATCATATCCATCTACGCTCCAACCGAGACCAGCGCAGACCCGGCCAAGGATGATTTCTACAACCAGCTTCAACATGCGCTGGACTCGATCAAACAGACCGAGGTGATTATCTTGGCTGGAGACTTTAATGCCCATATTGGAACGGATATATCTGGCTGGGAAGAAACGATGGGAAAATTCGGCCATGGGGAAATCAACGACAATGGACTGCGTCTCTTGTCTTTTGCAGCATTCAACAACTTGATCGTCGGGAACAGTCATTTCCAACATCCGCTGAAACATCAATTCACCTGGCGAAATCCATCGGGCAAAGACTCGGCAGTTTTGGATTACATTGTAATCAATTCCCGGTTTCGTTCATCGCTGAGAGACGTCCGTGCCATGAGGGGACCCGAGTGTGGATCTGATCATTACCTCGTCCGGGCCAAGATTCAGCCTAAGCTCCAACGGGCGAAGAAAACGCCACCGCCACCAGCCAGATTGGATTGGAGTCATCTGATGACCCGAAAACGGGAGTTCCAGATCGCCTTATCAAACCGTTTCGCAACTCTGGCCGAATCTGAGGATGTCGATGCAGAAGAAAAGCAGATTTCAGGTGCTATCTTGGAATGTGCCAAACCTCTGTGTCCTCCCGTCCGCCGAAGAACACAGCCATGGATATCGGACGAGTGCCTAGATCTAGTGGACAAACGGAAGAAGGCAAAACTGGTGTTGACCACGACCTTACCGGCAGCTCAGTCGTGAAGTCCGCCGAAAGATGAAAGCGGAAAGGGAGGCATACTGGGATCTGGTGGCATCTGAGCTTGAAGAAGCAGCATCCAAGAACGAATACCGCACCCTATACCGTACCCTCAGAGGACTGACCGGAAAGACCAAGTCGACCAATGACAACATCAAGAAAACCGATGGAAACTTTGTGCGATCACCTTCCGAACGCCTGGAACGGTGGAGAGGCTTTTTTGAAGAACTGCTTAATCACGATCCGCCTCAGGGACCGCCGGCAGCTCCATTGCCCGTCGATCCTCCTGAAATTCCGATGGCCGATGACGAGCCCACGCCTGTGGAAGTGAAGGCAGCCATACGATCGCTGAAGAACGGCAAAGCACCGGGAGCGGATCAGGTTACTGCAGAAGCGATTAAAGCTGGAGGAAATACCTTGCTACATCGCTTTCACTCACTCCTCCGAACTATCTGGCGTACAGAACAAGTTCCAATCGCATGGAAGAAAGCCATTATCGTGCCCATCCATAAGAAAGGCGACAATCGGGAATGCAAGAACTATCGCGGCATCAGTCTTCTCTCCATCGTTGGCAAAGTCTTCATGAAGATCATTCAGTCGAGGCTACAAAAACATAGAGAACAGACCAGCCGAGAGGAGCAGGCCGGATTCAGACCAGGGCGAGGGTGCTGCGATCAAATATTTGCTCTTCGACAACTAATGGAGGACCGAATCCGGTATGGGCGGCAAACAGTTATTGTATTCATCGACTTCAAATCTGCGTTCGACTGTGTACACTGGCCTGCATTATGGAGAATATTGGAGATTGAACACGTGCCCCAAGAAGTCGTCACACTCCTTCGAAGAGCATACAACGGTTCAACCAGCCAGGTGCGAATCCGGAGCGATCTATCTGAGGAGTTTACTATCCAGACTGGGGTCCGACAAGGCGACGTGGCCTCTCCACTACTCTTCAACATCGTAGTCGACGCCATTATGAGAAAAACATTTGAGGACAGACGTGGAGTACAGTTCGACATCGATCACTCAGTGACCGACCTCATGTTCGCCGACGATAGCGCCTTTTTCACAGACAACGACGCCGACGCAACGGACACTCTTTATGATATTGCTCGCATCGCTCAATCGTACGGCTTGAAAATCAACGTGGACAAGACCAAGGTGCTGACAACGGATGGATCGCAGGCCACCGTTCACCTCGACGGTGTACAGATCGAACAAGTGCAGGAGTTCAAATACCTTGGGTCACTGGTTCAGGAGAAGAAAGTGGCTTCTACAGCAGAGATCCACAGCAGGATTGGACAGGCAGCTGCGGCGTTTGCCTCTCTCAAATGGTGCCTGTGGAAGAAGATTAACATCTCCATGAAGACCAAAATTCGCTTCTTTCGGACGCTGATTTTGCCAATTCTCCTCTATGGATCAGAAACATGGACCCTGCTTAGACTGGATTTGGACAAACTCGAGGTATTCCAAATGCGATGTCTGCGACAGATCCTGGGAATTTCATTGCGCGATCGCACTACTAACGAAACCATTCGGACAATCTGTCAACAACAACCAGCCATCGGTGAAGTGATCCAGCAACGACGATTGAGGTGGTTTGGCCACGTCTGCAGAATGGGCGCAAACCGAATACCACAAAGACTTCTCTGGAAACAGCGACCCGTCCAGTGGAAAGTTCAACGCACCGCGCCAAAGAAAACGTGGACAAAACAAGTGGAAGACGACTTGAAGAACCGGCGTCTCGACCTCAGTCAAGCTAGGACCACCGCTATGGACCGGAAAGCGTGGAGAGCGATCATAGAACAAGTCCGAAATCCTGCGGCACCTACAGTAGCGTACTGGTTGCGTGGGCAACCTCCGCCAGTCGCCAGCTAAGGATCATAGATAGATAGATAGATAGATAGATAGATAGTACATCTAGTTTGTGATCTATGAATTGGAATTATTTTATAAGAAAATGAAATGGGTAAAACTTGAACGGAAAGGGCATACCTCTTTTACCTCCTTGTTACCTATCCACAATCTATGGAAATAACACTTCTAAGAACTACCTGGCATAGAATATTCTTGAAATTAGAATTATAGCGTTCAAGTACGAAATCTCCTTAAAACTATATGCTTTTCTTCTTAAAGTAGTAAAGAAATACATTTTAGGCAAACCGGTTACCGCAATTGACCAAAGCGAGATTCGAACCCGCGACTCCCAGTAATGATCCATACTCGTTGAAAGGGGTCACTAATGTTTTACGGTCGTAAATTAAATGTTTTCTTTTCACTCCAATTTCTCCAAAGAAATAAACGTTTTGCCGACACACGGTAATGAATCTCTTAAGGTGAGTGAAGGGGCATTATAAAGGAATTAGTAAATAACGTAGTAAAAATAAAATCTCTTGTACGTATATTTTAATGAAACTGAAGCAGGAGATTAAACATTTAGCAAAAGTTAACGTATTTCAGGACTATACAAACATAAAAAATAAAACTAGAACAAAAACACAAATGTGAGTTGCGTCACCGATGTTATAACTGTTATTAAAAAGCCACAATACATATATTTTTTGATGTATACAATACCTATACAAAAAGGTACACCAATAATAAACGACGCGTAAAAAACTAATGTATGTACACAACACAACCCCGATACTGGTCCGACAGAAACAATTACCATCGATCACTCTCTTCTGTAAACTTCAAGGTAATATATAGCACATAATTTATTGGTAATATTTAGAGCGTATTTATTCCTTAATACTGAAAAATAGTTTGACGGCGTTGAAGGAATTGACGACGCTGAAGAAATTGATACAAATTGCATTGTCGGAGAAAAAAAAAATAAGGTTCATTATTACGTTAAAGTAAAAATTTATAATAGCTTATTAAACAATGTAGCAAGTGTACGTATCCACACGTGCGCTAAAAGCTAAGTTGGTCATTTATAACGGTCGAAATTACAAGAAATGTGTTTGAGTATCGGCCAAACTCATAGATTTTACTTCGGTTGAGCTTTAACTTAAACGAAAAGATGGAAACATATATTACCCGAATTATTTACAACATATTTATGAAAATTGATTTTCATAAATATGTTGTATTTATGTTCATTTTTGTTTTTAATATATCTCCAATTAAAAACACAAAAAAATTTTCCGAGATAGATTAAAATTTGCAGATTATTGTATTATTTCACCGAAAATATTAGCTAATAACAGTGAATTTCAGGTATAACGGACCAGATTGAAGAGTGAGATAGTGATGTCCCCATGTTGCCCCATCTCGCCTCTTTGGGACATTCTCTGGTTATGTTATAAAACATATTAAATATTTGAAATAAACAAATAACGCACTATAGAAAATACATGCAATACATGTCAATTAATAAGCACAAAAAAGTGTAGTTGTAAATTTATTATTTACTTATGCTTCCGGTACTGGCCGTTGAACTCACCATCAAAATAATAACGAAATTCTGGAAATTTCAAAGTTCGCGCACAAACAGCAATAATTTGTTATTACGACTAGTAAAGTTTCCTACATTACAACAAACATAAAACAGCACTTGTCAATATTAGGACTGCTATTATTTGACAGATGTTTACTGCCGTTTTGTAGATAAGACGATGTCCCCAGCATGCCTCGTGGCCCCATCTTGCCCCACCCTCCTCTACATCAGAATGAAGTTATGAATTAAGAAAAAAATTCTTTAATGTATACAAATTACAAATACATCTATTTATTCATAATATTCTCCATGCATCACAGTCAGCGTTTCATCAGATGGTTAGCAATCTGCCAAAAAAGCAAAGTTACAGGATGCCATTCAAAAAAAAAACAAGTTATTTTAAAATTAAGCAAAATGTAGATTCCTATCATGAGCATATATTTCTAATTACGTCAATGAAAATCTGGTTACATTACACCAGTGTGCAATAATTGTATTTAAAATAGACGCACCTTAAACGAAGGTTTACATTCCGGCGTCATTTTCTGTGGAAAACCAAATAATATATAATTATTTTGGATATAGTAGAAAAAACTCAATAGATAGCAGTTTGCCAAAAATTATGTTATTTTTTACATAGAATTTAAAAATACATATATTATTATATTTTTAAATTCTTTGCATAAGCGAAGATCTTTTTAATTTAATCTTTTGGACACTCTTTACACTCACAAATATTATCAGATTTTGCACTCATTCAATTTTATAAAACTTTGGCAGAAAAGTTTTTTTTTGCCAAACGAAGCACAGAACTATAATCAAAGTCCAGCATTTGCTAAGACAGTCTGTATATAGCATATATTTTATCGTAATATAATATATATTCTTTAAATTATATCAACCAGTCTGGCTTTAGTTTTTGTTGTATTTCTAAAACTTTAAGAATGTTATTCGCTTCCATTACGCTTCCATTAATTTCAACAATAACTTTAATCGATTATGATTTTTAGCATTAGCATTTAAGGGATTAATTCGGAATTGATGAGTTGGAACATTTCATCATATTACAATTCAATTAGTGAAATTGGAAAAGTGTATTATTACGTTATGAGCTATTTTTAAAAGCGAATTCCGGTGTTTAAACAAGAATGTTCCATTTTTTTTCACGTAATACTTACTATTGAAATGTGTGTTTGTAATCTCCTTTTTCATCATTTTTGATGTTCCTTTAGTTAAAGCATACTACAAATAGAAAATATGAATTTTAATTAGATTTGGTTTAGAATTGCCATGTAAGAATTACTTTTTTTTGTTAATTTTACTTACTTTCAATTAAGAATAGTTTTTTTTTTTTCCAGGATGTTTGAAATAGTCTCGATAATCAAGGGGATATTTCTATAAACTCATCATCATTATTGACAATTATATTGTTATCGTTCAATTATATAAAACACGTTTCTGTACTACTATATGATAAATCATCGTCACTGAGGAGGTTGAGACAATAATCGAAGTTGTTGGCATAACTTCATAACATGGGATATATCGCACGATAGCACACAAAGAACTTCGATGATGGTTGAAGCCTCTTCGGTGAAGTATACAGGAGCCGCCGTTGATTTACTGTATAGTTAAGATATTCCAAACGCATCGATTTTTATTCTTTTAGTAATTAACGGATAATTATGTTCAGTTTCTGTTGATCTTGATGAATAAACTCTAAGTTAACATTCGTTCTACAACAGACCCCAATGGACGGGACGATTAATCGCACCATGCGGATGCTATCTCTTACTAAACTAACTAACTCGTTGAAGTAATCAATAAAAAATTGATTTTATTCGAGATTTGTGATTTGTGGCCATCATTTTTATACAATTTATTTCTAATGTCTTGTAATGTCCCATTTAATAATAATTTAGATCACATTAAACACGTATGTAACGCTCGGTTAATATTAGGAAACATATGTTTCACCTTGCCAATGTTCTTCAGTGCTGCTGGTCAACCTACTATATTATACGGAGAAAACCGTATATATACTTAATAAGTGAAAGAATAATTGAATTAGAATTTAAGATGAAAATCTCATTACTAACGTGAAAATATTTGTTAAATTGTCGATCTGAAACTACAATATGTATCTATAAGGGATACCAATAATTGTGGGACGACTTTAAGCCACTATACATGCGTTAATTAACTAACGCTAATTAATAATTAAGTCACATTAAAAACGTGTGTAACACTCGGTTCATATTAGCAAACATATGTTTCACCTTACCAAAGGATCTTCAGTGCTACTAGTCAACCTAATGTATTATACGGGGAAAATCGTATATGTACTTAATAAGTGAAAGAATTGAACGAGAATTTAAGATCTCATTATTAACGTGAAGATATTTGCTAAATTGTCTATTTGAAACTACAATGTGTATCTGTAAAGGTAAAGAAAATATTTTCACGTTAATAGTGAGATTTTCATCTTAAACTGTCATTCAATTATTCCTTCACTTAATAATTATTTAATCTTATAATTAATAATATTTCTTTCTTGGCCAAGAAACATTTAGCCAAGAAACATTATACACTTAAAAATATTATTTTGAATTCAGTCACATATTTTACATACTCTTAATTTGATTTTAAAAAACAAATAATTTTGGGCAACACAAACATTTTAAAATCGTTGTCAACGTACAACTAAAATCCTTATACCTAACTTAATATAACATTTGGTGCTAGTCTGTGAGAAGTGTGTTTTCTTTTATTATAGTGATATACCTAGTAATTTATTTATAATTTGTTGAAATTGTTTATTTTTTTAAGTTTTGTTTTATAACTAGATGAAAAAGAAAACCATTTAAGCAATCCTGAAAAATAAAATTGTGTTATGAAATTTGCAAATGTTTGATTATCGGAAAATAAATTTTGGATAGGTTTTGAATTTCTATTCGGTCATTAACAGCATTTTTTTTTGTCTTTGAATTTGCACCATTTCGATGAAACATCTTGCTTTGTCATCAATTTAATTTTGACAAAAATTAAAAAAAAAGAACCAAATTACAAAGCAAGATGTTTCATCGAAATGATATTTCTTTCATCTAGTTATAAAACAAAACTTAAAAATAAACATACATATTACATTATTCGGGGAAAAAATCAACAAATTATAAAAAAAAATTAGTAGGTATATCACTATAATAAAAAAAAAACATTTTTTTCACAGACTAGCACCAAGTGTTATATTAAGAAGGTATAAGAATTTTAATTGTACGTTGACGACGGTTTTAAAATGTGTGTTGTCCGCTATTGTTTGTTTTTTAAAATCAAGTTAAGAGTATGTAAAATATGTGACTTAATTAAAAATAATATTTTTAATTGTATAATATTTCGGATGTAAGAATATTAAATGATTATAAAATCATAGCGAAAAAAACTACTTTTGAAAAAGACGGAATTCCGTTGAAACCTCAGGAACAATGAAAATGAATTAAAAGGAATTAAAAAAATTGGCCACTAATCTCAAGAGTTTTATTTTAAAATTGAATCTTATATTATTATTGTCATTTTTTGTGTTATACCATGAACAATGTCAACACCATTTTTGTATCTGGTCATAACAACATAACCAGAGCAAGGAGCTCTTCATTCGGAGCGAACACACGCACATACCGGTGTCGATAGAAAGTTATCCGATTGCTCGTATAAATCCTCTAGTTGTTTTTACCGTGTAAGAAAAACACGCCCATGTATAAAAACTACATGCGCCCGTAAATCACGTGGAATATTTTAATGCACAGCGATGACGCATATATACATAACTTGTTTGTTTGACACGAACCACAAAGCAGCTGTGTTTTCGCAATATTCTATGCATTAGCGGCGTCTTGGATGTAGCTGTTTATTTATATTTGTGCAGCACTCAAATATCCCCGTTCAGGCTTTCATTGAAAAGCAAGAATTACTAAAATAATTTATATTTTGAATACGTTTTAAGCACTGTAACAAGATAAAATATATAATTGTATTAGTTGTTTAAATAGGTAATAGTGACATTTTCGTTATTTCTTGTATTTTATTAAAAAAAAAAAGATAAAACAAGCAGGAGTATAGAGTCACTAACTATTTAAAATAAAAAAACAAAAACTTGGTAAGTCTTTTGATCATTGATTAGAAATAATTTACATATTATTAATATCAAAACATTGTAATTTTCCACAACAATACATTTGAAAATGATGGTAAATTTGTTATATCTAGCGGCACGTTAAATTTAAACGATTATCAAAAAAAAAATTATTAAATCGTAATAAATCCAATCAAGGCCCCTACCTCAAGACTTCTATTCAAAATATTGATGAAATTGGACCAAAAACAGGGGAAGTTCTTTTCACTAAATTATGTTATTGTTACTTTTCATTGTAATCTAATAAGTTTTTAAAATTTATATACCACATAATACTTTCTAGAGTTTCCGTTGTAAATATGAAGTTCTCTTACATGTGAATATAGAACCTTAAATAATATTCTCTACTGACTTCGCAAAACTATGTAGGTACATATGTATGCAGATACATATGCAAGTTCCTATGCATAGACTGCGTGTATGCAACGCCACTGAGTTCTCCGCTTCGTTTGTCCTTTCTTTAAACATGACCTCAAATTATATTCATGAACATTTACGACAAATTTACAATCAAACACTGTATTTAATTCAGATTTAGGAGCTATTTAAGGTTCAGTTATTTTTTATACTTGATATCTTTTTTATACTAAATTATAATTAAAAACATATTCTTATCATTCCAGAACTGGTGACCAAACTACTGACAGTATATCGGACTCTGTTTCGCCGCTATTAAGTACAACGGATTCGCCGATCTCCTGGTCGTCAAGGCGCCGACGAGCATCTACATTCCACGAAGGTGATTCCAGAGACGAGAGTCCGCTACCTAGATGGCGCAAGCGGGGCTCCAGTTTCCACGAGACGCGCTCAACTGATTTATCGGAAGACGGAAGCAAATCGGAACCGTCAGAAAGCAGCGCACTTCCCCTACCACCTCCGTGCACTTGCCCCTATTTCGGGGACAAGCGAACGAGAAATGTCAACCGCCACCGATGCCCGCCGAGGTGAAAATCATACCGAGCGATCAGATGACCCTACAATTATCTCCTAAGCCTTCTCTGGACGTTGAAAGGCCGCCGTGCGCGGTGTCACCTGTCAAACGGTCTATGTTAGTTAAGACTAGAAACAATACTCATAACGATGCGACGGCCAACAACATAATGGTCACGTGGGAGTCGAGGAAAAGTCACCGAAGAGGCTCGAGTTTCGGATGTACTCGAGCAACGTTGACGACGAACCAAAGGACGCCTCTACTTTTAAGGAGAGCAGCTACTCTACGACACAACGGACACGCGGTGACCGGTTTGAGTGAGAAAAACAAAAACCCTTCCTCTCCCTGTCTCCTCCAAA
Source organism: Protaetia brevitarsis (assembly GCA_004143645.1). NCBI lineage: Eukaryota > Metazoa > Arthropoda > Insecta > Coleoptera > Scarabaeidae > Protaetia > Protaetia brevitarsis. The sequence continues at coordinate 2,379,314 of RXPK01000067.1, read as the reverse complement.
AATACAATTACAATAACGTTCAAACAACCAGAGCCGGAACGGTGAGGTCTCACCACAGCCGCAACTCGAGCGTCATATCGAGAAATTCCTCGAGACACGGTAGAATAATTCGTTTAGAACAGAAAGCCACAAAAGTGTTAGGCGTGGTATTTTTCACTTTCGTCATATTGTGGGCGCCCTTTTTCGTGTTAAATCTACTACCGATAGTATGTGAGTCGTGCGAAAAGAACGTAGGCCAGTGGGTGTTTCAGTTCGCCACGTGGCTGGGATACGCCAGTTCTATGGTAAATCCGATTTTCTACACGATTTTCAATAAAGTGTTCCGTCAAGCGTTCAAGAAAGTATTATTGTGCAGGTACAGGAATCAAGCATGGAGACCGCATAGGTGACAGAAATAAACGATTTTCCGGGATTTTGTAAATATTTTATGTACTTATATGTGAAAATATGTAAATAAAAATAATTGTCGTTGTAAGTGCATATACGACTTCCGTAAAGTTTGGAAACAATTTATGGCATTGGTAATTATATTTCTTTCTCTAAAATTCCCAAATCGATAGTTGCTATTTACAAGGCTGAAATATGCCTTTCAATAGTATTACTCTATTAAATTCTTAATGCTCAAAATTTAATACATAAGCATAAACGCCAAGATAGTTCATAAATTTGAATATGATAACGAATTCTGTTTAAATAAATAATGTAAGAAAATATTTAAAATAAATAAAGAAACTCCTCATTGGAGGAAACTAAGACAAACATTGATACGCAGGATTTCCCACGAAACTGGCTAGTTAGTTAGTTCCGAGCTTAACGAAAACTTACAGGTTTAAAAATTTGGGGTTTGCAATATTTTGATATTTAGTTTCATTCTATAATATTTTCAAATTTCTTACACTTCCGACTACTCATAAGTCGCCATAAGCTTTGTTATCTTAAATGGAACACATTTTATTAAATTTTGTTACTTTTAATTTTTCCGGTGTTATTGTGGTTCTAGAATTCTGATTATACATTATTAACACAATTTGGGCGTCGATGTGATCCTTGGGGATGCAGTTACGCGCTAACATCATCCCCGCCTTATGCAATTCCAGATTTGAAGCACTGATAGCCTCTGGTGTCGTCAATATGTGCAGCTTCTTTCAATTTCTTTCTTATCTTTTTGTATTCTTTTATTCTTTGAACTTGCTTGTTTGTTTCACCAATGTATGAGCGTCCGCATGCACATCTATTGCTGTATACACAGTTTTTAGTTCATTTGTTTATGTCGTCCAGTTTCATTCTATTTAAGTATGACCTTGTATGGCCGTTCCAATTTTGTATTGGTTACCTATCCTTCTGATTTTTTCTGACAAGCCCTTGTATGGAGTATGGAGTGGTCGTGTGATCTTGGCTTCGATTTCTTGTCTGGTCACATTCTTTCTCAGACTTCTTGCTTTGGACAACATATCTTCCGAGTATCCATTCATTCTAAGTATGTCGGTGATAGTTTGATTAGCAAATCACAATCCTCATCAGGGCTGCACTGATGATGGCTGTAAAAAGAGTGCTGAAACGTCGGATCTAAACAACCCAATAGACTATAGAAATAGTCCAAACTCCAACTCACATACTAGTAATTCATCTTCAAGGATTTCACGTGACGAGTTTCCACAGCTTTCATTCAAAAATGTAATAATATATAGGGTGTTTCGTTTAAAATAGCAATGTTCATTGCGACTTCATTGTTAACCGAACGTCACTAACAACCCTTTTCAAATGGAACATTGTATTTTTTAACACAGCCTTGAATGGGGCACAGACTTTTTCATCATTTGGTATAAAGGTTTGATAGATATAACAACTTTAGCATAAGATTGCTTAAAATATATCAAAATCCTTGAAAACTTTCTGTATTATTTTTAGAATGGTGAAATCTAAATCTCCTTAAGAATTCATATTAATTATTGGTATTAGCGTTCATATTAGTAAAGAACGAGTTTACATTAAATACAGTTGATATCTTCAACTTTTTTGCAAATTGTTTGAAAACGAAACAACTCAATAAAACACAAACTTCAGAACTATCTACTATCTACTTAATGTGTCCTAAAAGAAATAGCGCTCATATTACATATTTCTAGGCAGTTCAGCAGTTTATTTTCAATTTGTGTATTTTTTCTATATTGAGTACCTAATAACTAATAACTAATTTTGTAAGTGCAATATTATCACCGTATTTCAAAATCTCCTTAGTTTTGTCTTGTATCATTTTTTTTGTGATTTTGCTCATTGCTATTATTGCTTTTGCGTCTCCCTGAATGTAGAATTAATGTAAGATTAGTAGGAAGAATTTGTAAAAAATGGATAACATTAACGCTTCGCAGCAGATTAGGTACTGGCTACTGATAACTGCGTGCAGAGAGAACCGATGCTTTTGTTTTTCGGTACTACTTACCTCAGATATCGGTGAGTAACGAATACTCATTTTATTTAGATATCTAATTAGCATTCATTTTCCAAGTAAAATGATTCGTATATGACGTTACTAAAAAATAATAAAATAAAAGTTTTTAAGATAATAAATATAAATAGAAATATAGATAATACATAAATATATAAGACATAAAATAATAGTTAATCATTACAACTCATTATGTAATAAGAACCACAAATAAGTGAAATACGTGTTATTCATATGTAAAAGTGAAGCGTGTATAACTCAAGTTTCATAGGATATTATATACTTGTTAATAATAAACACGCTGCAAAGAATCACCAATACAAATGATATATTATTATCACTCCAAATAAAAATTATACAAAAATAATGAAAAATTATTTCTGTTATAGAAAAAACCTGTATCAACCTTTAGAAGCTAAAACACTATGTAGAATCATCATTTTAGACAATAAAATGTATATTACGTGTGCAGTATAAAAATATTAAAACAACAAGATACTGATACTCTAAAACCAGTTTTGATTATTGTTTTGATAGGTAGGTATACTGACTTATTCTCACCACTTTCCTTCAGTTGATCTGTCCCTTCAATCTTAAGGTAAGCGTCTTTCGAATATTATTTATTTCTTATCAATTACTACAAGTTAAATGTCAAATAACATCTGTTTGTTGATAAACCCGGCACCTCCACCAATCCTGAATGGGTCACCAAGTACTTTAATACATTCTTAATACTTAAATTTATAATTTATGTATACAATTTACATATATTATACGCCTTTTATATGAGCTTCATATTGATGACATCAGAAATATCCCCGTAGACAGTGTTTTTCAATAGAACAGTAAAATTACAAAATTAAGTACATTGAACACAGTTTTACAACCTTATAATCAGTTTTGATTTGTTTCCAAAAATACTGAATGATTTTAGCAAGTAGGTAGAGTCGTGTTACTTTAAAAGATATACACATGGCCTAATTTTAAATTACTTAATTTTCGAAACAATGGTATTCAAAATGTGTATATCGCAATTTCTAAATAAAATTTCGCTTGTTCCAATTTCTTAAACAAACCAGGATTACGCCAATTGCTCCCAAACTTTACGAACTGTTGTTGATGTGCGAATATAACAACGTAGATGTATAAATGGTACATTTTCCTATCGGCCTATGTGCTTAAACCGCCTTACCTTTCTAAAATAAAGGCTTTTACCATCTATATTGTGTATACATACATGTACATACCTAATGAACTTAATTACATATTATATTACAGCTATCGAAAGGATATCATATATATTCTATATTTCCATAATGTTGTAGTGTCATTCGTATAAATGCACTGAAACTTGTGATATACTTTTAGGTATATGTAGTTCGGTTTTAATTAACCGTTCTATAAAAGGGGAAAAAGATGCTTCAAAAATTATAAGAACATTTATATGTCGTGTAAGTATATGTATAAAGTTGTAGTTTTAATGTCAATCAACAAAAAAAAAATACCTGTTATTCCTAAGAAGGTACCTAAATACATATATGTACATTAGTAATAAATTATTGTTTTAAATAATTGAGTTTTACCGTATCTAGCTACCCATTCGACCCTTTATACCTTTTATAAGTAATATATTACTCTGTACAATAAATACGAGTTTATCATAACAGACCCTTTTAACATTTGCTAAGTTTAAATTATTATGGCAACTACCACAGGTTTCGAATCTTGCATGTTCAGCTCAATTATGCTTATAGACCATGATGTGGTGCTTGAAATTGAAATAGTTATGTACATCAAAGCGCGGTAGGTGTCATTTATAAAGCGAAAACTTAATTTCAGGTACAGCAAGAGAAAAAAGTTTCGCGCGGCTTGGTAGAAAAAAAGAATATGACGTGAACACATTTTTTACGGGATATATTGTAAATATCGGGCTTTATTGAATAAAATAAATGAAAAGAATTTAGATATTTATTTTTGGCTGCCGGCAATAGACATCGCCAGCTGTTAAATTTGTTTGCGGTTTAAAGATAAAGACAGTAAGATGTTGATTTTAGAATAATTTTTTTCTGTTGTAGATATTTAAATTAAAAGTAAAATTATTAACTATTAGCTTAATTAAATTTTATTTTAATTTATGACAATCTTAACTCTCCAAATTATGGTAAAAAAATAAAACTTACACCTCGTTCTATCAATTCACGATTAATTATCGATAGTAATTTACTTGAATTGAACAAACGGAACGTTTCTTCCAATATCCCCCTATTTTTTGTTTGTTAAGAAGATAAAACTTCATTATAACTAGTACCGTCGAATAGGGCAATATGGGACAAAAATTGGTTTTTTGAAACTTAATGATTTTCTCATAGAAAGTAGATATTTTACAATAATCTGTACTGGTGTACTTACGTCACTTATGTCACAGATGGCGGTGCAATAGTCCAAAAAGTGTTGGATTGTTTTGTTTTGTCTACAGCGACCGTTATTATCAACCCAATAACCCGTTAACGGCGACATTTTTGTTAAACAAATTTTGACAAAATTTTTACTATTTGGGTGGAAATGGATGGGAATTTGGCAAAAAATAAATAAAAAAAAATAAGTAATAACACCGTTGCCTACTCTCTAGGAGTTTCAGTGGGCGCCTTGATACAAGTCAGTTAATACAATTTTACATTAATACTTTAAAAGCTTATCGTGCTAGCTCTTCGCCTATGTATTATTTGTTTTGTAATCTCAAAACAAGTTACGAAAAAAAATGTTTATTATTATTATTATTTTTATTTTGTAATATGTCCTTTTGGTCAAGAGTTTATTTAATTATTTTGTTTAATAAATCAGATGACAGGTTTTTTTTTTTTAGTTCATTGCTTATTTCCTAACCATTTTTTTAGCTTTTTTTGTATATGTGCCATTTAAACTTTCAATAATCCGATGCAAGACAAAACTTGCTTTTAAGTGGATTTTCACTGTAAAAACTAGCTATGTATACTATTACCCCGTATGCAAGAGGATATGGGATACCACTAAAAAATATATACGGAAGGGATCTTATACCCTTCAAAATGTAATTAAGTCCTTTGTCTCCAAAAACTCGCACCCTATATATTTTTTTCAGATATTTTTTAGTTGAAGAAAAAAAGTTTACAGTTACAAAATCTATAATAATGTCCTATGTTGCCCCGTTCGACGTTGAAAATTGGCTTGTTTATGTACTTCATATTGTAATGGGGAGGCTTTTATTTCCATATATTTTGATACGCTCGATATATTTTCTTTTTCTTTAAAGAAAATATAAAATACATCCCTTTATACTTCTCGGTGGGTACCTGTTGGTGCCAGATGCAATTTATTATTGCCTGCGCCGAAATGCGCAATCAAATTATATGGATGGCGGTTATATTTTATTGTTAATTCATATTGAATCACTTTTGAAAGGGTTAATTGTGCTCACTTATATTTTTGTGTTTTTGCGCCTGTTGTAATTTATTTTCCTCAGAAAAAAATCTATTATCGGATTATCATACTATTAGCCCTGGTGACATTTTTTTTCATTGCCAATAAACCTTGATTTTTATTGTTTGCGTAGCATATTCTTTGCCCCTATCAATCTTGAATCCTTTCTTACCTGCTCCAAGTCTCCTGGACTTGTCCCTAAAACCCACGATCAAGGCCTGTTTAAAGAATTCATAGCCAGAAAGGGTACGGTGACATTCCAGTCTTTTGAATCGCTTCCATTTCCTGCCTTGACTCGAACAACTGTCTCTGGCTAAGCTTACCGATCCCAAATACTTTCCACTTATTGAGTCATCTTACCACCAAAGCGGAACAGGGTGAAAGCGTGCAGGTAAGTGATTATCGCTTTTTTTCACTATTAGATACTAGGGTTAGAATATGTAAACGTACAGGAATATAATAAAAACTACCATTAGTTTTAAGCAAAATAAAAACTGCATATAATAGCTGATATTATACCTTGTAAACGATCTCAACTACAATTAGAAGAGTAAGCTGCATACCTATAACGTTTCCATAAATAAAACTGTTTGTATTTGGAATAGTCTGAGCGATATATTACGTAAAAATGCAGAAAGCAAAAACAATATACAGTACTTTAAATGTAAATTTAATACGAGCTCCCCAAATACAAGTTACAGTTACTATGATGCTATTCGTTTGTATTACCCCCAATAATAGACGCTATTTACAATTATTAAATTTAGGGTTTATAGATTATATTTACATACTACATATAATTTATAATTTTTGACTATTTATATTTATTGTTTTACTTTAGCGTAAAATACAAATATATCTATAGTACTGAACTAGGGATACGTTCAGAATATAATATTTTATGTAAATAAACTATTTATATTAAATTATTGGAAAAAACACACATGAACGAAGAAGTTATCGTATTTTTTAGACTGTTCTTGGCAGAATATCAATTTTGAAACTGAAGACACCTCAACAGCAGGTTGCGATTGAATACAAACCCGATTTTTTTATTATTAAGAAGACATCCTACATATTACACAGTTATAATGGGTGGAATTGTTGTAAAGGCTTTCATTTTATAATTTATTAATTTTTAAATAAACAATTTGTGTTTTTTAAAAACACTAAATCCGAAATTGCATACTTTATTTGCGTATTGTAGAAGAATGTGCTCTGTTCAACGGATTATTTACTAAGCCATTAGTGAGAAATTAAAAAAAAATGTATTTGAAGATATGCGTCAAATTACAGGATTAAAAAATTAATTGTTAAAATAATTAATTCTTTAAATGGTTTAGGAATTATAAGTTAGTCTTATTTAAAGGAAAATGCATTGATATGGCAAGATATGAAAATTTATGTGTTAATTTGAATCAAGTATCAACAAATATTTTTTAAAAGGTATCGGGAAGACTAAGCACAACCCAAATTAGGGATAAAGTCATGGATGCCAAATATTGTAATTAATTTTTCCACTAAATCATATAATATTTGAGCTCAAATTTACAAAAATTAATTAATCTATTATTTATCCCGATATTTAGGTGTGCAGAAACTTTGCAGGGAAAAATTGGGGATGCAACCCAAAAATACTGCTTTGGATGTATACAGCGATAGTGAGACCGATCATCACCTATGCACCAGTAGTATGGAGCAAAAGAACTAATCTAGCCACCGCGAGAATTAACCTCTCGAAAGTGCAAAGATTAGCATGTGTATGCATAACGGGGGGCTATGAGAACCTGCCCAACAGCAGCTATTGAAGTAGCATTGGATCTTGCCCCCCTCCACATTGCAGTAGAGGGCGTGGCGAAAAGAACCGCACTAAGAATGGTCAAGGAAGGAATGATTAGGCATAGGCCTCAATCTCCTGACGGTGATCAAACCTGGAATATGCCCGGGATGATATGTTAAAAAAATTTAGCTTTGTGAAAGAATTCACCATAAAGCTAAGTAATAGGAGCGAGTGAGATCATAACATCATCTTAAACTTGAATAGAAATGCCATCAAATGGTACACTGATGGCTCCAAAACGGCAGAAGGAACTGGAATAGGAATATATGGGCCTAGAACTACATATTTCGAAAGCTTGGGAAAATACCAAGTATATTTCAGGCGGAAATACACGCTATTGGAAGATGTGTTCAGTTCATTATGGATAGGAACTATCGGAAGCAGGAGATCATCATCGTGTCTGATAGTCAAGCAGCCATCAAGGCGCTGAACTCATATGAAATCAGCTCCAAGATGGTCTGGGAATGCCTAGCGAAACTAAATGAGCTAGGCAAAAGAAATAAAGTAACCCTCCTGTGGGTTCCGGGTCACACAGGAGTGGAAGGAAACGAAATAACGGATAACCTCGCAAAAAAAGGGGCTGGAATGCCTTTTGTGGGGCCTGAACCCTTTTGCGGGTTAAGTAGCAGTACAACACTGAAGAAACTAAAAATGGAAATGGAGCAGAGAAAATCGAGTTACTGGGAAAATCTCCAGGGAGTGAGGCAAAGTAAAATTCTTCTGGGAACTTATAACCAGAAGAGGTTTACAGAATGCATCAACCTGAGTAAGAACAATGTTCGCATATTAACAGGAATACTTTCAGGCCATTGTAGACTGAAAGGACACCTGAGTAAGCTTGGATTGGAAAAAGATCCTGAATGCAGATTTTGTGGGGAACAGGATGAAACATCCATCCACCTCCTCTCAAACTGCGTAGCACTGTGCAACTCGAGGGCATTGTACCTGGGAGCATGTGAAATCGAAGAGGGAGACTTACCTAGACTGGGGCCCTCTGACATCCTACACTTTCTAAAAGGAATAGGATTGGAAGGCCAGCTGTAAAGCAGCAAGAATAGAAGACACAATAGATTTTTTAGGTCGCAGTGTAACACCACCCTTCTATTTACATACATACATCCCGATATTTAAGAAGAATAATTAAGACAACTATAACTTACATCCTTAAAACTTACCGAGATTTTTGTAATCTGTTCAAACAATATGATAAATTAATTATATAAGATTTTCGTAATTTTAGGTGTATTAGAATCGATAACATTCTCAACATCATGGTGAAAATTTAATTAACTCCAGTGGTAGCCTAATACCCTAAGTGTCGACCACTGCAAGCCGTTGACGAGTTAAAGTAATTTTGATAATACAAAAAATATATAGCCAAATTTTAGTAAGAGAATAGGTGAACGAGATAATTATATCTAATAATTTAAGAAATCGTAATTTTAATAATGTCGAAACTATAAGAGAGAATGAAAAGAATAAGAAATGGCAATAATTCAGGATATTTAAGTTAAAAGCGATCATTTAAAAATATATGCCGCAACTCCTTTTATAAATAACAATAGCGGAAACAATAATGAATAGAGTTTTAAGATATTAAATTAATTCAATATATTTGCTAAGATTTTGTTAAATTTAAACCCATAATTTTGTTTCTGAAAAATGTATTATTACAGGTTGACTTTGCGCTGCTAAATTTGCTGTGTTACTTGCGCGTAATAAATTGGTAATTGCAGTTAAACTGGGGAAAATGTATAAACAACTATCGCAATGGACAGATAGGTACGTCGTATTTCGCTTTTACTAAAACTCTTCAGTACCCCTCGGAATGAAATGTATAACATCATGTCCAATATTTTATTTCTCTAATTATCAAATATAAAGGATTTGTCAGCATTACGTCGTAGCTTTCATTTTAAGTCGCTGGTAAGCTAAATTTAACATTTTTCTTTTCAGTATTTGGTTGTTTCCTGTATGACATATTTATTTATTATTTAATTGCAACAAGAGTTTCCTTACTGAAAACCACCAAACTGTAGAAGTTCTTGCACCAGCACCTGCAGAGGGTAACACTTTAGTTAAATTTTATTGCTTAATTTAAAACTGTGTTTGTTTTCTCGTCAATAACGAAACCTGCGAATTTACTTCGAAAGCTCATTTTTTCTTTCGTGTTACACATATGTTGTAACTTTCGTACTTTTTTCTTTTGTATTAAATTTTACTTGAAATATAAAGTATAACACAAGGATCAGCGTTCAAGTGTAATATTATGCCGGTCCAACCACCTTTGCACCTATTATCGGTTTCGCAAAAGCCTAAACCAGCAACGATACGCTATAAGATTTTGCTATAATGCGATTTGATAAAATCAATAAATGTTTCTGATCAACGTTTTAAAAAAGAATATTTTATGTCTATTATAAATTCAATTAACTGATCCAGTAAGTATTAAATAAAAACTGATAATAATAGATAGCTTATATGTGTGCCGCCTCATATAAATATTAATTTTTTTAAAATTCTAAAAAACAGGCTAAAGGTGTTTGTAACAAAGGGAATCAGTCGATCGATTGCGTTATATATCAATGTCAACCCAGTTTCAATAAGCTGTAAACAATTACAACCCCTATTAAAGTTTGAGCCAAATTTAGTAAACGTTAATCTCTCACGAATTGCAATTCAATTAAAAAAAAATCAATTTAGGTTCACTTCGAACTTTCGTAATTAAATCCCAGCAAAATAGTTTCCTAAATTATCGAGATCGGGGAAATAAATGAACTAAAAAACTTCAGGGAAAGATCGTCGCAACTGCAGCTAATCGTTTTGGCGAATTAAAAGATTATATCTTCCACCTCAATCTTAAAATATTGGATTCTTCTTTCTGTTAAAAGAAAGACGTTTCAACAAATAATTCGTCTCTACATTCAGCCTGTATTGATGGTTGTTGTTTATGAAAGTGTTTAGTCATCGAATGTTTTATATTACACAGCATACTATACAAATATGCATTAAGTAAGTGATATGTTGTACATCTTTAAGTAAACACTGTCAAGGATACCATACTGGTACAACAATCCTAATAGAAGATTGAATTAAATCGAGAATTTAACCCAGATATGTAAAAGTTTAGTTTATGTAAAAATCTTATTATACAGTAAGTTGAATTTGATTAAAAATATCCCAAAATCCCTTAGTAAATATGATCCCTCGTAAAGAAATAATTTTATGAATTGAATAAAAGGAAAATATTAACATGATTCTATTATACAGGATGATTCTCAATATATGCGACAATGTTTAAGAGCTGATTCTTGAGGTTATTTTGATCATAAAAGTTCATATGAGTATATGTCCAAAACGGTTTGGTTTTAAAGTTATTGAATGTTTAATAATAAATTATGAACTATGATTAACACGATATAATATCACTGTTGGTGCTTCAAAAACTATTGTGTTGAGAGGGAATTGTTTATTCATATATTTGTCAATAGTTGTCAGAGTATTCATTCGGTTTATTGCCAATTTCTGTTTTCTAAAATGAATTACACGAATGCTGAGATGTGTGATATGCATTTCGTTTACGGTCTTGCCAATGGAAATTCGCGTGCTGCTAGACGTCTTCATGAAGAACGATACCCGAACCGTATCATTCCGCATCATTCAATATTTGCCCGTCTTCACCAACGTCGTAGTGAAACGGGAAATTTTAAACGGACGACTGATAACGGGCACCCATCTACAGTGAGAACTCTACAAGTTGAAGAAATTGTACTAAATGAAATTGAGGAACATTCTACTACAAGCACCAGAAAAAATCCGTTTGCTTTAAACAGTAGTCTAGCCACAGTTTGGAGCAACTACTGCTGGAAGAAATTCCGTTGCAATTAAGATTACAACTGTATTTTATGCATGACGGTGCTCCAGCGCATTTTAGTTTAGTTGCTCGCGAGTTTTTGGATATACGTATCCAGACCGGTGGATAGGACGGGAAGGTCCACAACCGTGGCCTCCTCGGTCTCCAGACTTAAATTCTTTGGACTTTTTCCTCTGGGGTCACCTTAAATCATTAGTTTATGCGACTCCCATTGAAAATATCGATGAACTGAGAAATCGTATTATCGCAGCTTTTCAAACAATTCGAAATACCCCTGGTATTTTAGAACGAACTCGCCAGTCAATACGATGAAGGATAGAAGCTTGTATTGCAGTTGAGGGCGGTCCTTTTCAACAGTTAGTATAAGTTAATTTTGTTTTACTAATTATTTTGTTAATTTATAATAAAAACATTAATTATGTTAAGTTACTATTAAACATTGTACAACTTCAGAACTAAGCGATTTTGGACATATGTTCTTATCAACTTTTATGATCAAAATAACCCCAGGAATCAGCACTTAAAGTTTGTCGCACATATTGAGAATCACCCTGTATATTCTAATCTAGAACTTAGCGAAAGAAAGTATAATGAAGTTCAAACCATTGCTACAACTGTAATAAGAAAAAAAGTTTGAGATCGCGTAACTCTCCCAGATCTTTCGTTAAGCTCGCAGAGTGTAATGCAGTACTGGAGATAGTGTAAGGAAAAGTAACTAAAAAGACCAATTTTTAGTAGAGGTGATAAAAGCACACTTGAAAACAAAGTTTAACTCTATATTTATTGAATCAAGAAACAGAGTCGTTGATTGATATTAAACCAAACTATCTCACAGTCCTCAGAGGAGAACAACTTTAAATCGTCAGCAAACATTAGTTTTTCACAGGATATCGATATCATTAACTGGATCATTAATAAAAATAAACAATAAAAGGGGTCCTAAATTCGACCCTTGCCAATAGGTGATGTAGGATAATCAATTTGGCCATGAAATTGCGATAGACCGTTAACACGTAAGATTCACAGAAATTTAGCAGAAAATTGGAGAAACAAATAACCAAGGGAATGCATTTTGTGCTGATAGTACATGATGATCTAACTGATCAAATGCCTTTCGAAAGTCCATACATCCACTGCTATCAGAGACAAATTGGGTGAAGCATTGTTTACCGCCGACCTATTTTGCATGAATCGATGTTGTAAGGGGCGTATTAGATTACGATTTGAGGAACAGATACGTTTGAATTCAGCAATTTCACAAGTTTTCGCAAACTTACATACTTTTTTAAGGGTGAGTCTAGAAAGGCCTTGTGAAACGAGTTCCTTATGGTATTTATTATAATTTGTGTATTAATCGCACTTTTTTGCTTAAGATAGCCTGGTAAAGGTCCGTTTTAAACATATTAGCGTTTATAACTCATAAACACATAAATTGAGTCTGTTTATGGCATTATTTTGACATCAAATTAGAGAAGCATTACGACTGTCATTGTAAATAACTAAACAGAAACACATCAAATAACAATAAATTGAATTAACTGTAGAATTGCACCAGTAATAATGTTTTATCATAGTTTACATAATCGCACTTTCTTATAACTTACTTCGGTTATTTAAAAAGCAAAGAATATGACAAAGGAAATAAAAAAATATTGCAACAAAAAAGCCAAACGATTCTGGTGGTGGATTTCTGCAGGCATCTTTCAATGGTATTTTCCTTGATAATTTTCAAATATGTTAGTGTTTGTTATCACTTTATAAGTTTGCAAACTGAAATGCCAAAATACAGATATTAATTTCGTCTAGTTGAAAGATATAGGAAACGCTGCAACACTACCGTCTTCTGCACGACCTTAGCATACTCTTCCTACTAGTCGTAAAACAAAACAATCTAGACCGCTATAAAATTAACAATGGAAATACTAAGAACTTAAAAGAACTATTTACTTAATAACATTACCTTCCAGGGACCGCAATATGCAAAATTTCAGTCTTGCCATCCGACACGGCAGACATTTTTACTTTCTGACACAGACGCTTTCAGTTTACTACCTCCCAACTTGGGCAAATGCTGTCCCATTTATGTTATTTAATTACAACTTTCTGTCAAGATCCCCTCGTTACTTTTACGAGCACGTGAAACTTTCTTGGCGTAACGTAAATAACTTAAGATATTTATCTGAACATTTTAGGTGGAGTTTAGAATATGAAATTGCATGAATCTTATTACAATTGGACATACCGTGCTGGCAAGATTTACATTTGGATGTCGAGGAATCAAAATGTTTATGAAACATATGTCCGATTAATAATAAGTATAAAAATTAATAATACAACACCTGTTTGGAAATGCATTTAACATAGAACAAGGTTAAAGAAATAATGTTCCTTTGTAAATGTGTAATAGCCGACGAACTAGCCAAGGAGGGCTCTAAAACACACTTCATGGGTCCAGAGCCCGTATGTGAGATTACTAAGAATTCCGCGAGAAGAAAGTACAAAGAAATGGAGGTTGACTTAAGGTCAACTCCATATCAAAACGCTAATAGGGGATGGGGATGCTAGATTCTCTGATAACCTACTCAGGCGCAGCAAGAAGAAAGTTAAAACCATTACTGGGCTGGTAACTGGACATTGTCCCCTGAAAAAGCATCTATACAACACTGGTCGAGTAAGCGAACCGTGGTGCAGATGCGAGCTACAGGAGGAAACGTGTTTACATGTAATCTGCACATGTGAGGAATTGAAGGTACTCAGGCAGAAATATTTCTGACTGGGGATACCTTAGGATACTGGGCTTTATAGAGAACACCAAGCTGCTCGAGGAAAGTAAGAGATTTAAAAGGGACGGTACAATGAGCACCTAGCTCAAGTGCTCGGACTTTAGGTGCCCACCCTAACTTAATGAATGAATGAATGAATGAATGTTCCATTTTAACTACCCAGAAATAACTGGAGAGCGAGCGGAAAAAGAAACAAATAATTATGCAGGAATGCTTATATTAATAGTTGTGTAGTCTCAAATACAAAATATATGTGTGCTCACTGTAAACAAGCTGCTTCAAATAACTACGACGAAATGGTCTAGGAGCTTAGTTTGGGATATATTGGGAACCAAGCAATAAAACCTCCAGTCTATGGATACATGTCACACAAGCATCATTGTGTCGAAAGTACATTTATTCGTTTGAGTATCTTCCATCTTGTTCCAAGGAAACATTGCGAACACCGATAGACGCTGTAAATCGTCGCTTTCTATTTTGACAGAAGCCCACGTTTAAGGAGTGAAAGCTATCCCTAAAATTCCAACGATTTTCAGATTTTTGCTCGTCCAATGTATCCTACCTTTCTTATTACTCAAACCCTCTTCATTGGTATTAACGTTGTACAACACGATAATCATTTTGAGATCTATACGCCTTTGATTTTCTAAAATCCCAAGCAATTCAAAACCAGAAAAAAAAACACGATAATAATAAATGCACTCCGAAAAATTGATTCAACCAAAAAATGGTAATAATGTATATGTTGGGTAGCACAAAACTGCTGTTCTAGATATCAATCCTTTAATTGTTAATTTAACATACTACATGTTTCGGCCTAGACCATCCTCAGGTATGTTTTGTAATTTGTTGAAAGAGGTAATGCAAATTGTCAGATTTTACGTTTAGAAATTTTGGAAGTTCAGAGAATACTCTCAACTTCCAAAGTAATAGCAGTTTCAAAATTTGGTGATTAAAACTTTTTTCCGAATAAATAAATTCAATTCATTGAAATAGAATTTCTAAATGTAAAATTAAAGCATTGATATCTATAACCGCAGTTTTGTGTTACCCAACATATACATTATTACATCAATATCAATAATCAATTCATAGACGTAAATTTGAAAAAATGGTAAGTTCAACAACAATTTTCCTTTAAATACGGGGAAGAAGCTTTTTTGTTTTAACGAACATGAGGACTAATGTTAAGTTATTTCTGGTGCTTGAAAACTCAAATTCAGTTGCAGTAAACACCGATTTGTGTCAACACAAATACAATTAACTGTCCACTCAATGCATGAAATATGTTCCTCCAGCAGTTAAACTGATTTTAAGTAAAAATATAGGTGTGTTGGTAATAAAATATTGTATTTGTGTAAAACAATAATTGTTTGATATTAGTAATATTTTACTAATTTAAAACAACATTTTCTGATGTATTACTAAACAAACACAATTATCAATCTGACGTTAAAATATCATCAAACACAACACTACTTTTTTGTTGCATCCAATGAAGAGATTTACTTACGATCCCCCACATTTGGCAGCAATTGGTGGAGTCAAACTCATGCGATGGAGGAGTCTCATGCCAAGACCGCCACCTTAATATATTTGGTTCAATCAAAATAAAATAACAAAAACCAATTTGTTTTAGTGTGATACCAAGCATTCCAAAAAACAATGTAAAATATCAGCTTGGAAATAAATGAAAAATTTGTTCAAAATGTCTATGAAAGTGCCGAAGATTGTCAATTTTTTAAGGGGATACGAATGTAATCTGTTTTGAAAAATTACAAGTATTTCTTATGATTGACTTAAAATTTATCCATGATTACACCTCATGGACCATCATCATATTCAAGAAATAGCAGAGAATAAATTTCTGTTTGAAAAAAAAAAAAGAAAAAACAAATAATGACGTTATAGTTTGGGGAATAAACGGGACATAAAAACACATTTTTTCGTCAAATGACGAGCGATGTTTTCCAAAAAACACCGCTTAAGAACGAAGTCATGATTACATATTTTCCGTTACGAATCGATACCCTGTAGAACTGCCTCAACGACGTTGTTCTCAACATTTCCAGTAATATTATGCAAGCATTATGATAAATCTCTTCTCTCTTTCTCAATTTTGCCGTACTTTATATTCATTTCTGCGAATACAGAATCTACGTTAAGCGCATCTGGCGCCTTAAGAAAAGCTACTTTTACCATCTTTTCGTTCCTACATCTACATTGTCATGCATTGTAATACCAATTTTATGACGACACATATGTGAGACCTCGTAATATTTTCTTAAAATACAACAGAACGATCTTGCAACAAAAATATTCTTTGGGAGGACTAAAAAGGCAAACACAAATTGTAATAGCAGATTAATTTAATTCTTAACGTTATAAATTAGATCAGTAGAACTAAAACAAAATTGACAAATGATTAGACACAAAATGCAATCTTTATGAATACCAATTTTTCGTTTATCATGAACAAAATAAGCAGAATTGGTAAGTTTCTTCCGTAATTAGAGCCTACCAACAGACGATGAGTTATACAGACAATCGCTCACCAAATATTTGCATTTCTCTCGCGTCCGGTTTAACTTTTGTGCGTAATATTGCAATCAATACACACCCAACGTCAACTTGACCGAGCACTTTTAGGAATGTGAGCGCACAAAGAACGTCAATCGAATTTTTAGCGTTCTCCCTTGTTTTTCCGTCTGCGCTCTCGAAATTGTTGTGTCGTCGATGCCCGGTAACACTATCAAACGGGTGCATATTTATAAGCCCGCAAAGCAACTAATATGAATGCTAATTTATTTATGACTTCGTAAGTTACGGTCTATAAAAGCAGGTCGAACGCAAAATACCACCACACGAATCAGGGCAGAACTTTTATAAAGCCAAATTGGATTTTTACAGGAAAGCGTGAACTAATTTCAATGCAATAAAAAGAATATGAATTCAATTAGTTACGTATATTTTTTTGCATTTATGTAAACAGAATACAAAAAATGAATAAAGCACATTTTGAAATAACCTATTGTTAATATTTAGTTGAAGTCCTTATGCTTTTTTGTTTCCATATTCTATCTTTTCATTATCACATTTTAAATATGCATCTTTTGATATAATGAAGATGTGCCTCTAATAAAAAATAAAATGCACATGAACTTCCTTTTTGCCAAGCATGTGAACGAGTGTAATGCAAATCTTAATGTTTCTAGTAGGCGAGAGCAGAGTACAATAGAGGAGGGTTAATGAAATGCAATGTGATTTATACACGATCGTGCCCCAAGCGCATTTTAGCGAGTTTTTAACAATAACATACTGTATTGGTCGAGGTAGACCTCACTTACAACCTGCTCAATCCCCGGATTTACGCAAATAAATAAAATGCTGTATTTGTCGAAAAATATATGTCGCCCTGTATCTTCTAGAATAGTCCAAGAAGTAGCCCTAACATTTTTTGCCGTGTATTTATTAAACACCCTGTATATTATAAAATTTTGTCTGTGAATTCAAATTTTACGCAAGTACTGTTAGTTGATAGGATTGCCAGGAATCTAAACGTATTTAAGTAAAGTCTTGCAGTGTTCATGTTGTACCAACAAAATTTCTCAAAATTTGCTTCAAAGCCTGAAGAAAGCGTCTGCTAATTTAAAATTTCTGGGATAGTTGCAAATCGATCTCGGTGATTTCAGCCGCTCTCTCATTATCATTGAGAAATCTGCGGAACCTGATACTTGTCGTAACCAATTTTATTACATCCACTAACAATTCCGCTTTTTTTCATAAATTAGTTACTGAAAGAAACCGAGTAAGCAAGCATTCTATTGACCATTCTTCATCTCTTTCCAATGCCCCCGTACCTTTAGACGCGAGCCTTTTGTTTATAGCCAATTAAAGCTGTTTCTAATATTGAGTAATAAATGGAAGATAATTGAGCTATAATTATTTTATATTTTCTACTAAATACTTGAGTTTTTTACCAAATAGTTTCCTCGTGTATTGTTTGTAAGCTTAAATAACTAAATCTACAGAAACTGTGAGAAGACCAAAAAAAAAATAACCAAAACAGCCCAATGGCTTCTTCCGCAGCTTATTAATGTCGAAATGACAGGAATCTCATTTTTGGTTTAAATAGCTGGGGATTTTAGAAAATGGAATAAAAATGTATATGTATAGACCTCAAAGTAATCTTCAGTTGTAAAGTGTTAATATCAACGAAGAGGACTTGAGTGATAGGAAAGAAAAATAAATTGCACGTGTATCAATTCATATGTTATACTTCTAGCCAAAACCATGAAAATTTGAGCTGAGGCTAAAGGAAGAGCACCTTACCAAGGTGATTTAATCCTTTTGGCATTTCTGTTTATAATATACATGTATTTATATAATGCCAATAAATTGATACCTACCTATTTTTCTAGCGGTAAATTGGGGTAAACTTTTTACCCCCTTTAAGTAAATACCGTATAGTATCATATATTACCTACAAACAACTACAATGTGTTTCAAACTTCATACTATTAGGGAAAAAAAAACATTTTCTTTAGTGAAGTGTCTTGGGGGTTGGGAGTACCTACCAAGCGCGTCCCTGGGGTGGTGGAGAGGGAAAAGGTCATCTTGTCAGGGTTCGCTCAAGACGTGATGGTTAGTGGCGGCTATAAGTTCGCCTTCTCTGCTTAAAATCGGAGCAGGGTGAGGGAGACCACTTCCCCCTTGTCCGAGCTGTCGTGTCGTGGCTAAGGGCTTGCACAGGGTTCTACAACGATGCCAGTTGTTGCTTTCGGCTACCGAAAGCCCACTGTTAAACCAGTTCCCGAAAGAGATGGGGGGTCTTGGCTTAACTGCACGGACCGAGAGGAGACAACCTCAACAAAAACCTAAATCCTAAGGTGGCGGACTTGGCCTGATGGGATGCGTGGCTGGATATAAGACCGGTCTACTAGTCCAACCTTGGGCATCTGGCGCACTCCATTGTATTTAGCCTTACCTCTGCATGTAGGGCTCTATGGAGGTGGACCTTTTCTTCCCTAGCTACTCGTGGGATCAACCATTGAGGACGGAAATATATTTAACCTACTTAAGCGGGATGACACCGCTAGAAAACAGGAACTTATTCAGGACCTCCATAAGATGCCTTCCACTTCCAAAGTGAGAATACCTCACTAGGGAGGAACAAAGGGAGGAGCAAAACGAGCAGATTGGGGAACAGAATGAAACATTTATTTATCTCCCCTCAAATTGCGTAGCACTGTGCAACTCAAGGGCGTTGCACGTGGGAGCATGTGAAATCGAAGAGGGAGACTTACCTAACCTGGGGCCTTCTGATATCCTACACTTTCTGAAAGGAATAGGATTGGAAGGCCAGCTGTAAAACAACAAGAATAGGGAACACAATAGATCTTTTAATATAAGTTTAAAAATTGAGAAAAATAAGTTTACGTTAGTGTACATACCTTGGTCTTAAGTATCCATATTACTTTCTTCAATAAAATCACTTCACCTTAAAAATAACCATTAAAGAACATTCATTTTTATATGCTTTAATTATGAGTACACGAGAACAAAAACGAACGTAAGAAACAATTGTAAAGTTCCGGTTGCAATATTTATTCTAACGAGAAGACTTTCCAAACTTTTTTTCGATAATCTAATGTTCAGGCAATGGTTTTCGCCCTTAATTGGGACCACCATGAATCTACATAAAACATAATTAATTGTATGGTAAACAATTCAGATTCAGAAGAAAGTTGCCCACGAATATCACTGTAAAGTTACATTTGAATGTAGCCTTTGAAATTGTTTTAAAACAATATGATCTTGTAACGCTGCAATCTGCAATTGTAACACAACTTGTAATAATACAACTGTGAAAAGGAATCTTACTTTGCGTTTTGCTTTTATACAAATTATATTTGTAAAGTTACTACATGTTCAAAATTTTACGACTCTTAACTGTAACGAGATGCATGCTGCTCATATTATTACATGCAGTATATTAACTATACTATACTGCCAGTAATATTACAATTACAGTAACAGAGTTACCCATGATTATCACTGTAAATTTTTCTTACAGTGTAGAAGCTTTCCAACTTAACGAAACTTTTCAACTTTAAAAACTTGGGCGTCATAATAATTGGATAATTACTTTATTTCTAAGATATTTTCAAGTGCCTAGCACTATCGGTTAACTGGAAGTCATCATAAATTTTGTTATTTTAAATGGAATAACCTATTTATTCTTACCTTTTTGAATTCAACAAATAGACTATTATGACGATTACAATTACAGTTTCCTATACTTACCTTCAACTGTTTCCAAGATATTATAATTTTTGTGAAAATTTTGACATTTGCATTCTTGTATGTAATTGAAAAATTTACAGTTGCTTTAAATGATACAGATGATTCTTAAAACTACTTAGTTTTAACATTATTTCACCAAAATGTAGTAAAAAGTTCCGTCGTATCTAAAAATTAGTAACATTAAAGAATTTTTTCAAATAAACACCCAGTATATTTTTATGTTATTGGATGTCCAATTAAATTCTACACCGATTTCCCGTGTATCATTATCTATACCCATCTCCAATAGTTTACTTTTAATTTATCCATTTTGTTTATTAATGCTTTGAAATGGCCAAATGATTTTTACCTAAATAAGCCATGACTTTGACATCACAATAAATTAACATCGTCAGGAAATACGATAAAACTAAATATACATTTTGTCCCTTAATATCTTACGTACTGTGAAAGTAGTAGCAGGAAAATTAGTTGTCATTATTTATCATCTTACCACTAATCCGCACAAACTGACTATAAATTTCTTGGTCGTTCAGAGTAATACGAGGAGAAAGATAAATGTCACGTGGTCAAAGCCACATATCGCCGTATAAATCTTGAGTCGCAATATCTCATCGCTGATTCTATTTGATACTGGAGCAATATAAAATAACCCGGTCTTATCCGGGATAAAGCGGGAGCCGTGTGGGCGAGAAGGTAATGTCTACGTAATACCGGTTACACGTCGTGTATCGACTCATTAATCCCCCTGGCTTTCGGTGGATCTCGCGAGCGACGACTAAGGAAATTTGTATACCTAATTCCGTTGTGGAATAATGAAAAATATGTTAGCTAGGAACGTTGTTGATTTTCTCAAAACTTATGCAAATAACTTTGCTTTATTAATGCATTTAGAAAAAATACTTTAAATCAAAGGTCAGTTATTTGATGATCTCCAATATTATCTAAATTCAGCTTGTTAGTAGATTGTACAATTTCACTATTATACCTAATAGTTCCACAAATTAACTGAACTAAACATATATTGTACCTACTGAAAATTTTGCAGAAGTAAATCCATTCGTCTCACATTTTTTAAGAGCTAATTACTATATAACCTTTATTCAGAAGTTTAAATGTAACACATTCCCGAGGGCACACGCCTAATAGTAGGTAAGCACGTGCCCTACGTAGGTGTTATGATTAAGAATTTTTCTCTCCTTCAACATGAATGCCTAACCAGGATTAAAAAAAAACCACCTGAGGCCCTAATAGATTGGTACAAAATTACTTTAAGGAGTGTGCGGAAAAATACTTGAAATGACAAACTTTATGTGCCATTGTAGACAGTGACATCCTGAATGATTTATGTAAAACTGTAAAATCCAAGATTTAAAATAGAATTGGGTCGCGTGCGCTGGGGAATTATGACAGAAAAAATTTACCCCAAATCAACCCTACATTGTTGGACACCCTAGATAATTTTACTTACTTTTTCTTCCTTTCAAGATTCACGCACCCGTAGTCAACATAGAAACTCTCTACCTTAGACTGTTAACTGTTATACGCGTTTAATGCATGATATTTTTTTGAGCTTTAGTTCACAAACACCAAAATAACTGTGAAACAGTACCTATAGGTAAGTAGATGCCTTAAAAAATGGCTTTATAAAGCCTAATAGATTTTTTTCTAAATAGATCATAGCTAATTATGCTTAGCCCCGAAGTTTTAAAATTGAGATATTGCAAAGTCAACAACTTTTAATGGACGGGTTCCGTGAACACCCTGTATGTATATTAAAATATTTCAGTTGTTTGATTTGGTTATTGTTATCAATTTTATATGTTGCATAATTGTTTTTTCAATTAGTTTCATCCTTAAAATAGTTACCCTTAAAAATATGATACTTTTAATACTTTTAAATACTATCTTAAATATGTATTTTTAACCTTTCCAAAATTAGAGTTGTTCTTTGTTTGTCACTTTTATGTAGATTTAACACACATTCCCGTTAGATAAATATCTAACAATTAAATAATTGTTACAGCGCTTAAAATGTGGATCTTAATAAACTTTGTGCAGTATTTACTTGTTAATGAACTAACTATGATTTCTTGAATAGCCCTAATAAAACTAGTTACCTTCTCGGAAAGGAAATATTTTGCCTGTACTAGCTCTTCATGCTTAGCTGAATAAATACGAATAAAGTGATACTTCGCTTTAGTACCTGAAGTACTCCATGCATAGTGCTTTTGAATAAGAGATTATGCTTCTGCAGTAAAATTCATTACATATCTTTATGTTTTTATATTGATGCTACAATTTCTACCATGGCACCATTAGGTAGATTTTTTCCTATTTGACTCAACTTCTATAATACAATAATTGTCAAACAAGCAGAGAAAAAGTGTCTACCAAGAGTGTTATGAATACAAAACAACTCTGTGAAATGCAATTAGAAGAGATTATAATACGCAAATTGAAAGCTCTAAGAGTAAAACAAAAGAAATATGGAAACATATAAAAGTGATTAACAGAAAAAGATATTCAACATCCAAACCAAGCAGGTGAGATTGTTATGGCTTTTCTACTAAGGTACTGAAAACAGTTGCTCCGGCAATTATTGATCCGCTGGTATCTATCATAAATCACTATTTTTGTGAAGGTGTTTTTTTCTTCGCAAGAAATAAAAATTGTAAAAATATCTCCATTTCATCAAAAAGAGAGATCACTAATTCGAAAAACTATAGACCAACATTACCGAAAGATTACTCAAAGATTTTCGAGACCATAATTTCAGACAGATAGTTGCCTTTGGAGCTTGGCATACCAGTGAATACAGTCAGCCTGTATGCTGATGACTAGAGACCTGATTTATATGCAAAGTGCATATATTTTATTTTTTGCATATCTTTAATTATAGTCTATATGTAGACGCATCACAGTAATTGAAGTTAATTAGCGCTAATTAGTGATTGCATTTCTATGCATATTTTTACAAAAGTTGCATTTACTGCATATTTAAGCTTTTTCTTATCCTTTCTGTTAGTAAAAATTCCCAGTAGTTCCTAATGTAGATCGACAACCGACAATTCTCAGAACGATAAATCTTTTACATTGGTTTCTCTAATACTTTTGTCCAAGAACTGAACGTGTTTAATTTCGCCTAGCAGAAGGGATGTGGTAAATACGTTTTATTATTATTAATTCCCAAATAAACCATTCATTCATTGAATATCTTTGAGCGAAACAGGATGTAATTGTGTTACGTTCTTAAATACTGTGCGTACATACAATGAGTATAGCGAACAAAATTTCTTTATGGATTAAGCCATATCCTGAACTGGTGAAGGATGGCGATAAAATATTTTGTCGAGCCTGCAGTAAACTGGTAAGTTTAATTTTACTAAAAGCTTTACAAATGGTTTTAAATTCTTTAACTTTTGATATAAAATGACAATTGTTGTTGTAGGTGTCTTCTGAGAGAAAATACCTGGTTGATCAACACGCTAAAACTCCATAACATATTGGAAAATGTAAAAAACTAAAACGATCCGCATGTGTGCAGCAATCTATACGTCAATGTGTAGCATCCACTTCACGAAACTCAGAACAAGAAGAGTATAATACGGATCTGTGTAACGCATTAATTTCGGCTAACATACCATTAGCAAGATTAAACAAGGTTAATTTGAAATCATTTCTGCAAAAATATTGCAAACATAATATACCTGACGAAAGTACCTTACGAAAAAATTATGTCACATCTTGTTACCAGCAAACAATAGCAGAAATTCAACAATTGGTAGGGAATAATTTTATTTATATCATGGTAGATGAAAGTACGGATAAGTGTGGCCGTTATATTGCCCATTTATTAATAGGAATTCTTCATGAAGATATTGTAGGTAAATCATATATTTTTTAGAACTTCAAAAAACAAATAATGTGACAATTGCCCAAATCGTTCAAGAAGGTTTATCAAATTTCTTTTTACCTGGAAGTATACCTTGTGAAAAAATTTTACTAATGTTGTCCGACGCTGCACCATACATGATAAATGCCGTGCAAAATTTTTTTTTTTTTTATAGTAACATTATTCATAGCACTTGGCGTCAACTCATGGGTTCAATCGTGTAGCCGAAGACATTAGGAATTAATTCCCTTTGATTAATGATTTAATTAGCAATGTCAAAAAAGTATTTTTAAAAGGACCTTTACGAATCCAATTTTATAAGGAGCAACTTCTCGGTGTTAAGTCGCCTCCTGAACCGATTATTACGAGATGGGGTACATGGTTAGAGGTTGCAATTTTTTTCGCCGATAATTTTGAAAGAATAAAAAATGTAATTCTTGGAATCACTGCTGACTGCATTGCTTTAGAAAACTGTAAAAAGATAGTAACATCAACAGAATTGCTGCAAAACCTTTTATATGTTAAGTCAAATTATTGCTTTGTTTCAAGTTCCATTCGTAAACTAGAAACGCAAGGGATGTCGCTCTCGGAATCAGTCGAAATACCTAGTAGACGAATTTGATATGTTATGTAAGAAGGTTAAGCGTACAATAGGTAATTCTATATACGATAAATTTAAAAAAATGATAAATAAAAATGCCGAGTATTTGAAATTGAAGAAAGTTAAGAAAATTTTGGAAGGTGAAACAGTAAACGATTTCGACTTTAATTTTAGTTTAGAATGTATTGCAAAGATAAAAAATACACCAATTACATCTGTGGATGTTGAAAGAAGCTTTTCTATTTCGAAACATATGTATTCTGATAGAAGACAAAACTTGCTTTTACACAATTTTGAAAAACATTAATTATAAATGGTTTTAGAAATATGTTGTGAAAAAAATTTGTGCAATAGTTAATGTTTAAATTTCTGCTTTTATTTATTTTATGTAAAAATGTTGCATATTGTCGCAATTTTTTTGCATATATGCCCCAGGTTTATGCATATTTTCACAAAAATCGATGCATATATATGCGCATATATTCCAGTTTTTCTTTGCATATAATCCGATCTCTACTGATGACACTTGACTAGTTACAATACCTCAAACTAAAAATTAGTTACTTAGCAAAAACGAAGCGATAATGAAGAAAGCAAAGGTCCAGCAAACTACTATTAAACTGTATTAAAACGCAACATCTGGATTTTATACTAAAGAAAAGAACTTACTACTAGTGCCAAAATCTTAGGTCTCCTCATTATGACTATATTTATGAATAGCTAAATAATTACAATTCATCTAAAGATACTACACAAAGCTATGTATTTTCAGTACTATATGGATCTCATAACAATTGAAATGTTCCTACTCAACTAAATAATTTCCCTATAATCGTCAATCATAACAAAAATATGATAAATCGGTCAGCTGTCAGTTATTATGTTTGCGCCCATCAGCAATATGTATCTACTCTACTGTATAAAAATAACTTAATTCTAATTATTCTAGCCAATAATAATTCAATTAAACAAATATATTTAAAATATTTTTTTATAACCCTAATGCTACAATCTAATAGCTACATATAATTCGTTTATTCCATGATACAATAGTGTAGAACACGTCAATACTTAATATAAAACTACGTCAACAACATAAAGGAAATTGTATAAATAAAAAGACAAAGATTGTTTAAAATAAAAAAACACACACATACGAATACAAAAGAAAGTACTATACTGTACAGGGTGCGCCCAGAAAATCTGCGGTCGTATAAAACGTTTTGCTAACCAGATATTTTTTTAAAATTGTTTTAAATTGTGCCAATGGCATTTGCTTTAGTGGCTGTGGTAGATGGTTATATTCTTAATACATTGCCATATAGCCTGTTTTTGAATATTGGTAAGTGTTGTTTGGGGCGGTAATAATTGGCTATTAGTTTTACATCTAGTGCTGCGTTCATGATCTATTTTATATTTGCTGAAAATGTCAGTATAGTTCTGTTTCACAAATAGCGCTGTCTCTAATATATATATAGATGGTAAGGTAAGTATGTTATTGTCTCTAAATACCGATCTGCATGAGTCCCTAGGCTTCAGTTGGAAGATTGCTCTTATGCAAGCCTTTTGCAGTACAAACATTATTCATAGCTAACACCAATGCAGACCAGTGAAGAGTATGTAATCTTCTTTTATGAACACGTGTTACCCTACTAACTATCTAAAGATCGTGCTTAACCTATGTAATTCTTTAGCAGCATTACTAAAAAATTCCCACCATTCGAGCGACTAATTATCCTTAATATTACAGCGCATTAACAGCAAATTGAAAAAGTAGATATCAATGGATTGGGGATTTAAATTCAAAAATAATAAACTATGGGATTTAGTTTTGGGGAATGTCATTGGAAGTAAGTAGTGTACACTTGAATATTCACGTCAACACATTTCGTAACAAATGATGTCATTTCATTATCATTAATTACGCTCCATAAATCAAGCAACTTGGAAAATAAATCAAATAATTTAACTGCAATATCAAAGTTTCTACTCAAAATGAATCGCTGAAGCACCGTTTTCCTATTATTTTTTTCCACTCTAATAGATTGTAGTTGTAAGTTCCGATTTCAAATATTTATCGACCGAACCAAACATATACTAGGCTCGCTTTTTAGTACAGTTCGAATAAAACGCAAAACTGTTAAAATTTTGAAAGTATATTGTTTATTTGCCGTACTCAAATTAAATTTTACCCTAAATGAAAATAACCGCCACTAAATATTTACGACATCGGCACAACATTCACACCTGGGTTATTAAAATCAAATTTATTAGTTCGCGTTGAATCATACCACTCGCCTATGAATTTATTTACACATTAGCGTGAGTAATAGTGACAAACGGTGTGTTATGCATATATTGTTGAATAGTGATAAATTTTAGATGCTGTAATTTTCACTTTGAACATAAAACAATCAAAATTGCATTGCCATAGTTGATTTTATAGAGTGCGACAACTAAGTTGCTATAACCATGCAGTGATAATAAGTCTAGTTTATTATTTCAATTAACACAAGTAATTAAGAAAGAAAAAACTACACTGGCGAAACAAAGATATTATTTTAAAATTTTTTGCAGTTTCAAATAACTATGATACAACAATAAAATGATAAAATGGATGCAATACGCTGGCTAAAATTAAAAAGTTTTTTTTTGTTGAAGTTTCAGTATTTAAAAATTCTAGAAGTCATTCGTGTTAGCTATTATGGCTTATAACGAGGAGGCAGTGTGTTCCAGGTGCAAAGCCATCGTTTTATGATTGCTGGTTTGAGGTGTTTAGAAAAAAAAAATCTGCTCTTTCGGTTCTCGAGTTATTTTTAAATAACTTTTTTGGATATCATGTCATCTAACCTCACTTTTTGCAGATCGACGACATATTTTTTTTAAATTTACCGCCATATTAGTGGTCACGTGACATGTGTCAAAATAAATTTTGGCGTTTCTAGACATGCACAACCTATTCCCCCAAAAAAGTTTTAGTATATTTTAATAATAAAAAAAATTTCCATATGTTGCAATATTTATGCCGGTCACTGTATATATCCCAAGTGACAATGGAATGCCTTCAAGCACTCTGCTATGCAGAATATTACTCCAGACTGCAATGCGGTATTCTGTTATGTGGTTCACCTGCAGCAACACATAGAGTTTTTGTTGCACAAAAAGCAGTTGCCAAATCTATTATGGGGTCTCATTTTACAGAGTCCTGTAGACTTATATTTGGGAAGCTTATCAGTCCCCTGCATACATATTCGAGCTAACAATATGTGCATACAAACACAAAAATACTTTTGCTGGCATAATAAATATCATTATCACCATACAAGAAATAGAAGCAATTTGCGTTTGGTTATACTAACATAACATACATAACCAGTTTAGATGTAAAGAGCATGGAAATTAAAGTTTTCAATCCCACGAAATTAGAGTGAAAAGCACGGTGAGCAGCTTTGAGGTTAGTCTGCAGCAATTTCTTTTATTTGATAGTTTTTACTCTGTAGAAGAATAATTTCAGTTCAAGACTTAATCATTTAATTTAGGCGTTTGTTGTTTATTTTCCTTTCGTATTGTCCTTCTTTTATTTTTCTAGTTATTTTCTTTCACTGCCACTTTCTCTTTATATTAGGATTATTTTTAATTATTTAGATTTTATTTATTTCTAGTTTCATTACGCTTTACTATTTATTTTCATCCTGTTATTAAACTTACTTTTATTTTATTTTTGCATGCGTAATGGCAATTTTACTTTAGTTTATTTTGTCTTGTTATATATACTCTGTGTCTACTAACAAAATATATATTATGATTATTATCGAGTTTCTTCCTATTTCTCTTACGTTGCACAACCATTGAAAGTACATACTTAAAATGCAATACAGTAAATGTTATTGAAACAATGAGTGGAGTGTTTGTATATGTTGAATCAATAGCAAAATTTTAACAATATTGCTAACAAGTAGAAAACATTTTTTATTGAGAAAAAAATAGTGTTCAGTTAATTAATAAACGGTTAACAATATTCTTTTTCTCGTAGTCAATAGAAGTAGCTAAAATAAGGAGAGCAAACGTTATACAAGCTTCAGCGCATTTTATAGAAATTCTTATTTCAGTTTGCTTAAGAAACATTCAGATATTCGGCAGATTATTTATTCATTAACTGAATAAATAATCTAGCAAACTCATTATGTTAAATTATTCTAGAGCAAGGAATTGCCAATTATTTACGAACTTCGCTAAGCGGCACAAAGGTATTTATTTCTATACAAACTGTATGTGTTTTACTGTTAAATAATTGCTTTGAGATCCAGGTATCCGTCTTAAAGCTGCCATCTAATAGCTTGGGTATTTTATTAAGTCTTCACAAGAACATACCGTGTAAATGTTTAACGGGGCAATGCTGCCCTTCATACATCTGACGCACGGTAATCTACGTTGTGAAACCGCAAGTAGGCAAATTCCACCAGCAAGCTCTCACGTAACTGTTACGCAAAGGTACGTATTTAGATGAAAATATAGATCTTATAATATAACGTTAACACATTTATTCTACAAACAAACATACCTACTCCATTTTGTTAACCCTTACAGTTTGAAATTTGGATTTTGAATTTGAAACTCTATACTAGAGGCAGTATTATAAAGCTGCTGTCCCAAGACGTTCTAAATAGGGAAAATTAATGATTCTAGAC
The DNA here is from genome assembly GCA_004143645.1 of Protaetia brevitarsis. Lineage (NCBI taxonomy): Eukaryota > Metazoa > Arthropoda > Insecta > Coleoptera > Scarabaeidae > Protaetia > Protaetia brevitarsis. The sequence continues at coordinate 2,349,425 of RXPK01000067.1, read as the reverse complement.
GGATAAAGTTATACAATGTGGTATTTTTGAGATCGATAAAAATAGTTTCAAAAATTCAATCAAGATTTTATGAGATGTGATAAAAATGTTATAATAATATGCAAATAACACTAAAACAGTACCATAAAATTAACAATCATTTTCTGGTATTTTTTAGCCAATAATCAAGCATTAATTTTATCTTCATTTGTTGGAAAAAGGTTTGATGTGACTTTTGATTTATTCCCAGCCATAGTTCCAACAGAAGAAGATAAAATTAAAATTAACAATAAAGTTAACAATTACTTCAAATTATCAGAATATTTAAAGCCTATTTCAACTTTCTTTTTTCTTGTAGAAGCTGTTTGACATGGAGTCTCTGGAAACACTTCAGCCTCTTGGCTTTTTGCATTTAGTCTCCCTTTTCGTTTACTCATTAAATTATACCACCCAGTAATCTTCTAGGTTCATTTCTGGCTTGCCAAGAATTGCGTCTTTTTGCGTTCAAAACCTCACATACACACAGAATTTGGTAAGCTTCTTCTGTCTTGCAATAACATGGTTTGCAGTTTGTTTGTTGACCCAATTTTCAGTAGATGTCGTTTTAATGTGTATGTCTGTTAGGAGACCTGTTACGGTATGGAGATGATTCCTGCTGACCTTCAATACTTCCTCAGTCTTCTTTTTTGATGGCTCTTTAACAAAGATCTTTCCATGAATTTACCTATTTGTACTACTCAAGTATTTTTTGTGTTTTTCTTTGACCCATCTCCATTCTTCTCCAGACATTCCTAGCACATGTTATGAACTTACAAATGAAGTTGAAGACCCCTTTATTGCTAACTCATCGATTTTTTCGTTTTCTTCGATTGCCAAATAGTCGGACATCCACAGAAAAGTGACCTTATTACTATCCGTCAAACTATTCAATGTTTTGTATACATTCCCAAACCAGGCTCGATTGTATCTTAGAGCTCACTAGTATTCTCAGCATCGCTTGGCTGTCTATTGCAAGATAGATCCCCTTATCGCTTATTTTTACAAATCCTCTGATTGATTTTTGTTGCACAATGCTATATTGCGCATGCCTCTACTTGAAAGATAGTAGCATATTTTCCTAGTGGAAGGATAATGATCATTGTATGTCTCACCTCTTATAATGTTGATTCCAGTTTCAGTCCCGTTTTCGGTATTTAATTCGTTTGTAAACCAGCTCAAATCTCCGGTCTCTGTAGTTCCAGTGATTCCAGCTTATCCGATCCATAATTTCTTCATCGAAATTTCTGTTGAAGAAATATATCGAAATCATGGAATCTTATGCCCAAAAGATTGTCTTTCACATGATGGACAATATTTTTGTTTCCCAATCCTGCATATCTGCCAATTGGTACTTTGTAATTTGAGATGTCTCGCCCATTATCACCAAATGGAGAGGTGAACAGTCTACGTGGTAATTCCATTGGGGCTGTAGTAGTGATCTTCATTACTCCTATTATTGCTAAACATGCAAGTCTCTGATCTTCATCATTCATCAAAAATTCTTATTTTTTTTTGAAAAATCAACGTCGACTTCCTGCTACCCTAATACACAATCTACATAAATTTTTCGCTTTCTATGATCTCTGAGCTTGAGTTCTTGTGTAAACTGGATTTTATATCTGAGTGCACGGTTTTGTGTAAAATGCGTCAAAGAGAGCCATAAGAAAGGCCTAAAGTTTTCAAACGGCGACAAATCGACAATTCCTGAACTTCAGCTACACTATTTTTCACAACAGTAATATTCATGGCGGTAGGATGATGCATACCGCCTATCTTACCGCTAATGTTCTAGTATCCAGTTTCTTGAAAATTTGTCACTAAGTTACAAATTGTTTGCTCAGGCTTAAAGTTCACAATTTTTAATATCTGTTATTGCTTTAGCATCTGTTATTGCTAGTTATTGCTACTCAATACATACATAATACTACTACAATATTTACAAAATAGGCTAAAACAACGCCATCTTGATTGTACTTACAAATCAATTGAAACTGCTCTAACAGATCATTATACGAAAGATCATAACTTCAATTTTGATCATTATGGTCAAAACGTTTATTTTTAGAAATGTACTAGATTGTTAAACATGAAATGGCCATTAATTTTAGCAATGATATTGGTAACCTGAGTAATATTTATGCTTATTTGTTAAAGTTTAATCCAACAACTTAGGTAATTTAGAACCATATTCATCGATTTTTGACTCAGAAGAATTTAGTTTTGGGCCCCACTATTTTAATAACAACAGTGATTTCTTTCACTAGCTCCCCAATTTGATTGCAAGTGGGTTGGCCACACTACGTTCTCGGTGTCATTGGTCAATTTACGGCTTTTATATTAGTCCTGTGATTAGTCCTAACCTTACCTTCTAAACATGTGGTTCTCTGTTAGAATTATTTTACATTGTAATCTCTAGTTTTGTTGAACATGTGCGCAATTTATGTGTAGTTGGGCTTATTTAATTATTTTATTGTAAGTGATCTGGGCTTCAACTTTATTATTTTGTAATTTTCATCTTACAATTTGCAGTTTCTTGTCTCTGAGGAAGCAATAAATTAATTGCGAAAGCTTAGACAGATAATAGGAATTTCATTTAGTCCACTGGCTGGCTGCATACCCAATAATACTTTCTTCAAATCGCTGTTTGCATACTAGCATTAATAATAAAGATAAACGGAACATTTAAGACAATTTTACGAAAGACATTTGTGTTGATTAAATATAAGTACATGCATATCTTTATTCTAAAATCGGAAGGTAATTTGGAAATATTGTCATATAGAATCCTTTAAACATACTTCAAAGAAAATACAATGAATAACAAAAAATCAATGACCCCCAACTAAGCAATCTCATCTAGTTCAAAGTATCTCTACATTACTTCCGCAGGAACCAATGAGGCTATCCTGTTTTTTGCGATAGAATCGGATGATCGGTAAATTCAATATATCGACTTTCCGGAACTGAATTCATTTCCACCCCTGACGCTGAGATGAAACGAAATCGGAACACCTGGAACAAAAGTCAACGTTAATTACGAGGTGCGGCGACCTCCTGACGTTACCTACTTTCCGTACGAATGAAAATAAATTCATCAAGCAGCCACACAGCACTGTCGATTCGAATTCTACGAAAACATTTCAGATACCAACTCCTTAGGCAATAGTCAGCTTTAATATAGCACCTGCGTATTATTCTATAAAACCAAGTTTATGTTGTGTCCACTGTATACCTATTTATTCTTTCTTTTTTTTTTGTGAACTGTGGTAAATTAGTATGCATTGTTGAGAAATTGGTATTCAGTGGTTTTTGAATAATTTCGGTGTCGTCTTTCTAGTAGCTGCTCTTTTTTTCTTAATAACTTGCAATGTTCTAATCCATTCGCTTTAGAATTGATATGTTTTTATTTAGAAGAAATTTTTGTATTGTTTGGTATGTACAGCGTGTCGATACAATAATACAGAATATTCACAATCACAAATTTTGCGTTCGCAGATCAATCAAATTCGTTTTGAGATCAAAACTGCCATTGAAAATTAGTTCTACCAGTTCTATGATTTCGTCAAGACGCACGCGTCGAACCACGCGCAGTTTAATGCGTAACAACATTTCATACTGTATAATAATTTTACCGAATACTTTACATTCCCTGTTGACGGCAAATACGCGATTGATTTTGTTTGTTTTTAGAAAAAAGTAAGAACTTTTAATACAAAATCTCAAAAACTTTATAAAAACGTTATCATTATTTCTTTTTGATTTCTAATAAATCTTCGATATTATTGTTGGCTTTGAGGATGCAAGTGTTTAGAGGAACTACAAATTTACTGTTACAGTTTTATTGTGAAGCTTATGGATGGTGTTTTATGTGGCTTACTGATTATAGTGGTTACATATTTCGTTACTTTAATAAATTTAATTAATAAATGAGATATCAGATACGAAAAGAGACCAAAAGGTGAATGGTATCATTGAAGAGAGTATACTTTTTCGTACACGAAATATGTACACCGGCACCAACCGGGAGCTAAAATTCGTTATATGTTATATATATATGTTTTTATTTGAGTGAGTATAGATGAACAGGTACGAGGTAATCAGAACGCCTCGCATTCTAAACACAAACATCAAGGAAAATATGTGTTTGCGATAGCATGTTTTTTACCACTATTTACGTATTTCTTATTAAATTAGCAAACGGTATCTTTTTAAAAGAAATTATAGCCACGAGAAAGATGTATTTATAGATAACAATGCCGTACTCTTTTCATTGTACATATCTATTGCTTTTTTCCTGTTTTGATAGGTACTCAACTGAAGTAAAATCTAATTTAGTTAATATTGGAATTATTGTATTCAGACCAATACCCACAATTCTGTGGGGAACGGTCACTATTAATAGTAAATCTCGATTCATCTGAGAACATAATCTTTTTATGGAATTATCGATCCCTAAGATTTTAGTCTCTCAAAGTAAGACAAAATTTCAATCTTCGAGCTTCATCCCCTTCTTCCAATGTGTGAAGAATTTTAACTTTATGTAATTTAACCTTTCTTGCTTTAGAAACGCGTTGCAAATATAACCTGCCAATGCGAATCGGCACGCCTTCTTAGTGACAATGTGTTCAGTATGCGAATACTGAATCCCTTGTGAATTGTATTTATGTCATCTTTATCATTTTTTTTTTTTCATTTTTGATATATTATGTACAGAATCTTACCTGGAAATACCTGATTCTAGGCGCGGATTTTACGTCGGTTATCGTGAAACTAACACCGTGGCACGCCCTAGAGGTAACTACGACCTACAACCAACACAAGATGGAAGAACACGCTGTGTTACGACCGATGAGCTACTACAATCTATAATCGAACGAGGGCTGGAGGGTTGTGTCGTGGCACGCCCTAGGGGCGACTAGAAACTACAACCGAACATTCCGCAATCAGACAGTGGCAGAAAAACTAACGTCGTGTTACACCCAAAGAGCGACAACGATCTATGGTTCTACAGGAACGGAGAACACTATCATCGTGTCACATCCAAAGAGCACGCGGCGCAGGTCGGGACTAAAGCGTTCGTAAAATGAATATGCAACGCATGAGGATGCGGTATATTAAGAATTGAAACTAAAACGCATGCCGACGAATTGGCACAATCAAAAACAAATTAATGAATAACGTGGCTGTAATTTTGCCAAAACTATGAAAAATGTAAAGATAACTAAAAATTAATGCAAAATAAATTACTAACTTAAAATATATTAAAATGGATTTTCCCATGTAACACAACACGTTACAAGTTTTTATTAAATTATTTATTGTTGATATTCTATATTTTTCTAGCAGGCGTTGTTATTTTATGTTTGTTATATTCTGTGCATTAACCATTAAAATGTTATCTTAAATTTATACACGGAAAATCCATTTTTAATACCAAACATTTTCTGTCACAAACGTTAGCGACCCCTAAATATAAAGTTAATACCCAAAAAAAAAACTGTATTACATCTCTAATCCTTTAAATTGTTTGCTGGGTAAAATCTTTACATATAAATGACATTTGTGGAATATTCAATTAAAAAAAAACTCTGGGTATTTTTATCAAGCGACAAGGGCTTAACAATTGAATCATTCCGAGAATTATACGTCGCATTTTCTCGCATCTCCTGCACAAAAAGCGGACGTACTTTTATTTATTCTGATACGATAACAGCTTTTAATACAGCGGGGTTGCAGTCGGTGACTTTTTTACTCAACACGTAGTACCTAATTCATGGAAATTTATGCATGGAAAGCTAAAAAAGAAATTATTTTTCTAATCTGCGAGTAATGAACTTTTCAAATATATCCTTATTGATAAGTTAAGTTGCAAATATTTACTTTTCTCAAAAATTTTTGCTAAGAATAGGGCCGACGAACCAACATTTCGCTACATCGATCATCTCAATTAACCAATATGACAGTAAAATTGTGAAATGTTAAAATTACTTAGTTTAGAATGCATTAGTTTAATATAGACCTCAGTTTAGTTCAGTAGTTACTAAAAGTTTGTAAAATTAAATCTAAAACTATACACAGCGAAACAACAGCACTCTAAAAAGAAATTTCGACACGGACAACATGCAATCTACTCACTTTTATCTCACTTTTTCCTAACTCTTTGTATTTTTTTTTTAATTTTAAATTGCAACCATACTTAGTGCAAATACAAAATACAATGGGTGCATAGTGTCTCTTTTAGAGGACGTAAATATTTTAAATATTGGCGCGGCAGTGTTACAGTTGTGCAGCTGTCGACTTCTAATATGATTCTATCATCAATTTTTGATGGAAGACTCAAGTGATGACAATCTTTCGCTGTCGTCATTCATTCAATCAAGCGAAACTGTGCAAGCAAGGCCGAGGAAAAAATAAAAATTGAATACACTGGTCAAGAAAAACTCAAACGTATCAAAGAAAAATTCACTGACAGAAAACAAGAATCGTTTGAGGAAACCAAAATGGAAACTGTAGAAAAAAGAAACGTCAAATGGAAGAAAACAGAACATAACTTTACGTTGAATACAAATTGCTTTACAAAAAATTCACCAGCGGATCTCTTAAATAAAAAATCTCCTGTAGATTTTTCCCTTCTTGTTTTTCTATAAAAATGTTATGAAAGAAATTATTGGGAAGGACAATGTTTATAGATTGTCCTCTTTTTAATATTGACTTGTGGATGTTATGTTACTATTTTATGTTTTTATATATCACTATTTTACTTTACTATATATTAATATTGGGAACATTTATATATTTAGCAGAAACTAACAAACATGTTTTTACCGATTTAAGGATAAAAATTCGCTGTACATAATCCAGTGACTAACACAACTTGCTCAAATAAGCCGTTTTTTAATTTATTGCTGAATTAAATACAGAGCGGTGGTCTGTCGCTATCTGGTTATGGAAAGTATATTAACAAGAGAATGTATTGATCCCGAAAAGATGACGTGCCAAAATTGTTATCTTACAATATGCGCTTGAATTTATTTATAGTTTTATTTAAGTTATTTATCAAACAAAATTCAATTCGTTTCAAGGGCTCCTGACGTTTCCGATCCTTCGCTCTGCGCTTTGTAATAATAATAATAATAATAATAATAATAATAATAATAATAATAATAATAATAATAATAATAGCGGTTTAATGGCAAGCAAACAAAAATTAGTACAACTTAAAATACTTACAGAAAAGAGACAAAAGTAATGAGAACATGCCAAAAGTTCAGGATCAGCTGCTTACAGCTTAAGCCGCCGTTCTTCCTGCTGAACCAATAATTACATTATACCAATAAACACAAAAACGTTATACATAAGCAAAAATAACAAAGATTCGAGTCTAAAAGAAGAAAAAATAATGTGAAAATAAGAAAGAGACGATGTAACATTATATTAATAAGAAAAAAAATGATCTACTCACTAAACATTGCCTTCCTTCGGAATTGACAGACAGAAAGGTGGGCGCAAATTAAGCATATATGTAAGTGGTATCGCCTTCCAAAGTCCAACAGTATTATATTTGAAAGATCTTTTAAAGATTTCAAGGATTTTCAAGAAAGTGGTGGCGCTAGCAAGCCTTTGTATCTCACATTGATGGTATGGACATCTATTCTAAATAAAATTTCATGGAATAATTTGGTTTTTTCAAACAAATAATTTTATGAAAAAAGATAGTAGCATGAAATTCTGCCCTGGCAACCAGCCCATTTAAGTGTATGGGAGATTCTGCTAAATTTACACATCCCATAGATCGATAAAGAAGGCTAGTTATATCAATGCTGTCTAAACAATGATAGTAAACACTCATACAAAAGTGGAGTCTGGAGGGCACCAAAGATTCAGTTAAAGCTTTCGGCAAACTGGCATCCAAACAGTCTTTGCTACCATATAAAACCTTCAAGTTACTGTACCCTGATCTAATTAAATGTGAAACGAGCTTTTGAAAACGAAGTTTGGTGTCATGTAAAGCCCCAAATTATGCACACAGTCTGATACTATGCAAACTCGATCAATGATTTTGTAAAGTTTTGTGGTTGGGTGTTCACTTCTTTTAATTGAATGAAAGGATTGTTGTATCGTCCTAAATTATTTATTGGAACCAGGACTAGCAACTTAACAATTTGTTTTATCATTCGCTATGCCATACTTAAAGTTTTAAACTGATTTGAAACTTACGATATACCGATGACGTTATGACAACGCTTACCCATACTTTACGCGCGAAAAAAGGTTAGGTTACGTCTCACAGTCATGCGCGATAACTTATGAAGTACAACTATCGTGCCGGAAATAACGGAACCTGTTTGAGATGAGTTTAAAACTAATGTGGAATGCAAATACCGATAGAACTACATTAAAATTTAAAACTATGCGCAAATATACATAGAAAGCATAACAGATTTTAATTTTAATTTTATGCAAGATTGCCGCTCAGGCTTTTGCACAGCCAAAAAATAGTTTTTTTACTATTTATATTAAGATAATGTCTTTTTGGATATGTCAACAAGTGACTGAAAGTTACTGTTTATATGTGGGATAACTTCACGTGTATCTTCTGAATTTAAGGTGTAATATAATTGCGGATTGTCTGCGTAAAGGTAACAATATTGTAAACATTTAATAATATTTGAAGTTTAAATTACATAAAACAAAGGTCCAAGAATACTGCCCTGAGAAACACCAGATATATTTGGGAGTAGATAGATCAAATGACAATCATACGATTATTTGTTGAGGTCTACCCGATAAATAAGAAGAAAAAAAAATACAGAATTTTGAGAAAAGCCTATATGATTCAAGATTGTGAACAAAAAAGTACATTTATTTGCATCAAAAGCCTTATAATGGTTTAACATTACCAAAACTGTAATTTGGTTGTCATCGATACCATGCAATAAATCGTTTTTGAAAGATCTTTTTCTTTTCAGCTGAAACTGAACAGCAAAAATTCCTGCAGACTTGAAATCATTAAGATTAGTAGCTTTCCGGTACAAATTAAGGCAGCATCTGTCGATGCATTTATTTTAGAAAATCATGGGTGCTTAGATCTTTTTCAATTCATTTCTTTGTATAGTTAATGAAAGTTTTGATTGGTGGTGGAATTGGTAATAATAAATTATATGTTCTATCCAATCAATTATTTATTTTAAATTTCGCTGTGTCCACCGGTTTCGGCCTTTCGGCATCATCTGGACAACAGTACGTGTAACATTTCTTTGTTCTAATCATTAGCATACTTGTTATGGTTTTGTTTTGGGCCAATATCAAGAACTATCACAGAATATTAATTTAAGTGTGTCATGGGCATTTGTTCCTCGGATAGAAAAACTAAGTTATTTGTTTGTCAGGTTGCATTGGGAGATCAAAACTAGTTCACTAACATTTGAAGTGCATCCTTTGGTTTCTTCTAGAGGACTTCCGTATATTGAACTAATGCAATTAATAGTAGCAGTAGTTCAACAAGCTGACCACAATGTAGAAGCTTTATCCTTTTTAGGGGATTCCGACAAATACGCAAGGAGTACCGCTTCGGAATTATCATGTTGTACACCTTTATCTACGCACCAATTGAACCATGTACTGTACCATGTTCACATCTGTTCTTTTGTGGCAAAACACCTTCACTTTCTTTCTTTTGCGGCTTCTGACAATTCTTGCTCAATTTTCTCATTATCAAACATATTCGTAACAGTAATTCCTTTACACCAATAATTTAATGATTTGTCGGAAAATATCACTATTAGTTACTACGTTACCTAAGAACGGTACCTATATTAAAAGCATTTGTCATAATGCCATGAATTTTAGTACTATTATATTTTTGGAGTTTAGTAGTTTATATAATAATTAATTACCATATACAGATCGTTAGTAAAATAATAATAGTACCTAAACCATGGCGGAAAGATTCATTCTCGTTTCATCAGTAGGATCTGAAGTTATGTGCAAGTCTGTAAGCATGTATTGTAAATGTTTACAGATATGCAGATACCTTTGCAGACGCTGAAGATATGATTAGAATTCCACTGTAAGTTCACCCCGAAGTTTCGCGCCTTGGTAAAATTTCATTTTCTTGGTAATTTTCCACTGTATATTTGCATGGATTAGGTAATTAATATTTCGAATGATTCGTAAAAATGCGATCTAATTTTCTCCCGATACATTAAAATTACAGATTTTCGTATTATTTCATCGGAATATTAGCTGTTATTTCTTTCTTCTTAATATTCAAGTTCGATATAGTACAGAAAAATATTGTAACCATGAATATCTTGAAAGTGCAAAATTTACACATAATTTTCTGTTATTTTTGCAATGGGCGTTTTGCAATAATAATATCTGACAATTAAAAATTCTTTCTTGATAGTCGTGTTAAAATATCCTCGATCTAAAGATTAACTACGAAAAACCATAAAAGATCTGCTTGCGTTAATAAAAGAGTCTGCATGTGTAGTTCGTTGAAATTATACTAGCCCCATAATAAACGTAATAAAGTTTATTGAATAAACTCTGTCCGTAAAACGGCCAACAGAATATAAAACTTTCCGGTTGAAAAGTTACACAGGTCCCTACGTTTTTCCGCTGACATCGAAAATTCAAACTGGTTCCAAGAAAAGTTGACTCACATCCAATTTAGCAACACCCACGTCCATTAAGTTAGGTGCTCCCCCATTCAGAGAAATTGCAAAAAATACAGTTTCCCAGAAACGATCGATCACCGCGCGAATCGTTTAAAATAGATTACCGTCCCATCTATAAAACAATTAATTAACATCAAGAAGTTTTATAGCTTTCGAGATTCGCGTTTTATTGGTAGTTATACTTGTTGAAAACTCTATTAAATAAGTGCAGTATTGTCAAGAATAATAGAGTATGTGAAAGGTTTCCATTTCCGCAAATAAATTTATATTTTGCAACCTTGGACTATAGAACGAATTAGAAAACTAATTTCGACTGATTCGAGCGAACTCCTAGATATTCCAATGTTGGTTAACTACAGTTAAGCTAACCAGGTAAAAAATGTTACTGAACTTGGATGCCTAAGATTTAAATGGTACTTAAATAATCTAATTTGAATTTCCCGCTAAAAGAAAACTCAAGGTCAACGGATCGAAATTTAAAAAATCAATGTATAAATTTACTTATACTACCTATACTGTGACAATGATATCTATTGGCAATCATTTAATTTTGTAATGTCAAAGTCGCAGCTTACCAGATAAAATTATTCGGAATTTGAAATCGTTAAATAAAAAAGAATAATTAAAAGAAAACTATGATAGGTGCTCCAGTAATAACGGGCTCAAACTGGTGTGCAGACGGCTCTAAAACAGACTACGGCCTCGGAGCCGTAAGCTTCAGCAAAGATACAACAGTATTCCAAGCTAAGGTTGGTGCAATTCACCATTGTGGCCGAAAAACAGAAAGATAGACCGAGCCAGGTAAAAGCGGCGCTATTTTCTCTGACAGTCAGTCTACACTAAAGCGATTAGTTCTGTAAGTGTAGACTCTAAGCTGAGTTGGAAGTACGTAAGCGCTCTCAATACGGTGGGCACATAAAGGAAATTAACTTTGGCCTGACTTCTAACTTCCCAGCCACTCGGACTTGAGAGGAAATGAGGCGGCGGACAAACGGGCCAGGCGAGGTTTGTCCAGGTCATTCGTTGGAGCTAGTCCTTCATTCAACACTACCAAATGGAATGAATGGATGCATAATCAGTCCAGAGAGTGGCGGCAAAAATCACCGGGTTAGAGGGAAGCAAAAGAGTTCCTAACGGAACAAAGGCCTGAATTTACTAGAGATCTACTGGAAGTATATCAAAATACACAACAGTAGGTCTGCTGACTGGTCACCGTAGACTAAACAGCCATATGTACAACATAGGCCTGGTAGAAGGAAGAAACACTAATTCATATGCTGTGCCAATCTAAAGGCCTGGCTAGGACAAAATTTCTAGTAATGAGCGTGGAGTATCCCACAGCTAGCAGCTGCACAAAGAAGCCGCTCTCAAAGATGATAAGCCTAATTAAGAGGGCAAAATTAGAGAGCGTCCTCTAGGAAAAAGGGGATCACAATAGATCTGAAAAGGTCAGGGTGAAACAGGTCTATAGGCCACCCTAAGCCTAATCTAATCTAACCTAATCTAAACTACTAGAAGAAAAGATTGGCACAGTTAATAAGAGAGAAAGTTCAATATTAATATGCGATAGCAAGGCCATCACAATCAAGAAAGATACTCCTATGCTCGCTATCCGAAACCTCGGATCCGGATCCACTGTCCGACACCTCGTATCTGGTACAATAATCACTAAAATTGGTTGAACACCTATGTAATGCGAAGTAATTATGTACTGTAATATTGAGTTGATCGACAATTTACATCTTTTCCGGATCCGAATCTCAGAACCGAATAATGGATCTGCGTCCGAAAACCAAATCCGGATTTGAGAATCGGATGGTCGATCCGGATCCGAGAACCGGATAGTAAATTCAGATAGTGGATCCCGGGCTTTAGGATCCCGACATCCGAATGATTTCAGATCCGGATATCCATTTTATCGAATACTAGCAGCACTACTGATAAGCAATTAATGTAGAACTAGTATACAAATATTAAGTATATTACAAACCCTCCAACTAAAAATACATCATTATACGTATGCAGCTCCCGATTCTGTTAGTAATTAGTCTGATTTCTGTAATATGTACCTAGGTATAAGAAATACAAAACTAAATTTACAGTTTTGTAAATTATATTATCTATTGTAAGATTTCAATGAAGCAAATACTGTTTAATTGTTTTATTAAGAAAATTAAATGACAGAAATCGCTTTTTAGCAAGAAATTACACAAATGTCATTTCAAACGACCAAATTTATTAAAAACTTTATACAAATTGTAATGTTTAATGTTGTTACTTTAATTTGCCAAAGAAATCAATTCAATTCAAAACAGTCAATTTAATTATAACTCTGGGTTAATAATTGTAATATTGGCGTATTGATTAAGATAACTTTTTGTATTCTTCACAATAGTGAAGAGATAAGAACTCTAAATAATAGAATTAGTGTTTCTGTCATCACCACTACTGTTGATAAGCTACAATATAAAATATATCAATTCCACGGTGCAGGTACCCACATTACGTATTTACATTTGCTATAAGCTGCGACTGTATTAGAAACAAATAGTACCCTGTCATTCCTGAACGACGTGACGCTCGTAGCGAGTATGTTAAGCTTCTTAAGTTTCTACTGCTAAGATTAAACCTCACACTAATATCAAACATCGTCGTTCTTTGTTTGACTTATTAAGTAACTTGCCTCATCTTGATTACTCTGGTAATCGATATTATATAAGGTACACTGATTTTATTTATTCTAGCAGCATTATTAAACTATCTTAAATTTTAACATTCGAACTATAAATTATGAGATAAAGTGAATAAAAACATACAAACGTAATACTTAAAACCAAAGAAACTTTAAGCAAACTCTGTTCATACTAAAAACTATAATTACGTTGCTAAATCTTTCGATAAAGCAAAATCTGCGTTAAACAGAAACATGTATAATTTGAAGGCTAGTAAGTAATTTCAGGTGAAAAACAGGAGTTTGTTATTAATCGAATGGTATTAAAGCGAAATAACAAGAGGTTGTTCGAACTTACAGTTCAGAACCGTTCTCTGATTGATGCGCGTGCGCAATGATATTTTCACCGCTCAGACGTCATAGTTCTCGAATTTGAAATATTTAGAATTTCAAATTCATCGTTCAGACTGTCAAAACTGTAAATTCAGAACGATTCTAGAAGCGTTGAATCAGTTCTTGCTAGGGAGCAAGTATCTGAAATTCTGAACTAGGTCTAAATTAGCATTGTAATTCATGACATTTATTGGAAAGTGTCAAATAATTTAGATCACTGTTTTAGGTTAAGAGTTGTTTACTTTTGTCATGGATGTAAGTAAGCATCACGTTGTTTTTATTATTATTACTTTACAGTATGCAAATATTTTACCATTTTGTCAATAGGATTGACTGTTCGCTCATCTGATGAAGAAATGATAGTAAATGTTATTAGCTGAACCTCAACTGCTTAACAAAAACGCAAACTATTGTAAGGAAACAATGTGCTCATCCACAGATGTGCAGTTTAAAGAACATTTTCGATTAACTCGCATCACATTTAATAACTTATGGACAGAGTACGAAAACGGAGACTTCTACAAAGGTGGAGGTTATAGAAAGCTGAATGCAGACTTTGAAATGTTAGTATATTTGTGATTTGTTGGCCATTAGAGTGGATCGTTCCGTAATGTTAGTAGCCGTTTCGACATAAATCAACGGAATTACCTTATTTAAGTAGCAGAAATGATGCAAGATTGTAGAGAAATTTTAGCATTAAGCATGTTTTAAAATTTTTCTGTTCTGTATACTGATGACATGCTACGTACAATCCGATTTGTGCCAGCACAATAACTATTTAACGCAGACTGTGAAAACTACTTTGGCACCATCGTAATGTAAATCCGGGTATTCACCGATATATTTTTCTGCATTATGAAACAATGTTCGTTCTTTGCGATTTTCTGCGCTCGACATTGTATTATATTTACAATGCGTAACGGAAAATTGTACTGTCTCGCATCAAGGCTCGAGCAACACTGATACTAGATACACGAATCGAACGGAGTGATTTTACTGCCTTGAAGATATACTGTGGCGAAACGTTCCGCACGCGAGGCGATACGTTCTGAGTGCTGCCCGCGTAAGCAGACACGTCTGACCACTCTATTCATTTATTATATTAACCTCTTTTATAGTTCATTTTTTAAATTTTCTTTCTTTCGATTTCTTTCAAAAACGTTTACTTTCTTGATATTTTGACATTACCTTGTATGTCTATATGTAGCGTATGTAGTTGACACCAGACAAATGACGCTCATTTGACAAGTAAATTATTTTATTTTATTTAATTTCTTTTTGGGATATTTTACAATTAAGTAATGAATTTTAGTAAATAAAAATGTAAATTAAATTCTTTTCGGTTCTTTTCGATAGAAACTTTGCAAAATCTAAGAAAAACTTTAATGCCAATGACAAAGTACAACTAATTCAGGTTCACTTCTTGTCTAATACTAGCTGAGGTACACAATACAATTTGCAATATTTTTTTATTTTCATGTTTAAATAGTGTAGGCTTATATTTGCAGTGTTTTAAATTTAGTTTTTTCAGAGATACTCAAATATCCACTGCCAATTTTAGTAAAAAAAATGTTTTTTGAGAGTCTAAATTATAAAAAGAAAAATGGAGGCAAGGCATGTTATTAAAAACCGCTGAAGCTTCTTCCTTACACACAAAAAAATCTATTATCAATCTGAATATTTTTATGTATTCAGAAATCGAAACTTAATATAAGTATATTTAAATGAACTAAATCTTGTTGGTTAGAACATAAGAGTAAATTCTCTGAAAACACTCTTAGAACAAATAGTATAAATATTTGCCTTGAAGTATACTTCCTCCAAATGAATATTGTTATTGTTGTAGTGTAAGTGAGAGAGTCTGTAGATTCAAACTAAAATCCCTTATACGTTTGGTATAATGAATCACTATATAAAATTATTAAATGTTTTGTACTGAAAACATGAAATATCAAATTGAAATTACCATAATATTGAAATACAAATTTTACCCCAGCCGTTTCACAGCTACTTAGAGAATGGGGTGGAATGGGGCTGATACACATATATGCCAACATTAAAATATTCGAAAATAAGTACATACGTGTTATCTAATATTAAAGGATTACTGGTTTAAAAAACAAACATTAACAAACATATGTAGGTATTTACTAGTTATTAGTTTTGAGTAGGTAATACCAGCAAACTACTATACTGATTAAAATTATATCAGTAACCAACGCCGACTAGATACCAGGCCCAGGCATTGAGTGGGAAGTATCCCGAGAACACCGATCGCAACGACGGATACGCATAACATCTATGCCTCTACGCATCAATATCCCGTGCGCACTTCTGGAGTACCCCGATACGCTACCTTCTCCCAAATATTATAAAACTATAAAGTATGACAGTAAATTTATTTAATTTCATAATATTTCTTTATTTATTAATTTTCCCCTACCGATACTTTTTGGTGTTACAGACACAAAATGGGTAGGTATTTATTACCCTTGAATAGTAGAAATGCTTAGATTAAGCAGATATGTATTATCAGTTCAATATACTTATATTTTGGAAGCAAATAATGGCTATACTTCAAATAATACTTTTATATACTTCGATCACATGTACATAAGTTATTAAGGCATAAATATGATAGTTTCAGTTGAGCAGTTGATATTATTATATTCTAACTTAATACTAAACAGATAATTATGACTCAATTAAAGCAATTGTTTAATAACAATTGATAGTGACCTTCGAAAAAAGACCGAAGCGGTCGAAACGCCAGGGAAGATCAAAAAATGAGTTATTGAAATTAAAAGAAAATTGGAGCCACTAATTCTCACGAGTTTTATTTACTATTACCCCAAAATTTGGCCAAGAAAAAATGTTTACATTTATCTTGCAATTTGTTTAAAAAAAAATTTAATGACGGCTGTTAAGCACAACACTGTATACAACAAAATTACTTTTTTTTACAAATATTAAAAATTAATATAGCACATCATATGCATTATGCGTGTACTTTACTTGACATTAAACATAAAGTAGCTCTTATAAACGTTTTAAGAAACCAGTGTCGTAAAATCTGAAACGAATCTAAAGTACCGAACAATACAACTAAAAGCACTGGGCACAAAATTCAGGGTAAAAGTTTTTTGTGCCCTGCATTAACTATACCGACATTTATTATTATCGAACCTACCATATTGTTTCGAACTACCGAACTGCATTACAAGAGAAAACGCTTCGTCGTCCTTTTTTACATGCCTATCAGCCAAAATTGCTAGGACATTATGCATTCTACTCAGCGATTTAGTATTATAGACGTAGTAAAGTGAAATGTATCGGAGCTAATGACAGCAATTTGACAATATTGCCTGAAGTAGCGGTAGGAACATTGATCGAATTTTAATCTTTAATTTACAATAAATATTGTTTTTAAAAACAAATCAGTATTATTTTAAACACTTTCGCATCTTGTTGTATTTATTTAAAATTGTATTTATAAGAATAATAAACAAGATGATCATCCACTCTCATACAAAATTTAACCCACCTTGAATACTATAAGGTATAAAATCTATTCAAGATTTTTCCGATACTGTAATCAATTCACAATTTAGCGCAAGGGTCAATTTGCATTTTACATTTCTTAGTCGTTACATTTCCCAATACACTTAAATAAATAATTCAATAGCGATTGGAACTAAACTTTGCTTTGCTGTTCCATAATTCATAGCAATTGCTGTGGGATTATTTCAAATTCTAGCTAAGCTTTGTTAAGCATTCTCTGGCGGTCTTTTAAACTAATGAAGACTTAATTGTGTCCGGCAGCTTAAGCAATCATTAATCCGGAATGTTGCTGAGTTCTAAGACCTATAAAACAGTATATTGTACGTAATTTTTGAAAAAGTTATTAATACTATGTTAGAATATATTCTATTTAAATTAATAGTACAATTAATTTCTAACAAGGAAGCTAAAAATTCAGATTTTGATGAAACCGCAGAAATCGAAGGAGTGTTTTGGTATAAGAACAAGATATTTTTTAAGGGCTTTTTCCGCCTATTTTACGGTACAGCTCTCTCCAAATATTTTCACGATTATAGATATTTTTTTTTGTTAAAATGTACCTTCAAGTATATTATATAAATTAGTATTAAACAAAAAATTAACGACGTACCCTTCGTTCCCCAAATTATCATATACAAAACTAAAGTTGTGGAATGCTGAAAATGTGAAACATAGTTTTAAAAAAAACTGAAATGGCTAAGCTTATAGAAATGTGAAGATAATAATAATAAATGTGGCACACATACTGCTGTGTACTGAATGTACCAAAGAAAATGCAAAATGAATTTAAAAAAAATTAAAAACTAAATTAAATAGCTCAATGGATAAAATTTAAAAAGGGCGCAAAAGAACAATTAAACTCAGGGTTACCCTCGTGAATTAAACTTGACTTTAATCAAGAAAAGTAAAAAGTGGGTGAAAGAAATCTGACTTTCTTTAATTACTCCAAAAATTGAAAAGGTTTGATATCAAATAAAAGAACAGTATTTTGAATGACGTTAATTCACAATCAATAATTTTATTATATAATTAAAAAACATTTAATTACAAATTGCAGAAAAAAAAACCATGAACATAGAGCTCTGGCCGAAATCAAAAACTGCATCAGGCTCTAAATTACAAAAGGACAATGCTAAATCCTCTAACAAAGCAAAAAGGTAAAATAGTTCAGGAAGATAGTCCTTTTTTTAACAAATCATTCCACGTGGTTTCAAAATTAAACAAACTAAATTAAACGTGGACAATTCAAGTAATTTATATAAATGAAAACTAAAAGCAAGCACAAAGCTTCTATTCACCCAACCGGAGGTAATTAAAAAATCAAAACTAATCAGCAATCTAATCAGCAAACTAGAAAACGGACAAAATTAATTAAATCTTTAAACCTCTAAATCTTCCTGTACGAAATAATAAATGAGCCTATATCTAATTTGTGTACACAAGAATATAATACCAATTATTATATAGCGAGTTCCTTGATGGATGAAATAAATCAAAATTAACGAAACAAATCTTTAAATAAAAATGAAATACCAAAATGGCAGCTAACAATATAAATTTACGTCTACTTACACCGGCAGCTTGTCAAGGAACTGGTCTCACAGGGTTAAAACAGTCGTATACATATAAAAATCCTACTCACGGGCTACGTCTAGCGCAACCGCATCAAAAATCAGTCCGACAACGGACAAAACATAACAACATAAACAATACAAGTGAACGCAATATGTACAACTGAATGAAATGAATTTAAACAAACTGAACAATTAAATAAATAATATAAACAAATCAATTCAATTAACAAAATCTTATATAAAATAAAATACACAATTGAAATTGTGGAAACAATTGAATTCTGAACAAGAAAACAAAACTGAATTTGCAAAAACCGGGGTGCCAGACCACAGCAATACGTTTAAATTACAAAATGTGTTCTTACAAAAATTTGGAGAAATTTTATTTTCATTTTATTTTTTATGGCGCGAAAAACCCGATCAAGCTTTGATAAATACAAAAAACTTGAAATACTATTGCCACATAAAGCAAAATTTCGTGGTATCGATTTTTGTGCACATAATCGAAAATGTATCTTTTCAAGATTGTTCAAAGTTATTGTTTACGTTTTATAAATAAACGAAATTTGTTTTATTCACATTATTTCATATCTTTTTAGTTTTGTATACTTACTGTTTATAAGATCATTAGTTCTGTGTATTTCTGTGTGGTGTGTATAATTATTGTATTAATAAAGACATTACGAGATTGTTTCATCGTAGCATACATTTTTTCTTTTATTTGGTTCTAAAGTGGCAAAAATGTTCTTACAATGAATGGAAAGCAATCAAAGACTACAATACGTTATTGTGCAGTGGAATCATATAACTCCAATAATTCTAAAAAAAAACAGAGAGATGTAACTTTGTTTCCTTTCCGATAAATAAAATATGGTGAATTCTATATTTATGCGTTCTATACCAAACATATTAAATTTTCCATTTTGTAATGTATAGTGCTCTCACAGTGTACTAAGAAATGTAAATCGCTAGAATATTTATCTAAAGGAATTTATTGAAAGATGCTCGAATACACTGTTGCCGTTGGATTGCGATCGTTTCATTTATGAATTTTATTTAAAAATTATTGTTTCATTAAATAAATATTAGACCCTGCAACGCCATCTAGCAGCGAAGTGTCGTACTTCTTGCTTGTTCCAACGCATCTTTACCGTGACAGTCAAAAGTAATGTCTCATTTTTCGTTATTTCCAAATTATTAGTAATTCTTTGTTCGTCAAAATAGCTTCTCATTATTCAATTATTAGTTCAAGTTTTATTCATTAAAACCTTTTCTTTTGTGTGAATTACTCCGCATTGTTACTTGGTCCGTAACTGATTTTGATGAACGTTGCATTTCCTGTTTCCGCCCTCTCGCTAAGCAAGGGAGACGCAGAGGCTTCTTACAACATCAGACACGCATTCTCAAGTTGCTCCGTGCGAATTGCATTAGTTACCACGTTTGTTGTGGGATATTGTCACGTGAGGAACATCCAATATCGAGTGCATTTTCTGTTTTACCTGGGGCTGCCAGGAGAAGTGTTTGTGGCATCGATAACTTCCTGAAAAGGGTTTTACAAGCATTAGCGTCAAGCCGGCATTCATTTACAATGGCGTCATCTTTAGTCACTGGTAAACTGACTTTTCCTTCGGTTGTTAATTTTATTAGTTTTGGTAATCCGGTCCTGTCCTTAGGGCCTACTTTGTTTTGATTTGAACCTAGAGGGTGAAAGAAGTACCTAATTTGGTAGACCAAATCCTGATCGTCAAATCTATCTGCCCCGCTATCCGTGCACAAGGGAGCAAATTGCAACACGTCTACGATACCAGCGTAACGCGGTAAATACCCTCCCAGACTGATACACCGACACCCGCCAAAGTTACCAGCTAAGTTTTATATATATTTTGTTTTTCTTTCTTTTGTTGTACCGAATTAAAGTTTGAATTTTTCTATAAAATCCTATCACGTGATAAGACCGTCAAGCCAAAATTACTAACCTAGATTAAAATTTGAATTTCTTAAATACCATCATAATTATTTTTTAAATTTATTTATTGCACGATCATTACCTATAATTTAGATTACTAGTAAGCGTAGAGATTAAGAGCGAACACCAATTGTGATCGTAACAGGTGTCAAACTATATGTTAAGATTTATATTTCATTGTATTTATTTGCTTTTATTTGTAACAAATATACAGTGTCGCCCAAAAATTTGTGTTTATAATAATAAATTATTTCAATCCGATGAGACCTTCGAGTTTGAGAGCGAACGAACCCCGTAACAACACTTTGAAAATACGTTCCGAAGGCTTGCATTTTAAACACTTTAATAAATTATTTAAAAAAACAAATGTGATCAGAGATATTTAAACAAAGAATGTTTTTCCATGATTTTTTTGTACCTACAAGTATTAAATTATCAATTAGGATAGTCGAAACCTAAAAATATTTGACGGAGAATTTGTTAGGAGTGATAAAAATGTTAAAACTATAACAAAAGAAATTAAGTTATTAAAGCAGTTAATTAAACTTTTTCTCTTGTTTTATTTATAATACATTTTGTAGTTAATTTCTATGTTTATGTAAAAGCTTCTAAAGCTATTTGCTTATAACTTCCCCTACCAGTCATAATTCTTTTAAATATTTCGTCAAAGCAAACATCACATTAATAAATTATTATCTATGTTATATATATATATAATATAATATTAAGTATTTTTCATAAAATCTTATTCATTTGAAATTTTGAACTATATTCGCGATTATTTATTTCGCTATCGCTAGAAGATGCCTCTAAGTTCACTCTGTGTTTGGAGGTCACGAAAGCGTGTCTACAAAACATCAAAGGTGCCGACAATTATGTCCTTACTATTATACTGCTCACGCCGCGGTCACTGACTGATTGTGAGTGAGAGTTTGGCGTGTAGCCCTTAGAGGGCGTGCATCTAAACTCGTGATCTTTTATGAAGAAATCGAGAATAACACAGAGACACGGCACTGAAGAATGTGTATTTGCTCTTGAAAGAATGCTAAAGATGCTTGGTACGCAGACACTCACGTTTCTATTTCGCATTTTCTGCATGTATTTTCACGGTTAATTGTTTAGGCATTTTTTTTATGATTTTTAGTAATTATCATTGCTTTAATATCAATCTTGTTATTTTTAATATTACTTTATTAATAACGTACTGCTGTGGACGGACACCTTGTATTCGCGATAGTTTTTTTTTTAAGTCGCACATGTTTTCTTGTTTTATCCAATTTGCCTTTGTCAATGTTTCGTGGGAGTTTCCTCAAATTCATTTATTTTATTTTTGAATAAGAGTTAGTTATTGATTTGATTGTTTAATTTATTTATTTAAATGTTCAGTTGTTTTAAATTAATTTCATTCTGTTAATATGTTTTGCATTTGCTCATGTTGTTCAATGTCCTTTCTTGTATATTCTTCTTCGATGATCTATGCGCGTTGCGTTGCACGCAGCTGTTGTTTTATATATACGACTGTTTTATCTTGTAAGATCTAGTTCCGAGATTGACACAAGAGTAAGTTGATGTAAATTTGTATTTCATTGCTGCCATTTTGTTTATTCTTATGATTTAAAGTTTTGTTTGGTTTACTTGATTATATTTCGTCCATCAAGGAACTCGGTTAATAATAATTGTTATTGTATTGTTGTGTACACAAATTAGGTATAATATCATTTATTATTTCGTGCAGGAAGATAGATATTTTAGTTTAAAGAGTTAATTTTTCGTTTTTTTTTATTTTGCTGATTTGTAATTATTTTTTAATCACCTCGGGTTGGGTGAATAAAAGCTTTGTGCTTGTATGTAAGTTTTTCCATTTGTAAATTTACTTGAATTGTCCACGTTTAATTTAGTTTGTTTTAATTTTGAAACCACGTGAATTGAATTGATATAAAAGGACTATCTTCCTGAAGTTATTTGTTTTTTTTTGCTTTGATAAAGGATTTAGCATTGTCCTTTTGTAATTTAGAGTCTAATGCAGTTTTTGATTTCGACCAGGACCTTTTGTCCACGGTTTTTTTTTCTGCAATTTGTATTTAATGTTTTTTTTATTTTTTTTAATATAATAAAATTTTCTGATTGTTATTTAACGTCATTCAAAATTCTGTTCTTTTATATTTGATTAAACCTTTTCAATTTTTGGAGTAATTAAGATAGTCGGATTCCTTTCACCCATTTTTTACTTTTCGTGATTAGTTTTAATTTGCGGGGTAACCCTGAGTTTAATTGTTCTTTTGCGCCCTTTAAATTTTTTCCTTTGAGCTGGCTAATTTAATTTTTCATTTTTGTTAATTCATTTTTCATTTTCTTTGGTACCTTCAGTACACAGCAGTACATTAAGTCAACCATTCGCAATAATAATAATAAAGTTTATTAATGCTAGTACACGAAGTGTTTACATACGTCACAGCAAAAAAAAAGAATGAAACAATAGAAACATATTAACAAATACTGTTCAGTGTATTGATGCCTTTCTTCATTCTTCTACTGGAATTTTCACATAAAATTAATAACCCACGGTCATTCAGTAAACCAAATAAAGTTGTTAAAACAAAACTGGTGTTCATTACAATAATAACATATTTCATTCAGCCGATCAAGTTACCATTTCATTTTCAATGATTTTGGTTTAATTAATAGAATGAATGCTTTATTATCCAGTAAACTCCGTCGTTATTTAATCAAATCTTTTTCATTGAATTGATGAACTCGTTCTTTGGATTTCAATTTTAATGCATTATTTCATGTGAACAGTGATTTTTTTCATTGTTTTAGAACCCGCTTTTAGTTCAATATGCTCAATAGACTGCTCCCCTTAGACTCTAATAATATGGAAATCAAGTGTGTTATTACATTCATTGTTGAAAATCTCAAACATTTTCTCCTGATATATCTTAAAATAATAATTCTATCGCCTACAATATGAGTAATATTCCCCTACGTTCGCTGTAATTTGCATTGCCTGCGTGTTATAGAACTGTTCACATATATTTTTCCTTAACTGTAGCGTACCAATATATGATATAAATAATTTTAGAATACATTCCAAGCCCGGCATAGTTATTTAAATTCAAGAGCATTCCAACACCTTATTCCTTAAAATTAAGCAGGTAGGCGACGTTATTCCATCGGATCCATTCGGAATCAGTTTTCCTCCGGCTCAAATTACACCCACTGCGAGAGAATTAAAGCACGTACCGTGTATCTGTGAGTGGTGTCGTCGACACATCAGCTTCAGAAGATGGAATTTTAGTCATTATTTCAGTAGTGTTTAGTATTCAAGTCCACAACTGTTGTCTATCTCTCTTCCCCTAATATACACATTTCAAATTCACTACTATTTTCGATTTACGTTGACGATTGATTAGTTCTCTCTTTATATCTGAAACGAACCAAAGCCTTAGAGATTTTATCGGCCACAATGGCTTAGGCCTAAGTCTAAATCATGAGCTAATCACACATAATTTGAAAATCGTTAACAATATCTATGGATGCAATAATGGATTGTGAATTTCTGGTGCTCAGTATTCAGAATTAGTCCTAAAGAGGTAACCAAATTATAGCTAATGTACTGATGTGATAGTTGGTAGATCTATAAAAGAGGAATTCAGTGGCATATAACTACTTTTTTTTCATAACCACCGACGGCGTAAATGGCAAAAATAAAAATCGTCAAAATTTCGAAGGTTATTTGACTCCCTAAGGTAAATTTCTCAGAAAAAAGTAGTCGGTTATTTGACGAATTTCGGCGTTGTTTTTTGCATTGATACCCCTAAAAAGGGTTGCATTAAATTAAATATTGCTCAAATCACTAGCTTCTTCCCAAGTAGCACAAAAATATTAAATAAATATGAAAACTAAATATTTTTTTATATCATAAACGTTTTTTAAATATTTTATACATATTACTTTGTAATATGGATTTAATATGATATTCTAATATTTCTTTTATATGTATTTTTTAATAATTATTTTATATAATTTTCTAATATTTCTGTTATGTTTTTTAAATATTTGTTATATTAGTAAATATTTTACATGCTGACGGTATCTGCAAAAATCTGTTTTCCTTTTCTAATTTTACAGCAACTACAGACAAGTGTTCATTAGTATAATAAACCTTGACAGATTGGATTTGTTCAGTTCTAAGATTATATTGTATTTGAATTCTGATATGGATATTAAACACTTTTTAGCTATTGCTATAAAATAAAAAAGAAAAACATGTTTAAGATGTTAATGATAATTTCACATTGACACATAGCGAAATACTTACATCTTAAAAACAAAGCCCAGTTGTAAATATATTTGGCTATTTCTAACGTAAGTATCACGACGTAACCTTATCCATTACACAAACGCCACAAGTGACGCCAACGCCACCATAAACAAGAGCGAACGAATGTGTACGAAGTTGCACAAGCTGTGGCAACATTTGAAATATCTAAATGATATAAAATATATATTCTAATACAAATATTTTTTTAATGCAAAATACATATTAAAGTAATATTTTAATTTTGAAAGAAACCAATGCAGCAAGTCAAGAATGTCAGTAAGAACAAAACTGAATACTTGATACAGATTATTAGGATGTATTAGAGTAAATCAAGCAAAAAATAAGTACTAGTGACATATCTATATTTGTAATATGAAATAAATATGAAAACTCGATACTAAATTAGATTTATAATAATTATATAATATTATTTTCCTATATATAGTATTAAAAAAAACATTGTATTATTAGTTTTATATTAGGCGAATATTGGTTATATACTATGTGCTACTTGGGCTGTTTACAACGTTTATATGATGTGCCTTAATTTTCCTTATTTTCTCTATTCCATTCACTTGCCTCTTGATTTATGCCAACTTACACCCCTATCCACTAGGCGCACCTGTAGCTAGACTAAAGATTTCTTATATTACCGCTTAAGGAAAATCTCCGGCGTGTAGGTCCTATCGCATACTTCTTTTTGTTTAGAAATATTTTTTATAATCATTACCGATTTTACAGGAAATATGACCATATTTAAAATTTTGAGTAGGGAAATCTGTACACTTATTAGTTACTGTTTTGTTTCATACAGTATAGGTATATTTTGTTATATTAAGTTGTTTCGTAAAAAGTGATTGTTTTTAAAATTGAATGAGAAACTTGGGTAGCTTGAATTAAGATTCTGCAAACGCCAACTACAATTCCTTCTTACAAACTGTCATTGCGGTTAGGATATTCACATCAAACTTTTTCTCTTATAACTAGGATATAGGTAACCTATGATTCACTGCTGTCATGATATTTTATAAATATTCACCCTAAACTAACAGCATAATGTTTACTTGCAAAAATACAAACATTTATAGGTTCCTATAATTTAGTACCTTCTACACAAACTTGTTCATTTCGGGAGTACATTTCAGTAAATGGCGCCTTAATCTATTAAAATAATAATAACAGGATAACCCCCAGGTAATTAATACAACAAAAGGAAAAAAATGACTAATGCTATAGCTTTTAGAAAACGGTGTAGCACAAATCTTGATCAAAATGCTATGTTAGGAAAAAAGCTTGGGCTACACAACAATAGCACATGTTTAGTTTTTAGGTTATTGAATTCTACCAGCAGCTTACCTAAAATTTTAGCGCACCTTCCTTTAGCTTTTTGGATTTTTCATCGAAGAGAAATCATTTCTGATTCGAATACCAAATATACTACCGATTTCACTTTAACGCAGAAAACAAGAAAAAAAATTATAATTTTCAATGAAAGTAATGTCTGCTAAGTGGTTTAGAGAGAAAATGTTTGTAAAATTTTATTTATTACTACTAGATACAGTCCCTTACAACAACAATTGTCACACTGAAATCGTATTTTCAATTTTCGTAATTTAATTATGCAAAAATTGACAAAACTGTTTGAGTACCAACCAAATTTGGAAATAGTACTGCAAATTGAGCTACCAAAGGTGGAAAAAAAATGGAAAATATGTAATTCAATGAAGCAAAATTTTGGGAAAATTGTGATTTTTATTTTTTTTAAAATATATTACAAAAATTTTGCATACAGCCTCAAAATTGATCTAGAATTTTCAAATAACTTTTGATCATGTCATTTAACCTCATTTGCAATTCACAGCATATTTTAAATTTCCCCAACTATAGTCACTGAGTGGTCAAATTACTTTGGCATTTAGACATTCACACCTATTCCCCAAAAAGTTTAGTATATTTTAACAATAAACAATTTCCCATTTGTTGCAAATTTTTGCCGTCACTGTATATACCCATTTCACCACAAAGTAACAATAAAAAAAAGATTAAAATCCTTGGTAGTTCTATTTGTCATATTTTGTATCCTATAGATAATGCAATTCTCTGCATATCCTTATTCATATCTGATTATTATTGCGTTCCGCCTGTTTCCCAACAATGGCAATCTCATGACAGAATACAATATTCTAAACTACGTTTAGCATTTTGAGTGAACCGAAAAAGACTTTCGTATTCAATGACAGCGACCTACCGTCATAATTTCTGTAAACACCAACCTATCTTATTCTGTATATTACCCAATGCACCACACTCAACTTTCATACCAAACTCTGTGCTCGGAGTTCGCCAAATCCCGATACGATTCGTGTAGAGTTCGATAGTTGTCGAACATTCGGAGTTCGTCGAACTCCGATCGTGTGAACGCACCATAATGCCAACAAATTGATATTGATATACAGGTGTCCCACCGAACTGGTTATTGGTTTTTGAACTCTAGTTGAATTTTTTTGAAATTGCAATGCGCCATGGCCACTGTTATCTATTAACGAATTTTTTTCAACTTTAAGCAGGATTTTGTATACAGGTATTGATATCAACTTTCGTATTTTAAATAGAATGGTGCAATTTTCATCGTTTTATAGTTGCCGATGTTGTTAAGTATCCACATGAAATGCGTTTTGACAGCCTTATGTGATTCGTGATTATGTATAAACTTTACCAAGTCTTTGTACTTACATCAACATTAGTAGAACTACTAAATATCAATGCCTCATGAACTATTTAATTTTATTTGAGTGTGCAAACGTCAAATATTCAACAAAATTGTAAATATTCAAAATGGTGATTTAGAGATAGGAATCCTCATTATATCAGTGCAATGATTTGTAAATTCATTTTACACGTTAAAATTGCACCATTCGTTCAAAATAAAAAGTTAATATCAACCTCTTATACGAAGGCATAAATTAAAACTTTTCGTTAATATATTAAATCAAAGCATCTTTCCTATTTAAAAGAACCATTTCTTTATAATCTTAGGTATTGTTTTTAGCAACACGCATTTTTAATTAAAATATCACTTTACGCGAAAAAATATTATTAATGATATTCTTTGATAGTGCAAGAAATATTGCTTTGATCTAAAGGATCCTTTCTTTCTGTGCAGAAATAACTGATATAAAACCACTACAATACTTCGTTCGGTAAAAATTTTGAATCGATGAAAACGAAAATTCAGCAGAGATATATGAAAAATTCTAATATTTAAATGTTTGATATACACTGATTTGATTTTTTTGCATTATTATTTAAAATTTTAACCAAAGAAAATTCGAATCCACGGACCAGAAATTGATTCTCATTGGTTTCATTTGTTCTACATTTGTATCCTACCTGTTTAAGTGATAATACTCTCTGCTTCAAGATAATTGAGATTCAACCTTCTAAGTGGGCAAGAATTTACACTGAAATTTATATCGATGTACCGCCAAATATCGAAAAATAAATAAAAAGTATAAAAAATATCAATGCTTCGGCCATTGTTACCCCACTTGTAACTTGATAACATAAAAGGCGGTAATTGGCAGCTCGAACACCGACATGTTTAATAAGCATCACTAATCGGTTTCAAAATAAATAAGGCGGAAAAAATATTACTCGATTATATGAATTTATATAATCTGACTTTACTGCTAAACATTCTGCAAGCTTATTCATGCATATTTCATTAAACAAAATCGTCATAAATATTGGCAATACCCGCCAAAATAGAAAAATAGGAAAATTTATATGTTTCTAGGCACGTATACAAATTGTAGTAATGGTTAACAAATGCCGAAACCGCGTACATTGACACGTGCATATAACATAAAATTCAGATACCTTCGCCAAACGAACCGCAAATAACTCACAATAATTTATCGCAGAACCACGTTTTCCCAGCTTTTGCGCCATTATTTAAGCTGAAATGTTTTATATTCCATTACTTTATATTGCTGCAATTTAATGCAATCGTTTAAATATATTGTAATTTCAAATTACACATGTAAATATTTGCGTGGAGAAATCCATGTCTCGGAAGTAAACAGGAAAAAAAACTGCAGGTACAACAATCCTACTTGCGATCCAAGTACGAAAAGAACATTTGAAGCATTTTGCATTCCGCTTATATTTCAGAAAGTTTTTTCTTGCATCGTTAATAGCTCGTGCGTGAATTCCTTCATTTAGTTCTAGATTTCATTCCAGCAACAAACATTTCAAATCATTAGGTAAGAAAACAAACGTTCCACCGTAACTCTTTATATTTACTAAAAATCTTTCAATTGATTTAACTAGAATGGCAAGAATACTTTTGGAACTACAAAAATATCAGCCGTAATCAGAAACTCTACCTTTGAGATGAGAATATGACTTCAAACCCAAAACTGATAGCAGCTCGTTCGAGAAGCGGTATTAGGTCGTAGACGTGTACAAAAAATATCTTTTCCTTGTAATGGAAACGATCCGATACACAGTGGTTAAGATCTGATGTACGCGGTCAAAACCGACAATTTCAATTTTTGTCAATAGTTGGAAAATTGTAATATAATATTATTACCACATTAAGTCAGGTTTTAGTCTAGGAACTGCAAATTGATACGTCACGCAAATTAAAGAAACACGCTTACAAACATCACAAAACTCACATCTTTTAAATAATGGGATTTCAATATAATAAATTCGTTTCTGGCTTTATTCAGAGAAATTATTTGAAAAGAAAACTGTTCTATGATTATGTCGTCCTACCTTAATAGCATCATTTAATGCGCTTAAAGGTATTAGAAATGCCCTATCTATAATTATATGCATTTAGTCGAGGAATCATTAAACAGGAAAAGGACGAAATGTGGTCAACATTTTTTATTACTGCAAGTATTGTTCATTAATGATAGAGTGGTCACACACGTCTGCTTACACGGGCCGCACTCGCCTCGCGCTGTGCAGAACGTTTAGCTATAGAATATCTTCAAGGCAGGAAAATCACTCCCTCCAATTCGTTTATCTAGTATTAGTGTTAGTCGAGTCTTTCTGCGAGATAGTACAATTCTGGTATGGTTATGCGTGAGAAGATTATGGATTTTCACAGAATGTCGAAATATGAAAAATGCGCAGAAAACCAACAATCGCTTCTTGGCAAAATTTAACACCTGGTTGCAAAAAAAGTAGAGTTTCCTGAAGTTGTTCTTCGTTCTGTTCCTGGTCATTCTTCTACTAACAGGGGCCGACCATCGAAAGACTTTGAGGATGGTTCAGTGGTAGTTAAACGTCGAAAAACCCAATAGTTGAGAAAAATCCACCATTGATGAATTAGCTTTCGCTACATCAATGAAGCTAAGAGAAAGTAGTGATCCAACTGGATCTCCACTCTCCAGTTTCTCGTTAAAATTTCCACAACAACCCCTTTACAATCGAAGCGAATTGTAACTCATCGCATGTGTCCAGGAGAACAACAGCCAAGTTATTCATTAGAGGAACTCTTGGCACTCCTAATTCTGCAAATTTTATTAAGGAACAGCTCTAATTCTCTTAATTCTAGAATGGAAGAAACTTTTTTATCTACCCCAAATTTCAATCTCAAAAAAAGTGTGAAGTACTGCAAAATTTATTGAATAACACTTGTGAATGCATCTTAAAGTGTAATTTGTGCTTGAAGCACGATATAGTTAATTACTTTTATTATGTAAGTGGAGCCTTGACGGTAGTTCGAGATACACCGCGTATGAACAACAAAATCAAGATACACCACGTGCAAATGAAAGTATTTTTTCGACATCTTTGGATCCGCTCCAATTGATCGATGAAAAACCCACAAACATTATATAGAAAAACCCACGACCTGCCTCCAAGAGATACTCTTGCCTAATAAGACTTCAATGGCTACACGGGGATGCGAATATTTCAGCACAGGGAGAAGGGGCTGTAAAATGTGAAATTGAACATTTGACCCCATATGACTCTCTAGCAAAGCAAATCAATTTTAACTTGTGCTTAACAAACCAGTATTAAGCACAATCTATCCCCACCAATCTGGAAAATGTATAATATGCTGACAACCCTTTCAAGAGTGTCTCTTTGGCTGTCCATTAATCCGATCGCTTTATAATTTGGACTCTCTCTTTAACATTAATATGCCGTTGTTTTGAATGTTTACTACATATTTTATATAGACTTGAGCTGCAAATATGGAAAGTAAGTAAAGCTCACAAGGAGGCTTTCGAGACACAGATGCGAAAGATTCAATTAGAATTTCTAGAAAAAAATTATTTTCTTACACATTCCGAAAACTGGATCTGGGAATACAAATGGTGGAAATACTGAATAACTGAATTTTTAAACCCATCTCTATCAGCAAAAGTTACTGGCATTGACGAAGAATTGAGTAGACATTTTCGTGTAATTTTGCGAACAATCAGCAGTAATAATGAAATCAATATCCATAACTTCGAGTTGTATTGTTTAAAAACTGTCGAGAATAAGTTTCATTCAACTGGTACTACATGACATCCTTCGTTTACTGACTACTTATCCATTGTTCAATTATTGTAAAATAGGAAAAAAAAAACATTTTTTTCCTATTGGTGAACTATCTGAAGAGACTCAAGAATCGAAGACTTAGATTATATCATCAACACCACGCCAGAAAAATAGTACAGAAAAATAAAGGAAGATCTGTTTCACAGATTCATTATTAGTTCCGATCCATTGTTAAGTACTTTTATTGTCATCCAAAGACCACATAGAAAGTTAGACGATGACATGTTGCAGTTAATGGTAATTAACAGAGATAAACAAGTAACATTGTCTTGCGACAAGAAACAAATAGACGCAAGCCGAAAAAAAATTAATCAGTACGTATAATTATATTATTATTGCTATTATTATATTATAGGCAATTATTGATACTATGCTCAAGAGCATATTAATAAAATTTTAAAAATAAAAAAGAATCTGACAGAAGGTATTTTTATATCTTCCTTTTTCACCCTCATTATGGTTGAAGATGACAAGCTGCACCTAAACTTTTTTCGTCAATCGATTCTACATGACTTAAGACCCCTAGGGTTAAATTTTCACCTCGTTTGGTCAACTATTTAGAACTAGAGGTTTCCATCGCATATATCAGACACTAAACTACTGTGCGATGCCTTCCTCCTGGCTCGTTTAGGCTTGCTACGTTCATATACTCATTTTTCTTCAAATCTGCACGTGAGAAAACTCTCTAAATCATACAGAATATGTTGCTGTAAAGTAATATACCACAGTACATCAAACGGAAATAACAATATACAAACATAAACTCATAGGATGCTAGAACAGTAGTCCCAGGCTAGACTAATTTAGATCTTATTCGATACTCAAGTTACCCTTAAAGCCCTCATACCCTATCAGATAAGAGCTACACACATCAAAGTTAGTTGGTGTGAATCTCAGGGTATAAAATCATAACCAGTAATGAAACTGCAAACCAACTAGTAGAAAGTGGCTCTGGAACAACTTTTACTGTATCAGAACCATTTCTGGTCATAACTAAATCTACGTAGTAGTTGCTGAGTAGATCACAAGAACACGCCAGTTCTAATAATAATTCATGCCTTGGCGTTCCCCAACAGCTTTCACCAATTACAGTGGCATCGACTGGGCCATGAGTTATTATTACGCCTGCGCCCGTGGAACGACTGGAGACGATGTTCGTCTCTCAGCATTTGCCAAGAAGTAATGAAAACCACGAAAACCTCACTCTGAGAGCAGTCCGTCGATCATAAGCTGCACCATCAGTTCTACTGAAATCATATTGGTAGGCGGAGACATAGCAAACCATCATGAGAAAACCGTCTTAATACGAGACTGCTTATGTATTGACTCTCAGGTAAACACAGCGAAGAGCGATAAATAAAGGGCATGGTTGTCTAAGAGATCTATGTGCACAGAATAGGAGTTCTTATAGATGAACTTATACGAAAACTATGTAAGCAAAGAAGTAATAGCCAACAATTATTTTTAATATGCCGCATTAAATCGTCAGAGGTTGACATTGCTGAGGCCCATGAGTCACGTTCAAATCTGTCGAAAGAAAAAGTTTACACCACAGTCCTAGTTAGAAGAACACGCTTGTTTACATAAAACAAACTTACCAAGCAGAGAATTAATATAAAAAGAATCTGTTGGTGACAGTGTTAATGTAATATGGTCTGTCTTTCAATCCTCGATTGATTTACTATCAAGTATATTACCTCATGTTTCTGTTCTTGACATCCATTGGAAGTGATAGATGCTTTTTATTATTCTTCTGTTTGATTTCATTCCTCTACACTTATTATTTTAATCGCCCTGTACCTAATATTCAATTACAACTTGTTAGAAGTTTGTTGGAATCATCACTAGTAGATAATCAAAGAAGCAATTATGGGATGGATTCTGAGTTTTCTGTGCAGCCCTATGAATGAAGTTTCCGAAAATGGTCTAATACCGTCTTTAGTAGTTCAGCGGAATGAAATGAGTTTACTCCAAGCAGGTGAACGAAGGGATCAGGTTAGGGCAATGGCCTAATATCGATCTGGCGCACAATCTAATAATATTGTAGAATACACACCGGATGCCCCATATTTTTTATCACGTGTGATACAGTTTGACTATTTCTAGAAGTGCAGCGGCAACATAATGAAAATTGCCAACCTAAAGCAAAGTTCGTCGATAGCATTTACTTTCATTAGTACAGGCGAAGGGCTGTTAGGCAATCGAAATCCTGGTCGTAGAAGCATTTCCTTTTCCACACAACTATTCGTTTATGATAACTCTTTTAAAAGATATCGCCACTTTTTCCTTTCAGATCTGTCTCCACTATGCGTGTTACTTGCTATCCTCACAAAATTATTAAGATAACAAGTCATATACTGAACTTTCATTTGCTCAAATCAGTTGAAAGTTGTACTTCAAGAGTGTACTTTTATAACAAACGCGATCAACTCAACTTAGCCAGAAAAGTCTTAAAAATTTCCGACAGTTTGATTGATGATAAAACTTCCGATGTTATCACCAAAATCCCATTAGACCTATTGTGTCTTTCACTAATTTATCGATTTCTAACCTTTCTAAATAGCTGAATCTTCAATTAAAGACATTGTAAGTAACCATTTTGCTTTTGCGGTAAAGAACTTTTTGAACTTATTAACAATTTAAAAAGTTTACGAATTAATTCTTTGGATACACTGTACTCTTTGGATGTATCGAATCTATTTATTCCCAATACAAGAGGTAATTAGAATACTAAAAGATATACTTTCATCAGTTGATTACTCATCTAAAAATGAAAGCAGTAGAATTAACGGTTCTTATCAAAATTTCTTCTAAATAAAGTTTCTTTCAATTTAGTGATTAGTGATTTTACCTCGGAGCTTAGCAATGGAATCGCCGATTTCACCTGTTTAATTGATTTGTTTGTGCATTATTTAAAATCGACAGCAACCTCTGTTCTCATCACATAAAATCATATATCCAATATGTAGATGACATGCTGGTCGAGAGGTCCACAAAAATTATAGACATTACTAGGGCTGTCGAAACCCGTCTTTTTTTCAGAACTCGATGCCGTTTACACTACCGGTTTTCCGGGTTACCTGGGTATCGAAATAGGGCATTACCCGAAATCAAGCTTTACCCGAACCGGGTATTACCCAAAATCGAGCTTTACCCGATGTTAAGGCGTAAGAGGTAACCGAGTTATTAGAGTTAGGGTGGGCACTTAATGTCCGGGCACTTGAACTAGGTGCTCATTGTACCATCATTCATTCATTCATTAGAGTTAGGGTGGGCACTTAATGTCCGGGCAGAGGCAACCGGGTATTACCCGACATCGTGCTTACCCCAAAACAAAGTTTACCTGAATCATGCTTATCGAGCGATATTACGCGAATCGGGTATACCCTAATCGAGATTACCCGTATCGAACCGGTAGTCGTAGCACAAATGTCGGGTACCCGGTTTCGAGCAATAGCTCTAGAATTTACCTATCACATCAATAACCTATACCTTCAATCACTTTCACTTGCGTCACTGAAATTGAAAATAACATGAAAAGTTTTAGATTTAACAATTTTAAGAAAGGTAATCTATAAAAAAAAAACGTAATAATAATCGTGAATTTTTCCATATTTATAGATACAATGTAGTTAACATTTCATTGCCAAACTTAGCTTCTAAGACAGGATTCAATATCATAAAACAGATAATGCGGATGAACATATATAATCCAGCTGATAAATTGCTTTGAGAAACCCCAAGAAAACCGAACAATTCATTTACATGGCAAATATTAATATTACTACATGCTAGCAGAAACTATACATATCCATCCCGTATATTAACCCCATTCGCCTCTAGAGTTGCTAGTTTGTGCACAAATAATTTCAATATAGCATTTAGATGGTTAGATCGAAATAGAATAGATACATAGAAATACATGTTCACATCACACCTTAGTGATTTTTTAAACAGTAATAGCATTTTAAATGATTCTCAACATGTTTAAGAATCGCTACCATTACCCTTTGCTACCTTTTATGAGAATTATAATCACCTTTAAACTCAGCCACGCTATTGCTATTCCTGCGATCTTAGCCGCGCGTTGGATTGTGTGCAACATAACATACTTATGGATAGATTGCATAGGTATGGTGTGGGGGTGTTTGCGGCTATAGATTGGTTCGCGTCATTACTTGACTATAGGTCGAATTGTTGATACTTACATCGCTCCATATCATTAGGACTTATAGATCGCAAAGCTTCCAGTGGCTGTGTTCCACAGGGATCCATTTTGGACTGTTTTTAAATTGTTTATTAACATATGTCGATTTTTTGGTTATATTCCGATATTCTCATGTATGCGATATGCTTTGCTGATTCGCAATTGATCTTCGCATCCACAGGTTGCAATATTTTTAAATGATCCCTGCAACTTGGCTTTCCAATAATGTTATATACTTGAACAGTTCAAAATAATATATTCATTTAGAAATATTCTATACGTCATATATTAAATATCCATATTGTGAGAATATAGGGAATATATTCAACCAATTTTTTTAAAAGTAGACAAAATATCATCATGGAAATCTTAATTAGTGTGATTTCAGTTTGAAAGTATAGTTGTCAAATGCGATATCGTGAAGCGATGGGAGTAGTCTTATGCTCAAAATTATCCTTTTCATTCATTTTGTTTACGTATTTGTTTGTGGGTTCGTTTGTGCACGCTGTTAGTTTTTGGCGCAAAAGGAATACTTTGTGCGGCGTTAGCAGATTTTCTTGTAACGGTTGTTTCGGAGGTTGGACTTCTACTTTGCAAGGATTTTTTTCTAGCTTCTGCGTATATTATCAAATAATCCAAATTATATAACGCAGTGGCTACATCTCACTATACACGGAACACAAATAATTATTTGTATTCCTTCTCACAAATACCTTGATTATTTCTCCAATCTAAGTTTGAGACTAATGCTGCTCTGCAGAAGGAGATTAAAGCATGTCAACGCTTCATTCAAATCCAGAGTAAAAATTCCTTGGAAAATGTTGTGTATTCTATGACCGAGTTTTTCTTTATTTGCGTGACGTTGGCTACCTACCCTTATATGTATTTTTAATCAATCTATTTAATTGTTCAATTTTTCTCTTTGACTCTATTTATATTAGTAATAGCTCAATGTAATATTTTATATTGCCTAATGGATCTAATAAATACATACATACATACACTTGAAACTTACTTACTAGTATGGTGATTCCTACAATAGACCACGAGTCCCACCTGGTAGGATATTCCATCACCTCCTAAATAATTATTCAAAAATCCCTTTGAACAAAATACAGACGTATTTCACCGATGTCAAATGTTTCTTAAAATTAAAAAAAATATATAGACAATAGAAACTTGTTGAAGACATAATATTTTACCCTTACAGAGCGACTATTATAAAAAGCCAGGTCTACCACGCGAGAGGCTGTTCAACACTGAGGAAATTACTACGCATACAAACTAGCAGCGGTAAGCAAATGATGTATACTTCTATGAATTTATCTAAGGCGTTTGATCTAGTAAACCATCAAGTGCTCCGTGAAAAGAGCAGGTAATTTTAGATTTTCTTGGACTGCCTCTTAAGTGGATAGAATCCTATTTAATAAATGAACGCCAATGTGTAGTAGGTTACGATGAGACTGGGCGGGAGGTTAAGTCAGACTGGATGATGGTTTCTGATGGCGTGCCTCAAGGGCAATTTTGAGCCCTTTGCTTTTCTTATTATTTGTTAATGATCTGTCAAACGTTACTTCTGATTTAATCATAATGTTCGCAGATGATACTACGACGGTGAGTAGGGCAACAGACAGTGTTAGTTTGATTCAAACATTAGCAAAAATTACCGTTTATATTTAAAATTAGAACTAACAGAACAATAGGCATAATAATATAATAATATAATAAGAATAATAATATACAGAATTTAATAATTTTGGGATGAAAATGCGTTTCGCACGAGTCCCGACTTCTCCAGGAAGACTACCGGCAAAAAACCATCCCGTCTCCAACACCAGCCCGGAACCGGTACCACATTACTTGGGCTGGGTCTATTTTTGCTGTTATAGGGGCCACACACAACTTTAGGTT
This sequence comes from Protaetia brevitarsis, assembly GCA_004143645.1. Classification (NCBI taxonomy): domain Eukaryota; kingdom Metazoa; phylum Arthropoda; class Insecta; order Coleoptera; family Scarabaeidae; genus Protaetia; species Protaetia brevitarsis. The sequence goes on along the minus strand of RXPK01000067.1, from coordinate 2,311,548 downwards.
CAATAGGGAAACCGGACTAACCCCACATTAATGAGTATATAAATAAATAGTAAATAAATAAATAAATAAATAAATAAAATATAATACTCCGCTCACGTTGCGATCCAATCGGCTTTCTTGTGCGAAAAGGATGTGGTGGCACGTACCGGGTGACCGTTCTTAAAAAGCATCATCTACCTGAAAACTACGACCAACACGTTTTTAATACAGTATATAAAATCTTTACTAGTATCCTTTAGAATAATATCTGAGGCTACCCCAGGATATGGATTCTATCACAGCAGAGGGTTCGAGGAAGGGCAGACATCAGGCATATCAGGAAATATATGAATTGACATTATACTCTAAGGATCTCTCAACCAATAAAAGACCTGTCGTGGTTGATAGGACTATAGAAAAGCATTTGATACATCACATGCCCTGATTCGAATTCTAAGGATAATGAGTTCCTCAAAAATTTTAGATCTATAAAAAGTTATTCCCAAACTGGCTAACTAGAGTGTATACTGAGAAGGGGAGAAGAAGAACTGCTCACGCGGCCCAATAGATACCACGGTGGAGTTTTTCAGGTGGACTCCCTTGAGGCCGTGTTGTTCAGCCTGACTTATTACTACTAAACGGTGCATGCGGCAGGAGCGGAGGATTATGTGAGTCCCCTGACAACGAAAATCCAAGTCACATCTGCTATACGTGATGATATGAAGGTATATGCTACGCAATGAAAAAGAGCTGAACAACAAGTCAAAGTTGCGGCAGTTTTTCATATAAAAGGGCATGCTGTGGAAAATGGAGGCCGCATTTGAATTTGTCATGGGTTCAATTATTAAACACTAACCCCCTACGACTCTATACGTACCTTGACATCCACAAGGCAAACAAACACATTTGCACAAATCAAAGATAATCTGAAAAAATGTATATCGAAAAGATAACAAAATTTGGGTTCTTATCTATGCGACCAACAAGTGCAGAGCACAAACCGTTTTGGCGATGCGGTTCTGGCCCACACGTTTGGATGCATTAAGTGGAATGTTGCGGAATTGCAAGAAATTGATCGACAACAAGACAAGTTATGAACCAAATCCAAGCTTCCTCTACAGCGGATTTTATCTTCCCAAGAAACGAAGGAGGGAGATGACTGCTGGCGTAGACATCTCATGATCGACTGACCATTCATAACGGAACGTGTAGTATAATACAGTAACCCATTTTTTAATGTTGTTAAGCCCATGAGCACGGATAGAGCGCTCATTCTTTTTAGCGGGCAGTGAGGCGAGCAAGCCCGTATCTGGTTTTACTATCCTTACCAGAAAACGAACACAGAATCTGCAATACTTACTCAAAATCAATTTAAAAAGAAATTAAAGAAAAATTAAACACATATAACAATCAATACATCTATCGAAACCTAGTGCACTCCCAATTCTATAAAACAGAGAGAACAATCACATCTATCCCAGCAGCTAACCTTCGGATTTTCAGCGCCGGGCTTTATATCGAGACCGAGAGGTATATTATGCATGCCAGAGGTGGTGTATGGAGTTGTGCATCGCAAGCTCATATGAATCAGCCAATACCAGCATTAAATGTCGCACATTACTGGCACGATATGGCCTTCCGTGAATTATATTACATCTACGCACATATGTACGGAATAGATCGAAAAGATACCGCCATACCAAAGAGAAAAGCTTCCACCCGTCACTTCAACGACTTATGCGAAAAATCTTTGGAACTTCCCTTTAGAACAACAACAAAAAACGTGCTAACAAGCCAGACATGGTGCTTGAAAATAAAGTAAGAAGAGTTCGTCCTCGAAATGCATGTCCTTCCGGAGCGTAACATTGCTGAAAAGGAATTAAGAAAAAATAATAAATATTACAGACCTGATTTCAATTCAAAAAACTTACCCAAATACCAAATGTATTTATCCCGTTGAATCATAATGTATGTGGAGGAATTAGAGAGAATATAGTGAGGGAATCGGAAACTGGACTACGAGCAGCTACGGCAAGAGGAATCGTTCACAAATCAAAGATTTAATTCAAATCACCGATAGCATAGGACTGGCACACTATTGGAAGCAAATCCCTGCATCGCCCGACGCATCCGAAGTACATCGCGCCAATCCTGCACTTCCCCGCGTTCCCCCGCATCGCAAGTTTAACGTTTGAGTGTGTTATGTGAGTTATTAATCAAAATTAATTATTACTCAAATACTTACCTAACGTGTATACTTTGGATTTAACTGTACAGAAACAACCTTAACAAAAAACTATAAACTAGAGTAAAGCCAGTCGAACAGACCGCATCACCGCATAGCGCCATTGAAAGATTTCATCTAGCGTACGTCATGGTGGGAGAGGTATTTCGTAGCTTATTCTCAACTTTGTTTAAATAAAAAATTTAAAGAATTATTTTATAAAAAAAGCACACAGTAAAACACCCAGCTATTGTACAAACATAAGGAATTACACCGTTGCATGCATATATAGACCCCTTACAAAATTCACATCCCAAGGCTACAAGCAAAATGGGAAAATAAGTGTTTACATGGCAAATGGTCCTCGCAATTGAAAGGCCAGACATCGACCACAATGGCTTCACAAGCATGTCTACAGGCGCACTTTATTCTTAAATGAGGGATATATAGCATCTACCAAGATCAGGTAATAGCGCCGAAGGCTTACAAAAAACAATCCTTGAATTAACATGGAGAACATCACAAATGCCGTATGTGTGATGATAAAGAAGAGACACTCGATCACCTCATGGCGGGATGCTCTGTGATGGTACCTTAAGCAATCACCTCGACAGGCACCAACAGGGGTGGTGGCAATCATTCATCAAAAATTGAATATAAAATATCTTGATCTAGAAACAAAACACCCTATTATATGTATGATCCGCCGCAAGTATACGAGAATCTGAACGCTCGGTTATATTGGAATAGAAAAATCATCACTACCCGACCGATCCCGAATAACATCCCGGATATAATTTTAACCCTTAAGGAAGAAAAAGTGAACATATATTATTGATATTGCAGTCTCCCTAGTATCCAACACCGATAAAACATATCGAGAAAAAATAAAATAAAATATTTACCATTGGCAGAGGAAATCAAGACCATGTGGGCCATGGATAGAGTGACCGTAGTACCTATTATAGGAACAAGAGGGGCAAATACCAAGAAACAGGTTGCAGTAAGTCATTAAAACATTTAACCTTGGAAAAGACATTATGTTTAGAGATGCAGAGATCGGTACTGCTTGATTTATGCAGCATGCTCCGGCGAACCTTGGGCGAGCAGAACAATACTTAGGCATCTTCCCAATAAGAACATAAACGTTAAGAAAACGTTGTTCTTAACGGTAACCGAACGTTTCTTAACGTTTATAAACAACGTCGAAGCCAATATCTATGTCCGACAAATACGTTGACAAAAAGTTACTTATTAAGCGTTATTTCACGTCATATGCTAATGTTTATTTAACGTTTAATTTTAATAGAAAAATATCGTTAAATAGAAACGTTTAACACAAGCTGTATTTAACGTTTAATAAACCACCTCTGTAAAACGTACAAAATACGTTTACAGGTAACGTAACCTCAACGTTAACCCTTCGTTAGTGTGGTGGAGTATGCCATACCCCAGTATGTTTGCCTACATACTGGGGTATGGCAACTACACCACACTAACGAAGGGTTAATAAAATTTCTATATCAAACCTTTATAACCACGTAGTAGTAACGTCACATCTGCGTAATTTAGTGAGGTGCCGAATGTATGAAAATCAACAGCTTTATAAATTATAGTGAAATTTCAGGTTCGTTGCATTCATAGCGCTCTAAGGACGCTGCGTTATAGAAACTGTAGCAACAACTTACCAAGTTCCCAATTGACATACATGTTACTTTATATTTACAGTGCCGTTTTATGTGGTGATAACGAAAAAATTGGTTATAGATTAAAAGTCATAATGTCCAAATACTAAATTAAATTTTATTTTAACTAAATCATTCAATGATCACATCATAGTATTGAACTCAGGATAAGCTCTTCAATGAAACATAATGCTTCTTCAAAAAAACTAAAATGTAATTACCTATAAATATAATACAATGCAATAATAACATAATAATTAATAAAAAGATAATAGAATTCTTTACCAAAACTAAGAAAATAACGAGGTCATTTCATTTATAGATATTATACATTTTCCCTTTTTCTGCACATCCAGGTCTTCTCCCAAACAGTCCATTGGGCGTATATTTCAACCAGTCCTTCACTGCACTTTCTGCTGATGTATGTATGTTTAATTGTAACTTTAAATGGAAGACTCAAACAACAGGTATCATAAGTAACACCAAGGACTAGGCTGTAAATTTTAGGGATATAAATATATAAGTTAATGTTTACTTTGATTGTTTCCTAGATTTTTGTATTACAACGAATGAAAGTATTTAATACTCACTGTATATTGTTACTATAGTTTCCGTATTATCTCTGGTTCCCGTTTTGTTGAAACTAAGTGTTCCTTCCCTTCCAGTTATGCTTCACTGCAACGACGTCATGTAACCAGTAATTAGAAATAATTTCTTTTAACACAAGAATCCAGATTTAGAACCATCAGCATTCGCTAACCTAATATATTTTGAAAATAAAGTAAGAAGGTGGTGTATACTAAGAAAACAGAGTTCCTCAAGAACAAATTTTTGAATATAGCTATTTTCTGACATTTAGTGTTCTTATTTTAAGATGGCTACTATGCTGTTTTGCCAATTGTGTATATGCATATACATAATTATACGTGCAATGTGCATGTATATGCAAATATAACCAGGAAGACTTAATTGATGGGGTACCTAGCTACTCACCGTTTAGTTAAATACACTATTGTTGCGTATCACATATTAATATAAAACTTTGTTATAAAGATAAAGAAAAGTTCTAACACTCGACTAGCGTAGTAAACATGTAACTGCAAGTTCACCGTGCACGTTGCAGATGCGCAACAGAGGTGGAAGAGTTTATTTGAAATGGGGGAGGGATGATACATTCATCAGTAGTGCAGTTTTAATACAATAAATGTATAACCTATTGTTAAATACATTTTGCATTCATTCATGCAAAAGCACACCTTATCTTAAAACAAGCAAATTTAACACCATTTTATTTTAACTATACTTATACTTATGCGTTGGATTGCAGTTAATAGTTTTTCAAATTTCAACGTTGCTTTTTAACGTAGAGTAAATGGTGAAACTACGTTTTATTTTAGTTGTACTTGAAATATGCGTTACGTTTCAGTTAATAATTTTTCATTTTTCAACGTTGTCTTTCAAACGTCTTTCAACGAGTAAACGGTGAAACTATAACGTCATATTTTAGTTATATCTAAACTATGCGTTACATTTCAGCCACTAATTTTTCATTTTTCAACGTTGTCTTTCACGTAGAGTAAACGGTGTAACTAAAACGTTTTATTTTAGTTATATTTAAACTATGCGTTACATTTCAGTTAATAATTTTTCATATTCCCACGTTGTTTTTTAACGTAAAATAAGCAGTGAAACTATAACGTTTTATTTTACTTATATTTAAACTATGCATTACATTTCAGTTAATAATTTCTCATATTGTAACGTTGTTTTATAACCTAAAATAAACGATGCAACTACAACGTGTTATTTTAGTTAAATTTAAACTATCCGTTACATTTCTTAGTTAATATAACGTTTCTTCAATGTATAGTTAAAAAATTGGTTATACAATAAACGTGTTACTTATAACCATTAACGTTGTTTCAACCAATACAACGTTAAATTCACGTAAATGTAACTAACTTGTTCTCACTGGGTTGTTTTCATACCGATGCACTAAGTTGAAGACCAAGTGAATAATTAAACTTGTGAAACTGTGAAATAACAATAATAATAATAATAATGTTTTTTTTTTCGTTGGAAGTGAAAATGCATTTACGCACGAAGTGCTGGACTCCTTCAAAAGAAGACTACCAGCTAAAAACACCCCCCGTCTTATAGACACTAGCCCGGGACCGTTTAGCACATAACTTCGGGCTGAGTCTGTTAATTTAGCTGTACAGAGGCCACGCACCAACGTATGGTTCAAAAGGAAACCGACAAACACACCACTTAATGGTTCAAAAGGGAACCGACATACACGACGAGTAAATATATAAATTAATTAATTAATAAATAAACACATATAATAAATACTTCCTATTCATATCAGAGTCGCCCTTCTTGATACACAGCACGCGGTGGACGTACCGCGACAAGCTATCCCAGTAGCTCTCCCTTTCCACTACTTTTTGGATAATAGTATCCGGGGAGAGTTCACCAATTTCCGCCTAGAGTTGCATTCTATCCTCTGCCCATCTCACACAGGAGAAAAATGTGTGATGGGCGTCATCTGTTTCACCGGGACAGTAAAGCCATATCCCAGAGTCGGTTTTTCTCATACGGTGGACCTGAAATAGCCCTGGCCAGTCAGGAACTGGGTCTGAGATTTTGGCAGGTGGTTATAAATGCATATACATTTAAACAACGCGAATTTCTGCAGATCAGTCAAGTCCGTATGTGGTGGTAATAAGAAACCATTTAATGTATTTCTGGTGCTACGCCTGTGCTCATTTTTTTTTTAAAAAGTAATTATAATTGCTTTTTACAAACAATGCTCATTCAAGTACATAATGGCTGGAACGATAGATATACTAAAGTATCTAAAAATGTCTACATGTATCACGCTTTCCTATTCTGAAAATTGATGATACACGCGCTTACTGCCGAATGAAGACTCCTCCCACATCGATCAAAAGTTTAAAGAAAGATACGCTTCAATTCTTCTTACAAAACTTCTATTTCGCACATTAAATTATAAATCTCAGAGCTCTCTAAATCATTGAGGATTACACCTTTACTGGTTGATTTAAAATATATGCAATCCTGTATGTCAAATTTACATTTATTATTATTATAATTATATAATTATATCAACTTCTCATACGGAGTTAACATGGATTTGTTAAGTTGCAAATTTACAGTTATAAAATATTTCACATGTTATTGTAAAATATACATGAGTAAAGATGTTATAACCCGAAACCTATGTTAAAACTCCAATCTATTATTATTCCTGTCATTGTCAGTGAATTATATGTATATGTGAGAATTGAAAACAAATTTTGTAGAAGAATGTGTGGGTGTGTTTGGACAGATACGGTGGCTGCAGTAGTCAACCGAAATAAATTACATGTCAAGTCAAGGCGCAGTTAAGTAATACTAGCGGTTCTCCCGTTCGACACATACAGAAGGAAATGAAAATAAATTGCGCGTTTCTGGTGAAAACGGCACTCCCTTTGTCAGGTATTACGCTAGAATATAAGTGAGATGAAAAATCCGGTCATCTAAAAGGCGTTACCAACACTTGTATTAAATCTTGGTTAATAACAAAATAAGTTGTTAATTCCTTTGTTTTCAGTTCTAGTACACTCTAACATACCTATTTTATCTGATAAAATTTCCGTAAATCACAAGTAATTTACATTTAATCTTCATCGATTGAAGTTTTCTGCAGTCTACTATATAAAAATAACGACTACTGCCAATTTCATTTTTGAAAACTTTATGAGGAAAAACGTAATATGGACATCACGGAAGGATGTATTCTTTACCATAACAATTAAGAATTAAAAAACAATAAAGTATTACTCCTTATCATTCGTAACTGATTAATGTTCGCTTGCTGTAGAACTACCAAGTAGTAACTGTATTTTAACAAAACAAAGTAAAAAATACCCGTCGTATCATACAGGATGTCTAAAAATTAATGAAATTTAACATTTATTTTAAATATTTTTCATCGTTTGAACCATGTAGTCTTCTCAAAAAAAGAGAAAGTTATACATGTATTAAAAACAGTGGAGAGTGTATATAAGATCCGATCATTAATAGATAGTTATCGATAGTCGAAACTATCAATAGTTACCGATAGTCGCTATCGATAGTGCCCACCACTAATTGTAACCGCTTTCGTCGACCTAATATGGTGATATTCTAGTTTACTAGTTTAATAATGAGGTTTTAAATCTTATTATAAGTAGAGACCGAATTATATGCATATATATATATGCATCGATTTTTGAGAAAATCTGCATAAATCTGGGGCATATATGCAAAAAAATTGCGACAATATGAAAAACTTTTACATAAAATTAATAAGAGCAGAAATTTAAACATTAACTTTATTGTACAAAATTTTTTCACAACATATTTCTAAAACAATTTATAATTAAATGTTTTTCAAAATTGTGAAAAAGAAAGTTTTGTCTTCTATCAGAATACATATGTTTTGAAATAGAAAAGCTTCTTTCAACATCCACAGATGTAATTGGTGCATTTTTTAACTTTGCAATACATTATAAACTAAAATTAAAGTCGAAATCGTTTACTGTTTCACCTTCCAAAATTTTCTTAACTTTCTTCAATTGCATTTGAAATTGAAGAAAGTTAAGAAAATTTTTATTTGTCACTTTTTTTATTTTATCGTATATATAATTACCTATTGTACCCTTAACCTTCTTACATAGCATATCAAATTCGACTACTATTTCGACTGATTCCGAGAGCGACATGCCTTGCGTTTCTAGTTTACGAATGGAACTTGAAACAAAGCTAAATTTGACTTAATATACAAAAGGTTTTGTAGCAACTCTGTTGATGTTACTATCTTTTTACGGTTTTATAGAGCAATGCAGTCAGCAGTGATTTCAAGAAATACATTTTTTATTCCTTCAAAATTATCGGCGAAAAAAATTGCAGCCTCTAACCATGTACCCCATCTCGTAATAATCGGTTCAGGAGGGAACTTAACACCCGGAAGTCGCTCCTTATAAAATTGGATTCGTAAAGGTGCTTTTAAAAATACTTTTTGGACATTGCTAATTAAATCATTAATCAAAGGGAATTGATTCCTAATGTCTTCGGCTACACGATTGAACCCATGAGCTAAACAAGTGATATGAATAATGATACTAAAAAAAAATTTAAATTTTGCGCGGCTTTTATCATGTATGGTGCAGCGTCGGACAATATTAGTAAATTTTTTTCACAAGGTTTACTTGCAAGTAAAAAGAAATTTAATCAACCTTCTTGAACGAATTGGGCAATTGTCACATTATTTGTTTTTTGAAGTTCTTTACAATAAATTAAATATGATTTACCTACAATATCTTCATGAAGAATTCCTATTAACAAATGGGCAATATAACCGCCACACTTATCCGTACTTTCATCTAATCTAATCATTTCACCTAAAAAACCTTCTATGGATTAGATATAGTGACTTAAGATTAATATTACTGTTTTCTTTGAAACGATCAAACTTAACCTTAACAGCAAAAAAAAATATTTGTTTGGGTATTGATATCAAGTACTATTTTCTAAAAGAAAGCATTTATTTTATAGAAAGTCTGTACAATTACAGACTATGTAGTAGTAGATTTAAGTCAAAATTGTATTACTTAAATCTTCACATCATTATGTTCTTAACATATAATAGCACAGTTTCCTGACCCATAGTAGAAATACGTTAAACATATTCTACGAGTACAGAAATTGCCGTGAAGATGGCGGTTCTCCTATTTCACTACACTAACTTCCCATACTTGATATCAATTTTCTACATGGCAGACATAGCTACCAATATTTATCTATTACTTGTCAGATAAATATTTCTTAGAACTGTTATCACAACAGTTTCTTCATTGCATACGGTGGCCCTTGATTTTTGCGAATTAACCGCCAATGTGGTGGGAAAGCGGGCAAATGACGTGCAGTGGTTTTGGAAATTTTCATATCTTGTTTGTCTTTTATGCATTAAATTCCAATTAAATAAACTCTACCAGAGCACTTTCATTTCGACGATATTTATTACTACCTTCGAAATTCTACTTGTGTGTATTTCAGACTACATGAAAAAAAACTTGAAAAAATTACCCTGTATTACTATTACTTCTAAGAGTAAGTATTACTTCTAAGAGTAAAATACCTGTACGGTTTTAAGGGCCAAAAATTGCTCCAAATTCGAACAGAAATTTTACCAAAAAATTTTTAGAGTGTATTTTAAGCGCAAAGCGTGGCCGAGATACAAGGAGTATTTATAAAAAATATATATAAAATACATATACAATTCCTAGTTCCACGATGTAAAAATTTTCATTTAATCTTTGTTTTGTATACTGTAATCGTTAAAATTTACATGAGTATAGGAAAACAAGAGGCTCTCATGAGATGCCTAACGCCCAATATCGTTTCAACATTGGCATTGATGCATTTTGTAAGGTCATTTTATACATAGTATAAGATTCCTATAGTAAAATTAAATTTTGTTGACTACGGTATAGCAAATAAGCATACAGAAATGGAATTAGCCGACTGGAGCGATATGAATCTGATAAACACACTTAATCGAAAATACGTGCAGGGGAAATACATTGGCGTACCGATAAAATTACTATTTTACCTCGAACTAAACGTTAAACCGCGCGAACAAAACAGTTTTTGCCCAAAACCTGAACGGTGCTTCTCTCGGCTTGCATGAACAAGTTGGTTCTAAAAGTAACTAGCCAAAAACGATTCTAGAAGCAACAGTTGAAACCCCAATTTCGGATTTAGAAAGTTAAATAAGTAAAAATGAGATCCAGCAGTTTTCTATGCATGTCGATCCTACAGTTTTCTGTATTACTTACCACTCTCAAACTCTTAACTTACAATTAGTCAAACGCGGACACATTTTGAATTATATTATAAGATAGATTGATATCTTATAATATATCTTTTATGCGTGTCTCTTAAAACAGTTGAAAAACAAATATTAACAACTTTAGTTAATTTTTTTAGATATGAGGAAACAATTAAATTATAAAAACCGAATACGTTTCTGCCCAACAATACATTCAATGTGCGTTATTATATTTCTTACATTGTTATCGACTGTTATCGAAAAATTCTAAATAAATATCTCACCATTTTCTTCAATATTTCCAAATTTTCATTCATTCTGTAGATCTCGATATAAATATTTTAAAACATCTTGCCGGTTGAATAAATACGTAAAACGTATATTAATTATGTTGCCGAACGGAAATTGTTTACGGAGTTTTTCATGCGAATACTGCTGATTTAATTTACGCATGGTAGACTTTCATAAGAGCTACATCATTGGAATCGAAATGCGATTTGAAAGGAGCATTTTATCTATAAAATACACTTCGCTTAACTGACGCACAGCTTTCATTCATTTAAAGGAAATGTGTATATCGTAAAAATATGTAAAAGAGCTACCTAATGAAAAAATTAATTAATTGTGACAAAAAAACAATATTTATAACAATTATTTTACAGGTGGTGGTATTTCGTCCATAATTAGGATTCGTGATAAGTAAAGTGTCGTAAGAAGTACCTACTTCATAATTAGTTCAATTTAATATAATCAATTATAATTACTACCTATCAAATGGAGGGGAGGGACTTCTAGTAAGCATTCCATTGCTGCTGTAGAAGTTATCCTCATTGCTCCTCTTATTCCTAAACACGCAAGCATCTGAATTTTGCTAAGTGCAGTTGTAAATCATTTGTCCACCATACTAGAGAGGTATCATGGATCTGACCACCCTTATGCATGTCCAGTACATCATATTTGATCTTAATCCCCATGTTTTTCCATTACCTCTTCTAACCAGCATAAGTGTTATCTGCGCCTAGTTTTAATTATATGAAGCTGTCGAACTGAGCTTGGAGTCAAGAATGACACCAGGATTTTTGGAAAGACTATGCTATCGCCGCGAACTATAAGCTAAAATTACCGAAAAACTTATATATCAAACCTAAACGTAACCGAAACGAAAATACAATCACCTACCTGTTGTGGACTCGAAATGGTAATTCTTCGCTCAACAGCTGTGGCAAGCGAGACCAAATTTCCGGTGACGGTGTCTGCTGTAGCAAGAGCAGTATGATGACCGTGTAGCTCAATTGAAATTGGAGTAGGCTATCTTAGGATGTTGGTTTAAATCTCGGTAAGTGGGCGCCAAGGCTCGGATAAAGTACTGCAGCATAAAAAATTTAATAACAAAGTGCCAAGAGTCTAATGACACCAAATTGGCAGATAAAAGGAATAAGTTACCGCAAAGTTGGTCAAAGGCCGTTAAACTCAACTCCAATAAAATGTAATAAAACTCTCCCATGAATTCAACAAAGTTCGATTTATTGAAAAGACAAAATTAACTTGACTCTATAGTGTAAAGAATTTTAATAATATGCAGACCCAGTATATATTGGAATTTTGACAAAGAAAAAAAAAATCGATGGTTATTAAGTATCGACAAAATTTTGTAAAATTAAGAAAATAATTCATATGCTTCTTTTACTGAACGATAGATTAATAAGACGTATAGTACATGTACTCAATCGTGAAATGTGTTTCACAGAAAATGTTATTAAAACACAAGGATATTGGCCGCAAAAAATGCATGTTGGTTTACATATAAGTTTTATGCAAAGATTATACACAAATTTCATGCGATTTAAAGTAAGTTATTAAATTATTAGGACTACATAAGTGCAAAATGTCTGTAATGTTCAATATTAAAATCCGTAACGGAAGATATTTATTATGATTACAAAACAATGTGTCTAAAATAAAAGAATAAATTTTTGAAATTTTTAAAATTGACTCAAACTAGAGGTTCAGCCTTACATTATCTAGAGTTACGATAAATCTAATTGTTAGGTACTAAAAATGGGTTTCACAGGCCGCAGACTATAAAATGAAAAATGGTACCTTAATTGAAGAGTTGACAGGAGCAAGGGACTTGTCGAGGATAGCTGCCTTTCAAGGTTGCTGGTGACACCGATGTCGAAGGGTAACGAAGTCCTACTGTATCGTAATAAGTAGAGTTGGGCATTTGTCCGGCGAAGTAGATACGTATTGCAACGCGGGTCTCAAACAATGTAATATAACTAAAGCAGATCAATAGTATTATAAAAGATGTTATATGAATAGAGTTGTGCAAATTTTCCTTGGGGACAAAATCGGACAGAGCGGGCGAACAAACAGGCCACCTTGCGATGCATTCGCACTACATATTTAGATAAAATAAAAATTGTTACATTTTATAAGAAAAACAGGCACTGTTGTTACATACTTGCAACTCTACGGTTCATCTGCTTTATTGGAGTACATGAATTGGAACGCACGTTCTGAATACGTACCTGCCGCGCCGGAAAATTTGCCCAACTCTAGTAATAAGGTTATACTGTGCGGGGGAGCCAAAGAAGTTACGCTCTTGCAGGCTAAGTTTCTATGCCAAGTGATGTCCTAAGTTATTTAGTGGATAGTCACTCACAATGAGTGGCTAATTGCAATGGGTGGTTCCAAGAAGAAGAAGAAGAAAAAACTAAAGACAAATTCTGTATCAAGGAATAATAAAATAGAATGACTTTAATGTCATAAAATTTGAATGTGTAAAAATCTTAAAAATCTGCTTAAATTTGTAAATATATATTATTTCATGTAACTCTTTATAATGACCATTCTACCGTCATATGTAATTTTCCAGCTACAGCCTGATGAAGACAAACAATTATCGAAACTAGTGGCTGGAGTCATCTCGTAGTAAATTAATAAACAAAATTAGGAAGTACTAATTTTATTCTTATTACCTATAATTAAAGGTGATTTCTAAAGGATGTTTGCTGTCATATTTTTTTTTGTAGAAAAATACACAATTTTGTTCAACTGAAAGTTGTTACAGAAACTATTTTACCACCAGTATTCCGATGTTCAAGGAACTTTTTATTCGTCCGCACACCGACCGCAATTCAGCAATAATATTCATTTAGCATATTTCCTGTAAAACTTTCAAAACTGCGATGTACGGGCGTACGTTACATGTAGATAACATACGTATCATATCGGTTAAAACGTATGTGAAAGTCCGATGTTTCCGTTCACCTGAGATTAAATATTTCACATTCCTCTATGGCAGTTTCGCCGAATTTATACGTTACAAGGAATTTTACAATGGTTGAGTGCACGAGTTAAACTTTAATATTATTACTGCATTCCGTGGACATAGACGAAAATGGAGGTTTACAATGTATAAGTGCTGCGCGTACCACTTATATTATCGCAAAGAAAATTACGCCAGCCGGCAATGTAATACTTTTTTTTTGAATAATTGTTGCGATAATGGGTGTAAAGTTTTTACAGTGTTTAACTGACGACATAGCTAAAAACCAAATCTTTCCACCACGTCTAGTTTTAGAGTTACAATCATACTCCGCTTGTAGATATATAATAATTGTATATATTTATAAATTTTGCTAAACAATTATAAACAAGAAGTCCGTGCTACCAGCTCCATTCATGGTACGTTCAAAATTTTCATCTTTTGAACAACTTCTTAGCTTGTGGTCTAACAAACAATTCTTGGCGAACTTTCGCATCAGGCAGCTTTGGAAGGTGATGTTACACCTAAAAGATCTATTGTGTCTCCTATTCTTGCTCTTTTACAGCTGGCCGTCCAATACAATTCCTTTTAGAAAGTGTAAAATATCAGTAGGTCCCAAGTTAGGTAAGTCTCCCTCTTCGATTTCACATGCTCCCAGGTGCGACGCCTTTTAGTTGCACAGTGCTACGCAATTTGAGAGGAGATGCGTGGGTGTTTCATCACAAAATCTACATTTAGATTTCTTTACGAATGCAAGCTTACTCAGGTGTCCTTTTAGTTCACAGTGGCCTGAAAGTATTCCTGTTAATATGCGAACATTGTTCTTACTCAGGTTGATGCATTCTGCAAACCTCGTCTGGTTATAGGTTCCAGAAGAATTTTACTTTGCCTCATTCCCTGGAGATTCTTTCCGTAATTAGATCTTCTCTGCTCCGTTTCTCTTTTCAGGGTATTTAGAAACTCATGTTCCATATCTTTAAAGTAAGCAAACTTTTTTTTGAAACGGAACGTGGTACTTTCAGTATAGCATTGAATGTTGCGCAAGATTCTACATCGATTAATATTAAGGTTAAGGATGCCTATTTCTGATAGTTTTCAACATATTCAGCTTATTTCATAGAACCGGCAGATATATACCAAAGTCCCTAACGTTAAGCAAGTTATTCAGAACACGCTGTATAGCATGTTTCAAAATGATACATCATCTCATATTGCATTCATTTGTGATAATAATTGGAGTATTTGTTGTGACTAGTTTACTCATTATTAGTAAAATTCATTTAATTGTGTCCAACATACATCTTAATTAGCCATGTTTATAATACAGTAACAAACGAACACATTGTTCACGTTATATGACAGCATATGCTTTCAAAATCTTTTTAAATTATTTGCAAACAAAGTTATTAACTTATATTATATTAAAGTAAACCCATTGTAAATTATCCAAATTCGTGTAAAGTATAACAAATGTTTTGGTAGAAGTGTTTTCTATTTTGCTTTATTTGTAGTACTTTACTTGCAAATAATTTACAAGAAAGTTAAATGTCAAACGATGTAAACAATGCGTTCACTTGTTAATATGTAATAACACCCATAGCTTGCTAATATTTAATAATTATTGTCTAGGTCTATGAATTTGACTAATAATAAAGAAACTGGTCACAATAAATTCTTCAAGTATTATTACAAATGAATGCAAGAAGAGATGTTACATCATTTTAAGAAATACTATACAGATTATTCCGAATTACTTGCTTTACAGTAGTGACTTTGGCAGGTTTCTGCCGGTTTTATTATATTTAATAAATGTGAATATTTCAAAAACTATCAGAAATAGGTACCCTAAACCTTAATACTAATCTACGCTGCATTCACTGCTGCACTGAAAAACACCACGTTCCATTTGAAAAAAAAGAAGTTTTTTACTTTAAAGATATTGGACATGAGTTTCTCAACACCCTGCATAGTACAATGCGGTTACCGTTGTCGCAATCAATACCTACGACCGTGTAGCTGCATCCACATTAGTAGAATATTTTAATATCTCATAGCATATGAGATATTTAATTTTGCTTGAAAGAGTGCAAACGTCAACGTTTTGATAAAATTGCAAATATCTCAAAAATGATTAGCTTTAGGAATAGGAAACATTAATACAAATTCGTCACAAATAATGCGAGTAATACACTGGACTCATAAAAATTGCATCATTCAATTTAAAATAAGAACGTCGATATTGACACTATATATGCCAAAAGTGCTATAAGCCTGAAAATATTTTCCTTAAATAGATCATAGTTGACCATGACTACTCTGCAAAAAAGATCAAAATCCTACTGGAAGTTCGAAAAATTCTATTGAGACAGTTTGGTAGGTCACCTGTACATTTAATTTACTTGAATAAGTGTACCATTGCTCTATAATAATGTCTACATTTATAATTTATACGCAAACTCTATAAAAAATGCAATTATTGGGGGGCCTAGTTCGTTTCAGCGCCGCCGATTCAGCGCCAGGACATTTCAGCGCCGCGTTATTGAATGGTTAAACTATGGATAACTTGATGATTCATTTTTATTTTGTACCATGTGTATTGGTTGCAAACTACCTATGTAAGATTTTTCGAATTTATTGCAATTGATACCACCCCTTTTTCTGCCTATAAACGTAGTCCAGCTTAAGTAAAATAATGAAATCTTATACAAGTGGAGTCGTGAGCTTCGATCAGTAGCAAATTGTTTTAAGCAGTGGCGGCTCGTGAGTTATGAAAGAGAGTGAGCACAAAATAAGAACTTGCCTATTTTTTGTATGTACATAAAATCCATTCTCCTATTTTTCATGCTGGAAAAGACGTATATGACTTTGTTTTAATGCGTTTGAGCGTGGAAAAACGTCGTTCACATTCTGCTGTCGACATGGGGGTTATAGAAATAATATGAAACAGTTTGTATGTTTCCGTCAAAACTTTTTTTTAGGTTGTTGTCTGTTAAGAACACTAAAAATGGCAAAACACCACCTACACCTACGTTACACATGTCATCACGCTTATAAATGACTGAAAGTTTACTTTTCAATTTTACACTGTCCAGGATAAGATTTCACAGTTTTTTATACACATAATTAACCGACGTAAAATATGACGATTTTTTTCACATCTTCATTGTACTTAATTTTATGTCCCCAAATAAGCACAGTCTAATTATTGACTTTACCTAGAACATTAAAATCCACGCATGCATTCATGTGAGAAGCAGAATTTTCGTGTCTCTTTGCCCTCTCTGCGATATGCTTTAAATCATTCAACCCCTGTTTATTCCACGCACTAACTTCTTTCTTAAAAATTAAGCAGTTACAACAAAATAGTTTATTTGTTAGTGAACATCCGCACATCCACTCATATTTTTCATATAAAAATTTAAATTGAATACTCTATTGTAAGTTCGAGAGCGGGTTTTTTTTTAAGATTTTGCACTCAATTAACTTCTATCATTAATAATAAACGTCACTTCAAGCCTTTGAAATCAGACATGCGCGGTACGCGTTGAAAACCATACAGTCACAATAAATGCAAGACGTTAACTGGGGCACGAAATTGCGTGTCCCAAAGCGGCCATATCAGCGCATATGGCGAAGATAAACGAGCCGTCCGATTCATACTCGAAATAGGTACATCGGAAGTAGTGCCCCGGAACATAGTTTTGAACGTTCGCATATGCGCTAGTGTCTGTGGTGCGGAAGTAAACTTTGTTACCATCGTTATAAAAATACGTAAACATAATGAAATAAAATAATGCACTGAGTTACATGCGAATTTCTTTCTGTGGTTATTTTGGTAGTTAGGTGGGCACATGCCACTGTGCCCTTTAGTACCAGCCGCCTCTGGTTTTAAGAATAAAAAACTTTTTCAGATTACATCTAAAGGAAAAACAAATACATTAAATATCTTACTCAATAAGGAAAAAGTTTATTTTATCTGGTGTTTTTCCTCGATCTAGGACATTTTCTAGGCGTTTCGATACCGGGACGTTTTGACGCCACAGGCAATACCAGTTGAATTTAATTTTATCTGGTGTTTTTCCTCGGTCTACGTTCTAGGACGTTTCGACGCCGGAACGTTTTGATTCCAGATGCAATACCAGTTGAATTTGCTTTAAACATATGATGCAGAGATTTTTTTGAACATCGGGGGCGAGGACACATTAAAAATGTCATCAATTTTTTGACTGGTTCAAATGATAATTTTCTTTTTTGCTAAACATCGGGAGAAAGAATGAATCAACAATGTTTCAAATCATACTTTTTTAGCATTGGAAGGAGGAGGGGAAGTAGTTTTTTATGATGTTTTTTTTAACAATCGGAGAGAATGCATTAAAAATGCTTCAAATCATATTTTTGTTTTAATATTGGAAGGAGTGTGAAGGGGAGGAGATTGCTTTTTTTTGAAATGCAAATTGTTTTCTTTTTTTAAAAAACATCGAGAGAGAGGATGGATTAGAAATGTTTCAAATCATTTTTTTTAATATTGGAAGAGGTGGAGGGGAAGGGGTGTTAGATTTTTTTAATGATAATTTTTATGATTTCAAACAGTTTTAACGCATCCTCTCTTTTCCGATGTTTCGGAAAAAATAAAAAAAATATGTGGTTTGAAACATTTCCAATCCGTCTCTTTCGATGTTTCGAAAAAAAGAAAAAATATTTAAAAAAACATTCAACCCCCCCTCCCGCCCCTTCCAATGTTAAAAAAAAATGTTTCGAAACATCTCTAATACATCCTCCATCCCGATGTTTCGGAAAACAGGAAAAGAAACTATCATTTAAAAAAACCAATGTACTCCCCGCCCTACCGTCCTTCCAATTTTAGAAAAAATATGATTTAACATTTATTATGCATCTCCTATCCAGATATTTCGAAAAAAAAGAAAAAAAAATAAAAAGAGTCATTTCCCCTCCCCTCTTCCCCCTCCAAAGTTTAAAAACAAAATTTCAAACATTTTGAAAGTCTGTGTATCATATATTCAAATCAAATTTAACTGGTATCGCATGTGGCGTCAAAACGTCCCAGAGTCGAAACGGTCGCGTCGAAACGGCCGCATGGAAACGTCCCATTCCAGTTTTTCCTTTAGATGTGTTTACGCCAGTTTAAATTTTATATTTTTATTTGAACATTTTTTGTTTTTCCTTTTTTTGTTTTCCTTTTAACGTGTGTCAGTTGTTGATATTCACTCGCCGCATACAGTTCACATTATTCGCCGCGCATAGTTAATCCGCAAGTAGTAGTAGATAGTAAATCGCCGTATATTAGTTGATAGCCGCATAATTGTTTCCCTTCCTTCCTACCCCCTTACCCATTGAAACCCTTTTAATTGTATGTGTTGTGTCACGGTTCGAGACGCGGATGCGTTTAGGTAAGTTTGAGTTGAGTATATATCATTATTTGAACCTATACGCTACAAGATGTAATCTGTAAAAATTTCTTTATTCTTAAAACAACATTCTATTCATCGAAGCTCACGAGACCACCTGCATAAGATCTTATTATTTTACTTAAATTTTATTTGCTAGACTATGTTGATAGGCAGAAAAGAGGTGGTACTAATGGCAATAAATTCTAAAAATGCTACATATGTGCAACCAAATACACGTGGTACAAAAAATCTTCATAAGAATGAATCATTAAGTTATCTATAGTTTAACCATTCAATAATGCGGCGCTGAAATGTCCTGGCGCTAAATCGGCGGAAACTTTCAGTTTAGCCGGCGTTCGTTTCATTTCGCTCATTTCTTAATAAGACGTTGGCGGATATTAAGGTACGGGGACGGCCCTCCAATTTTATAAGGGTTAGTAAGGCGGATATTATAGGCCCGAGGATTGAGAAACAATTTTACGGTGGCAATTCAGCAGAACTTACACACGATTTATTTGCAGTAAATTATCCCGAAAGATCAATTCCTAGCGCAACCATTATTCGTAATACAGTCCGACGTTTTGAAGCAATGTTTACGATAACAAATAACAAAAATAAAAATGTCAGTGAAATCGAAATAAGTTTGTGCATTAGTGGAATAAAATCCTAGTATGACATCTAAACAAATTGCTTACGGATTTAATAATAGTTAAGTTTTAAACCTTTTACACATATAAGAATAAGTATGGATCGTACAAAATTAGCACATCCCAAGAACTTTTACTCGACGATTATTACTGTCGCCTGGAATTTTATGAATGAATGATTAATAAATATCCAGATATTATTTCAATAATATACTATTTACCGACGAATAGGTACTTTATTTATTATTGTTAACTTTTCTAAAATCTATGTTTGTTGTTTTATTTGATTATTGACTTTTAAAACTGCTTTTCGTGCTTCTTTTTTGTTGTAGTTTATGAGCTCTGTCACTTAAATTTATAGTTTACATTATTTGATGCTTCGATATAAAAATAAACATGAATAGAAAGGCGCATGAATAGATTTTAGGCATCGAATAAGTATTGTCTTATTATTTCCCTTTTCACTAACACAAATGTAATTTTGGATTTTATATTACTTTTGCAAACTTCATAAAGAGAGAAAAAGAATATCAGGCTTAGGTTATAGTGCAGCCTAAACTATAACAATTCGCCAAACGTTAATAAATTTGTTCTGCGGCTTCGTACACAGCTACGCTTACAGTAGATGTCCTTCTCATTTCCGGTCGCCCAAAATACAATCGATAGCTCATAACTTTTCACCTGATATAATCATACAGCTTACAAAGCTCTTGGAAATATTCAAACAACATCCGTTGTTAATTTTAGACAGTGTGTTTGTATCATGCAATAAAGCTAGGCAAATATAGAAGTAAACATGTTTTGTCTGTACGTATTTTAACAATTCTAAAATTATGTTTGGATAAAAATATTATTAATAATTTTCGAAAATATCTACTCAACAATTGGATTAGTATTTGTATGAATGCTGCATTTGGTAAATATGTTGTATGTTTTTATATTTAACTCATCTCGCTTTGACCTGGTTGTTCAAAACAAGAAGGCAAAAAATAAGCAATATTTATTTGACTAAATTAAAATAATAAGTTGTATTATAAACATATACAGAATACACCTGTTATTTACATTTGCTCCCTACCATTTTGTGTTCCATTTCGGGCTACATATAGAACAGCTTTCAATATCCCCATACAGTGTGAGTAATAAAATCGGTTTGCTATTACTAAAACCGAAAATGAATAAACTTTTAGTCAATCTAGCAGTTCTTTTGGGACTGATGTTCTCTTCCTATGCTTGTCCAACCCCTTTTACTAATTGTAAGTACTGAACAAATTAAATAAAATATTGTTCTTCTGTAGAATAGGTGATGATGTCGCATTCTTTTAAGGTACTAGTGGAAAACCCCCACCCATATCAGTGTGCGTTAATAGTTGTTCAGCATCACCGTGTACCGTATCAGCAGGAACAACTGCTACTTTGGTTCTTGATTTTATCGCTCGTAAGCTCTTTAATTCATTTACGCCAACAAATTAAGTTCCATTTTTTTCTTTTTTGGTTTTAGCCTGTAACACAACGGTCTTAACTCCAACTGCTAAAGCGACATTTAGTGGGATTACTTTTAATGTTCCTCTGCCACAGCCGGATGGTTGCCAATCAGTTAATGTTACTTGTCCTATTGCTGAAAATACAAGCGTACAGTATAGCACCTCGATGGATATTCCACCATTAATTACCGTAAGGATTTGCTTTGATGATTATCGTGTGTAAAATTTTACAAAATTAATTGAATTCGTTCTAGGGCACTGTAACGGTGGAATTTAGCATTACCGGTGCTTGCAATATAGTCTGCTTTATTATCGTCATTAAAATTGTCTGAGAATAGTTGCTGAAATAATGTAGGACAATGGTTTAATGAAATATATATATGTATTTTTTAATGAAATGTGTGAATATTGTTTTTTTTTTTCATTTCACAGTTGGAAATAATATAAGCTCACATGTTTATTTAATTCGTTTTTATATCAAAGTCCTTTCCCTTATCTTTAGAAACATGAAACTTAAATAATAATAGAAGGCGGTAAACACACTCTAAAAATCATGTGCTTCCTTAAATTCTGGCTACTTATAGATCATGAGTAAGTTTCCCATTAACACCTCAATTGTCAGAAGGTTGCCGAAACGGCTGGCGCTGAGAGCCCACCACACTTGTAAATATCTGATAAAACTACGAGGATTGTAAGATCCGCTATCCGATTCCTTATGAAAAACTTCACTTCCAGGTTCACTATTCGTTGTTTCAAACCAGTATATTTTGAAATAGATCTTACTACTTTGAATAACCTTACATAAAAGACACAAGTTGTCAGACAACTGAATGGTAGTGCAAATATTTATTAGTGCAATTGGTACGCGCTAAAATTTTGACTTTTACATTTTCGCATATTTCACCTTCTATATTAAACTAACAAACATTTAATTGTGTATCAACAACAGCAGATCAAAACAAATCCCTGAAATTTTTAGACATTGTATCTTCAAATATGAGTACTCCAGTGGGTTCCCTATCCGGATCCAGATCCCAGGTTTCGGATAGCGGATACGGATTAATTTTATTTTATGCATTACTTTCGTTTTTGAATAATTTCTGTAATGTTTCTGTTTTGTGTATTATTTTGGGTAAATATAAGGCAATATATATATATAAGACTATGAAAAATTGCCTTATAAGAATATAAGTTTGAAGTTTATAAAGAAAAACAGATAGAAGATAGGGTTTTGCAAATTTAGTCAAATATATTATTGTGATTTATAATAAAGAATTACCCGGCAAATATTTTTATTCTATAATCTGTCTTTTCTTTACAGATACCTACCATTCTATGGTTGATAATATTCAAAGATACAATCCCCCTTTACTAAATGGCTAAGAGCTGACACATATGTCTCGATTTCACCACTACAGGTCATGTGCATTAGTAATCCCTCTTTTTGATTAATGAGTAGGTAGGTTGGTTGTACGTGTTCCCAGATAACATGTAAGCTTACGACAAACTTTTCACTTGCTTAACTTTACATTGGCGACAATGGTTAATAATCCTAACCGAACTGTGTACAGAGAAATGGAGATGTGCGTGGACGAGACTCGGTATCCGATATAATATTTTTTACTACTTTCCATTTGTTTTACTAGCTGTACCGTATATATACTGTTGCTGCGAGTACTATAGTGAACGACACTTACAATAAATAAAAAAGAACATATATTAAATTTCCCCCAATAATTGCATATAATTCTAACCTAATTTTCCACGCTAAAAATTGACAAAGTGAACATAAGCCAATGCATCTAGTTTCGAAAGTTATAGTTTATATTTGTTTGCTAACTAGCTTATAGTATAATTTGACTTTATATAACTGAGAAATTCTGAATAATTAAGTGTTTGATGTTTTTCAGTGTTCATTATAGGTAATAGGATTTTTCAATAAATTCAAAAATAAAATAAATAAATTCAGTGTTAATAAGAATATTAAATTTATTATCATCCTGAATAACACTAATGCAATATGAGTCATCTACTTGCTATGAAGCACTACGAAAATATTTACATTTATGCCTGTACATGCTGCCACATCAAGCATAATCATGAAATTAAATGTTATATTATTATAATAATTTTTGGAAGTACTACAACATTTGTATCACCCTTATTTCAAGAAATCATTCTAATGTTATCAAACATTTTTTAGGAACCGATAACATTAATGAGCAAATTAAATTAAACCCAGGCGTAATGTGGAAGGTCTTAGAAGATTTTTCTTCCATAGCAAAACGTTTAGAAACCAAAATGGATACGGTTTTAGGTTTGGCCGGAACAGGTCGCCGCAATACAACAGGCATTATATAGTAGCCACTAAGGATGAAGAGGAGAATCAATTTCATAACTAGTGAAATTCTTTTTCAGCGAATATAAACCATCAAATGGTTGAAAACTCTTCTTGGAGAAAAAAAGTTGGTGAGTAATTGATATTATTTAAATTATTACCTACTTTTATTTCCTAAGTCCGAAACCATGTTCACTTATTAAACTAATTCCAACAAAAAATTCCCAGATTAGATATTTAACATCAACCCATGTAAGGGAGATTAAGGGTTTGCATCAGACAGCCTAAGAAAACTACTAGAGGACAATATTGCGGCGAGTTATGCTCTAACAGGGAAAAAATTAAAAAACCCTTTTCAGAAGACTGAGATGTTTAACATGGTGAGTTTTTTGTTTAACTAGTACTACATAAGTATAATAAAAATATGGTATTTTGTGGTTGTCAAATGAAATGTGTCAGACTATGGCAGAGGAGGTTCAATATTTCCAAGGCAAAGCCAAGCAGGAAGAAGAAGAATATGGCGGATAAAAGCGCCTATTATCTTCATTTTCACTTTATTGCTTCAGAAGACTCATTTTCAAATTGTGTTCCTTCAAGAACTGCTCTTTTTATAGTCCAACTAACACAATGCCATTTTCCCTTCTTAGTTTTTCTTAGTTGTTGACTAATAAAAGTGTAATGTTTGCCTACTTGATATTGCACATTTGTTTAGAAGAGCCTTAATGTTATATTTAAGATGATATCATACAGACATTATGTTGTGCAAGTACAATTTCTGCAATTCAAAATGCATAAGTTGCAAAAGACAAAGCAAACGGTACACGGTACACGGTAACGTTTTAAAATTTACATCAGACACTTTAAAGGGTTAACATCTCACTTAAATGAATGATAAACAATGTTACAATTATGACTTGTTCATTACGGATCGCGCATTGAAACTTTATATGATGACACACAGCACCTGTCTCTTTCAAAATACAGATACATAAATACTTTAGCCATGGTTATGTCTAAATTGAGTTAATGATTAATGATAAAGTTATGGCTAAATGAAAGGCAATTTTCTTCTACTGTCATACTTATATCAATACTTATAAGTCTGATTTCATGTATAATTGTGTTAACGTTATTTACAAATTTTTAACATGTATTTTGTGTAGTTAACAAACAACATTATGTTGTAAAATAAAAGCGAAGTCATTACGTACTGATATGTAATCGATACTATCGTTTATAGCTTGAAAAAGACATTAAATAATGTTAAAACGTCGCTAAATTAAGAATATTACCTTTCATTAAGCCATAATTTCCACCAACAATTTTGTCGCATAATAGAATATATTAGCTATCTAACAGACTCGAGAAATTAATGATAAAAAACAACAAGTTTGACGCTCAATCAATGGTACAGGTATATTGGCTTACATGTACAGAATAAAAATGAAAAATATGGAAATGCATAAAAGTACTATAAAATATATTTTATTTTCTTTTTAATTTGTCATATGTCAGTAGTATATAAGTGTTTTTTTTTAAATAATGGGGGGAACAGTTACTTTTCATAGCGATTACATCCACAAGGATTTTTCGACTTTTCAGGAAACCGATAGTCGTTTCCCCTGTGTTCCCATCTCTGGTTTTGTTTAATTTTGTAATAATTGTCTTTTTTTCTATTACAGAGAATAGCGACAACACAACAGCAATGGAAAATAGACTCGATTATAGTGTTTTTCTGTATAAATATAAAAACACAATCTAAATATGTATATACTGTGTGAGTTTTTTATCTTGAGACAACGGAATATCTCTAAAACACTGCATCAAATCAAAAAAAGATCTTAATAAAATTTGTTATACTCACTGAATGGTGCCGAACTTGCATCCTTGAAACGTAAATGTTTGGTGTGGAATAATTGGCAATAAGCTTATTGGTCCATATTTCATCGATGGAAACTTGAATGGTGAAAAATATCGAAACATCTTCCAGAACGAACTTCCAGTGTTACTTGAAAACCTTTCCTTGGGCGTACGACAAACAATGTGGTTCCAACATGACGGTTGTCCAGCACATTATTTAAGAATAGCACGAGAAGTATTAGATGAAGCCTACAATCGTCGATGGATCGGAAGAGGTGGTCCAGTGTCTTGGCCTGCAAGATCTTACTTCCCCTGACTTCTTTTTGTGGGGCCACTTAAAGTTTATACAGAAGTGCCAACCACGAGGGAAAACATGATTGAGCGAATCACCAACGCTTGTTCAAGGATACGCCGGAAACACTTCTCAGTTGTGTGCAATCATTCCAATTGCGAATAAATAAATCTATCGAAGTTGAAGCGCACATTTTCGAACACATTTTCTGAAATGGGTATGATAAAGTAAAGTTCTTCATTGCTGAATGCCTTTTTGAAATGTTATTTAATGTTAAAATAAAAAAACACAAAATAATGTTTGCTTCCTTCTCCTTTTTGTGTATTTTTTCTAGACGTTCACAATCATGTTTTTTGCGATTACAGCGCAATCTATTACGAATCGAAAAAAAGTTTCAAACAAAAACTACATACTTGATGGCGTAGAATCCGAATCTGCAATACAAGATGGGGGTTCCCATTTAAGATTTCAAAGTTGTACTCCCTCCCACTCTGGGGGGTGAGGTAGGGGATCAAGTTCGACACCCTCAGTGAGCGCCCTACATTATAACAAATCTTATTAACATCTTTTTTGATTTGATGCAGTGTTTTAGAGGTATTCCGTTGTCTCAAGATAAAAAACTCGTCCTGTATATTATAAATATGTAGAAGTTTCTTTTTTGGTTATTAAATACTGAAATTCTCATACATTTTTACTTATTTCGGCGAATGCGCCTTCATATACCCAATTCCTATTTTCTTTTGATTGCCGCAAGCTTTTATCAAGGTTTCTACAAGTTTATGAAAACTTTGTCATTCTAACGTTGCCATATGCTTTTACAGCCAAGCTTATGAAAACCTTGTCCTGTGTCAACTAGAAACCTTGACATAACTGTGCAACAAGCTTACACCTTTGTCGGGACAACCTTAAATAAAACTTGTGTACGTCTTAAATTGTTATCTGGGTTGTGCCTTCTAAAGCAATAACATGTATATCATATAAATACACCATAAATTTAATATTATATATAGACCTTTAATATTAAATTTATAGTGTTATAATCATTTATTGTATTGAAAGCTTTTATATTAATAAAGACAGTGTAAATGTCAATAACATGCAGAATTTATTGTTCTATAATATATCAAAAACAATTAAAGAGTATAAGGACTCTTACTCAAGGTGAGTAACTTATTTGCAATATCTAAATAAAATATCAACTACTATCCAGTATATTTTGGATTTCTAAATTCCAATTTAAAAAATCAGAAGAACTTTTAAATCGTCAGCTATACTATATAATGAATTTCACTAACCATGCCTACTAACCTATACATATTAAAATTTCAATTTAAACTGTCATTTACAAAGGTAACGAATAGCCTCATAGTTTACGAAATGCTAAATAACTATTTACACAGAAATTTAAACATTAAACAACAACATTTAAACTATACAAATTACCCCCAACGTCAGCTTGCACACATTCCAAAGTATTTCAGAATGGAGTTTCCTCGCAGTGACAAACCAAAAACGTTGCAAAAAAGGATTCACATCAAAAGTACAACGCCGGCATCAGGAAATCCAGGGAAAAACCTTCTTCAAAGAAATTATTTTTTAGCTACCGACATCGGTTAAATTATTAGGCTTCCCAGATAAAATTGAAAATAATTGAATGTAGTAGTCAATTAAGCTTAAGAAACTAGAAAAATCATCAATTTCAAGAGAAAAAGTTGCCTGCGGCACCATATGGAATATTTTCATTTTTTAAAGAATAAGTTAATTACGAAGTATCTTATTAGCACACCTTACTTATTACTAATCTTAACCTAATTATGGACGCAAAATCGGCATTTTTTTGTGCTTGTCAAGTACTGAATAAAGTACGGTTTTGTATCGTTGAATGGCATTCCAATTGCCAATAAATAAATGTATCGAAGTGAAGGGGCACAGTTTCGAACACATGGCTTTCTGAAATGTTATTTAATGTTAAATAAAAAAACACAAAATCATGTGTGCTTGCTTCTCTTTTTTGTGTATTTTTTCTAGATGTTCACAATCAGGTATTTTTGCGATTACAGGGCAATCTGTTACGAATCGAAAAAAAAATTTCAAACAAAAACTCGATGGCGTAGAATCCGAATCTGCAATACAAAATAGGGGTTCTCACTCTGGGGGGTGAGGTGGGGTTCGAGTTCGGCACCATTCAGTGAGCCCCCTACATTATAACTGATCGCTTTAAGTGTTGCCTGGCTGTCGGCGAAAATTGAACACAGTCGCTTTTTGGAGAGGATTAGAAATTTTTACGGATGGACCGAATGGTGAGAGTGGTACAGAAGAGGCTTTTGTTGTTTATAATAAGGGCAATGAAATATGTAATTAAAAGTTTAAATTAGGAGGTCATTGAATAATTTTCAGGCAGAATTGTGTAGTTGTAATAAATCAGGGAGTACGTTATATTATGCGAGAGTGGGAATTTATACGGGACGTGCGAATTGTGTCTGATAGTTTATCTGTATTAATAAAGGCGTTAGGGAATTTGAAAAATCCGACTGATTTGTTATTAGTAAAGCGGTTAAAGTTTGAAGTGACCGAACCAAAAAGTAGTATTAATAATCTTGAAAGCTCTTGAAATTTTACGAGAACAAACGTTTTATCAAAAATTATTTTTTAATGCCCAATTAAATTTTGAAGCTACTTCCTTGATTTGTTATTAGTAAAGCGGTAAAGTTTGAAGTGACCGAACCAAAAAGTAGTATTAATAATCTTGAAAGCTCTTGAAATTTTACGAGAACAAACGTTTTATCAAAAATTATTTTTTAATGCCCAATTAAATTTTGAAGCTACTTCCACTTTCAATATTTTATTTCAATAAGATTCTATATGCAGTTATCTGCAGTTCAATTTTGTTAATCAATAATTCTAGTACTATACTTAATTTTAAGATTACTTTCTTACTTTTCAACATTGTTTATGGCTACTATCCAGCAGATGTCTCAGCTTGTTCTAACTTAAAATTTAAAATTATAATATCTTTTTTCACTTAGAGTTCACACCGGAATGATACGACCGCAACACGACAAGCGACGAAATCAGCAATACGATACGTACAGTGTTAAATTTAGGCAAAATGCGCACCAGAGGAAGACGACACGCAATATAACGAACCTCACAACCAGTAAGGCCTCTTTCACACGATACGACTTTTATCCGATCCGATTTTATTGCTTTTTCCGTGTAGTCTGGTGAAACATTATTTTAAATGCATAATTACACACAATACGACACGATAAATTTCGTTTTCGGAAATTATTGATTGATTGATAATTATTATTAATCATAAATTATTAGTTAGGGTAGGAACATTTCAATTGTTATGGAATCCATATAGTACTTAGCTATAATAGCTGGCCTCTTGTAGTACTTTTAAATGGGGCACGGGGTTTGAGATAAATTGTAACTAGGTATTCGTTTTTCATAAATAAATTGTCAGGGAAAATAGCGTTGCTTCTGTCTAACTTGGTTCTAACTTCTCTGACACAGTGATGAATTGCAGTAATCTCTACCTAGAACGTCTCGTGTCTTTATTGAAGCTTGCCGAAAAAGCCTTTCTGGGCTTCTTTCCATATATTCCAGCTCTTTATGTGAGCCACCTAAATTCAGTAAATCGGTTGCTAAAAAGACACGGTTGTACAATGACAGTTATTTAAATTATGATTTCACCTCATTGAAAGGAAAGCCGCAGTATTTTCTTTGCTATCAAACTCTTCGATGAAAGCCTGAAGCATCAAAATTGGTTAGGCACTTGAAAACTAAACATCCAGTTCATAAAAATAAACCCTTGGAATTTTTCGAAAAAGAAAAATGGCATACCTTGACAAATACAATCTCCCGGCAAGCGAGAGGATGTAGGTTCGAATCCTGCGCGAGAAGAAAAATTTTTCTTGGGAAAAATTACTCCTAATTATTACAGTTAACATACATTGATTTTTTATTTTCTCACTGTAAAAAGCTTGCAATCTTTGCTTATACTTGTAAGTTAGGCCATACTGCTAAAAGTATACTTCAAGCATCTTATCTCGTAACGGCTGCTAGGAATTGGCACACTTAGCAGGTGTTTTCTATAAAATTGGATTACTCTTTGATGCAAACAAATATTAATGTTGTAACAAGGGCTTTGTTGCTTTCAACAAATGTTTATTTAACTCTTCGAAATTGACAAACAATCGATTTTATCAAAATAGGTCGATGATTTCGAAAATTTACATACTGTCATAACCTTTCATTCTGAACAATATTTCCTAGTAACATTTTAGCATATTGTGAAAGAAAAAGGTACTTTATCTGAAACGAAAACATTTTTGACCAGGTACAAAGGCCTACAAGATTTTAAAAACACAAAATCAAACAATATATAAGCTACAGACCAAGCAGTACTTATTTTCTAAGTATTAAATTTCAATTCATTTTTTTTGTCTATTATACCTATTGTCAACTCTATCTGACACACTGTATGTGCTTTTATATCTATGATATCAAACTCATTTTGTTTTGATATGGTTGTTAAAAACAAGAAAAAAATAAACAATATTTATTTAACAATAATAAAACAACAAATTGTGGCATAAACATATAAAGAAGACACTCGTTGTTTACATTTGCACCCTACCATTTTGTGTTCCATTCCTGACTACATATAGAACAGCTTTCAATATTTCAGTACAGTGCGAGTAGTGAAATCGGTTTGCTGTTACTAAAACCGAAAATGTATAACCTTTTAGTTTACCTTACAGTTTTTTTAGGACTGCTGTTCTCTTCTTATGCTTGTCCTACCCCATTCGCTAATTGTAAGTACTGAACAAACTAAATAAAATATGGTTCTTCTATAGAATATAGGTGACGATGTCGTATTCTTTTAAGGTACTAATGGAATCCCTCCACCTGTATCAGTGTGTGGTAATAGTTGTTCAGTATCACCGTGTTCGGTACCAGCAGGATCAACTGCTACCTTGGTTGTTGACTTTGTCGCTCGTAAGCTCTTTAATTCATAATACCTTTAATCCGAATAAATTAAATTCCATTTTTTATTTTTATTTTTAGCCTGTAACACAACGGTCTTAATTCCAACTCTTGAAGTGACATTTGCTGGTAGTACATTTAATTATCCTCTATCAGAACCGGATGGATGCCAATCAGTTAATGTTACTTGTCCTATTGCTGAAAATACAAGCGTACAGTATAGCATCAATATAGATATTCCACCCTTAATTACCGTAAGGATTTGCTTTGATATTTGTCGTGTGTAAAATTTTACAAAATTAATTGAATTCGTTCTAGGGCACTGCGATATTGGAATTTAGTATTACCGGTGCTTGCGGTATAGTCTGCTTTATTATTGTCATTGTAATTATCTAAGAATACTGCTAAAATAATGGATGTAGGATGATAGGTATATCTATATTTTTCTAATGAAATGTGTGGAGTATAGTTTTTTATTCCATGCCTTAATATTGTTTTCTAAACAATAACTTATTTCTTTTATTTCACAGTAGAAAATAATATAAACTTCCATGTTTATTTAATTCGTATTTATATCCTTCAAAGTCCTCTCCCTTATCTTTAAACAAACATGAAAATTAAATAACAATAGAGAGCGGCAAAAATACTCAAAAAACCATGTGCTTCCATCCAGTGGCGGCTCGTGAGTTATAATAATAATAATAATAATAATAATAATAATAATAATAATAATAATAATAAATATAATAATAATAATAATAATAATATAATAATATAATAATAATAATAATAGCCTGGCTGGTAGTCAAGTGGCTTGCACGCTTGGCTATCAGTGCGGAGTCCGGGGTTCAAATCTCGCTCTGGTCAATTACGATAATCGTTTTTTTCCGGGGTCGTAATGTTGATTAGGAGGGAGATTTTGGCTCTGCGGGGGCCTGATAAGCTGAAATATACAGCTTAGGCATTACCACCCTTTAAAAAAAAAAAAAAAAAAAAAAAATAATAATATTTCTTTATTCAGCACGATACAGAAATAAGGAGAAAAATAAGGGAAAAGATTAATAAACCAAAAAACAAATGATTGTGCTGAACCATAAGGAGCAGTTCAGACGGATAGCGAATGCCACCCCCTTTTTTACACTGTATCCTTAATATGTATAAAAATAATACCATTACAGTAGCAGTAACACTACTGCACATAGATAAATGCCTAAAACTACAAACTATGCTAAACATTATTAACATTATCAAAGAGGGTGGGCACAAAATAAAAATAGATAAATAAATTAAATTCGAAAGTGTACTTCCTAATTCTTTCATTGATATACTAGCTACTAGTTTCTACATATGGTACTAATTGTCTTCTTCAGGCCTCAGCATGATCCCATTGTTACTATGCGATATGAAAATACACGCATGCCCACATAGATGTGTGTATACATTGTTACAGTTAGCTATGTATGTTATAGATAGATATAAGACAATACAAGGCGGTTTAAAACAGTTTATAATTGTTGTTTAAGAATAAAGTGTTTAATGTGTATATTATGTTTATTGGATACTACTACTTACCTGCTACGAACACAACACCCATAATAGTCAACGGATTAAAAACCTTAGCAAACAGTGTATTAAAATTGGGCTATAGTTAGTTTATTCGCTAACCGGACATCGCAGGAAAAGAAATGTCCGGCCGCAACAGTCAAATATTATGGGATCATCAGGCCTGGAAAAGACAATTACTACTATATGTCGAAACTATAGCAGCCAAAACAACTTGATGCTATAGTATATTAATAAAAGAATTAGAAACATACAAAATAAAAACGTAGGTACCTATTTTTTGTACATAAAATGTAGGAGAATTTGTAAAATTTTATACACATAATTAACCGGTTGTACTTAATTTTATGTCGCAAATAAGCACTGTTTAACTGTTCACGTATGTCCACTTTGCCCAGAACACTAAAATCCACGCATACATTCATGTGAGAAACGGAATTTTCATGTTTCTTTGCCCTCTCAGCAATATGCTTTAAATCATTCAACCCAACCCTTGTTTATTCCACGCACTAACCTCTTTCTTAAAAATTAAGCCGATAAAGCAAAATAATTTATTTGTTAGTGAACATGCGCACATCCACTCATATTTTTCATATATATTTTTATTGAATATTCTATTATAAATACGAGTTTTATCTGGGGAAGTGTAGTTTATTTGAGTATCAGGAATAGGCCTCCCTTCTTCTTAATTAAAAGTTTTTCCTCAAATGATAGGTTTTTTAAAAGATTTTGCACACAAAAACCGTCACTTCAAACCTTTGAAATCACACATGCGCGGTACGCGCTGAAAACAATGCAATCACAATGAATGCAAGACGTTAACTGGAGACACGAAATTGCGTGCCCCAAAGCGACCGTATAAGTGCATTTGGCGAAGATAAGCGGAGCCGTCCGATTGAAACTCAAAATAGGCACATCGGAAATAGTGCTTCCGAACATAGTTTAGAGTGTTCGTATATGCGCTAGTACCTGTGGTACGGAAGGAAACTTTGATACGATCGTTATAAAAATACGTAAAAATAATAAAATAAAATAATTCACTGAATTAGATGCGATTTTTTTTTCTGTGTTTATCTTGGTGATTGGGTGGGCACATGCCCTTGTGCCCTTTAATACCAGTCGCCACTGCTTCCATCAATTCTAACTGCTTATAGACCGCAAGGGAGTTTATTATTATTATCTTAGTTGTCAAAACGTTACCGAAAGGGCTGTTGCTGAGAGCCCACCGCACTATAAATATCAGTGTTGCATATGCCTGATAAAAGAGGCTATGAGGATTGCAAGATCCATTACCCGATCTTTCGGAAACCGATTCATTACACTATGCTAGTCGAAAATGTCAACATTGATGACCGTGGGTATAAAACACAATACGCCTATGCTGAATGCAACGCCATTAGCCGTGTTGCAAAATTGACTCTGGTTTTAGAGATATTCACGTCTAAAGATTGCACCCAAAAAGACCAATTTTTTTTTTCTTCGTGTATTTTAACCATTTGTTCAACAGCTATCTATTCACTTCGACAATATTTGTTCACTTCACGAAATATTACACGGAAATTACGGAAAAATACAGGGTGATTCGCGGAACCCCTCCATTAGAAGTTCTTAAATTTACAATGATATCTCGATTTTAAAACTTCGAGGTTAAGCATGGTTAACTATGATCTATATAGAAAAAACAACTTCATCTATATTGCACTTCCGGTTACATCGAAAGTCATACCCGACATTAATGTTATAAAAAATATATATAGATTTTAATGCATTTTAGGTTCTACTAGGGATTTTGAAGCCTATTTTATAAACCATCTACTTACTTATCAGTTACCGTTTCAGAGGTACTTTGGTTTTTGTGAAAAAAAGTATGATGCGCTAAATGCGTATAACAGTCATACAGTAAAACGTAGAGTTTTTATTTTTGTGTTGATGTGGAGGGTGTGCGTCCTTGAACTATTTTAATCAAAGAAATAAAATGTAAGAAAATATACAGGTATCCCATAATCTGGGGTTAATTTGGTGTAACTTAGTACTAAAAGTATTTTATTTTTAAATAGAACGCCCTCTATATTTTTACACCATATGATGTAGAATTATATTCTCTATCGAAAAGCAATTAGTGTTCTTACATCTATCTCCATCGCTTCTTTTAAGATTAGTAAGTTTCAGAAAATGTAGTTTTGAATTAGTATAATGATAGGCGGTGAAAAACAAATTTCATTTTAAAAGCATACAAATTGTATGAAAAAATAAATTTAATACAGGATAATTAAAAACGAAATGCTGTATGTATTATGTAGGCATAATAAAATTAGAAGTGTTGCACGTAACCTCTGTCCCTTGCAAACACTTTAGAATCCTAATACCTATTATTACCTTTAGTGGGGTATAAACTTATTTGCCTTCACGGCTTCCAGCTAGCTCTCTCTCTCAGGGTAGTAATAAATAAAGTAATCCAATAATAAATCAAAACAAATTAAATAACGTACATAGGGTTTTTAATGAAAGTTATTATGGTATTACAAATTTGAGCATATAGTTTAGTATTTGGATATGAGAAATAGAAATATATGCAAGTATATAGCATCGACAGCTAATAATAAAAGGTGACAAGAATGACTTGGTCGAATGATCATTCGCTAACAGAGATTTCACATATACAGGTTATTATTGTATAATACGAATAAAAAAAGGGGTGAAAGATATACATGAGCAATGCCTAAATACAAAAAAAATGCGATTCTAAGTACACGTAGTACCCAGAAATGATTTTTCTTTATTCGAGTCCGGCTCTCACTCATTTAGCATACCGGTGAATCACCGGTCGTCGCTATACTTTGAACTTGCTATTCGCAGTGGATAAAAAAATCACCTGAATGCTTTCTTTACATTCTGGTGTTTCCGTCTTATCTCAGTTTGAATCTTGTGTAAATAACATCTGCTTTGAATGAATTCACTATGCGTAGCATTTAATTTTTTCGATGTTTACTTACAGATGGTTTGAAATTCGTTTCCTATCAGAATTTATGTGTATGCATGTGGAAACACAGATGTGGACCATCTTAACTACATTTTGGGCCCTAAAATTTGGAAAACTACAACATGCATATAGAATCGCAACTTTTTGTATTTAGCCACTACTCATGTATATATCTTTCACCCCCTTTTTTTATTTCGTACTATACAATAATAACCCTGTATATTTTAAAGAGTATCATTTAACATTGACAAGAGCAAAGAAAAATCTCCGTAATTTATTTGACAAAACTTCCTAAATTATTCTTTACATAGATGGAAATAATAACTATTATTACTTAATTTTCTGAGCCGTAAACAAAATAAAGTATAATGAGCCTAGCTATTTTAAATATTTATTACTATTGGTGAGATTTTAGGGCTTGCTAGATACGTTTAATATTCGTGAATAATAAAATTGTAAACAACAAACAATTTCTCATACTTGACGTAGTGACGAAACTAGAGTAATAATACCAAAACGGTGGCAATGCCTTTCATAAATAAGCGACGATATATTAGGATAGATAAAATAAATAATAATAATAATCTGGCCTTAAGTTCATAGTAGAACCTCAAAATGCACAAGAAGATATATATTTCTAGTTACAATATGAAAGTTGGCCACGACTTTCGATGTAACCGGAAGTGCAACATAGATGAAACTATTTTTTCTAAATAGATCATAGCTACTATGCTTAACCCCAAAGTTTCAAAATCGAGATATCATTGCAAATTCAAGAACTTTTAATTGAGGAGTTGCGTGAACTACCCTATACAAAAAAAGTCTATTTTTCCCAAAAGAATGTGTATTTTCCACATAGATTCTTTTTCCCCAGACATCTATTTCTTATCTTCCTTGCAAATTGCAACAGACATCCGCTACCAGAGTGTACAATTCTTTCTCCATTTTTCAGCGAATTTTTCCACATGTGCATGTAAAAAATTTATTTTTAATGACATTTTAACATTGATACTTTGAAAAGCAATGAATAAATCTTAGATTACAAGGCGCCAGTTATCGGATCGATGAATCCCGAGAACATTATCAATTACCGAATATATTCCATACCACGAATTCTGAGTTACTGAGAGCACTTTTAAATGGTGTGTGTTTCATCAAACATCGAATATCAGGCTAATTACCTAAGTATTGCGACCAAGAAATTTTATCGAACTCAATAGGCATTTGTTGAATAAATGGTTAAAATAGACAAAAAACATTTTCTGGGTCTTTTTGGGTACAATCTTTACACCTGAATGTCTCGAACACAAGAGCCAACTTTACAAAACGGCCGATGGCACCGGATTCAGTAGACTTGAATTGTGTTTTCCACCATTAATTTTGAAAAAAATATGCTACCGATTCGAACACAGTGTTATCAAACAGTCCACTTGCTTTCTATTCACTATTCGATGTTTCAAATCAGTATCTTCTATATTTTGAAATAAATCTTGCTACTTTGAATAACCTTACATAAAAGACACAAGTTATCGGACAACTGAATGGTAGTGCAAGTATTTAAACGTAAACCGTTGCATTCAGATACTTTATCCAGTACTCAATTGAAAAATTAATTATTTTGCACGATAATAAAATTTAAATTTCCCGCGAATATTGTGACTGAAAGCCTTCTATTTTAGTCCAACATACGAGAAAAAAATTACCAAAAGTTCCTAAATATACAAAAATTAATTTATCAAACCATACCAAATCAAATACTCTAATTAAACATGAACAGTCGCTTGTTTCTCAACGGCGATACAAAAATAGGAACTACAAAATATAACCTCCAAGTACAGTAAGTACCTTATCCATTTTATGCATAGTATAATTTTCTCTAATCATTTATTAATTAACAAAATATTCTTTCTGACAATGCAATTCGTTCACAATGCCTCAACAGGAAACAGTCCATACATTGCATGCCTGGTAAGGCAGGATACCTGAATTTCAACACGCAACAGGCAAGTAAGCACCATCGAAAAGTAAGTAAAAAAATATAAGTAATTATTAGAGTGGTTAACTTTTGTCTGCGCGCCAGGTCAGTACTAACTTTCATGCATGACATTAACGTTTAACATGAGTATACAGTACAGTGTCGGGAAAGAGCAAAATTATTTATTTATTTAACTATGAATATTATATACATATAAGCCCGTTACCTTATTTAAATAGCAGAAATGGTATAGGATTGCTGAAAAGTTTGTAGCATTAAGTGTTTCAAGATTTTTATCACTAAACCACTTTCATCATGATGACAAAACATGCTTATATATTGAAAAAGACCGTTTAACATCTACGGATGTAACACACGCATAATAAAAATAATCTTTTTAGGTATAGATAACGGATCAGATGCATCACCACCAATGTGCCAGCACAATAACTTTTTATCGCACACTGTACAAACTATTTTGGCACCACCATAATGTAAATCCTGGAATTCACCGATATACCTTTCTACATTATCAAAGAATGGTCGTTTTCTGGGATTTTTTGCGCCCGACATTGAATTACATTTACAATAAGTAAAGCGTTAACGGAGAATTGTATCATCTCGCATCAAGATGATTTTATTGCCTTGAAAATTATACTATGGCTAAATGTTCTGCATAGCGCAAGGCGAGTGCGGCCCGTGTAAGCAGAAACATGTGACCACGCTAGTAATTATTGTAAAGTTTAAATTTATGGTACATGAAGGCACCAAAATTAATTAGACACTTTTAAACTAAACATCCGGCTCATAAAAATATAGTAAATATAAAGTAATATCCGTAATGTTACTTTTTTTTAATTGCAATAAAATATAAGTAATTATAACTTTAAACGTGATGAATTGAAAGGGTTACGTAAATCTTTGGAGAATTATCGAAAAGCGATCTTTCAGTGAATAGTTAACCACGAACGACTGTGATCATACTTTTATCATTGATAAATTTATATTTGATTAGTGCCACCCCCTT
This sequence comes from Protaetia brevitarsis, assembly GCA_004143645.1. NCBI lineage: Eukaryota > Metazoa > Arthropoda > Insecta > Coleoptera > Scarabaeidae > Protaetia > Protaetia brevitarsis. Next base: position 2,272,937 of record RXPK01000067.1, on the reverse strand, counting down.
TCAGTCTGTATCTTAATTTCAGTCCATAACATTTAAGTTAAATAGCAGAAGTGTTACGCAAATAGCCTTGAGTACTCAGAAATGATTTGAATGTTTTTTAAGGATTAAAAATCGTGTGAGATTGTATCTAAAGGAGAAATACTAGGAATTAAGCGAACTTTTCGGTTATTGTCTAGTATATCATTTGAAAGTTGTGGATTTGTTTCTTTTTACCAATTCATCCTAAAAAAAATGTTGTTTGTCATAGAGGATATTACATACTTGATTAATTAAATATTTAATACGTTCATTACACTCGGTGTTATCAAACGGGAAAGATATTATTGTTATTTTCTGTTTACTTTACTTTCACAACATACTTTACCATATTATATAGCAATAAAGATAGGGAAAGCTATCATAGTTTGTTGAAGAGAAATATTAGCCAAGTTATTTTTACATATTATTTTCATAGTGTATGGTTATAGAAATAAATAAGTATTTTTTATTTTGTTTTTCTACTAATGTAATACAGGCGAATCTCAACAATTTTGTGAAATAATAAAAAACAAATTACGTATATACAAAGAACTTATTTAATAGTAGGTACACCAGCGACACTTTCTAATTGTACGACCTACAGCATAAAATACAGCCTAAATGTGTAGCATGAGTAGTAGACGACTTATGCATTCACTGCCGTCTTCGAAATATATAAACACAGATGTGCGGTCTCTGTTTTTTTTTGTAGTAATCTACTTTAAATGTAAGGAAGAATGCAGTAAATAAACATAGAAAAACATTGATCTTATATAATAGAAAGAATTAAATACATCAAAGGCGCATACTTATGCCTGCCGACTCGGTTAGCACAATTCGATTTTTTTTCAATTACTTACCTTAAATATAATATTGTATACAAACAGATGTTTTGTTTTCTTTACACATCTACACAGCTTTACTAAATATGTTTGTGTTTTTAAATCCATTTGATTCATAATGATTGTTTTCATAACTATTTTTAATTCGCCGCTGCTCCTTTTTTCGATATTAACATAATGAAGAATTAATATTTATATAAAGTAATCATTAATTATTAATTTAAACCTGCATTTTATATTTATAGCTATCACTACTGTTCGATTTAGCACTAATTCAAATTTTGTATTTCTTTTGAAAAAATATTGTGGGACTTTTGAGCTAAAATCTTTGAAACTAGGGAATTTATAATCGAAATATTATTTTATCTTGTTATTATAATATTAATGGAAACATACCATTATTACTATAACTAATAAAAAATGTTTCTGACGAGTGTAGAGCTTTTCGTTCTAACATCTGATATAAAAATCATGGTTTTGAATGCATCCTCGCCATATCTCCTTTATTATTTAATGTTAAAGAAGGAAGCCGGAGCGAATTAAAAAAAAATGATATGAAATCATCAGACATTAATTAGATTAAAAAATATAAAACATATTTGGGCAGAACTGCAGGGAAAATTTCTGTCAATAGCAACATTACTACAAATTTCTCTGCATCTAATCAATTAATTGGCGCAACACCCACTTCACGAAAAATGGAAGTAATAATAATCCTTATTACAATATTGTTTAATATCTTGCATAGGAGCTGTGGCAATTTAGTTAATGTGTTCAGTAATATTGAAAAAAGTGTTTCATTCATAACGGAGATATGCTTTTACTGATTTCAGTATAGCTGAATACTTTAAATGTCTTCATATGCGATCCATTTTGGTACATTCATTATTATTTGCATACGTATAAAATGAATAAAAGTAATAAACCCATTGATATTGCTATTTATTGTATAATTAACATGGCTTTGGTTTAGTTCCTAGTCGTAGTTCAACTGTAAAATGAAAATACCTTTTAAAACCATTTAATAACACTACAGTTATTGGAAATACTTCAAACATCAAATAAATTTATTCCTACGCAAAGATAACAAATATATAAGAGATGCATTCAACTTCGCACATTAATAAATCCAGCCTAAGCTTTTTTAAATTAACCGACTGAGAGACCGCACATCTGTGTTTACATATTTCGAAGCGGCCAGTTACTGCATAAATCCGTCTACTATCCGCGCTAAATATATGGGCTCTATTTTACCCTGTAGGTCGTACAATTAGAAAGTGTCGCTAGTGTACATACATAATTTTATTAAAAACAAGGACATCTACGCCCATATGACAACGCGCTCATGCCTTCTCACAGAACGGAGTTTTATGAGCGCAGCCCATATTATCGCTGTATAGCCTACTACAACGCTTTGCCTTCACGGATAAGAATGGCTTCGTCATTTAATGTTTATAAAAGAAAATTAAAATCGTTTATATAGCAACATTGTTTTTACTGTGTTGATGAATACCTGAGGTGTGAGTAGCCGTGGTTTGTTTTTCTTTTCCATTTCTGTATGGTTCTATTTTTAATTTGTGACTATTGTATTTTTATATGTTGACAATGTGAATGTTGTGTTGCCACTTATCACAATAAAGTATATTATAAAAGTCGAATTTTAAATGAATATATCATATTACATACGTATATAATAAAAGTTAGGTAATTTTCGGTGTATTTCTTATTGCAAGAATATAAACCTTTATGGAAAAAGAACAAGCAAATTGTATGGATCTGTCTATCATATTCTGATCTTATTCTCCCATAAATAATGAAGTTTGATATATTGAAATAAGTACTTCCTAATTAGTTTGAAATTGTAATTTATTTACTATATTTATCTATCTATTCCATCACTGGTTTCGCCATAAAATTTGTCTTCTTCAGGTGCTTAAATAGAAATAATTAAATGTAAAAGTCAACTAAATACTATAGTGAAAGATCATATTCAGACATAAGTGAAAGATTTTTTTTTCATAAGGCTTAGGACCTTTGTTATATCTTGACTTGTCGCTTTTAGTTGAATCATTGAGTACTTAAACATTGATTTTTTTTCAGTACATTTTGGTGTAAAGCACAATTAAATAATATGTGGTTAAGGTCAGCAATTTCGTAACCACATTGACATTTTGGTGAGGATTTTATTCCAAATCTAAACAAATGTGCCGGATATTGGCCGTGTCCAAATTTTAATCGAGCTATTGTTGTGCGATACCGTCTAGAGATTTTAGTCTAATACCGCGGTATTTTGTTAACTGTCGGATATATATAGGCGTACTGTGTAATTTTGGCATTGTAAGCTCTTTGCCAAGAATCTTCCCAAGCGCGATATCGTACTTCGAGGTCGTCTAAGGTCGTCGAGTTTCTCATTATATTTGATGCCTAAATGTACTTTAACCCAATAAAATGTTGTTCTGACATCTATTCTTTTTAAAGCAACTGTCAAAGCAATAATATCTGCAACTATAGGGTTATTAGGGTTATTATTTAGTGTGCTACTGATAGATTGTAAAACACTGGCTGAATCTGATGTGATTTCCTTTGATATTGTCCCCTATTGTGGACTGATTCATATTAAATAACATGTCGATGTTGATTTTTGTTCATTTTTGTTTCAATATAATTTTTTCCACGTTTTATATTATCTGCTTTACTAACTGCATGTTTACATTTGCCCATTTTTTTAATTGATAAAAAGCTTTGAATCATTGATAAGTATGGTTTGTTACCGTTTACCGCACGTAGAGGAGCCAATGATAGGATTCGATGCATATCTGCATATATCGATCATACAGTCTTACACTGTAAGCATGTATTATGTATGCTTACAGACTTACAAATAACGTTACAGACGCTACAGATATGCACAGAATCTTACCGTAACATCTATTACATTTGGTATACACGCACGGACGTACGCGCATGTTTCAGTTAACACAGGGAACTACCAAATACGTGTTCGTCAGTGTTGGGCAAGTTAGGGGAAGTGAATAAATTTCTACAGCGATTAGACATACTCGTGTGTTGTCGGCTCTCAGTAAATCACTAGTTAACACTGCTCCCCACTCATGACGCGAATAAACACGGGTGTATCTAGTCGCTGTAGAAAAATATTCACTTCTCCTATCTCGCCCAACTCTGGTGTTCGTAAAAGCAAAAGAATATGTTCGTTAGCCAAATAAGCGGTATCAATTTTGGCTGTTCGTTACTTCAAATGTTCGTTAGTTACGACGTTCGTAAGTTGAGGTTCGCCTGTATTCCAAGAAAATAACACCCGTGATCACGAATCATGTGAGAGAGAGCCAACCTTTTTTAATCCCAGTAATAATTTTTTAGAATCTACGCATGCACAATCGTAGGCAGAATTTTAATTCCCTTGTTCACGAAATTTTGTTCCAATCAACTATTTGTATTTTCCCCTCATCACATTTCAATCGTATTTACACGCAATTAACAAGAGCGAAGACATCACATCTACTTATTATTATTATTTTCCAGTTATTTTATTGTACGTCGTCGAGTTTAAAATTTTATGCTTGTTGGAAGATATTATTTCCTCTTTTAGGAATTGCGTGTCTTTATTGAAATCAGTATCATTTTTCCCCTGTACCAAAGTTTTTAAAATCGGTTAGGTTACTGTTTTTATCAAGAAGGATATTTATTTGAACACTTAGTCAATAATTAATTTATTTCAAAATTTATTATTGCTTAAGATTTTTGGGCCAGGTTTATTTTATTGTCGTGGAATTTAAAATTTTAGGAATTTTTCCTAGTTGAGTTTAAAACTTTATACTTTATGAATATTAGTTTTAGAAATTCTGATTATTTATGTTACCTTTTTATGTTATTTATAAAGCCGTGATAAAATATGTGACTGACATTTGGCAGTAAAATTATCTGATTCTGCAAAAGTAATAATAATTATATTTCTACAAATTCTTCTTTTGAAAATGTGGCTGAATTATGAATGAAATACAAGTTGTGTGGTAAGACGTTTCGATAATGTTTTATTTTCCTATCTTTCTGTATTACTATTATTTAATACGGAAGTATGTTTATACTATTTATTGTATAAATGTCAAAAACAATTGACTGCTAGCCGCACAAATTTGCTTAGTTAAAACAATCACAAACATTTTAAAATTTTGTATAAATGGGAAACAGACAAGAAATTTCCTTGATTATTGGTTCAAAATATCCACAGAGGCACAAAATATTAAAAACAAAGTAACAACTAGCGTATTTAAAAAAAAAGTATCTTTCCCGTTTGATAACACCGAGTATAATAAACATACTAAATATTATATTTAATTCATTAAGTATTTAATTCGTTACTTAAAAACCACAAATTTTTATCAAATAAATTGGCAGAAAAAAAACAACTCCACAACTTTCAAATTAAATATCCTACTCAATAATAAGTGAAAAGTTTGTTTTGTTCCTAGTATTTCACCTCTCAATATAATCTCAAACGTTTTTTAATCCTCAAAAAAAAAAAACATGGAATTATTTCCGAGTACCCGCGGCCACCTACATTAGACCTCTGGTATACTTAAATTTTATTGGCTGAAATAGGTTTATAGATTGAAAAGGAGTGGTACCAATCAAATATAAATTTATCAATAATTTAAAATGGAACTTTGAGGCCGCGCTTATAACGAGGAACGACAGACTGTGGCCGACCCTGAATATGCGTCACCAACCGGGCATTATGAGTGCTTTACATATTTTTCATTTTCTGGTCGATGAGCAGCGTCTGTGGTAATAATGTATCACGTTTCTTCAAATCCATTAGACAAGTACATCATAATTATTCAGATTTTCCATGTCCATGCACTATACTAGAGAAAAGGAACAAATTGCTTTAGCTAAAGCTGCTTTCTAATAATTATTACTGTCCATGCACTAACGATTAACAGGTCGTAAATTAATTCCAAGGAATAAAGGCGCCGCCGTTTTTGTAACGAGGAGAATAATTACTATGGGTAAATTGGTACTGTAATAACACATTAAAAGCTTCCCTTACAGCACCCTTAACAGTACCGTACCACCACGTTCGCTAAGTATACTACTTCGTGATACTAAAATTTAAACCGATCTTACGCAATATTGGTCGGTCTAACTGCATTAAAGTTCATGTTCCCAGCTATAACCGAGTAAATATTATTATGGAGGATATAAACAACGTCGTATGGACGTTGAACGCAGGCATCGTAAAATAGGTGAGGATGAAATTTCCAATATTGGGTTACGTTTTGGAGTTAGACAAAGAAAATAGCTTAAATAAGAATATATCTGCATTAAGCTGTACAGTGGGTCGCTTTTTTAATGTCATGCCCTACGGAGCAGATATCAAAACTTTTCCCTTCTGGGAGTAGCTTATACGTTGTTGCTTCGACCGATATCGAGAATCTAAATATTTCCATCCCTAAAATAACAAAACCTAAACGCAATTAAATTTATGACCTTTTTTTGATAAGTACTTTCGTACACATTTGACGGTAGGTACTAGTATTCTTTAAATATCTGTAGCGGAATGTTAAAGAAGGCGTGTTTGATGGTTTTAATGTTTGGCCCGCTATCCGGGACTACTTGAAGACCCCGTCGCCATCGTTCTCGCCGATCGCTTGTAGAGCTGCTTACTTGTATACGTATCCGATGCGCATTAAATTGATACCTCTTTTCTTTAGAGTTGTTACTGTTATATTAAATTATTTATTTATTATACTATACTACTTATTTTGCTTCCCGTAACATTCCTAACTGGTATGTTATTTTGTTACCATAGGGTATATAAAAAATATAAAATAAAAAAGTATAATAGAAAACAATAAATTTTCAATTACCTAGAATGAATAATTTTAAATGGAAAACATGGTTTTTGAATAACGGTTTAAATTGAATATCAAATTGACGAAACGTCGTGAATAAATAAACATATTTTGAGAAAAACGTATTCTTCTTGTACCATGACCGAAAAATTTCCAATGAAGAGTGAAATAATCAAAATTTTAATATTGAAGATGAAGTAAGTAACATTTGAATATGTATTGGAAACGTTTGAACTTCATGAAGTCATTATTTGAGCCATGTTTTGGTTGATTTAATAAATTTGATGATTAATACTACGACTAATTCATCAGATTCATCAGAAAACTTGTATAAAAGAAAAGAAAGCTGATCCTGTACATTGAAAACGGTATGACAATGCACATATTTATTTTATTATTTTCATTGAATGCATATAGATTTTAGTTAAATATGACATCCCTACCATCGTGAAAAGGGGATTCCTATTTGTTTCTAAAATTCTAAATAGGGATTCGGTGAACATGTCATGAAAAATAGGTAAAGATTTGCCGGTTTAGCTAAGAGTTATTATTTTCACTCAGAGTTTTATAAAAACAAATACATTATCTAACGTTGTCGATGCGATTCGACTAGATTGAATAAACAATAAAGTAACTATATAATACTCGGTATATAAAAGACAAAGTACACAAAATATAAATAATCACACAATATTTAAACTATTGCAAAGAGAACTACGCAACTGGATAGAACTACAAAGAAAATTATTGTGAGTATAAATAAATAACTATAACGATCTCTAATAAAAAGTTTTTCCAAAGATCGTATGTCACGTTAAGATAGGTTCGAAGTTTCGGTATCGTATACATATATATTTTTTTATTCAAATTAAACATTAAGAGAAACACAACACACAGACAATATTTCCTATTCGGGTAATGAAGCGACACACTCAATAATTTTCTTCACTTTCTATGCAAAAAAAATAACTTCAAAGTTTGAACAATGGATAATTTTCATTAGATGCATTTTTAAATACATTATTGATATAGAAATCCGTAAAATCTGTTATTTATAAAATAGAGGATCACCTCATTTCCTATTGAAAAAAGACAGAAATTAATCCTTTTATTTGAAGGAAATAAATCTTTACTTATAACAAGAAAATACAGTGAAAATAATTACGGTAGCTGTAAATATAACATAAATAAATATTCAGAAATAACACAATCAAGCAATTAATATCGTCAATTTCTTTTCCTGTATGTGTCTCTATTATATGCGATATGTTTTATACTTACATAACACTTTAAGCATATCGATATAGGTAACAAACATACTTTCGTCAGAAAATACGTTACCAATTAGGATTCAATCCGTAGACATCGAATCTTTTCCTAAACTTAACCGTTCGTATAAGTTAGCAGCGACCGTGAGCAAGTTTGAAATTATGATGTTATTTTAGGACCAAATTCTCCACTTGAAAATGCGTTATGATACGTATAGATGTAAGAAAGAAGGTCTATCGGCGGTAATTAAGAGCGCTTCGGGAATAAGCCACTCCCATAAGGAAAAAAGTTTTGATATCACCTCCCTAGGGCATGACATGAATTTTGAGACCCACTGTACATATGTAGTATACCATCAATATGAATACATATTAGAAAAAACAATAAAAATTGTAAAACACAAATTTAAACAGTAATATAAGCATTTTGCACCTATTAAATAATTCTAAACCGAAATTTTTGCGAATTTAATGATAATTATTATAAAATAGTTGACGGATTACCCCTGAGCCAAGAAGCTGCAGTGTTTCCTGAGACTTCAGCTCAAACGGTTCCTACAACAACACACAAAAATGAATGTATTTTAAATACAAAATTATATTGTTAAGACGCAAAAATTTCCTGTTCTATTTTAACAGATACCAAATGTTGCTAATATTATTCTTTTAATATAGACGTTATTCACAATTATATCTGAAAATGACATAATGTCCATTAAATGATTTACGACTTTACAATTACACCTTAACCTTACGACAATTTTCCAGAGAAGAAATCCCTGATGAGAGTTGTCTTGTAGACCCTGTAGATCCTATTTACACCTAAAATTTGATAGCGCAAATAAAATAATTAAAGGTATATTAATCATTTACTCAACCTAATCTGCACTACAAAATAAATATGTTGCCATTTTTTTTTGGTCAAAACGTGATTCACTTTACATTGGGGTAAAGTGAATCAGATGTATAAACATTGTGTCCTTTTTACTTTTGGATGGTTCTGGGTAAAGTGAACTATATTAAAAGCTTTCTAAGGTCTGATTTAGTTAAGAAAAATTAAACAATCTTAATGTCTATCTAATTATTTTAATATCCAAAAATCCTCTTCATTAATTGCAAATATATGTAGTCTGCTTTTAAGTGACTGATTTGTACCGCTTTGTAAAATTGCTCTGCATTAAATTCAGATATTTGGGGATAAACAAAATATCCTTTAGGAGCGAAACTAACGTCATAAAATAAATAAAAATAAAATAAATAAAAATTGAAAATATTGCGTAATATAAAATCATAACTTATCGTCAAAAGCTTGTTACGAAGTTTCAACATCATCAACACTGATTTGACCGATTTTTAATTAATGTTCATTGTGATTCACTTTACCCCATGCTTTAAAAAAAAATATGGGTTAAGTTATAAATAAGAGAAATAATATCTAGCAGTTGATAGACCGAAAATCGTCCTTAGTGCTGCGTGCAGTCAAACGTTTAACCGATTGTTGAAATAACAGTTAAAGCATTTAAACATGTTTAATATATCGATATATATTGATCGCTAGAGACGCAAAAATTACCAGTATTCGCCGAGTGATTCACTTAACCTCCTGTGATTCACTTAACCCCGTTTGACGGTACTTACCTACATTTTAAGTTGAATTTTTGAACTTTTGGTTAGCAGTTTAAAAAAGCTGCTACTTTTTGTAGCAGTTTTCCTTCACACATTAAACAGGTAAACTGTTACTACAACTTTGCACAGCGGCCCAAAGTGTCTTTTGTTACCGCTATTCATTCAATATTTATATGTATTTATCGTCATGGAATGTGCATTGGATACCATTTAAATATAAAATTAGTACTTTTACTTATATATATATATATAAAAATAATTTGATATAACAAGAAAAAGATATAAAATGTAGCAGCAGACAGCCAGACGATGTCCAGGTGATGTAGGAAATCTCTGCATTTGGCAAGTCCTTCAAGGCTTTTTCCTTCAGAATGTTCCCTTCAGGAAGTGTAGATGATCTGCCCTGATATACCTACACATCGAAATCGAATATTAGAATTTGAATAGTATATTTTTACAATAGATATTGACAGATCAAAGTTGGATCCAAGCTCAATTCAAATGAACAATTTTATTTTTTTTACAGTGTACTTATTTTATTTTAACTTAGTCTAATAACGTTTTTATATGCATTGGCATTCGAATTGCATTGATATGTTAACAGAAAGACATGGAAAATTGCTGGATTCGGTTTCATTAGCATTTTACATGTATGCGGGGTTGCATACTCTTATAGTACGGTACGTACAGTAATTAATTTTAAGATTGTTAATTTTACATAGTAATAAGTGTTGAATATTTTTAAATATATTTTTCTCACGCTCTTGAGACACCTACCTTTATTATATTTTAATTGTAAGCTGATTCCAGAATTTTGCAATTGTTTATTTTAATTTTGTGTAAACATTCGACAGTCCATTCGGTCACATGGGCATTCTCATGTGTTAAACAAATTATATTCCCCTCACTTCGGTGAAATTAACGGATTCTCTGAGACAGTTGTCCTCCTTGTCGAAGACAATCAAAGCCAAGTCGGTTAAAATTTTTCAATTCGAAAGGATTCACTAGCCAACCTTCGTCAGAGGCAGACGTGTCTCAATTTAATTAAATTTCTTAAATTTGTACGTTCGGCAAATTTTGGGGTTAGGAATTTTGTATGACTCGCTGAAACAGTTTGCATCACTGGGGAAAATTTGTAGAAGTTGGTACTTTTCTATTTAATATTTGTACGTATTTACGGTACGAACCGACATTCAGTAGTTTTACCATCGAGGTTGGCCATTCTGTTTCTTTTAAGCATAGCATAACTCCGTTTAAACGTTCAAAAAACGCGGGAATTTTGAAATTTAATTTTAAACGTATTCAAGTTCTCTATAATGAATTTATATTGCAAAAAGTGGAATTACTAATAAAACGTTATTGTTATTAAATAAGCGAACCTACGTAACTTACCTGAGATAATATTATCCTTACTTATGTCTTATTTTACACAGGCTCACATTTCGAACTTTGTTATTAAATAAAACCACTCTTACTGAAGGAAATAAGGGGGGTAAAATAGCTATTCATTATTTTTTTGATGCCAACGTGTTTCAATCGGAAATTCTCGCCCTGCATGCCATCTGACATGGGAGAGAGCACACTTATGTTTTAATGGTGATGAATATATATATATGACACTGGGATGTTAAAAATTTAATTTTACTAATTTAATTAATGTATCATTTTTAAAAATTTATTTTTTTTATACCGGACTGTATGCTACTCTGTAACGTTACATTATATTGCGGACGACTCTATTTAATTCAGTAACGAGCGGAGATACATGTACTCACATACGTATGAATGTGAATAAATTTATATATACATATACACCTAGGTATGGTATATGTTTTGGTAACTAATAATTATATATTAATATAAATATTTGATTAATAAATGAAAAGTATAGTTTCTTGAACAGAAAAGCATAAATTAGCATTTCCTATCAATTATAAAACTGTGACTATAACAAGTAACAATAATAACTAATAATAGGTTCTGAGGGGTTACTTTTCATAATGATAGAGTTTCAATGATCATGTTTTTATTATTATGTTTTTTGCATAGGTATTTCTTAACCAAAATCGATATAAAAACTAGGAAAATTAATCACCGAAACTTATATTGTGTAGGGTTACACAAAATAACTATTATTACTTAGAATAAAATTGTCTGCACGTGGGCTGACAAAAACAATATATATTTCTATGTAGTTGTTAGAGAATTCTGTTTATTTTTTGTTCTCTTATTTACTTAAGCGAATGCGATGTTCGTATATCCGTTATTTCCAGAAGGTGTTTTTTTACCGCCTACGCTTGTCATTTATTTAACACACCACTAAAATATAAGTATTTTTCGAAGTGCCTTCTTTATTATGTTTGTTAGTTCATTTTTACATTTTTTTACGGTAAAAAACATCTATAATACATGAATATTGCCACAAAAGTAAACATGAACTCTTTCTTAGAATAAAATATTTCCTGAATTTATAATATCAAATATGTAAATAAAGCCTTTATCTTTTTATCTTCCCAACATTCGCACTTGTCTACTATATTAAGAAACTGCTACAAAATAGCAGTTTGCTTCGTAGTAACCCATCACTATCTACAACATCGCACTTTGACATCTCGCTGAGTACTAAATAAGAAAATAGGGCCTATTCGTCTGCTAGCATTATTAGAGATGACAACGTAATAAACACAATGCTTCTTTCTCCATAATTTTGCTAACACTGTTGGGACAAACAATAAAAAAATAAGCGATTACAAATTTGAACGCCTTTCATAATATAAAGACGCATAATACTGGTTTGGAAATAAAACAAATGTTGCTCTTATAACAGTAAACTCCTCATAAACGTTAGTCGTCATCGTAATTTTCACGTACTATAAAAACGCCCTATATTAAGGCTTTTATTCGAAAACCAATGAAGCACTAGGAAAGAGCATGCCAGTCTTAATTTGATAGGACTCCTTCACCTATCAACAAGAATTATCTGGAAAGTTCTTACTGAAGCCACAACAAATACCTACAACAGGCTTAGGGAACAACTTTTACGTTATCACAGTGACATTGAACAGGACTCGTATTGTTTTACTTTCCCTAGAATAAAAATAAAAACCGAGTAATAAAATCTGAAATCAAGCAGCCAAGGTTCGGCTATAAACTGCGTAATGACGGACCGTTGATTATTCATTTTATATTCGAATCCATCGAAACTCGAAAAAAAAGGAACATGAAAAAAATAATATACTCGCCGCTATCAAGTTTTTGGTGCATCGTTAATTTAATTTTCCTTTATCTACAAAGCAGTTTAACAATGAACTTAAAGAAATCATGAAAGTTCCAGTCTTTAATGGATTTTCAGGACATGTTTATAACAATATGAGGAAACACAGAATCGTAATACGAATTAGAAATATAAGTACTTTAGAAATTAGTGACAAAGGAATAAGATAAAGTTTGTCTATTCTGGAAACATTCCGTCGTAATTAATCAATTTTTTTTATAAATCAAAAATTTCTTGGGAAGCGGCACAAATATTTTACTTTATTTAAACCACAAAACGTTTCGATGTATAAAAGCATCCTTTTCAATTTGAATATACTCAACAGTTGTTTGATAATTATTTTAAATGTATGTGCCATGTGCACTATGTCAAAAATTAAATTAAATGGAAGGGGCGTTTTAGGTAGGCAACCAATCTAACAAAAGCATATAGTTGTGATCCGTAACTCACAATTCTTCTAATACCTGATATTTCGATTTTTATTTCATTATGCACTTAAAGCCTTTTTTGCCGACGAATATCCTTAAACAACCGTTGAGTATATACAAATTAAAAAAGATGTGTTACATCGAAACGTTTTTTGGTTAAATAAAATAACATAATTGCGGCGCTTCCCAAGAGATTTTTGATTTAAAAAAAAAATCGGATTAAGAATATGGATCGAAATCAAATATTAGAATCAGAATATTAAATATTTATTGCAGATCTTGACAGATCAAAGTTTAGAGCGAATTTAGTTCAAAAGAACATAGTTTTTTTACAGTGTATTTATTTTACTTAAATTTAGTTTAATACGATGTCTATATGTATTTGCAATCCAATTTCATTGATATATCAACACTAGAAGATAAGAGAAATTACTGGAATTCGGTTTTGTCTAAAATTAACGTGTATGCAGGGTTGCATACCACTGTACAGTTAAATGTTTTAAATCGTTAATTTATGTATTGTAATTTTTCAAGAGTATTCTTTATAATGTATACACACCTATCTTATATGTTTTATAAATGTAATGTTAATTAAATATAAAACAATAATAAAATAGTTAGATGTGTTTTCTACATGTAGCTCGGTAGTTCAAATATGAAAAGAATGAAATGATTAGTAATATACATGTTAAAAACAAATACAGATAAAAAACGGTACAAATACATATTTGTAAACAAACATGTATTTGTACCATTTTTATCTGTATTTGTTTTTAGCATGTATATTACATTCCATTTCATTCTTTTCATATTTAAACTACGTAGCTACCTATAGAAAACACATTTAATTCTTTTATTATTGTTTTATAGTTAATTAACGTACATTACATTGTGTATTAGATGTTGCAGCATCATTTCATTTAATGCTTAACAATTCCTTATTACTTTATAAAACTATTGTAATCATTACAAAATTAAGATATTCACAAATCAATCATTAAAAAGCTTTTATTTTCTGTAAAAATACACGTTACGATTCCCATGATTTGATGCGCCGAAACCCGCTTTCTAATTATTTATGCCAGATAAACGGCGAAACTGGGCCTCGTCTAGATTAGACACCGATTTCTGATGTTTGTAGGTATTCGCGCGGAGCTAGCGGGAGAGCGGATGGCCGCAGTATACGTAAAAATTACATTGAAGTGAAGGCAGCGGTATCTAGACTCGCTGCCCGCTGGTTGATCGAGTCACGCGTCCTCAGAATACGTCAGTATTCTGTGGACAGAAAGCTCTCCCACTATCACGGTAGGCAAATATGTGAGTCAGACGACTTTCGAAGATCGACTATTGAAAGTAGAAATATATGTAGAAGGCGTCGCATACAGACTTCGATTTAAACACTTCCTCGCAATAAAAATTGGGTTCAAGAATATTTGATATTTATTAATTATAGTAATAAAATGTAGTATTACTCTAGAATGCCATCGCAAATTAATAACTATAGTATATCAAATCAAAGTGAACTACCATTCATGTCTTTCTTAGAGTAAAAGTTATAAAAAATGAAATAAAAAATATAATAAGAAGTTATTCCTAAAAAACATTATAATAGTGTTTTAAGTAAAACAAAAACAAGCCATTTGCTTAGGTAAACAAACAAGAAAATAAAAATTGTGTTTCCCATTTTTTGTAAGAAATACGTCCGCTTATGCTTAGGATATCCATTATATTTTACTCGACGTTTTTTGTTTAAATAACTCATACGCTCTGTGTTGTATTATGCTTTCGTATAAAATCACAAAAAGACCTGAATTATTTTGCGTTAGTTAGGTAGGGGAATGTAAACAAGTGACCCATGTACGTGCAACTTAAAAACTAAATGTATACAATTCTGAAGGAAATACGTTAGTATTTATATTTAGGTAGATACGTATTTTTCATTTTAAAATGGCTTCTAAATTTGTCTACATTAAATTTTTGGTTCGGTATTACTTTAGTTAGCAATAAACGAGGTAATAAGTTACTGCAAGCTGAGCTAAACTAATTCAAAACATTGTACGGGTACGGTCCTCGAATTTTATAACGGTTAGTAAGTTTAGATCGCGGTCGGTAATTTTATAAAAAAAAATGGAGTATTATACGCCCCAGAAAAAAACTTTTTATTGTGAAACAATTTTTTTACGGTGGCAATTCAGCAGAAGTTACACACGATTTATTTGCAGTAAATTATCCCGAAAGATCAATTCTTAGCGCAACTACTACGTAAAGCCGGATTTTCCTAGGAGTAGGTTTTATGCGTTGCGTACAACCTAAAAAGCTAGCGTACTTCGTCCACCCAACTCAACAAAACAGTTGGTGTCGTGTTGC
This sequence comes from Protaetia brevitarsis, assembly GCA_004143645.1. Taxonomy (NCBI): domain Eukaryota; kingdom Metazoa; phylum Arthropoda; class Insecta; order Coleoptera; family Scarabaeidae; genus Protaetia; species Protaetia brevitarsis. The sequence continues at coordinate 2,257,241 of RXPK01000067.1, read as the reverse complement.
GTTTTATAGGAAAACGACGCCAACTGTTTCGTTGAATTGAGTGGACGGCGTACTACGCTAGTCGTCTTATGTTGTACGCGACGTATAAAACCTGCTCCTAGGAAAGCCCGGCTTTATACAGTCTGACGTTTGGAAACAACGTTTGCATTAATAAATAACAAAAATAAAAGTGTTCTAACGAAAAATGTCAGTGATATCGAAGTTTATGTATTAGTGGAATAAAATTTTAGTATGACATCTAAACAAATTGCTGACGGATGCAAGAATATTAAACCTTTTACATAAGAATAAATATCGATCGTACAAAATTAGCACTTCCCAAGAACTTTTACACGAAGATTATTACTGTGGCATGGAATTTTATGAATTAATGATTAGCCCGAACATGAATATTTTTTTAATAGTATACTATTTACCGACGAATTAGTACTATATTTATTATTGTTAGGTTTTTTTAGAATCTATGTTGGTTATTTTATTTGTTTATTGGCTTTTAAAACTGGTTTTCATTCTTTTTTTTTTCTGTTGATATTGTTTATGAGCTCTGCCACTGAAATTTATAATTTACATTATCTAATACTTCGATATAAAAATACGTATCAATAGAAAGAAAAAGAAACGTAAATAGATTTTAGTTATCGAATAAGTATTGCCTTATTAAAATAGGGAACCATAAAGTGATATTATAGAGGATAGAGTACCACTAACTAAGCATCATATACTGTAATCTTCAAAATTAGTATAAGTATAGGAAAGTAGAAACTAGGAAAGAGCGCGCCGCTTTAAAGTAGAAACAAACATATAGGCGTGTCACCACACGTCTAACGCCCAATATCGTTTCAGCAGTGGCGTCGGTGCCCATTGCAAGGTCTTTTTATGCATAGCATAACTAAAATTAAAATTTATCGGTATAGTGGAACAACGATGTAAATAGCCCAATTCAACTAAGTAAATCGTTATGAAATTATTTTAAAGACTGGGAAAGTAAGTAAATAACATGTACCATAAACTGTCTCTTTGTAAATACATACATACAGAACGTACTACTAATTAAATTGATCAAAATTAGTTATTTGGCTGAAATATCCACAACGAAACGAATTTATATAGTCTGACTGTATACAAGTATTCTTGAATATTTAATTACCAGAAGAAAATGCAGAACAATTACAATAGACACAGTGTCAGTCAAGTTAACTGAATAACTAGCAATATTTTTCATTGCTACAATTCGATAATAAAATGGGACCGACTAAATGAAAAATTACTTCCGTCATAAAATCAACAAACAAAAAATAAACCGATCTTTTCATTTGCCGGCACTCCTGTAGAAGTCTCTGGCAAGATTCCTTATCGTACTACAAGCAATCTGGGGTTTTTACGGCCAATCACGAATACTTGACTTGACAGCGACCGCCTGGAGATGTTGTAACGAGGATTTCTACGTGCAATTTCCCCATCGTTCTTTTATACTTACTTTTTATTTTCTTTTTATACAGCAATCGTACAAAGTGTAAGCATTTTTCAGCATCTTGAAAAATTGTTATATTTTAATGTAAGTACAACAATAAAGACGTCTAGCGTAGCTTATGTTAACAACTGTGTGAAAATACAATACAAAATCCTTTATTTCTAATTTTACTATTATATTTCAGTGAATAATTATTGAACGAAATTTACTTACAGGTTTCGCTATTCTATTTATCCAAATCACATAAATTGGTTACCATCTCTTTTTAAGCAATTATCGTTTTGCAAGTCACATAATATCCTCAACATAATACCTCCCTTACATTAGAACAATGGAAATTTAACGAAGCTCACCTTTTTTAAAATGCAATCTTAAGCGAATAGTAATGTAACGGGAAAAAATGTAAATGTTTATTAGATCAAATAAGCCTAAATAACATTAAATTGTTATTTTTATTTGCAAAGTGTAGCCTTACACCCTGTCTGTTTGTAGATAGTAAATGCGATTGCTTAGGGTGTTGGTTTAAATTCTCGGAATACGGGTGCCAAGGCTCAGATAAAATACCGAAGCATACAAAATTTAATAACGAAGTGCCAAGAGCCTAATGACCCTAAGTTTGTACTTAAAGGGGATAAGATACCGCAAAGTTTGCCAAAGTTCGTTAAATTCAATTTCAATAAAATGGAATAATAAAAGAAATAAAACTCACACATAAATTCCACAAGTTTCGATTTATTGTAAAGGCAAAATAAATTTAGGTTGACTCTATATAGTAAAGAATTGTAACAATATGCTCGCCTAGTATACGATGAAATTTTGATAAACTATAGGCTCAATATGTTGGAATTTGGACAAAGTAAAAAAGAAATTCGAGGGTTATTAAAAGTTGACAACTGTATATGCTTTCTATTCAATATTATATTATATAGTACAACTAGTTTCGGCTTTCTGCCATCTTCAGGTAGTTTACAATAATATAAATGTAAAAATCAATATTTCAATTTAATAATTGTTTATAGTTTGAAAATTATTTTTATGTATCATTAATTCCATTGTTATCACAAAGTTTGCCAATGTCCGTTAAATTCAATTCCAATAAAATGTAATAATAAAGGTAATAAAACTCACACATCACATATACGAATTCAATAGAACACAGTTAGACATACAAATTTAAATACAGAACATACACAGAAAAATCATTAAAATGTTTCGGTATCTTACAAAGTTTTATATATTGACTTGTTTTGTTTTGTATCATCTTTACGACGCTTATATAAGTATTAAATATTATTTTAACATTGGAATTAATGATATATAAAAATAATTTTCAAACTAGAATCAATTGTTAAATTTAAATATTGATTTTTACATTTATATTATTGTAGAGTACCTGAAGATAGCAGAAAGCCGAAACTAGTTGTACTATATAATAAATATCGAATGAAAACGGTATATAGTTTATTCATTTTACCAAATATACACCATTCTTTAGGATCACAATGAAAATAATTTAGGTATAGATTTTTTTTCAGAACAATAAATTGATAATTATTATAGATGTACGCACGCGTGAAGTGTGCTTCCCGGAAAATGTTATTAGAATACAAGTTTAAATATATTGGCGGCAAAAAAATCCTGTTGGTTTACATATAAATTTATGCAATGACTGTACACAAAATTCATGCGATTTAAAGTAAGTTGTTAAATTATTACGACTACATAAGTGCTAAATGACTGTAATATTTAAAATTAAAACAAGTAGTGAAAGATATTTAAATATAATTAGAAAACACTGTCTTAGATTATATAAAAGGAATAAACTTTGAAGTTATTGAATTCGACTCAAAATAGAGGTTCGACTTGGCATTACTTAAGGTTACGATAAAACTAATTATAACTAAAAATATACTCCGCAGTATATAAATTGAAATAAATACCTTATCCGAAGAGTTGGTAGGAGCAAGGAGCTTGTTTAAGATACTTGCCTTTCAAGCTTGCTGATGACTGTGATATCGAAACATATGGGGTGCAGCTGTGTAGCCTGGGTTCCTGCGGAAATAGGGCTATTTTTCCACGCTGGAGCCAAAGGAGTAAGTTCTTGTAGGTTAAATTTCTACGTCCAGTGATCAGTCATATCCTGAGTAATTTAGTAGACCTATACTAGGTGGCTAATTCCAATAGTTGGTTACGAACAATAAGTGGGTACGAACAACGATGATCGCTGTCAGCGGTTATTCCAAACAGTGGTTCAAATAGCCGGCATCTCAAACCACGAGTGGTACGAACAACCTAAATAAGTAACACGTGGTCAGATGAAAGGGAAAACTCGAAAATTCCGTGAATACTAGAATGAAAAGAAAAACATGGCGCCCTACCTGGTCGGTGATATTATACAAATCAGCTCTCCTTAATCTTCAAATGGGGTAATATAGTTAATCCAAAATTTCACAAAGCACAAGAAATTTTGCGATTTGTTTAGAACCGATATGACTGTACACTGGCCGTCATATTTAATGTCGTCGTCTACAGCGCAATGACCATCAAAACTACTCACCATTTGAAGAGGTACGCGTTCGGTTAGCGTCGGCTGTTCCAGTCAAATGATTTATTAGGGTGTACAGTTGCAGAATGATTTATTAGGGTGTACAGTTCCGCAATTATGTAAATCAGGTGGAAAAATTCATTTCGTTAATATCACAAGCAAACGTTATATATTGCGGTTTGAACGTGTTTTAAATTGAAATATCTCTTTCATAACTTGGACCCAATTGACTTTTAACATTTAAACTCACATAGAAATAAATAAAGTTCGGTAGTCATAGTAAATATTGTGTATGAACTGTTTTAAAAATGCAGAAAATAGCAAACAACAGAGGAAGACTTCATAAAACTATGGCTTCTACAAATATTAGCTATTGTAAGCGTTTATTAATTACTACTTTCATAAATGGATGAATAATGTTTAATTATTAGCACTTAATATTGCAGTGTAAGTAACGCTGTAAAATTGCTATTCAATTCATATGAAATAAAAAAGTATGTTTAGTCCGGTTACATTATTTATTCAAGTAAACATGCTAATTCGAAATATAAACAACATAAAATCTAGTAAACAAAATAATCATTCCATAAAAATAAAAAAAAAAAATAATAAAACTCTGAAATATTAACAAAAAGAAAATTCTAAAAACATAAATCTAATTACGTAACTGTCATTAAATATACATATATAACATATACAAACAGAAAATGATAATGTAAAACCTAACCAGAAAAAAAAACGCATGCTGTAACAATAAAAATAAATAAAATATAATAAATAACTCTACAAAATTAAAGAAAAATTCTGTAAATATAAACAAAACAATATAACATAAATTAATAAAAGAACAATTCTAAGGAATGGTAGCAAACATATCAGTACCTGGTGTAGCACCCGTTATTTTCGATACATTCTTGCAATCTTTCATTCATCGAATCTACAAGATTTTCACAATATTGACTACCCCGTAGTCTGTCCTACACACTATACACATGTCTCGTAAGATTTTCCACTATTCGTATATTATTTACCCCTCTTCCCTATAATTGCGCACCATAAGAGACCATAAATTCTCTATGGCATTTAAGTCCGGTGATTTGGCGGGCCATGGAATTAATATGAAGTCTTCGTTATTTGCAAACCAATTGCGTACTGGCCTGCCGGTATGAACAGGAGAATTATTCTGCACGAGGTAAATTGGTCCTTCAGGGAAAAAAGGGCGTGCAGTAGGTAATAAAATATTCTCGAGGATGTCAGCATATTCTGCTGATGTGAGTTGTCCAGTATCAGAGACAATTTCTCCTGGACCAGCTGCGCACATCCATCCCCAAAAACCACAACTAATTCGACCACTGCTCCTTGTTGCTTGAATATTTTCTCTATCATACCACAAAATATCACATTTTCCCAATTTCGGTTTATATTGGCACGTGCGAAATTCAGCCTAGCAGTGGCATGCTGTTCAGTTATTTCCACTTTGCGCGCAGGTCGTCGACAATGGATACCATTTTATTAGCGCTCCTGTATTGTACGGTTTGAGCATTCTAATTGCAAATGCTCGCTTATCTTTATTGATGTGGTAAATGAGCTTTGTCCCCATACTTCTAGAATGTCATTCGTATCGGACAGCATACGTCTACGACCTGTCCTGGATAGCGTTTGTAGTGGGCTGTCTTCAAAATTCGCGTTAGACAACAACCTTGAACTTGTTGCATCTGAAAATAATAGAATCGTTTATCAACGGCCAAGCATATTCTAGGAACTAATTGTAAGAGTGAATTAAAATACAGAACGTAGTAAGCATTAACTTTAAAATGAATTTTCTGCTATATACCTATTAAAATACGAAATTTATGTAACTGCTTTTAAAAACTAAAACAACAATGGTTTTAGTTCAAATAATTCTTAACTACCACATTAATCAATACTTACTGTAAGTATACCAATAGAAAGAGAACCTTACTTACCGATAACCCAACTTCTTCCGCAATTTCCCGCGTAGGTTTCCCAAGCTCTGACATAGCCACTATTTTTCCTCTAACTTCCAGTAAGGAATCCTTCTGAAACATTCTTCTCGGCATGTTTTCCAGCACATCAACCCTTTTCTACACGAATGTTGCAATCTGTATTTATCCTTATTACTAGCTGCTCTTATATTACATAAAATTCCCACCTTTTCATATTTCTTTAATTGCACTTGTAATTACTTACGCGTAGTGTCAATACAATAATCTTTTCAAAGCGATTTTGATAAATGAAGGGATTTACACCCTAATTGTAATAAACAACAATTTTAATAAACTACATCAACCAAATATTAATAAATCAGAATAAAGTTTTTCTTTCAAATTTTAATACCCAAATTATAAATTCATTACATTAATGAGTATTGCCTAAATTTACATTTGCCATTTACAAACAATTATAAAACTCGGCCCTTTACCATAATTACCACTAATCCTCTATGTACTCCAAGGACGCCTAATGTTTTTAAATGATGAACTGATATATCTACGTAATGGTGTTTAGATGAGCAATAAATTTTTAAAAACATTATATTTATATTTTAAAATTCATGTAAATATATATAAATTTTTTAAACCTTGTTCATATTTAATTATACTTGTTCAAATTTTATTAATAATTTTGTATTGCAAGTATTCCCTCTATGTTACTCACTTAGATTCATCCATCATATAAATGTTAAACATTTATTGCTCTACCACACCGAGAGAAAAAGATGTGTTGATTCAACCAATAATTGGTTCACTCAACAAATTTTTGTATTTAAATATGCTCAAACCACCGCAATGTTTAAATCAATTACGCAGAATTAGTTGCACTAATGTTTTGAATCAATCTACAATGTGGTTCATCCAATAATCTTAATGTTGGATTAAAATAAATGTTTGTTCAAGTCGACCGCACATGCATTCAGTTAGCTAATTTTGTAGTTCCATTGATGGTTAAAGCAAATAATTGTTTGAATTAACACATATAATTCAACTAAAATATGTGTTTTCTTTCAATGAGGTTACTGTTTTACAATAAAATTTAAGTGCGTTGATTTAAACGAAAACTGGTTGAGTGAATGCAAAAAGTTCAAAATAATAATTTTTGTTGTACCGACATTTTCATTTTTCTCAGTGCATGTAAGTATATGAGCTCGTTATTCAGCAAAATTTGACTCGTTGGATTGCATAGAGGATTCATATTAATTGTCCTAAGCGGCCGTGTTTTATAATTGCCCCAGAGTGAAATGCATGTAATGAATTAATGCATTTGTTAATTTAGTTATTGAAATTCAAAGAAAACTTTAAATGTTATATTAATTAATGTAGTTTATTAAAATTTCCGTTTAATAGAAATACCCTGTAACTCGCATCATTTAACAAAATGAATGATATGCAGGACATATGTGATTTTCTTATGAACACGAATTTTACGGCGTTTTTTACCTGTGGGTAATTATACAATAATAATATTTATTGAAACTAAAGGTAATTAAGTGTTACTCTCTTGTTTTCTAATACATTTCCTATTTTAAAAATAAATTATATATAAATAAAATTTAATATAAATAAGCCAGTAATTAATACAACTTTATTTGTTATTTATACATTCACTTCATTACTTTTAAACATTAAGTAAGAGTTTTAGTTTTCAAAGTCCCTTAATCTCAAGCGGATATTTCAATTCAAACTGCGTTCAAAACCTTAATATTATGAAGATTTTCTTTAGATTTTAATAATCTCAGATCTACCTGGTTTGCATACTTGCGAAGCGTTTTACAACTGTATACCCCAATAAATCATTTACCTGGAACAGCCGACGCTAGCCGAACGCCCATCTGTGCAAATGGTGAGTAGTTTTGATAGTCACTGCACTCTGGACGACGACATTAAATATGACGGCCAGTGTACATCTATACGCGGCCGAGGTTTTCTGGGAAGAGGTGAGGACGGAAGGACGCTGCAGTCCTTGAAATCAATCAAATATTGCAACACCCTATATATAAATAGCTATAGATAGATAGATAGATAGACCGCTTAAAAATTATTGTGGATAAACTAAATTTTGCGCGAATGTCAAAGTCAAATTGCACCCCTAAAGTTGAAATTCCGCAGCAACAGAAAGTGTTCTTGAGTAACACTCCTTGGAATCTATAAACTGGGAAGTTTCATTAGAATATGCGATTTACAATTCGCGAGGTTCTCTTCTGAATAGATATTTTACTGTACACTTTTACTGTAATTTTATTCAAAATATTAAATTAAAAAAAAATAAGATTGTCTAATAAGTCAATTAAAACGACACTTCTTGATCATTCTTTTCAGGAGAGGGACGAGGAAGGGAGAGCTGCCACTGCTTTGAGTGTGCATAGCATCTACAAGCTTCCTTCAAACCTAATAGAGCTTTCTTTGTAAAACTGGGTGATCTAAGAGAATTAATGCTTTCTTTTTTTTCTATGATTACCTAGAAAACGTCATACTAAGAAAGTACTGAATTCTATATTTCTATTAGTGTTGTCACATTTATCATATTGTTGTGAGGTATATGGACCGTGCTTGAGGGCGGATACCTCTGCACGTACAGAAGGGTTCAAAATTCCGTGTTGCGTTTAATTTTTGGTATAAGGAAAATATGAAAGAATTTCTCACAAGTTGCCTGAGGTGGGATGGCTGAATATGAATGACCGAGGTGCTTATGAGCGCTTGTACATTCCATAAAATTATTTTATATAAAGAACCCACTTATTTAATATCAAAAAATTTCATTTCGTACTGACGGCACAATCTGAATTTGAGGTTTAGGGGTAGGCTTACACCCCTACTCATCGTACTGCTTTATTTGAGCGATCCTTCACTTATCAAAAGCAAAGATTTATAATAAGATACCGGATCAATTTAAATTGCTGAGTGTGTCTGCGTTCAAATCTGCATTTAAGCGATATCTTTGGAGCGATAATTGTTTCGTGTGCATTCGCAAGCGCTTTACTTTTTCTTTTTTTTTGTGCAGCTTAATTGCATATTCACTTTTTTGCTTTTAATTTTATCTTGCTTTTGAAAGGTGGTGGGGCTCATGCAGAATATTAGGTAGTAAGGTAGCTTAGGTTTCACTTTCTTTACATATTTATCAAATGTTTCAAGGTGTACTGGTAGAGCAAGGACAGCTTATGCTGTCATTTGAAGTACGCCTTGTGATTTCTTTTTGATTATTGACTAATTTAGTTTTCTTTATTTATTATTTTCATGTCATTTCAATGTCATAATCTGAAGGAATAAAACTATATTATTATTATTATTATTATTATATTACAAACTAAGAACAAGCCATGTGCAGTTCTTGGAATTAGAAAGTTTTCTCCACTGAAAATAAGAGGAAGCACTCTCCATGTCCGGTTATCAGAGATTCCGGTTATTAGAAGTTCTTAATATATTAAAACCTACACGATTTTGACAGAAAAAAATACAATTGTCCATTTATGAAAGGTGTCCTTTTCTTGGAGTGTCCGTTTAGGAAAGTTTTGCTGTAGATTATAGATTTGCATGTGATTTGGGCTGTAAAGGTTTTTATTTAAAGTTGAGTTTTGTTTAATAATATCAATAATAAAAAGCAAAAATTTCTTGAGAAGCTAAGTTTTACATTCTTGTAGTATAAAGGTTAGCACAAAAAAAAAAAACAATCTAGACAATGCAACCATAATGATATGGTAAGGCTAACATATCGAGTACTTAGATATATTTAAGTAATTACTCTCACACTGATTATTATATCTATTCATCCATGTGTTTCGGTTTTCTTCTTTTAAATTGATTTCTGAAATAATTATTACAAAAGTATATTTTGCTTCGATTTTATTTCCCACGCCCCCAAGATAAATTAACCAAAGCTAATGAAAGTATAGTTAAACGTTAGACTGACTTTCCGATTTTTTCTTATTAAAATCTCTCTGAAGTTGAAACTACCGAGAAATTGAAGACTGTGCAAACAAGAAATCCTTAATTCCCTCAGATAAACAGAATCAGCTTAATTGAACATTATTAAAGGGAAACGTTCCAGAGATAATTGGTAAAGAGTGGCTATTTCCCGTTCTCTGCATTGCAGCCTAAAATAATTTACGTTTTTTTATTGAGTTTTTAGGTTTTACGTTTTGCATAGTTTGTAAAAGTGTTTTCTCAATGTCTAATCGGTTTATTAATATTTTCAACATAATTATGATTATTATTATTAAATATTATAAATTATGGATTTTTATTGTTTTTTGTTTTTGTTGGTAAGCCGCTGACATGGAGTGCCCTGTATTATCTAATTGGTTAATCGAAGTAATCCTCTGGGTTCATTTTTGGCTTACCAAATAAAAGTTTTATACATATACAGAGAGTTCCTCTCCGTATTAAAAAAAAGGCTTGGAATACTTTTTAGCTTATTTTTAAATTAAACGCGCGGATGATTATTCAACGGTATAGGATCCATTTTACTTTTTATTTATAGCAGGTATGTTTAAATATTCCTGACAATAAGAACTCCTATTTCTATAAAAACAGACAACAACAGATAAGACAAAGACAATCCACAATCAATGAATTTGACATTTATATCAAATCAATTATCAACCGAAGTCAAAAGTATAATTCGGTCTGCGGTTGATGATGTGAACTCACATGTTCCCGAAACAATTGTCCTGAATTAATAATATCCTATGCAGCGCGGAATGATCGGATATTTATCTATCTATTACTACGCTACGGTCCTGTGATATCTTTGTATACCTTATTTTGTATGTTATTTTTATTATGAATTAGTGTTGTGAGTATCCAAATTCAAATATTCGTTGATTCCGATTATTGAAATATTCGGATGATTCCGATTATTAGAATCGGATGATTTCGACTCGGCTGATTCTAAATCCGCAAAATTATATCGATTTTATACCGAATGAATCTACCGAAACTTCCCGTAGGTATCCGTATTCGTATGAATTGTGTGATTTTGGAAATTCGAAACTTTCCAGTTTTAACTCGATCATCCCAAATTCGTTTTCCGGACAGACGAGCAGTGTTTGTTGTTCATAGACGTTGTGCGCACTTAACTCACACAGGCACATTTACTCAGGGACGCACAATATTAGTTAATCTGCAGAATTTTTTATTAAGGAAAAATAGTAAACTTTCGTTGTAAATAAGTTTAATAGAGATTTGGTAACGTATAAAATAAACACGAAATATGATTCCGTATTCCACCGCGCTCCGTGCGAATTATTCCGATTATTGAAATCATCCGAATACGTGCAATTTATACGAGTATGTCAAGTTCTCTAGTGGAATATGGAATCGGAATATTATTCCTGCATTATTGCTGCAGCAAAAGTTTAAAATCTGTTCGACTAAAAACACAAATCATATGTCGCATTTCTTTATTACTATTCTTGTACAAATAAAGCAGAAAAAGATAAGAGTACTTGCTTAGTACTTTTTGACACAAGCATCACAACCATAAATAATGATAAGTGTCATATGGATGGGCCAAATTTGTATTTTAAGAATTAAAAATTACGCTAGTTGCACGAAATGTACTGATACTTTCGAATGCAAATATCTCGAAAACGAATAAGGATATCAAAATTAAACAAGTATGGATTTTTGATATAGAAAAGATTACTCTTTAAAATTTTCAATTCGGTTTATGTGATTCTGTATACACAAAAAAGATAAGCTTCGATTTACCTATTCAGCAGAGTGTAACTAGCGCCCTCTATGAGCAACTGTTAAAGTTATGACAAATTCCTATTCATCATGCTGAAAAACGTAGTAATACCAATTTTCATGTTGATTCTATGAAAACTTGCTGAGTTATTGGGAAATTTAAACCAATATAATTATTACCTTGATCATCCTGTATGTCTTAAACGAGCAATATTTGTATAAGACATGTTGCCCTCAATTCTCATATTTTAGGCTTTAGTATTCCCAGTTTCCAGTTTACCATTCTTAACGGCTCACACTGTATATGTAAGTCCTATGTGTAAGTACTCGACTAACTTACGATTCTTATGAACAACGATGTTCATTGACAATATTTTAAAATATAAAAATAATACTTATTATTTTATTTTTATTAAGAAACCTAGCTGGAGGGCTCTCTTTACAAATAATGAAAATAACATAAAAAGACTAATGCTACGACAATTGATTTAAAGAACTCATAGTAATTATTTGCATGACCAACACATTATGGCATGCCATGTAAACTAGCCCTATTTTGCATTGAAAAGTAAAGCACTTAGTCGAGTTGCAAACCCTTAGTTCTACCTCTAAACAAGAGGAGCGCTACAATCGGAAAGTTAGTATTTTTATTTTTTAAATGTTTACGTAGCGTATTAAGTTGGCCGTCCCTACAACGCTGTACTCCTTGTCAGTGTTGCCAACTCGTGGGAAATTTCCCGATTCATGGGAAGTTTTGAAGTCGAAGGGAAAAAGGGAAATAGCATGGTATTCGTGGGAATTTTTAATTTTTTTTTAGCAACGTTGTGATATCCTAAAATAAGACGTATTTACCAGGTATAATTATACAAGCTATGTTCTTCCGAAGTCCCAAATACGCTCGAGGTCGCGCAGCTGCTCCCAACCGCGCCATCAGCGTGTGTTCACGTTATTCTATGATATTTTCGTTGAAAATTAAGATTCAATTGTGATATAAAACACTTTGAATGTATACTCCATTTACATGTGGATTCATTATTTATATTTGTTCATTTCTATTTATTTGGTTGTAACGTGTCGTTACAGCGAAAAATTCATTTCAGTATTTGTTTTAATTTAATGATTTATTTTGGCATAAATCTCCGGTTCATTTAATGAATTTTTCTTAATTTTACTTTCAGTACCGCCGCATGCGTTCGTTAATTTGTTTTTTTTACCGCCGCGCGCTAGTTCTTAATTTCTGTTCTCAGTGTGTCGCGTCCCCACGCGCTGCACGTTGAATCTACGCACGCTTCATATCCCCACCGGCACCGCGGGGCTATATAAGCCGTGCATTTTCCGCATTCGTGGCAGATCCTGACTGCCTTCTCCCGGTCCCCAGCTATAGATCGTTGCCGCCTTTCGAGCGTGGCGCGACATAGCTCACCGCTCCCGTACGATTACAGATCGTTGCCGCCTTTCGAGCGTGGCGCGACGTAATCTCCGCCCCGCTCACAGAGCTATAGATCGTTGCCGCCTTTCGAGCGTGGCGCGACATAGTTCACCGCTCCCGTACGATTACAGATCGTTGCCGCCTTTCGAGCGTGGCGCGACGTAGTTCACCGCTCCCGCATGATTACAGATCGTTGCCGCCTTTCGAGCGTGGCGCGACGTAATCTTCCGTATTTCGTTCGGTTATCGTTCGTATCCACCCTCCGGGGGTGGCGCGGCGTAACTTTTGCAAACTCCGCATAAAGGTTCGTGAATCCGCCTCACGAATCTAGCGAATTACGTCACTACGCGTATTTTAATACACCCTGTGTAGATTGCCCGGCAAAGTAATAATTTCAACCGCCCCGTCAATATTCAAAGACCGATTAATTACGCTGCCTAGTAAGTCTCATAGCGAATGTTAAAATACTAACGAAAACCCCTGTAGATACACTCTTTTATATGTTATTGTTTCGACCATGCACGAAATTGTAATAAGCCGTGTAAAGTTAAATATCGTATGTTTGTTATTATATGTATGTCAAATTTGCTTACCTGTATGTATTTGTGTATGCGAATCTTTTTTTTGTCTTGCCGTTGTCTTGAGGAATAAAAACACGAAAATCAACGATTTGTTTCACTTGAACACATATTATTTATTGCGTACACCAAAGATTAGAATCCTGGACATTAACTCACACTCAGAGCTACTTCAAGAGGGTTAATTTAATTCATTTAAATTTTTGTACGACGTTTGCAAGTACGCAATATAAACAAACATCTTCGCGGGTATTTACGATCGGACAAACTGACCGCCGCTGCTAGCTCGCCACGGAAGATTCCAGCACTACGCTTTATCAGTTACGAGGATCACTCATAAAGTACTTGAGCGAAGCGACAGGTGATAAGCGTATTTCAAAAGTAAGTCCGTAAAATCTTTAAAGCAAGTAAACACGCAAAGTCACATACCCAATACCCGAGCAAGTAAAGAACGTCGTTACAATTTGGCGCCCGAGCAGGGACTTGAAAAAATCAAAGAAAGCGTCGTTACAGGCGACGCCCGAGCTGAAAGCACCGTTTTGTGACCGAGAAACAAGAGTTTTATTCCTCATTTTTGCATACACGATACAGTAAATACCGTTGTGATCCCGGAAATCTTTATTGTTATATCACAGCGCGCTGACCGAATTTCCGTTCAGAGAGAATTTGATTTACGTCGAAACAAGCGTAAATAAATTCTAAAAAACCGTCATGACCGATACCGAAGAGGCGGTACCGCCGCCAGAAGTACCACAAACAACGTCATGGGTGTACAAACTCCCGAAGCCTAATCTTGAAGCGCTTTTGAGAGGACTAGGCTTAGAGACTGCAGGAACATTAGATGAGTTACGACGTCGATTTGTAACTTACCTGAGAAGCCGTGGTGACTTAATGCCGCCAGCGGGTAATCAAGCCGCCGATGAACCGCCCGCAGAAGGAAATGTTCTTGTATCCGCGGCACAGATATGCGACAGGGTAAGAAAATGGGGTACGCAATTCAATGGTGACGGTGACGCTATTTCCTTCTTGGAGAGGATTGAAGAATTGCAATCCTCTTACGAACTGTCCGATAGGGAGATGCTTATCGCGTTGCCTGAGCTTTTTCGCGGTAAAGCATTACTATGGTACAGAAACGGTCGTGAGTTATGGGCAACGTGGAAGGATTTCCTTGACGATTTCAAATTGCAGTATTTACCGCCCCGTTACGACTACATGATTGAAGAGGAAGTGCGCGCCAGGCATCAGAGACCGCGCGAATTATTCAAAGATTTCGCGACCGCAATTTTAACCCTGATCCGCAGGGGTAAGAGGATGTCAGAAAGGGAAAAGCTAGAGCGAGTATACAATAACATGGATCCAGAATACAAATTGTATATTCGTCGAAACAGTTTCCTGACATTACAAGAACTCTACAAGCAAGCTGCAGAATACGAAGCCATCCGTTCCGAACAGGCACGCTTCGGAAAAATGGAGCAGAGGTCCGTTTCGAAACCATCGACTGGTTTGACAAGAAATGATGCTGCTATGCCGATGGCCAATGCAAGGGAGCCCGTCCAGAGTGATGCACACCATGATTCCGTTCCAGAGAGGTTGTTGCATCCAGAGCGACGATGTTGGCAGTGCGGACAAGAGGGCCATACGCGCATCAGGTGCAGGAATCCTCAGCGACTTTTCTGTGCTCGTTGTGGTAAGTTAAATGTTCGCAGCAAAGACTGCAAGTGTCCAGGAAGCACTGTAAGAAATACCACTCGTCTAGACTGCGTTCAAGAAAGACAGAAGTCTTCCGAATTCGTTCCAGAATTCGATCAACGAGAAAACCGCATTTGGACAGTCGTGAAAGCTCCAGGCGAAGAAATTACGGCTCTCGTCGATACTGGTGCTACAGCATCATTCATTTCTCAAGAGGTAGCAACCCGTCTTTTGAATGAAGGTGTTAAAAGCAGGAAGGTTCGTCCAACGAAGGTCCAGTTGACGAACAACAATGTCGTAAGAGCCCATGTGATGTTGGATATTCCAATCCACGTCGATTCCGCAAGCCTAACTGCACCGTTCCTTGTTTTGCCCAGCACGGTGTATCCGATGATTTTAGGTGTCAATGTTTTACAGATGCTCAATGCTAAGATTGATGTGTCTATAAAGAAACTTAGCGTAAGCGCAAGTTGCGAAGGTGAGAGGAAATCTTACCTGATGTGCGCTCAGTCCGAAGAAAGCCATGACTGGTATCTCCGGAAATTGAGAGCTGTCCAGAAGGAACCAGCGAGGAATTCCAGTTTCGCGGAATGGAATGGAGTTCTTTTCCGCCATTTTCCCGCAAATTCCGAGGTAGAAGATGACAGGACATGGAAATTGTGTGTGCCATGGAAAGAACGTGTCCGCGTGCTCAAGGACGTTCACGAAGTACCTGGAAGACGCCATCCAGATGCCTCAGAGAGCATTGCGCGGGCCGCCAAGAGATTCTATTGGCCAGGGATGTTCCGCGACGTTCGCGAGTACGTCAGAAAATGCAAATCTTGCAATTCAAGGAGCTATTCGCCACTGAAGTCCCAATCCACGTCCAGCACTTCACCAAAAGTTCTCCGAAAATCCGTTCATGATGAATCCACGACGAAAGGAAGCAATTCAGCCGATGCCACCGCAGCTGTCCGAACAAAATCGGCGGAAGGCTTCCGACGTCAAAGAAATGTTCGTCTCCAAGAGTATTGTTCTTCAGCAGAACAAGTGATCCGTTGCAAGAAACGCGTTGTGTCCGTTGCTGCCGCCAAAGATGCTTCCAAAGTGTCAGCCGCGAAGCTTCAGAAGCCATGTAATAAAACCAGACATTCAGGTATGTTACAGGGTTCAGTTGGAAAGTGTCCAAGAAGGGTCCACAACCACAGTGTGACATCGTTCTCTAGTCAAGATGAAAACATCGCCCCACGAGGAAGTCGTTGCTGTTTCCGGCCGTCACCAAACCGGCATCCGTCCGCTGTGTTCCGTCAGTAAACGACTATCCGCCTCCAGCCAGGGGAATTCCAAGGGTCAAAGCCGCTCAGGGTGAAGCATCACCGACCCAGCCGGCAAACCTTCATGGAGGAGACATCGAA
The DNA here is from genome assembly GCA_004143645.1 of Protaetia brevitarsis. Taxonomy (NCBI): domain Eukaryota; kingdom Metazoa; phylum Arthropoda; class Insecta; order Coleoptera; family Scarabaeidae; genus Protaetia; species Protaetia brevitarsis. The sequence continues at coordinate 2,240,429 of RXPK01000067.1, read as the reverse complement.
ACCGCACAACCGTGGTCCTCATTGGAAACAACGCCATCCGCATGACAATCCGAGAAGCCCATTTGCTGCAGATGAAACATGGTACCGCAGGAAGACTGAAAACACCATGAAATGTATCTTGTTTTTTAGTTTAAGTGAGGGGGGTCTGTAACGTGTCGTTACAACGAAAAATTCATTTTAGGTATTTGTTTTAATTAATTGATTTTATTTTGGTATCAATCTCCGGTTCATTTGATGAATTTTTCTTAATTTTACTTTCGGTACAAGCGCATGTTGTTCGGTATATTTGTTTTTACCGCCGCGCCTAGTGTCTTAATTTCTGTTCTCGTCGGTCGCGTCCCCACGCGCTGCACGTTGAATCTACGCACGCTTCATATCCCCCACCGGACAGCGGGGCTATATAAACCGTGCATTTTCCGCATTCGTGGCAGATCCTGACTGACCTTCTCCCCGTCCCAGCTGATAGATCGTTGCCGCTTTCGAGCGTGGCGCGACATAGTTCACCGCTCCCGATAAGATTAAGATCGTTGCCGCTTTCGAGCGTGGCGCGACGTAATCTCCCCCCCGCTCACAGATTATAGATCGTTGCCGCCTTTCGAGCGATGGCTGCGACGACGTATCACCGCTCCCGTAGATTACAGATCGTTGCCGGCCTTTCGGGTGTGGCCGACGTAATCTTCCGTATTTCGTCGGTTATCGTTGTATCCAACTCGCGGGGGTGGCGCGGCGTAACTTTTGCAAACTCCGCATCAAGGTTCGTGAATCCGCCTCACGAATCTAGCGAATTACGTCACTACGCGTATTTTTAATACACCCTGTGTAGATTGCCCGGCAAAGTAATAATTTCAACGCCCCGCCAATATTCAAAGACCGATTAATTACGTTGCCGTAAGTAATTCTCATAGCGAACGTTAAATACTAACAAAACCCCTGTAGATACACTCTTTTATTATGTTATTGTTTCCGGACCATCACGAAATTGTAATATAAGCCGTGTAAAGTTAAATCATCGTATGTTGTTATTATAAGTTACTGTCAAATTTGCTTACCTGTATTTGTGTATGCGATCTTTTTTGTCTTGCCGTTGTCTGAGGAATAAAAACACGAAAATCCAACGATTTTGTTTCACTTGAACACATATATTTATTGCGTACACCAAAGATTAGAATCCTGGACATTAACTCACACTCAGAGCTACTCACAGAGGGTTAATTAATTCATTTAAATTTTTGTACGACGTTTGCAAGTACGCATGATAAAACAAACATCTTCGCGGTATTTACGATCGGACAAAACTGACCGCGCTGTAGCTCCGCCACGGAAGATTCCAGCACTACGCTTATCAGTTACGAGGATCACTCATAAAGTCTTTGAGCGAAGCGACAAGTGATAAGCGTATTTCAAAAGTAAGTCCGTAAAATCTCTAAAGCAAGTACACGTAAAGTCACATACTCCATACCCGAGCAAGTAAAAAAAACGTCGTTACAATAGCTGTTATAGAATAGTTCACTCACAGCAATACACCTACTACTTGACAAGGGCAAATCTTTGCTACTGGCAAAAATTACAATATGCTTTGGCTTAACTACTTCAGTTCAATATCAATAGGTAACTTCAGTTACCGGTATGAAGCAGACCGTAAGTAACTTAGATTACTTCTTGTTAGTATCCGTGTTTAGGATCTCTTTTTTACTAGTGCTAAGTAATCTGTGCTTTTGTCTCCTATTCAGCTGAACTTTTTACTTACGATAACTGTATTATTTATGATTATTAATTCTTTTCTCAGTGCAGAAAGGAATCGCCAATTTTTGGCATCAGCCTTTCGATTGATGGCTAGACTTGACTCACGTATATATTCCTATACAACACCAGACATCCCATTTTGTTTGTACCATTGTGCGTACAATATTTTTCCAAAATACATTGGCCAACCAAACCAGGACCTACAATTATTTTCCTCAATTAGGTCAACTGAAGCAGGTATTAATTATTTAAACAGATGGAGCGAAAAACTCAGAGGGGTGTGGTTGTACCTTTTATATCAACAGTAGTGGAGTATAGGTAGAGAGGAAGTTTAAGCTCGACCCGACGGCTGCCGTTTTCACCACAAGGCAGTAGCAATTCTGGAAGGTTTGAGGTTTGCTACCAATTCATTGACGAATGCCAAGCATATAGTCATTATGTCCGATTCTGCCAGTGTGCTACAGTGCTTAGAACATCGGAAACACCCTTTAAGTATACATCCTATTATTGCAGATATGGTTCCCGAAAATTCTAGCCGAACCCCTATGATAGAGAGAGAAAGTACTACCCCGTTGGACGGGCAGTAACCTATCTAAAACACACGCTGTAATTCCAGGATTAAAAATAATTCGAGAATTGACCAATAGATGATGCGACTAGTACCGCTATGGAAGAAATATTTCAATTATTACGAATAAATATCCTAGTTGGAAAATGAAACGTAACAGTATAACGATAAACACAAAATTCATACTTGCCCACCGAATAACATTAGCTACTTGCATCTAGAATACAGTGACTCCAAAATAGAGAAAATAAATACACTTGTTGAGACAATAGTAGCAGTTCAAATAATTAAAATCTAAAATGTGTACAACGTGCCCCGGTCTCCCTTGTCCTCAATACAGCTGTCAAATAAACCAGTTTTGACATTTAAAATTATATTTCGATGCTTTTAAATATCGTTATTACTGTAAATACATATTCACAAAGAGATTATAGCTCAATAGATACGTTGGAATCACACGGTCTGATGTCATTCCTAGGCGATTGTTTTTTACTATGGAGAATATTATTGCACCCCATTCTTGCATATCTACCAGTTACGGACTGTTGCAACCTGAGGTAACCCATTCTAACTTCTCTTATATTTATTAAATGTTAATTGCCTCTTTAGTTTTAAATGTAACACAACCAACACAAAATAATCAGTGTCTTGGTTTAAAAAGTACTGAATCGTTTCATTGGATTCAACTAGTTTAGAGAACCTTCTAAGGTATTCATTTCGTTTCGTGTCGGCGATAAATTCTAATTACCGTAGGGTAATTAACAGCATATCACACATTTCAGGAACAACAAAAATGATGATCTCCAGATGAAAGAAAAGTGATAATTACTAGGCGTTCCTCTGTTCAAAAAAGAAACACGTCATTAAGAGGGCAAATGACTCTCGCCAAAGCAGAGACGGATTGCTCGTCCGCCTCAGCAGAGAAAAACAAGACCGTCTTTTCGGTGTGTGACCTCTCGACTCCAATCTCCGTTATTCGTCGACTTTCTCGGGAAAAATAAAAAAAAAAGCGCTTATATTTAATTTCCTCTAATTACGAACGACGCAATCAAGGTTCTCATCATCGAGAACTTGATTCGATTATGAAATTATCAAATAAATTCCTCTTAGTTTCCGACTTTTTTTACGCTTCGTGACTACTTGAAGATGACGTGGTGGAAATTTCATTGGAATATGCGTTTTATTAAATCTGTGCGCGCTATGAACAAGAGTGATTCGAAGAGACGGCAATGGGTCGACTCTTGCGTTACTTATATATTAGGATCCGGTTTATTAGCGAAGACGCTGCTGCTTGTCTCGGCATGAAATTATCAAAGAGCAGGTGCAGGCGGTCTATTCAAATGTAGGCGATATTAACTTTGTAACATAAAGATGCCAGCTATGAAATATGTCTCTTTGAGATAGACATGCTTTTCGCGTAAGGAAAGATTTTATTTGCAATATCGTTTCTTAGAAATAGTTTCTCTTGAAGTTACAATGTGAAGTAGTAAGAATATTATATTTTACAGTAAACAAATGTATCAAAGCTCGAGATTAATGATGACGTTACTGCTTTGTGCAAATTCGTGTGCTTATTAAAATAGTTGCTCTATGTTGCGACTAAATATCCTTTGCTTGTTGCTATATTTTGCAATTTTGAAAGATACAGCATATTTCTAATTGGAGATAAGTATAATAAGCTAATAGCAGGCGAGACCAATTTTGCGGAAGCTGATATTGTTGCAGAGCTGAAGTGCGGCCGAAATGAAGCTCAAGGTTAAAACCACTCTCATCACCATTGAACGTATTATTTATCCGGACATGTCTTATATGATCCCTTGCACTATTAAAGAAAGTTGAGGATTTTCCGAATTTTCTTCAATTGCTCAAAATCCGTATAATCATATGATCGGGTAACAAATTTATTTATTTTTCCTGAAACTATTCTGTAAGCTTTAATTGTCTAAGCCGACGCTGTTGCTTTAATACCATCGTGGGACCTCCAAATCACGAATAATGTTGGGTCTAGAACGTTTCAGCGCCGCCGTTTCATCGGCAATTTACGGAAATAGTCTGTCTCACATTTAAAGTGCGTAAAACCTATACAAATTTAAATTTTAACGTGTTATTCAATTTTCATTTTGTGCAATGCCTTATTGCTATTCTATTTTATATAATGTTTTTAAACTTTTAAATTGTAAACACTTTAATATTGATTGACGCATCTTTTTATTTCTAATTGGCATATTACACCTGAAGATGGCCAAAACCGAAACCAGTTGTTAATAATATCAAATAAGAGGATTGGATAAGACTGTTTTTACTGGTTTTCTCAAAATACCAAATATCATTATTCCAACCAATCCAGAACTTACAATAACTCAGTATAATATGTTTCAAATCAAATATTTTAAGGAAAAAAATTAAATAGCTAAACGTCATAATTTTGTTCCTCTTTTATTTAATGCATTTTGGTATACCCCAAAAGTGTAAATTGCGAAAAATATAAAGGGGAAGGTGGGGCAAGATAGGAACACTAAGCTTTAGAACACTACATCAGGATTGCAAATTAATATGCAGGGTGCTAAGTAGCTTGTTGTAATCTTTTAACATCTACCTGCTGCTGGATGTATTTACAATTTTTCGATGGATACTCCTGGTGTCGTTAGAAAGTTTTGAAAAGAAATATGTAAACACTACTACTAAATATTTCACTTCTAGTTGCCTTAGCGATTCTCCAGACTTCTATTTCCTTGTATAATATCCTCAATAATTTAACATTTAGGAACCGTAGCTAGAGTTCATGAAGCTATCATCAAGAGCCTGAAAATACAACTTCATGCCTTTTAGCATAATAGATTAGTTTTATGTTAACTATATAACTAGCTGTGTCTCGCCTTCTAGGGAAAAAGTGTTTTTAGCCTAATGATTGTCTAGGTTGGAGAGGCCCAGCAAGCTGGCGTGCTTCTTCCACTTTTCTTTCTAGAATTGTTTGTGGTACCTCATACTCATTCTCTTCTCTTCTGTACCCACGCCAACCCTGTTGCAAGTAACAAGACGATTTAATTCTATATTTAAAAATCCAACTATATCCAGGCATTACGGACCAGACTGAAGAGTAAGATAGTAATGTCCACATATTGCCCCATACCAATAGCCCCATCTTGCCTCTTTGGGACATTTTCTGGTTTTGTTATAATAACATATTAAATAGTTGAAATAAACAAATAACGCACTTTAGAAAATACATGCAATACATGTCATTAATAAGCAAAGAAGTGTAGGTGTAAATAATTTACTTATACTTCGATACTGGGCGTTGAACTTACCATCAAAACAATAAAGAAATTCTGGAAATTGCAAAGTTCAAACAGTACTCACTTTATTATTACGACTAGTAAAGTTTTCTACATTACAACAAACATAAAACAGCACTTGTGAATATTAGGTCTGCTATTAATTGACAAATGCTTACTGCCGTTTTGTAGATAAGACCATGTCCTCACATTGCCTCGTGGCCCCATCTTGCCCCACCCTCCCCTACACATATATAAAATACCTACTTATTAACTTAATCTAACAATAATAAGTAATGAATTTAAAAATAATTACTTATTATTGTTAGATAAATTGAAAACAATTTTACGAATAAATTCAATATTAGTAAATGTATTTATTTTGAATAAAAACTAGGATTTTCTATTATTCTAGGTTAATTGCTATTAGGTTTGCATTGGTAAAGCGTGTTATGTGAATAACATTTGTTGTTTTAAAAAAATGAACACTTATTAGAGAGAAAATAACCGACAGGGTATTAAAAAATGCAGTATACTTCCTTTGATATAATGAGCATATTAAATATTTAACTTGCATAAGATCTCATTATTTTACTTAAATTTTATTTGCTAGACTCTGTTTATAGGCAGAAAAGAAGTGGCATCAATCGCAATAAATTCGAAAAATGTTACATATGTAGTTTATAAACCAAATCACATGGTACAAAAATTCTCCATAAGAATGAATCATCAAGTTATCTATAGTTTAACCATTCAATAATACGGGACTGAATTGGCCAGCGCTAAAATGTTCCGGGGCTGAAATGTCCTGGTGCTGAATCGGCGGCGCTGAAATGGCGGCGATGAAACGACGGCGCTGAAATATCCCATTCCGAATAATTACCCGAACTAATACTATTTGAAATTCATTATATGCGAATTCAGAATTTTTTAGCAACTTTTCTCATCGCGCGCCACCCCTGTTTATTGTCTCTTTCCACCTAGAAAAAAATAATCTGATAGTACTGGAGAATAATACACGTGGGAACAAATCGTTGCTATGTCACAATATTACTTCACCATTTACCTGTACAATTGCTGCATAGATTAAACTTTGCGAAACGTTCGCTGGACAGTACTCAACGCAATCGTCTGCTCGTCTCACTTTTCAAATACGTAATAGTACTGGTTTTAGATTATAAAGTTACAATACCCCCTTCTTCTTCAGCTTCTATTACTTCTAACTCTTCTTGCCTAATGTAGCTTCCTTCGATAACCTGCATCTTTTAGATAAAAGACCTTTGAAGTACCAGAAAATACCTAACAATACAATCATTAACCAATGCCATTAGTCACAGACAGAAACAGCCTATGGACAAGGATATGTTGACGCATTTAATCATTGAATTGATATATCTGCTTTATGATAACTAATTTATCACGAACCAATGACTGACTGGAGAGCTTATATTCCTAACAGAACCAGATTTCAGTCTAACTGGAACACGAAATGGGGAAATTCAGTTTGAAAAAACGACTTTCTGGATGCTCTAACCAAGAACAAAGAAATAGTGACTGGTTATCAAAAAATAAATAGAAGATAGAAGAAACATATTAAACCACCTCCACACATCCCATTAACTTATTAAAAAATGAAATTTTAATCGGAAAGAGGATGCAGCAATCTACAAGTTCCTCATAACATTAAAAAAGTTTGGTCGTAATATTAAGAAGTAACGGCCTTCCACTTTTCTCCTTTTTTTCTCCCCACAGTCAGCATTAATTCAAAATTATCCTCTCGCTACCCTTGGACGGAGGATTCTATTCTTTAAAACCAATTAACTTACAGCCGGTGCCTGCTACTCCCAGACAGCCACCTTGCATGCCTCCCTCACTAAATTATATAAGGATTTCGAGCCCAACTATTTGTAACAGTCACGTCGCCACATTAACTCCGTCTTTAAGAAAAATTATGGAAATTTTACGACCTCATTTCACTCACTAATATCCGACATTAACGTCTGATTTTTCTCTCGCTATTCCTGTCTTTCTCTGTATCGCCCAGAAAACTAGGAAGATGTTAAAGGAGAGGTTGGGTAGAAAAGCGGTGCGACTTCCAGTTATCGGCGATGCAAAAACTTGTTCAACGTATAAAAGAGGGCGCTGGCATCGCCGTTCTTTACATATTTATGAGAAATCGGTCGATTTGCGTTAGTAAGGATTCTAATGTAGCGATTTCCTAAATGAATGTTCGTCTGCTCGTGTTTCTTATTTTATCTAGAGAATCGTAAAAGGTTGGAGTTCTGCTTTGAGCTGTAAAGCTCATCAATTGCGTAATTTCTAGTGAAATGCAATTCAAATTTCTACACAATAATTAAATTTTTATATAAAGAAAGATTTTTGCCATGTATTGCTAAGATGAAATAACTTGCTGTGAAATACTGTGCAACTAAGATTTTCTCGTTGTGAAGAAATTTGGATTGGACTTTTCTATTAATTCACCTTGTATAATTTCTATTTGAATCTGTAAATTTTCATAGCACCATACACAATGTTCAGTCGATCGCCATATATTTAGAGCCCGGTCACAATCTATCTTTCCAAATTTATCAGGTAGGCGTTACCTGTATCCTACTTTTACCCAAGATAAAGTGCTGTGCCTGAAATGGGCTTCATCAAAAGAATTGATGGAACCTGCACTCATAGAGAGAGCATTGAAGAACTGTGAAGAGTTCATTTTCCGTCCGCGAAAATCCTGACGATAGATCGAAGGCCAAACGGGCCAAAACAAAAGGCTGGAAGCTGGCCACAGAAATCACGAGACCCAGAGAATCAATTCGGGGTTAAGTAAATTTTCGCCTTTTAAATCTGCAGGCACGGATGGAATCCTGCCTTACTTCAGATGGGGGTAGAAGTATTGATATCACATCTCGCAAAAATCTTCAAAGCATGTATAGCTTGGGAACATGTTGCAACTGCATGGCAAAAGGTGAGGGTAAACGTCAAAGTCATACAAACCAGTAAATCCATCCACCTTTCTATTGAAACCCATGAAAAGTTAGTGGGTAGGTACATAAGAGACTCCACGCTCCGAAAACAGCCACAGCGATAGGCAATATGCATATCAACCGGGAAAATCTACGGTGATCGCATTGGACGATCTCAACAGATTAATTACAAAGTCAGTAGAAGACAAAGAGATAGTCCTGAAGACTTTCCTTGAAATTCAAATTATATTATCGAGGTTTTACGGAGAAAAGGCGTTGCATCGAAGCTTTTGCAGTGGGTAAGAGCCAACCTGAAAAAAAGGATAATTACATCCACTTTTCTCCTCGATGAGGCTAACGTCGACGCGGAGGCGAGAGCGGGTGCCCACAGGGCGGAGTTTTATCTCCCTTGCTGTACGCTACCTTAGTGGACGACCTGATTAGGAAGCTGACCGGAGTTTTCAGGGCCTGAGGTATGCTGACGGCCCTATAATAGTCGTCAGAGGGCGGTTCAATGATTGTGGTGGAGCGTATGCAAACCACTCTAAATACGGTTGACAAATGGTTAAACAGGGGCACTACCAGTCAAGCAGAAAGTGTTTATAAAACGTTCACAAGAAAATGAATACCAGAAGACCTACAAACACTAGTGATAGGAGGTGATGGATTCCAGGTCAAAGAGCGAAATACCTTGGGGTATGCCTCACACTGGCCCAGAATACAACCAACAAAGCCATTATTGCCGTCTGCAAGTACAGAAGGCTGTGTGGAAGGAGTTAGGTTATCCTTAAGATGATTCTTTGGTTATGCACAAGGGTAATTAGACTTATGGTAACATATTACTGTGGATTGGCGCCCCGGTTTTCGCAAATTCAGATGTTTTCATGTTTACTCCGATCGGGCTTTGTCAATGTTTCGAGAATTTTCACAGATGTAAATGTTTATTTTTATATAAGATTTAGTTAATGAATTGATTGTATGATTTATTTAGTTAAGTGTTCAGTCGTTTTAAATTAATTTCATTTTTTATATATTTTTTGCGTTCACTGGTTTTGTTTATGTTATTATGTTTTGAGATTTTGTCCGGACTGATCTTTGTGCGACTTCGCTGTACGCAGCGGACGAGATTGTAAGAACTTGTTCCGAGATAGACGCAAGCGTGAGTAGTTGTAATTTTATATTGTTTGCTGCCATTTTGTTTATTCTTTTGATTTAAAGATTTGTTTCGCTTATATTGAATTTTTTTCTCTCCATCAAGGAACTCGCGTAATAATAATTGTTATTATATTGTTGTGTACACATTTAGATATAAATCATTTATAATTTTTGTTCGGGCAGATTTTTGTTTAAAGAGTTAAATTTTCGTTTTTAATTTTGCTGATTTGTATTAATTATTAATCACCTCGGGTTGGGTGAATAGAAGCATTGTGCTTGTATTTAAATTTTTCTTTTGTAAATTTACTTGATTTGTCCACGTTTAATTTAATTTGTTTTAATTTTGAAACCACGTGGATTGATTTGATATAAAAAGGATATAAAATTGATGTAAATTGATATAAAATTGAACAAATTTGTTTTTTTGCTTTGATATAGGAATTAGCATTGTTCTATTGTAATTTAGAATCTCGAGCAGTTTTCGATTTCGACCAGAACCCTATGTTCACAGTTTTTTTTTCTGCAATTGTATTTAACGTTTTTTCTTTCTTTTTTTATTATATAATAAAAATTCTTGGTTGTTTATTAACGTCTTTCAAAATACTTTTCTTTTATTTTATTAATCCTTTTCAATTTTTGGGGTATTTAAGAGTCAGATTTCTTTCACCTACATTTTACTTTTCGCGTTTAGATTCATGTTTTAATTCACGAGGGTAACTCTGAGTTTAATTGTTCTTTTGCGCCCTGTTGGTTTTTATCCGTTGAGCTAGCTAGTTTAATTTTTCATTTTTAATATAATTTTTACATTTTCTTTGGTACATTCAGTACACCGCAGTACGGAGCAGTAGTATGGAGGTCAAAGGTGCGATAGGCGGGGTAGCCAAAACGCTAAGTGGCATACAAAGACTGGCGTGTTCGTATGCCACGAGTGCGATGAGATCGACCCACACCACTGCAATGGAAGTAATTCTAGATTTGCCACCACTACATATTTATATACAAGTAGCTTCTGCCTGAGTACTTTCAATTCCTCACATGTGCAGATTACATGTAAACTCGTCTACTCCTCACCTGAGTTTAGTCATCCTCGGCCCCTGTTAGCGCTTTAGTATGGAGTTGACCTTCAGTCGACCTCCATTTCTTCGTACTTTCTTTATCTAACCAGGTCCAAATCTTTCTTTTAGTAAAATCCTTGGTAATTCTACATACTGGCTCTGGACCTATTAATTGTCGTTTAGAGCTCTCCTTGGCTAGTTCGTTGGCTATTATATTGCTCTTTATATCCTCATGTCCTGGCATCCAAATCAGAGACAGCGTGTAGTGTCGTGCCAGTGTATTAAGGAATCGTTTGCAGCCTCTAACTAGTTTTGATCTAGTTATAGGGTTTGAGACTGCCTTGATAGCAGCCTGGCTGTCAGTCATTGTGCTTATTTTCCTCCTCATGCAGCATTTCGGAAGGATCTGCAAGATACTGAACACCAAGTTGCTCGAGTGGAAGTAATAGATTTGATAGGGATGATACAATGAGCACCTAGCTCAAGTGCTTGGAATGTAGGTGCCCACCTTAACTTCAAAAAAAAAAAACAAAATACAAGTAGCTGCAAAGTTTACAACACTCATAAATTTATGCATAGTCAAGCACAAATAAGTAATCTTTAAAATTAAAATATCCAAAGCTTGTCTGACAAATTGTAAATTATTTCATTTAAATAAATCAAAAATATTTGCGAAGCTTCCGCTAATTCAATATCAGTAGAGACATTTATTGAACAACAGTTAAACAAACCTTAAAAAGACCAATAATTCGAATGTAAATATTGTTAAATTTTTAAGCTCGAACGAAGAATCATACCAAAACAGTTATGCCAATTTTAATTTGAACCACAAACAAAAATTGATAACATTTACAAAATGATGGCGATCAAAAATACTTGAGCGTTAAATTAAAATATTCTTTGATGAATGCCTAGGCATAGGAAACTGTATCAATATATGGTCTGGATCCACGAAAACTAGGTACTAAATTTGGATGTAAATGAGGTCTACAAGATAGCCCTCATTCGCATTTCTTCTCAGGAAAACTAGTGGTACGAATACCTTAAAGATCGTTAGAGTTAAATGTCAACTTTAAATGTGATACGCGTATTCTATCAAAGCGTTTAGGTAAAAATTTAGTTTAACTGGAATATTATATCGTAGAGGCGATCACCGACACTGCCGTCTCATCTCGTAGAAAAATAAAGAATCTGTTATTTCAAAACTTCCAGCAGTTAACTCCCGTAGATTGTTCATCGAAGATCAGTCCGCTAACTATTATTTATATACAAGAATTAAAACAGACACTAAATGACCGTAATTCCCCCTAAATGGAGCGATTAACATAAATAAATAGGAATACACATTAGAAAACCAAATGATTAAATAATAACTTTAAGAAATCCAAAAATAACCCATATTAAGTTCCAGATAATAACATTTAATATTATAAATAGTACATATGTTGGATGGATCTAACAACATTTCAATTAAATCGTTACGTCATCATTAACTATAGTATTTTGAAGTATTGGTTTTTGGTGACCATGAAATTCCGAAATTATTATCACTTAGGCAGGGCTCAGGTCTGGCCGTGTAAGGTTTTCGTGTCGGTGGGCGGGGATCGTTGTAAACCCAAGAGGATTTCCCGTGACATTGATTAAGGAATGTAATTCGCCTTAATGCGATGCGATTTTTAGATAAGGGAGGCGTAAACGGCCCGGGCGGCTACGCTGAATGTTACACGCGTGTTCCAATTAACGCAATTAATGTACTTTTAAACACAGGCGATTATGGCAAATTAGCGACGAATATATAATTGAAGTGCTTTGGACCCGGAAAATTTCCGTTTTAAACGATAAAAAGCTTGTAAAAGAGGAGGAAATAGAGAAATCTGGGATAGTCCTTTGAAACGAAGTATAGCACTCAAAAATATATATACAGGGTTTTCCACGGAACTGGCTGGTTAAAAGTTTTCTGGCTTAACGAAATTCCACAGTTTTAAAAAATTGGGGTTTGCAACAATTTGGCACTTACTTTCTTTCTAAAATATTTTTACCTTTTTTGCACTTTACCATAAAATTCTATGACGATTACCATTAGGGTATCTTATACCTATCTTCAACTGTTTCTAAGATATTACGATCTTTGTTAAAATTTTGACATTTACATTGTTGTATGTAATTGATTAATTCTCACTTGATTTAAGTGTCAGAAATCTCCGACTTTGAAATCATCAAGTACTAACATTGTTTTACCAAAACGTAGAAAAAAAAATCAGTGACATTATACAGGGTGTTTAAAAATTAGTGACATATCCAAGAATTTTGAATGTTGCAAAACTTAATTTTTTCAAATAGAACACCCTGTACATTTTCTATTTTTGATATACAATTAATTCTATGTCGATTTGCTGTAGCATTCCTATACCCATCTTCAGTAGTTTTCTTTTAAATTACTCGTTTGTTTATTACCGCTTTCAAATGGCCGAATAATTTCTATCTGGTGGGCCATTACATTAACATCACAACAATTTATTATTATTAGTAAGTATTATTGTTATAATATTGTTGTTACACGTCGCGTGTTCAGATCGATGAATATTATTGTGGAACTTATGAATTAGATAATGAAAAATATAGGAGGAGCTTATTCTAACCTAGATACTATAAATTTATTTTAGATTCACTGAGAATGCAGGAAGAACTTATAGAGAATTCAATATAATTAAGGGGATTTATTGGTTGTTAATATATCTAACGGAATCCAGAAAATTTTGAAATGATTTCTCTTAATAGCTTGGTTTCAAATCAAGGGAAATGGCAAAAGCGATAACGACGACAACATAACAAAAATTGTTTCACTAAACCGTATTGCGCTTGTCAGACAAATGTTTTAAAGTTTTTGATATATTAAAGTATTTTCAAAATCATAAAGGTTTTTATGAAGAATATTTAGATACATGCATACTTAACAAATGCAATTTACAAGCAGCATAAACGTGAACTATGACATAGAGCATCAAAAAAAAATGCTCAATGTGAATTCCGTTTACGTCAAGCATTTTATTATTCGACGTCTTAATGTGTGCCTTATACTTCTTCTCACTTCAACTGGGTCTAATTCATCAAACGTTCTCGTCACACGAATCATTAAATCTTGCTTGGTAGTACCGAAAGTTGCGTACAGTGTGTAATCTGTGTAATGTATTATTTCAAAGTTTTCTGAATTTTATTAGATATATTAGCCGAAAATAAATTCCTATAATTACCGTAAATTCTCTATAAGTTCATCCTGCATTCTCACTGAATGTAAAATAAATTTAAAGTATCCAGGTTAAAATAAGCTCCTTCAATATTTTTCATTATCTAATTCATAAGTTCCACAATAATATTCATCAATCTGAACACGCGACGTGTAACAAACAATGATTATAACAATAATACTTGCTAATAATAATAAATTGTTGTGATGTTAATGTCATTGCCCCTCCAGATAGAAATTATTCGGCCATTTGAAAGCGGTAATAAACAAAACGAGTAATTTAAAGAAACTAACTGAAGATGGGTATAGGGAATGCTACAGCAAATCGCATAGAATTTAATTGTACATCCAAAAATAGAAAATGTATAGGGTGTTCTATTTGAAAAAATTAAGTTTTGCAACATTCAAAATTCTTGGATATGTCACTAATTTTTAAACACCCTGTATAATGTCACTGAATTTTTTCTCTACGTTTTGGTAAAACAATGTTAGTACTTGTTGATTTCAAAGTCGGAGATTTCTGACACTTAAATCAAGTGAGAATTAATCAATTACATACAACAATGTAAATGTCAAAATTTTAACAAAAATCGTAATATCTTAGAAACAGTTGAAGATAGGTATAAGATACCCTAATGGTAATCGTCATAGAATTTTATGGTAAATTCAAAATATAATAATATATAGGGTGTTCCATTTAAAATAACAAAGTTCGTGGCGACTTCCGGTTACCGGAAGTGCAAAAAAGGTGAAATATTTTAGAAAGAAAGTAAGTGCCAAATTGTTGCAAACCCCAATTTTTTAAAACTGTGGAATTTCGTTAAGCCGGAAAACTTCTAACCAGCCAGTTCCGTGGAAAACCCTGTATATATATATCACGTCGAATACAAGAGCGAAACTTAAGAAGCAGATATATTTATTTCGAGCAACTGCTGTTTCCTAATAATTCTACTAAAGGCAGAAAAACTACAATGATTGAGTCACATTAGATATATATCCGAATTCTTATTTAATCTTACTGACGCCGAAACTTTATAATGAAGTTAAAGATTTTTTAATTGGAAACTATATAATAAAAGGAACCAAATTAAAAATAAAAATAATTTATTTGCTAAATAAGCGTCAGCTACAAAGTTAAATATCAACCAAACGACGCAATGCACAGATGTCAAAAAATCATGTGTTTAAAGGAAATAAATAGTAAAGCATAAACTGTAAAAAAGTTATTAATAAATTGACACAAAAAAAAACTATAGTGTCAGACCCTCACAACAGCCAAGAACTTTTCCAAATTAATATTTAAATCAAATATGATTAAATTAACTTCATTCCAACATATGATCATATAATAACAATACTGATGACGCTAATCATAATATATTAGATAAGATAAGATAAGATAAGTTTTATTTCCAAGGTAATCACTATTACATACAGAAAGTCAACAAAAACAAAGAAAAAATAATAACTTAAGTAGAATAAATGAAAGAAAGAAGATTAAAGAAAAAATAAGAAATTAAAAAAAAATACATGCTTCTATGAAGCTTGAAATATGCATAAATTTTAATATACTAATTATGTCAAGATAAAGAAATAAATTCTGAAATGGTATAATAAGCCTCCCGTAATAACAATTGTTATATCTATAGGTATTGATCGGCATCTCCTTGTACTTAAGAGGTAGGTTATTGAAAATATGATGGCTTGGTCGCGCATACAAAGTTGAGTCGCCTTTACTCGATGGCACGGAATCTCTAAACTTATATTAGTTCTTGTATCGTATTCATGTAAGTGTAAGTGTTGTTTAAAAGATTGAAATTTTCTTTAACATATATTAAACAACTATAAATGTACGGTCAACAGCCCAAGGTTCCTAAAAAGTGATTTACAATGTTCGGTGGGTGATACTCTGCTAATGATCCTAATAATCTTTTTTGAATTCTGAAAATTCTTATAGCGGATGGTGAAGCTCCCCATAAAATTATACTGTAATTAACCAAACCAAAGAAATTGGCATAGTATAATAATAATGCAACATTAACATCTGTGAAGTTTATTATCCTTCTTATTTGATATCAACAAACATTAGGTTTAGAACATAATTCATTTATGTGATGCTTCTAATTTAGTTCAGAATCGATAGCAACACCTAACAGATTTATAGTTTTAGTGTTACCCCTTTTCAACGAAAAAAATAATTTTTGAGTCTTATCAGAATTTAATTTCAATTTATTAGCTGCAAACCAGTCCGTAGCAGTTTCAAACGATTTATTTTCATAAGCAAGGAAAGAAGGTATTGTTTCACCTCTGTTGACAAGAGTAACATCATGAGCGAACATAATAGAATGGCCAGTATCTAACTTAGGTATAAAATCATTGACAAATATAATGAAAAAAATAGGACCCAGTTTCGAACCTTGAGGACACCTAAACAAATATCTGATGTACTAGAAACATTTTGATTTGTATCCACCACTTGTTTGCGATCATATAGACAAGATTGAAACAATTTTAATGGTATATCTCTCATGCCATAATTTTCTAATTTGTTTAAAAGAAATTCATGATTGACACAATCGAAAGCTTTGCTTAGATCTAGTCAGATCGCTGAACTTTTTTATGATTCATCAATTGCCTTTATTATATTTTCAATTACTTTAATTAATGCTAAGATAGTCGATTTGTTTTTACGATAACCGTAATGATACAAATGAAAGTTTGATTCAAAATAATTAACTAATTTAGTTTTCAGTAAATCTTCAAAAATTTTCGCCAGCACGGTAGAAGTGCTATTGCCTGTAGTTATTTATTAAATCTCTGCGCTCTTTCTTAAAAACAAGTATAATTTTAGCTGTTTTGAGTTGCGCGGGAAATTTTCCTTCTATAAAGCATTTGTTAATGATTATTTCCAAAGGAGAACAAATGACATGACCAAATTTCTTTAATAAATATGCAGTGTTAGTAAGTTTAATGACAAATAGTTTGATATATTTCAATTTCATTAGTAGGAACAGGTAAAAAGATTTACTATTATTAAGGGAACGTTATTTAAGTAATTATCAAAAGAATTCTGACATATGCTTTATATTATTTGTATTCTGTTACAGTAGACAAAAACAATATTAGATGTACTAATTTTTAGAATGAAACACGTGCAGGAAAGCATGATGCTGAGCTTACGTTTGCATGATGAAATTTGGAAATCTACTTTAACAAAAGCGTTTAGTGTAATTATGTAAAGGTTTTGTTACATTATTCACATCCAGAATAGAAATTAAAAAATGGAAAATTAGTTATAATATCATATTGTACATAAGATTACAAATAATCATAATTAAACATAGAAAGCAATCCATTATTTGCATTTAACATATTCTGGAAGTAGGTGATCAGCACAGATCTAACGACATTATTTCCCACCATATCTCTATCCCTCCTCATCAGCGGGAAATACTATATTTACCGCCAATTCAGCTTCTGGATCTTACATGATCGACAAGCTCCAAAAGATCCTCATCATCGCTTAATCCTCCTAAATACTCCATTTTCGGAAATGATATTATAACAATAATATGCTCAAATATTTTAGACAATTTGTGACAGCTATGATGACAGCTGAACTGGTCTTAAACCTTCCTTGAACGGTCACTGCGCACCGTTCAACAGATCTTAACGCTGAACTTGCTTCGCATAATGCAATTTTTTCAGTAACCTAAGTTCAAAGTTGATCTTTCGTTGAACGGCCTTCCTACAATTGTCCCTAAAAGTACTAAGTTTGTTGGTTCCTCTTATTATGTGATTAAAATGTGTAGCGCTCCCATCGGAGTGCAATGTTGTTATTTATTTTTAACACAATAAATAACTGAATAAATAAATTTAAATGTTATATACATTAAAAATAATTAAAAATAAAAAAAAAACATTTCAGCGCCTGGGGAATCTTCAGACACAAGGATCGGTAACGAGCCTATTAAGTGAAGGTTGCACTGTACATGCACTTCAATTTCGAGTGATTTCTTTTTTATAGCCTACAACAAGACCAAACCCACCTTTAATATAATTTCACCTTATGCATGGTATATTACATCTGTGCGATTTATTCGCGTGCTCAAGTATAGGCACTTGCATCCACCCAGCAAACCTCATAAATATGAAACACCCCATTCAATTTTACGGCCGCAGGTAAGTGGGACGAATGCGCTTTTGGAATGCGGGTACGCGTTATTGAATTGCATGCATCCGAACTAACGACAACTACTGCACCTACGTCGGGTAAAAGAATTCCATTCGTTCTTATTGCTCGAGAACCATCGATGGTTGCCGCAAGGATCGTTGTAGTGGGTATGAACGCCTGACTGCATGAAGTGAGGAATAACTCTTAAGCGAGCATGCAGTTCCTTCGGGAGATAGAAACTACACGTTGAACGTCATCTATCGATGCTTTTACGGCAAATAAACAAACGATTCAATGTCTAGTGGGGATATGGTGAATGACAGGAAAACGTTGGTTAAATATTTTTATGGTTTCCAAGTTCGTATTGTTGGTATATTTTGTCTGGACTGTTGCCCATTCCATGTCCATACGAAAGAAAAATAAAACAATTTAGTTGCAGTATTTTTTTTATTCTTACAAGAGGAAATAAAATAACTAGTTTAAGTAATATAGTACTGGACTGCATTTTGGTATAAAATGATCGGTGATAATAGCTTGAAAACAATTAGATGTAGAAGCAGTCATTAAGTAGTGAGATTGGCTTTACGAAGGCCCTGAGTACTATATTTCTGAGAAAATTTCGTGCGTGTGCGTCCATCTGATGTTCTTTCATTCAACACTTCACTTATGAAAAGCTCAATAATTACAATTCACCCTAAACCTCGTGCTCCATCTAAAGGTAAAAAGTATATATAACAAGTCAAAATAAACTAAAGTAAAATTGCCATTGCGCATGCAAAAATAAAATAAAATGAAACAAAGAACATGATGAAAATAAACAGTAAATACTATAATGAAACTAAAATTAAAAAATCTAAATAACTACGCTAATATGAAGAAAAATTCCAGAAAACAACTACTAATTAAAGAAAGAAGAATACAAAAGGAAACTAAACAGTAAACATCCATATTAAAAAAATTAAATCTTTAACTGAAAGTATTCTTCTACAGAGTAAAAATTATGAAATTGAAGAAATTGCTGCAGACAATTCCCAAAACTGCTCATTGTGCTTTTCTCTCTAATTTCGCGGGGTAAATGATTGAAAACTTTAAACTCGCATGCTCTCCACACCTAAACTGGTGTAACGGACGCGGGTTATTTATCTGGAAATTTTGGGGTGGTCAGCCTAAATACTCTCCCGAATTTTCTTTACACTGAACCAACGGATCCACCCCGTTTTACAGATAACCCAATCTACTCTTTTGATCGACGAGCCACCGCTGTTTTCTTTTTGTTTGGTAGCGATTGGTTTAAGAAGATGTAGCCAAAGATATTTTACAACGGTGTCTTTTTCTGAATCGGTCGAAGTAGGGCCGTTAATTTGCCTGAAGGTTGTCAACTTTTCCACCTCGTCGTCTTTTTCTACTTAAGACTTTCTCTCCGGAAATGTTACTGAGGGTACAAAATGAACTTAAAATTTAGTGAAATAACAGAGTTGGTAATTTTAACAAATATGTATATTGAATAAACGAAACGACTAGTAACAAAATAACAAGATAACAAATTAAATAGTATGGAAAAAATAACAAATCAAAATGTTAAGATATCAAATTAGATAAAATATCAAGTAAAAATTATATTGAAAGAATATTTTAAAATTTTATAATCACGTTGAACATAAACACAGTGTAATTTTTACTATACAAAATTATTTAATAAAGGAGAGAGAGAGAGAGAGAGAGAGAGAACGAGTTACGGTTTTCACGTAATTGCATTGATTAGTTTTTAAGCAAAATTTTAGGACATCTTACCGACCGATGTGGGTAATTTAATCTTCCCGTAATCCAAAATATTAAAGGCACAATAGTTTTATACAATACATACAAAAAAAGGGTTTGTTCGAACGATTTTAACACAAAATCAGAAACACTTCCGTTCACGAGTTTACGAACTTGGGAAAATTTTAGAATTTTATTTAGAAGAAGATTGAATTTCACTTTCATTTTAGGTGCGCCCGGTTACGGAAAGGGTCGCGAGCTTGATTTTCTGAAGCTGATTCGGTTTCCGCGAACTAATTAATTCAAAATAGCAATGTAAAGAATTTTTATAAACTAACTCGTTCCATTTCTCTCTATAAGAGGGCGCAAGAATGGCGGTTGGCGTTGTTTTTTTGAACTTCAAATGCCCTTCTGGAAAATATTGTGGGATTCAATAATCAGCAATCGTAACATACAATAGACAAAGAAGCAGATAAAATTAAAATAGATACCGTATTATTTTAATTATGCGAGACTTTAAAAAAAATTTCCTGTGGTGAACACGCTGTTACAGCATATGTCACATTATTTATCAACAGTTTAATAACAAAATCAATGTAAATACTTTAAATTATACCAAATGGAATTTCGAATTCTTACACTGGTTATGTGAAGACTATAATCAATAGGATGCAAATTGTCTCTATTTCTCGTTTGATGGTTATGACATTAATTATTACATGTGAAATGTTTGTAAAAATACATCGTCAGGTCGAAAATATATATGCAGGACACAGATAAAAAGTTTAACCTACGAAATATAGGTCTACAAGACTATGTAAAATAACATAATAGATTTAGCAACTGTTTTTTGTGCCACAAAAACTATATGAGCTGCTGCAGATGAGCCCCATAAGAGTATACCGTACTGCAGTCTGGAGTCAATTTCTGCATAGTAAACTGATCGAAGGCATTCCACCTGTGTCCTCAAGCAACGAAACATGTAACATTTGCTAGATAAATTGGTCGCTAATTATACGCAGTGTTCATTCCATACTAAATTGGGCTCTAGAATGACATCCAGAAACTTTAATGAAGTATGCTATTTTCTTATGATTATTGATAAAAAAAAAACAAAATATAGCAAATCGGTCATATCAGTTGTTATTATGTACGCGCCCATGGAAGGACTTTAGTTATCTCCCGGCATTTGCCAAGGATCAAGGGAAAACCATGGAAAAGTCTTACTCTGGAAGCAGCACCTAGAAAGTAGTACCAAATCTTGTTATTAACAGCCAGCAAATTATTATTATTATTAACGGCGTGTCGGCGGCTTCAGGTAGCTACTCTGTTCATTGCAGATCATAATTAAATTGAAACGGCAAAAGGATGGACCGGTAATGATCTAGAAGCAAACAAAACAACAGCAGTACCTATTTTAATATTAACAATAACTTAATTCTAATTATTTTAATCAATAGTAATTAAACTAAACGTTATATTTTAAATATTCATTATACATAGATACTTCTGCAATGTGCTGCTAACTATCTATATATCATATAATAACCTATCTAATTCTTTAACAGCATTACTAAAACGTTCCAATCATTCAACCGACTCGTTATCTCTAACCCTCCCTCTAATGCCTTAACTTCTGTACGCGACCGCCACCCATCAGTGAGTGGACATTCAAATAAGAAGAATAAGACATGCTCTACTGTATCTACCGCACCACATTCACAATGCGAATCAAAAAATGCAAAATCGTAAAAATTTCTAAACCTTTTCAAAAGTGCTTTTAAATTTGTTATAACTTATACTTTTTAATTCTGCGGGATGAATTCGTATTTACTCTCCTATCTAAATCGCCAGGTTCTTCCTGTTGCTCTTCCTACAAAAATTAAGTTCCCCAAATGTAAAGTTACCGGTAATGTACCCGAAATAACGCACGCCGCTTCTACTGAAATAGATAAATGCACGTTCGTGAGCCTAATCGTTAATAATCTTTACGCCGCGATTGTTTTTGTTTCTTTAATTTTACGCGCGTCTGCACATATCGCCATGATGTACCACATTACCGATTCTCTAGTTCTCTCTTCTAGTGACAATATAGGGTATACTATTATTAAATGTTCTGTAATAGTTTAAATACAAACATATTGTGTACTCTAAACTGTTGTAATAAAAAAATCCCGTCCGCATGCCATCTGGCATTAGAGAGAACATACTTAAGATTTAAAAGTACTAAAATACATGACACAGGGGTGAATAAAAGAGGATTTAAATAATTTAAATAGGGCATTGTATTTTAAAATTATTTTAAATCCTCTTTTAGTCACCCCTGTGTCATCTATTTTATTACTATTAAATCTTAAGTATGTTCTCTCTAATGCCAGATGGTATGCGAAGGGGAATTTTTTACTACAACAGCCTAGAGGACGCTTCGACATTCAAAAAAATTACGAATAGGCATCGCTCTTTATCTTTAGTATAGCCGAGGGTGCTAAAGGATGCTATGGTTCAGTGTTCTCTTCTCGTATATTTAATGTTAAAGTACTTAAATCAAGTGAAATTGTGCGCGTGAGACTCTTACAAGTCAAGTATCAATACTATTAAACGACTTTGTAAGATAAGAAAAACCTTTGAGTTGAAACAAATGAGATTTTATTCTAAAATGTGATTCGAAATAAATAGCAGTGTAAACAACACAAATAAAAATATATTTATCTCGGTAAGTAGCATAAGTTCGCTTACTTAATAACAATTACGTTTTTAATCAGTGTTTCCACGTTTTGCATATAGTTTAATCATAGAATTATAATACATTTAATTCAAAATTTCAAAATCCTCGCGTTTTTCAAATTTTGTTTCTGTGTGATTTTATGGTCGAATGACGGGTAGATATCGGCATTTGCAATATTTGATAGTAAAAATTAAAATTCGAAATGCCATCATATATATTTTTTTCCACCGGTGCTTGCAAAATGGTTAGCGGTCGTATATAAAATTTTCTAAACTAAAATAAAAAAAAATCATACATTTAGTTGTAGGTTCATACGGACACAGAATACCTTTCGAGCTAAATAACGGCACGCATGAGTCATTAGCCTGCAATAGGACATCGAATGGGAGCCCCGAGTACTTCAAATTACGTAGACTAACTCAGGATAACCGTTTTGGAGAAAAATCACCCAACAGTTATGTGGGTAAATTGTGGGTAAAATTAATATAATTAATTTTGTTTTAATCAATAGGATTAATATCAGAAAAATTTATAAAAATTGCTTGAGACACCTCTCTCACGGAGGTTGGTTAGTGTATGATTTGAATTAAAAAAATTTAACAGACATAGACTACGATCGTCTTCGCAAGAGCGCAATTGTCTCATTTATAATATGAGAATACCTTTCTGATTAATTGAAACTATAAAACGTTTAAACTAAATTCAAATAAATAAAAACTGCAAAGTTATGGAATCACCTTATATTAATTATAAAACAAAGGTAGGTGTGTGTACATATAAAAAAAAACCTTTGAAAAATTACAATACATATTACTATATTTAATTAACAATTTAAAAATATTAATTGTAGAGGTGCCCCATCCAAGACTGGGTCATTGATTTCAGCTCTATTTTTGATTTTAGGAAAAAACGGAAACGTAAATAACACCATTCTTATTACAGATAGACAAAATGTGCTATGCCTTTGCGGGTATGAATAAATATTATTTAAATAAATGTTTTTTTTTAAGTAAATTGTTAACTTATCTTTTATCTTTTATCTCAGGATCTTGACTGGGTTCGTGTCCCTTTAGGGAAGGTGGGTTGAACAACGCAATACAACAACAGTTAAAATAATATAACAGATAAGATTAAATTTTATTGAATGTAGGAAACAAATAAATGTAAATAAATGAAACCTATGTATTATTTAATTAAGTAGAGAATGGATAATAGATTACGGTTAATGCAAAATTTAATTGAAATGAAAATTTCACACGTTCGATCTATTTCAAAGTATCCAATTAAGAAATATTAATTTATTTGTGACGATTTCTATAATTCCTAGATCAATCTACTTTCCTGTAGATGGCGCTGTTTCCGAATTTACACTAATTCTTTAGGCACTTTGTTGAAGTTAATTTAAATGGAAGCGTTAAATGGTTTGGAAGGATTAATGATAAATATTTTTAAAACTCAAATGTTTGTTAAAATTAAAATTTGTATCGACGATTTTACAAATGAACCAACATCTAATTTATCGACCTAAATCTCGATTCTTACATTGACAGTGAGTGAATAAAATATNACCTATCTAATTCTTTAACAGCATTACTAAAACGTTCCAATCATTCAACCGACTCGTTATCTCTAACCCTCCCTCTAATGCCTTAACTTCTGTACGCGACCGCCACCCATCAGTGAGTGGACATTCAAATAAGAAGAATAAGACATGCTCTACTGTATCTACCGCACCACATTCACAATGCGAATCAAAAAATGCAAAATCGTAAAAATTTCTAAACCTTTTCAAAAGTGCTTTTAAATTTGTTATAACTTATACTTTTTAATTCTGCGGGATGAATTCGTATTTACTCTCCTATCTAAATCGCCAGGTTCTTCCTGTTGCTCTTCCTACAAAAATTAAGTTCCCCAAATGTAAAGTTACCGGTAATGTACCCAAATAACGCACGCCGCTTCTACTGAAATAGATAAATGCACGTTCGTGAGCCTAATCGTTAATAATCTTTACGCCGCGATTGTTTTTGTTTCTTTAATTTTACGCGCGTCTGCACATATCGCCATGATGTACCACATTACCGATTCTCTAGTTTCTCTCTCTAGTGACAATATAGGGTATACTATTATTAAATGTTCTGTAATAGTTTAAATACAAACATATTGTGTTACTCTAAACTGTTGTAATAAAAAAATCCCGTCCGCATGCCATCTGGCATTAGAGAGAACATACTTAAGATTTAAAAGTACTAAAATACATGACACAGGGGTGAATAAAAGAGGATTTAAATAATTTAAATAGGGCATTGTATTTTAAAATTATTTTAAATCCTCTTTTAGTCACCCCTGTGTCATCTATTTTATTACTATTAAATCTTAAGTATGTTCTCTCTAATGCCAGATGGTATGCGAAGGGGAATTTTTTACTACAACAGCCTAGAGGACGCTTCGACATTCAAAAAAATTACGAATAGGCATCGCTCTTTATCTTTAGTATAGCCGAGGGTGCTAAAGGATGCTATGGTTCAGTGTTCTCTTCTCGTATATTTATGTTAAAGTACTTAAATCAAGTGAAATTGTGCGCGTGAGACTCTTACAAGTCAAGTATCAATACTATTAAACGACTTTGTAAGATAAGAAAAACCTTTGAGTTGAAACAAATGAGATTTTATTCTAAAATGTGATTCGAAATAAATAGCAGTGTAAAACAACACAAATAAAAATATATTTATCTCGGGTAAGTAGCATAAGTTCGCTTACTTAATAACAATTACGTTTTTAATCAGTGTTTCCACGTTTTGCATATAGTTTAATCATAGAATTATAATACATTTAATTCAAAATTTCAAAATCCTCGCGTTTTTCAAATTTTGTTTCTGTGTGATTTTATGGTCGAATGACGGGTAGATATCGGCATTTGCAATATTTGATAGTAAAAATTAAAATTCGAAATGCCATCATATATATTTTTTTCCACCGGTGCTTGCAAAATGGTTAGCGGTCGTATATAAAATTTTCTAAACTAAAATAAAAAAAAATCATACATTTAGTTGTAGGTTCATACGGACACAGAATACCTTTCGAGCTAAATAACGGCACGCATGAGTCATTAGCCTGCAATAGGACATCGAATGGGAGCCCCGAGTACTTCAAATTACGTAGACTAACTCAGGATAACCGTTTTGGAGAAAAATCACCCAACAGTTATGTGGGTAAATTGTGGGTAAAATTAATATAATTAATTTTGTTTTAATCAATAGGATTAATATCAGAAAAATTTATAAAAATTGCTTGAGACACCTCTCTCACGGAGGTTGGTTAGTGTATGATTTGAATTAAAAAAATTTAACAGACATAGACTACGATCGTCTTCGCAAGAGCGCAATTGTCTCATTTATAATATGAGAATACCTTTCTGATTAATTGAAACTATAAAACGTTTAAACTAAATTCAAATAAATAAAAACTGCAAAGTTATGGAATCACCTTATATTAATTATAAAACAAAGGTAGGTGTGTGTACATATAAAAAAAAACCTTTGAAAAATTACAATACATATTACTATATTTAATTAACAATTTAAAAATATTAATTGTAGAGGTGCCCCATCCAAGACTGGGTCATTGATTTCAGCTCTATTTTTGATTTTAGGAAAAAACGGAAACGTAAATAACACCATTCTTATTACAGATAGACAAAATGTGCTATGCCTTTGCGGGTATGAATAAATATTATTTAAATAAATGTTTTTTTTAAGTAAATTGTTAACTTATCTTTTATCTCTTATCTCAGGATCTTGACTGGGTTCGTGTCCCTTTAGGGAAGGTGGGTTGAACAACGCAATACAACAACAGTTAAAATAATATAACAGATAAGATTAAATTTTATTGAATGTAGGAAACAAATAAATGTAAATAAATGAAACCTATGTATTATTTAATTAAGTAGAGAATGGATAATAGATTACGGTTAATGCAAAATTTAATTGAAATGAAAATTTCACACGTTCGATCTATTTCAAAGTATCCAATTAAGAAATATTAATTTATTTGTGACGATTTCTATAATTCCTAGATCAATCTACTTTCCTGTAGATGGCGCTGTTTCCGAATTTATACTAATTCTTTAGGCACTTTGTTGAAGTTAATTTAAATGGAAGCGTTAAATGGTTTTGGAAGGATTAATGATAAATATTTTTAAAACTCAAATGTTTGTTAAAATTAAAATTTGTATCGACGATTTTACAAATGAACCAACATCTAATTTATCGACCTAAATCTCGATTCTTACATTGACAGTGAGTGAATAAAATATCGGTCGGTGAAATTTATCGATGATCGAAATATAAATGTTCCGTAGCGCTTATTATATGTGGAATGGACTAACCTTTTTCTCTTTGGATCCCGTGTGTCTGGACAGGCGGAGGAATTGGATTGTGTCGTTTGGTTAGGTGAATTTTAGGGAATTCTTCCGGATTTTGGGATTTCGTTCTTCTTTAGGTTGAGGTAAGGACTCTTACTTTAATCAGCGGTTGGTGAATATCAAACTTAACTGTTTTCTTATTTCAGGATAAAAAAAATTAGAAATTATTAAAAAAATTAAGTGAGGATAGAGTTTACTTAAATTGGCGGTAAGCGACGCGTGTTACCCGCTTAACGACCAAAAGCTAATTGAATTCCTGGTTACTATGGAAATTGACTTCGATTTTGCAAAATGCTATGCTCTGGTTGGTTGAAATTTTCGCGTCTTTTCAAAATAAAAGAACAGCGTTTTGAATTTGAAAATTGGAAGAAATATCTTGAAAATTCATTTTTGAATAAGATTTTCATTATCAAATTGGTTTTCTACAGGTAAAATTATGTATGGGTGCTGAATTTCGTAAATTAATAATCTGTTTTTAGAGACCTGTCAGTGATGTTTTAAAAATGCAAAGTTCTAATTTAAAAGGAATTATATGGATAAAATACTATTACAAACTTTCTCTTGATCACCTGAGGATCTGTTAATGCCATCTCAATCGCTCTGTAAATTGTTTTCCGTAAAGATATCGCGTACGTGCACTTTCTAAGATGGTTGATAAGAAATGTAAAATTTTCACTTTTTATAGAGATGTTATACAATAATGGATTTACAATACATGATTGGTGATTTGTAAGCTTCGAGATTCTGGTATCGATAAGTATGGTATGTCCGAGAAGAAAAATTCCTTCTAGCATGCTTCCGATGACAATGACATAAAGCTTGGTCAAAAGGCTCTTGAAATGAATCTTATTGATTTCCAAAGTGAGTAATTTGTGAATTTCTGTAACATTAGTGCCGATTTTTAACTGAAGATCTAAAAAAATTAATAATTGATTACTGAGTGCTCGGTATGTTAAAAATTTGAACGATGTCGCATGAATGTCTGTGTTAAGAATGTCTTAGATCTCCTGATCGGTTTCAGGCGTTCATAACGACCCTGTGGCTGGTGAATAATAAGAGTACGTATGGCTGGCCGTCGACACAATACAATCGATCTGTGTGTGTGTGAAGTGATTGTTACCTAAATTTCCGGCACCGAAAGTGACGGTCGAGTACCGTGAAAAATAAAACTCAAAATAAAAAGACAAAAGGTGATGCACTTCCGTTTTACAAACCTTCGAAGA
This sequence comes from Protaetia brevitarsis, assembly GCA_004143645.1. Classification (NCBI taxonomy): domain Eukaryota; kingdom Metazoa; phylum Arthropoda; class Insecta; order Coleoptera; family Scarabaeidae; genus Protaetia; species Protaetia brevitarsis. Next base: position 2,212,123 of record RXPK01000067.1, on the reverse strand, counting down.
AGTGGGTGGATAGTCGGCAATCATGCAGGGTGCCAGCCGGCTCGTCGGCGAGGGAGTGGGTTGAAAGAACTACAAACCCAAGATGGAAAATAAATATCGGCGCCACCAGCTTAAGAATTACTTACCCTGTCATGCCCCCTGATAAGCAGGAATTCAAGATTTTAAATAAACGTCGAGGGGTAAAACGGTTTGCAAATAAACTCATACACAAAAAAAATAAAAGAATGAATTCACAGATAAAACAGTTAAACTTTTATTAATAAAAATGGTTAATAAAAAAATGTTGGTATTAATGACATAAAAAAATTTAAATAATAAATCTGATACTCTCTATCAGTAAACGTTAGTAACGAGTGTCAAAAAAAAAGAATAATAAAATATGACGTAAAATTCAAGACAATAAATATGATACTCTGTATCAGTAAACTTTAATAAAAACGATAAAAATAAGAATGAAATATTGACATAAAATTCAAGAAAATAACTATGATACTCTGTATCAGTAAATGTTAATAAAGACACCAAAAAAAAGAGGAATAAAATAATGTAAAACTATAACAGAAAATCCTGCGGTAGGATTTGAACACCGAACGCTTTGGCCAACGCAATAAGTTTACACAAGTTGTATAAAGAAAATTCTTAAGCTAAAAGTTAATTTTAAATTTAAGAAAAGTTTTACAGCACAGAAAAAAAACTATTAAAATAAAACTAAATATTTGTCTTGAATATACTGGTGGTGAGTGAACCACCCTGTATATTACAGCTCGATATTTAATCGGTGGTTTTAAATATATCTTGAAGTCGTTAAAAAAATGAAAAGCTATCTGAATATTAAAGTTAACTATTTTTCTGAACTAAATGATACCCTCCGATCCTTGGTATAACATAAAAAATTACAGTACCGTTGAATAAAAAAATTAAAAAGTGATCGGGGTTGGTTATTTACTAAAAACAAATTTTTAAACGTAGACAAAATTTTCAAATAAAAAAAAAGAAAACGTGCAAACTTAGCTCTTAGTTCTCAAACAGCTAGTATGGCTTTGGAAATCCTCTCCGATCCAAACAGATCGTAGCCTCTGGGCTGACTTTGGTAATGCCAAAGCAGATGGTCCGCTTAATTCAAAGGAAGTAGGATTCTCCAAAAGGACTTAAAAAGGTCGGAGAAGTTCTCAGCCGCACGGATGTTCAAAAATCTCCCACAAACCGAAGATACCAAAATTCAAAGAAATAAGGGGTATTGAAAAAAAAACCTCCTTAAAATAACGAGGTTTTACAACGAAGAGAAGAAATAGACAAGGTGGCGTTGCAGAAGCGTGGTTCTCAAATTAAATCCTCAATTATCGGGTCCATCAGTCGTGATATTCACAAAAATTCCACACCAAACACAAGCGGATACACGGCCAATGATTCTTTCTGCAAACTTCCAATAAAAATCCACAGATATGTAAAAATATCCAAGTTTCCAAAAATAGGAAGAAAAACTCGTGAGAACGCCTCTAAACAACAACCCAGAATGGCCAGCAAGCCGGAAGAAAGCGGAAGCAAGAATATGTCACAACCAATCAGAAAACAGATAGATGAAATAAAAAAAAGAAAACGGACATAGAGCTGCCCTCTGACGTCGAAAAGATGTAAACACAAAATAACACAGATCTGAATAGACGATCAATTGGCAAATCGAATCGAAGCATAGAATCGATAATGCCGGGATGTGCATATCAGACAGACCTTAACCTTACTAGAAGTGAAACGTCAAAACATGAATTGAAGGAAGTTACTAAAATTGAAAGAAATTAAACGAAAATCTAAGACCGTATTAAGTATAAGGAAATTAACTGTAAATAAATGAGACTAAGAGATCTAAATTCTAGCTAGACCGCACTAACATGGGGAAGAAAACACAATTTGAAAGCCAAAAATTAAACGATAAGGTTAACGTTGGGGAATTACAAGACGTAGGAGCATCTCTGAAAGTAAAATAAGCTAGAAGACGGACATAGGGGAAAACAGGGTTACAAAAGCTTCTCGAGAAGACTAGCGGAGAACTAAATCAAGGTAAGCGAGCAAAAAAAACCGTAACATGTTTTTAAATTAGGGTTGTTTTTGACCCCTTACAATATGGTACCTTATATAATGTGATATTATTTTTCTTCCAAGAATTTAAAAATGAAATAATACATATATAGGTTGTTCCATTTAAAATAACGGAGTAAGTATGCGTTTACCTACTTCTAGAACAGCCCGTATAGTCAAAAATATTTTTAGATTATACAGCATTTAATTCTGCAAAACTTTGAAACTTTGTAAACCCAGACTGCGGTGATACACTCTGTACAGTGGGCATGCAACCCTGTATACACGTTAATTTTGGACACAACCGCATCTCAGTAATTTTTGCTATCTTGTAATGTTGATATATCAATGAAATTGTATTATAAATACTTATAAAGTCTTATTACACTAAATTTAAGTAAAATAAATACACTGTTATAAATATTTGATATTAAAATTATAATATCTGATAGGTGTCTTTGTACTGATCCGCTTTACTTTCTGAAGGGAAAATTACGAAGGAAAATGCCATTGAAGGAGTTGCCTAATGCAGAGATCTTCTACCCCATCTGGTCGTCTGGTTGTTTATTGTGACATTTTATAACCTTTTTATTATCTTTAAAATACATAAAACAGTTTAAACCATGATAATATGTATATTGTTATTATTATAACGCGTATGCAAAGTATCCGCTGAGCTGTAATCGCTAACGTGAAAACGCCAACTCTAATACTCCATCTGTACATTTGTTCAATCAATCCACACGGTAGTAATTGCCCCCATAAATCTATTATGCATATCGTGATTAAACAAACTCTATTTTTCACGATAATTGTAACGAAATGCCCGTCAAAAATCTATTATTTTTTCTTCATTTCGATATAATTTAATACTCTTCGGAATTAACCGGTGACAATGTTATCATTTTTTAAATTATTCTCTTCAATAGGAATATAATCCCTCAGGTATTAAATCCAATGTCTATTAAGCGCTGGCATTAATTGAACCATGTGAAATAAACAGCATTTTTGATGTAGTCTAATCCAGAGATAAACAAATGCATACGTGTACACACGAATAAAACTGGTTGCGGATTTTAGTTCAGCTTTGGTTATAAATTATTCCACAAGTTTTCATACGGAATTTAAAATAGGCTCTTCTTTAATCCATTACTCTTTAGTACAGCTATGTGCGAAATGGAATGTGTTAATGTAACGGTCAAAATCGTTAATAATGCAAATTAAAAAAGCTTTTTGAGTTATTAGTACTATTTGGTAATTGTTACAGAATGGCGTTTGTCAGTTTTTTGCTTGTACCATATTCCAACATGCGTCATTTCCGACCAAGCACTTTTCTCGCTGTGGGAACCGTCTGATCTAGAGTCTCCGCAAACACTGCAGCCTCTTGGTTTTTTGTATTTATTTTCCCATTTCTGTACTTGTCTGTAGCTGGTTGATCGAAATAATCTTCTAAGTTCATTTTTAACTTGCCAAAAATTGCCGGCCTTTTTACACATTTATATAAAATGTTTTAGGTATTTACGGTACAATTTCTTATTAGGAGGCATGTTACGGTGCGAAGATGATTCCTACTGAGCTACAGTAGTTCTTCGGTTTTCTTTTTTGGTAGTCCTTTAATAAAGGTCTTTCCATGCATTTGCCTGGTCGCATCATTCCAGTGTTCTTTATTGTACATATGTTTTCCGAATGTCCGGGCACCCATAGTAGAGTGATTTTATTGCGGTCTGTCTGCCTATTCAATTCTCGAATATTTTCCTAGTGGAAGGGTAATTATTGTGTTCTCACCTGACTGTAGATTCCAGCTTCAGTCCCGTTTTAGTATTCAATTTCGTCTGTAAGCCAGATAAATTCCCTGAACTTATTTCTGTAGTTATATTGATTCCGTCTTATCCGATCTGTGATTTCTACCTCGAAATTTCTGCTAAACAGACTTGTCAAAATCGTGTGGTCTGATCCCATTTCTGAAAGGTTGCCTTCCACATGATGGGCAATATCGCATCCCAATCCTGCTTATCTGCCACTTGATAGCTCTTGCAACTTGAGATGTCTTATTTTTGTTATTACCGAATGGAGAGGATGAAGGTTTGAGAGGGATTCCATTGCTGCTTCAGTAGTAGTCCTCATTCATCAGCTCATGTGTGATGCATATCCAATATATTTATATTAAATTTAACTCCCAACTTTTCCGTAGGCTCTCCTAACGGTCATGAGTATTGCCTTTGCCTCGGATTTAATCCATTGGATCTGTCGATTCCAAGTGAACTTCGAACCAAGAAAGACACCATGATATTTCACTTAATCTGAAATCTTTATTTCCTTTTTCCTTAGTTTTGAGAGTCCAAGACAAGTTCCTCCTTCTGAACATTATTCTGCTGGCCGTTTTGAAGAGATTGATATTTAGATATTTAGCTGAAGAGTCGTGGCTTAAGGCTCGTAAAGCGGTAAATGGTGTCGGCTGTGGCCATAGGAAGTAACCATTACACCACATGTCTATCGTTGCATGTTTTGTAAACGAGCTACACGTGGCCCTCCTGGGGACCAAGAGGATTAAGTTCCCGAAATTTTAATTTTTAAGTCAATTATTTTTATGTATTGCTTTATTTTTTTTTTGGCTTTATAAATACTTTATTTTTCAGATCTAAATTTTATCTCTGAAGACTAATTTAGGTGTGATCATTCATTTTCTAGCTGCCAGGTGGGACAACGGATGCATCAATCCATCTGTCAGGACATTTTGTAGCTACTTGCTGACGAATCGATCGCGATCAACGTGCAAATACTTTTTTTAAGTGTTCAAAATTGATTCATAACTAATTAATAAATATCTTTCTTTAAGTGGTAAATCAGTGATGAAATAGCTAGGTATATTGGAATTGCCTCATTACAGGAGTTGGTTCAGGAAAGCTAAATCGAACATACTTGAGGCTCTAATAAGCGTCAGGTGTATCAATAGCATCAGAATTCTTCATAGGAAATTTTCGTAAAAAAATTGTAAAAGTCATTCAAGTAAAAGTGACTTTAAATACTAAATAGGTATTACATATCGAAACGTTTTAGGTAAAAATTTAGGATGCGTGGCATAAAATTGTCAGAGCAGCTAACGAAACAATCGTCTGCGGTGGTGGCTACAAGAATAAGAATCCAGTTTAAACTTTCTAGCAGTTATTTGGCTTCTATTGTCTATCGGTGATCAGTCAACCAACTCAAATTGCAATAGAGACCATAATCAACATTAAAAGATCGCTATTCACCCTAGATGATTAACGACGGACAACATGCTACTAAAAATATAACATTCCGAAGAAAGATACATTTTTCTGGAACAATATTCATAAAAACGCCAGGTAAGCTTAAAATTTATTATAAAATATAGATAATAGTTTTTATAATCTTATAAATAGCATTTTGATGTAGTGTGGGTTATTATAATAGCTATAAATAACAATTTAATATTAGATATTTAAAAGATGCAACCAATCTTGCACGTTAAATTCTAATGACTTCTCTATGCTTTGAAACTGTTTTAATAGAGTGTTAAATTAACTGAATTAGGTTAAATATTAAAGGCTAACATCAACATCATAATCAGAGGTATGGAATAAAATTTAGAGTCATTCAAAACAGGTTTCTATGCCAATTGAAAAAGTAATTGAAAGTTGAAGCGCGTACTCGGTTGCCTACTTTACAACAGGCAAATTTTGAACTTGCTATGAAGAATGACTATAGAAATGAACCATCTTAGCAATAGGTGCTAAGTATAGCCTTAATTATAATGTAAACTTTATTTTCTATGTTAATTCAAGCTGACCTGGTATATTTTTATGTTTTTATTATATTTTGCTCGGAAAGATTTTTAATTCTTCGGGATGTATATTTGGTAACTTTTGCTGTATTCCCCTCAAACGAGAGTAAATAACGGTATCTTAATTTGAATAGATACCAGTAACTGACAACTGGTATCTATTCAAATTTAATGTTGGCTTGCCTGATAGCGATAACAATGGAAAGCTGATTACTGGTAATTTAGTTTAAATCCTCATTCTGCCTGTGGCCACGAAAGACGACGGTTGATATTGAACTCCTCTAACGATGTTTATGTCACACTATCAAAAATATCAAAGTTCCACGAAGTGTTTACCTAAAAAAGTATCGATATTACTCCTGAATAATTTAAATCCTTACTTTTACCTCTAAAATTGTCGAGAATTTCCTATAAAATTTCCTACGAAGAATCCCGGCCGGAATACCATAAAAGTCCAACGCAAAACCAATGTGCCATTGTTGTTGCGTGGATAATTCTGTTTATTTGCTTGTTCCAGTTTTCCAATTTTTGTGCAAGCATGGTGCAGTAGTAGTTATTGTTGACACCATTCTATTATTGCTATTATGAATTTTTGATTTTTTTTGACTACTTACTGTATCAATAACTGAAGATCGAATAAAAGCAAAGATACAAACCAAAATCTGTTGCGCTTATTGTTAGTGTGGGGGACAAAATCTTAGTGTCTTCCCTGGAAATATATACGTACTAAAAGTGATAAATTTACGTCAAATTAGTCACTCCTCGCACTCTTAAAGGAAATTTACGTAATCGTGGCATCTTACAGTTGCTAAGAAGAGCATTCTTTTTTGCTTACATAAATGATAAAAGTGTATTTTCCCAAGAGATAAGCAAGAAGAGGATGAAAAAGAATAAAAAACACATTCATACATTGTACATATGTATGTATGAGGCGTCCCAAATCTTCTGTGCGTTGTGTGTCTGTCTCTTCCGCTTCGGGAGATGAATTGAAATAAATTCACGATTCCCGCCGCACGGCTGTTTGTCCAAGAAAGGGAGACCGCTATTTTTTTCTCGGCCTGCTTACGTTTTGATTTTTGAGTAGAAAGGGCTCGGATTTATTGCGTTAGCAGATTAAAGAAAAGACCCGGGCGCCGTCTCTGGCGGTCGCGTGAAATAGGTCTGCCGTATGTCTCACGCAGACGTAAATTGTAAAAAGGGTATGTGTGTTTGGATGCCACGTATGGAATATTTTTGATTAATGGCGGTAGGTTGCCTCTCGTGTATTTAAAAGGGCACTGGAATGTGTTACGTATGTATTATTGTGCTAACACTGGTTGTGATTTATGAATAATGATGACGTAGATAAGTGCCTACTTACCCAGATTTGTTTTGATGAAGGGAGATATTCTGGAGAAATTAGCGCAGGAATACATTTATTATTTGCCAAACAATTGGAATTATAAGTGAAGGATGCCATCATATGTAAAAGGTGGTAAGTGTAACTTTCTAGCAAATGCCGGTTTTGAGCTAAATAGGTGGTGTGTGCTAACAATAAAGATCACAATCGTTTGATCTTTTGTTTGGGCTTGAAATTTAACAATTGTCAAATATTTATCACACAATTTAAAAAGTTCAAGGTGTTTTTTCAAATTTCAAACATCTTGCTTTGGTAATTTTCAAGGTTTTTCTTAATTTTTTTTTTCTAGGGGTATGAGATGATAAGATTATTCACACTGAGCGTTAAAACAGCTGCTACTAGCTCCCTCCAAGTACTGTATCTACCAAAAAAATATAGTACAATATTCCACATTAATAATTAACAAATTTAATTTTTGCCTATATTCTAAAATTTTATACGTTTTTATATAGAGAATGTTGTACGTTCGGACAATATTTTACACGTGGGTCTAAAAACCGCCCTTTATTTTGTTTTTCAATTTTTATTTCTTTATTATTGTGATACCACCAAAAGGTTATCAAAATTTCCCAACAGTGTTAGAATTATAAAAATTGAAAAAAAAAAAAACATTGTTCCACTATGTAACCTCGTCCGAGTATCCAACTCCCCTATGTTTTACATTGGGACGAGGGCATGTTCATATCAGGACTTAATACAAGTGAAGTTATGTACAAAAAATAAATACAACTCGTCAATTGAGTTACAGAAAGAAATATGCGTGGTATGAAATATTTAAATCTTATTTTGATTTTATTAAATAAGGAAACTAAAAACTAAACTAAACTAAACTAAACTAAACTAAACTAAACTAAACAATTTAAAATTTAACAATTTTACGTTGAAAAGTTATAATGAAAACGCCATTGTTTGACAGCTCCTTCAGTTCCACCTGACGTTTTAAAGAAACAGGATGTTTAACGAGCATATTTTTTTTGCAAAACGAAGTCTTCGATTTTTTTTTCTGGAAACAGAAACTTGTCACCGGAAATCTTCCTTAAAAAATTAAAGAGAAATCCGTTTGATTCAATTTTCTCGACTTGACCAGCGTAATACTTTATTCTTTTATTTTAAAGGGTACCTAACAATTACAAAATCATTAGGACGTATTTCCAAATCCTGATTTATTTGAAATACATCGAAATAGTTAGAGCTATCACACAGTTCTTTTTCAGATATATCACTATCACTGGAGTCTTCAAATAATTTTTGCGTTTTTTATCTTCACTTTTGTGTTTTTTGAATCTCTTTCATTATTTTTTCCTCTTCTTTTCGTTTTTATTCGTAATATTTGAACTACAACGAATTCAGACTAAAACACAACTACAGACTTAAATAAAACACAAATGAATCTCAATAATTTTTATATTTTTAATCAAAACATACAATGTATTCGCAATAAAATACACCATATAGAAGAATTTTTAAATAAAGAACATTTTAAATATTCAGTACTAAGAATCACAGAACATTGGCTTAAACTAATTTGGACCATATTCAAATCAAGAATTATATATTAACTTCTACATGTTGTAGATCAGCAATCACACACGGCAGCTCCTGTAATTTTACTCGGGAGGATGTAGACGCACATGAGCTTTTACACCTGAAACACAAAAGCATAGAACTTGTAATAGAACGCTATGCAATTCTTCTTCCAACGCTGAAATTTATAGTATTAAACATATATAGACCATCCTTGGATGACTTCAATATATTTCTAGATACAATGGAAGACATACTATCCTGGTGCCAAAGAAGAAAAAGTTACTCAATTGTAGTTTGTGGAGACTTTAATTTGAAGAAAAGACAAAGCGCAGTGTTCTTAGAAGCCGTGACATAGCGAATACCAGACAACAATTACAAAATATAAATTGGAACTCACAATACCAACAAAATCCAAACAGCTGTTGCTTACTAATTTCGACTAAACATTGTTGAAAATTTTAACACTTTTTGACTAATTTAATAGTCAGGAGAGGTCCACACTGTTTTCGTGTTATTTTGTCGAGAACTATAGAAGTTTAAATTTGACGAACAAAGATAGTCAAGTATTGTCTATTTGCTAAAGGGTTATTTTGTCCAACTAACACGTGGAATTATGATATACTTCTAGTCACATTTTATTTGATCTAGACTAGACAAATTTACTAGCTGGTTTAACTAAATGAATGCGATCTATTGAATGATTTAACACCGTTTTCTAAACACAACGTCTTTTTAATATGCAACTCCTATTTCTTAGTGCTATAATATTCTCTTTTTAATACGTTTTCTCAATTATAAATATTTTCACTACTTTTTTCAACTAAACGTACTAATTTTAAAATGATTTTTTGAGAACCATTATAAAATTAAGTGAATGTTTATGCTATTTGATTCAAATCTGAACTAATTAGGTAATAGTTGTTCCCAATACATCTTTAAGATGTTGAAATTTTTTATGCCCACTGGAATTAACGTTTAATAACACAAGGTTACACTTTGCAGGTCAGTCACATTTGGTGGTTTGTTTGGATATGTTAATACGCAGAAACAAACTCGAAAACAGATACACGTGCAATGCAGGTGGTGCGTATGATGCAATACCGTATCAGATTAGGTGGGGTTTCTATATTTCTATCCGAGGGAAAAATTCTGATTGGTTGATGCTTCTGAATGTCTAGAGAAAACAGTAAATCCTCATATCTGAACAAAGAATTCACACCAAGTTCTAGTAATTTCTGTTCTACTAAACACATGTAGTCAATTCGTCTGGCAAAGTTTGTAAAAATCAACACTAAAATATTTGACTAGCGCAAAATTAACGCCAACACCGTAATATTTTCAACAGTGTAGTAAAAATCTATGAGAACACGTGTCCGTTGAGAGTTGAAATAAAAAAGAAAACTATTATACCATAGCTTAATCAAGAACTTAAAGACAAATGCCGTTTTAAGCGCCAATTGTATGAAGCAATGTTGAGCAAAAGAATCACAAGAGATCTGTACAAAGAGTATTGTGCACATCTAGACTCTCTAATAGATCAAAGTAAAAAATACTATAATACAAACTACATTATGAGATCTGAAACACAATTAAAGCAACATGGAAGCTAGTCAATAACATTACAAATCCTAATAGAAAAAAAGGAATAAACGTAAAGAATATGTGTCAAAATCTAAATAAAACTGAAAATGAAATCCTAAATGACTTTAACACATTTTATATAAGGATGGGTCAACAGACTGCTCAAAAATTTGGAAACAACGAACATATTTAACATAATTCAGTCATTAAAAGAAAAATCAGCTCTGGGACCAGAGCGATTGCCAACAAAACTATTAAAGAATTGTGCAAATATATTTTGTGCTCCAATAGCAAATATGATTAATATATGTTTTGCTACAGGAACGTTTCCCGATTTACTGAAACTGTCAATCATAAAACCTATTTATAAAAGTGGTGATGAATTAAAGATGGAAAATTATAGACCTATTGCTTTACTTTCGGTGATCGCAAAAACTGTAGAAAAAGCAATTTTGGTGAGACTAGTCAGGTTTGCGAAATCATCCAATTTATTAACACCCTCGCAAAATGATTACGTACAAGCTAAGAGCTGTCACATGTTCATCGATAGAGTGCTGCAGGCAATTGCTGAAAGAAAGAAGGTGGTGGGATTATTTTTAGATCTAGCAAAGGCATTTGATAGCGTGGATCACGTGACTCTGCTGAGAAAACTGGAAAGGATGGGTTACAGAGGAGTAACACATCGCCTATTAAAATCGTATCTAACAGGACGCAGGCAGTGCGTAGAACTAAACATCAATGGTCAAATACTACAATCGAATTGGTTGCAAAAAGAAAGGGGCGTCCCTCAAGGCTTGATATTGGGAGCATTCCTTTTTATTACATACACAAATGACCTACCTGAAATAACGAAACACTTTATCAATATGTATGCTGATGATACCTCTGTAGTTATTCCCGAACAGTGTAGTGAAACTCTAGAGAATGAAATGACGGGTGTTCACTACAATGAATGAATGGTTTTTAGAAAACAACCTATCGTTGAACATAAATAAAATTAAAATAATGCAATTTGTGCTAAAAAAAAACAGGATGAATTAACAATTCCCTTTCAAAACCATGTTTTTACATCAGAAAATAATGTCAAGTTTTTAGGATTACAAATCGACAGTGCACTAAATTGGAAGGAACATATTAACATACTTTCAAAAAAAATATCTGCAATGGTCTATACTCTCAAAAGGATCTCTTCCGAGGTACATATACAAGCGACTCTCGCGGCGCATCATTGTTTTGTCAAATCCAGGCTGTCCTATGGAATTATTTTCTGGGGTAACTCTACAGACTCGGATAGAATTTTTATACTACAAAAAGCCTGTTTAAGGAGCTTCTTTAATCTAAAAAAAAGTGAAACGTGTAAGAACATATTTAAACAAAATAATATACTTACGTTACCAGCACTGTATATATGTATATGAGTGTGCGTGTTTCGCAAAAAAAACATTATAACGAACTTTTTAAGCAAAAAGAACCACATCACAATTACAACATCCGCGAGTGCGAAAAATCGGTATTACGTTTACCACAAACAATCCACGCGAAAGTGCACAGAAACGTAGTTACACAAATATTAAAAATTTAGAACAATATTCTCGGAAAAACCGCATGGACAATTTTAAACATATGTATAAACAATATCTGGTTGAATTATGTCTGTATAAAGTTGAGGATTTCTTCACTAAGAATATTTAATTTATTGTTTTGATTTATATTTTATACTTATATACTTACAGAATTTATTTCTTTCGTTCCTTTTTTGACGTATTTCATACATTTGTATAATGAAATGAATAAAGTTTCTATTATTTTTCTCCGTACAGGTACTAATCGCCTCATCTGTTGAACAATTCCCTTATTATAGCGTTTGTTTTGGTAGGTTAATGCATGTCCAACGGGGTACTACTCACTCTTTGCACAGTAGGTCAGTATTTTATCGAATGATCTAGAACAGGGGTCGCCAAACTACGGCCCGCTGCGTATTCCAATTCGGCCCGCGCAAGTTGTAAGTACCAAGCGGTTAATTCAGCTATTGCCGATAGTTTTTCTCACCCACAATAAGGGTTTACGAAAATTATTATACCGGGAGGTATCTACATCTACTATTCACCGACTGATAGTCAACTGGTGTCGCAGTAAATGAGTCCGGTTAATTCATTTACTATGAATGCTTTCGGCGTACTTCACAATAAAATTTCTAACCTTATTTAGAATTAAATTTGAAATATTCATGAATAGATTTGCAATAAAGCTGAAGAAGTGTGCGCAAAGAAGAGGGTTTGCTTTTCTGTTGACCTCTCAGCTCAAGCAACTGTCAGATAAATTGAGACTATCACAATACGCTTCTTAATGGAGAAGGCAAAAAATTTCTAGTGGTTTTTGTTAGTTCTCGATGAGTCAACAGTAGTTGTTGATACTGCCCAAGTATTTTTGTTTTGTGCAAAGCTTTCATTAAGTCATTGCATAATTCATGAAACACCTCTATCTATTTTGCATTATTGAACCAGTTGTCGCAGTGGTTAACTTTATTGGCTTTCGGCGAGTTAACCATCGCCAGTTCGATGGTGCAATAGTGGAAAAGTTTTATTGAGATTTTTGGAACTCAGAGAAATTATTAATATTTTTTTAAATGAGAAAGAATTTCTACAATCGTTCCGTCCATTAATAGTAATTATTGCTTTTGTTTCTTATGCCCTCTCAACTGAAATTTCGTCCCTTCAAATTATTTTAAATAAAAAGATACTAACATTCGTTGAAGTATTACAAAAAAATATGTCGCAATTCATTTCTTGTGATCTAGATTGGATTAGAATTCCTAAAAATGGATCCTCTTTTACTTCAAAATTTTTCAGATGTTTTCAAGGTGCCCAAATCTTCAGAAGTAGCAGGTATTGAACTACTGAGATGTGTTTCCAAATGCCCTAAAATAGTGGAATCTTATTTTTCTTGGTTTTCTTCATAACACTACTATAGGTTTGTCTTTTTTGTCTTTTTTAGTAATAAATTTTTGGTTTATTGCGTAGTACTTGATTGTTTTATCAATCGTTTATTCCAGCATCTTGTTTTCCTATTTCTTCCAATGTTACTCTTAAATATTTAAATTTCTTATTTGCTCTATTTTAGTATCATTTATTTCAATTTCAGTTTCAACATTCAGTTTCCCTAGGATTTTAGCTTTTTCTATGTTTATTGTCATGCCCTCTTCTTCTATGTTTCCTTTCCATATGTTCAATTTTTCTTTGTTTTCACTGTTTGTTATTATTACCACATCGTATGCAAAGATTCTATTATGTAGCTATTTCAATCTTCTGCAAATTCTTATATCACACAAACACTTTACTAACTTTTTGTTCGCATTTTGCCTCATTTTGCAAAATGCGAACCAGATGAAGATAAACTTTTAATATTCAATATTTACTGTTTGGTTTATATATTGCGTACTTTTCTAGGTACTAACATATAGAAAGCAATGATTATTCTAATGTACCCTAGCAATAATAATAATTATTGTAATGTTATTTATAATCCACCAGGTAAAAATTATTTGACCATTTGGAAAAGTTAATAAATAATAGAATAATTTAAAATAAAACCACTGAAGCCTATAGGGAATGTTGCAGAAAAATATAAGAATATACAGGGTGTTTTTGAAAAAAAAAGTTTTGTAACTTCAAGATGCTTTGACAATAAAACACAGAGGAACACAATAAAAAATATACACGTTAGAGTTTACAACCTGGCCCGCTGAACTTCATTTTCATTACGATTTGGCCCTGTCCTAAAAAAGTTTGCCGACCCCTGATCTAGAATATCGACCGGATGTGGCGGTAGGCAGGATTTTACGTTTTCAACGCATTTTCAACGTGTCACGTCTTCCTTCAAAAGATTTTTACCGGAACATGCACGGTAAGTTCATACGTACAATTTCACAATCTTTATACATTTATGCGTATCACCGCCGAATTCTACGAAGGAAAGTGTTTGATTTTTAAAATGGCGATTTAGATTCTGTGCAGTGATGCTGAAATTGTTGAAATAAACTTTAGTCACCAGTAGGGACTAAAATATATTCTCTGCCTCTGTCAAATATGCTCTCTTGAATAGGCTCACCAGATTCCCATGCAGGCAAACGGCATAAGTGGGGAATTGCACACCACGAATATGTAGTACGAAAGAAGGCATTGATATAAACTCGCTAAAAGTTAATACGCGCGTAGGCAAAACAATAAAATAAGTAAATAAATTAATAAAAGCGGTGGTTGTGCTATCACTATAACTATAGCAAAATCAATTCAAGAAAACTGAAATTTATAAAGATTGTTATCCAAATTTTTGTCGCATTAGTGTAGCAGCAGCGGGTGTCGAGAAAATAATAGTGAGCGAGTGGTAAGCGAAACACCATTGACCCATCATTATACACTCCAAACGTTTGTATAATACGATTCAGGACGCCGTGTATGTTTATCTAAAAGTACGCGCAACGTTCCATAATGGATGTGGTATGATATCAGTATGTAATTCTTGTACTGCTTTGGTACACGCTGTAACGGGCGGTTTTAGCCCCCGCCATTTGCAACAATCTCGACGAAACGGATTCCGAATAGAATGACACGTGACAAGTAGGGGGAGATGAAGCAGACGCCAGCGTCGCCCGACATAGCAATTTCGATATTCAATTATGAGCTTTCCTACCTCGTGTCGTTTACTTATTTGTGCCCTTCATGCTTCGGTAATAGGACGCGACGTACGCCGTGCGAATCTGAGTGACACACATCACTGGCTACGCCCAGATTGATAAGTAAGCCTGTCGAAGTGAATTTGCTTCAAGGGTGACTGCGTCGAGGTGAATATACAAGGAAGCTACAGTAACGATTTTCCGCATACAATATCCTAAGAAACATGTTCCCTACAGATTTTAACTAAATTCTCTGAAGGAAATAACTGTTATATACATGGGCCTATCTGCTGTATAGAAAATTATTGACCAATATTTGCAGAGTTCAATATTAAAAATCATAGCAGAGCTGTGCCAAGTGCAGCTAATATATTATTGTGATTTCTGTTATTGATTTGCCCGGCTAATGTTTTTAAAGAATCAATAAGAATTTTCTAATTAAATCTGCCTTTTCTTTACAGATACCTTCCTCTATATCTTTAATGATAGGCAATATACAATCCCAATCCACTAGATGGCTGTAAAATACCGTATATGGCCAAGATATCTAGAGTTCACCACTCCAGATCATGCGCACTAGTGATCTACTCTCTTACTGACCAATGAGTAGTTACATCTTCATCATTTTTCCAGTTGTGAACCCGTTGCCCAAGTGGCTGTACAACTGAAATCTCCTAAATCACTAGCTCGTATATTAAAACCAACCTAAAAATTAAATATCAAAATGGCATACCAACTATTATTAATGTTAATCCGGGAAGCTAACTTCGCCCAACAGACCACTTGCCCCCATTAAATTATATTACCAAAACGTTAGGGGTTTAAACACAAAAACCCATAATTTTTTCAGCAATATTCGTACTTATTACAGAAACATGACTAAATCATTCAGTGCAGAATAATGAACTTTTTTCTAATAATTACAATGTTGTCCGGATTTTACAGCCACCCACCGTTCTAGAGGGGAGGTGTTCTAATTGCTCTCGCTCATACTATACCATTTGAAATTATTGATACGAATCACATAAATGCTGAAGTACCTCTAGTTGATCTTAATGTCAAACCACTTTTGGCCATACCTCTCATTATTTGCACTTATCTATATTCCCCCGGATGCCTCAGCAGAATGTTTTGAAGCACTGACCTCTGCTCTTGAGATTCTGTTTTTGGGAAATCTTTTTGTTATAATTGGCTATTTTAATCTACACGATTTACTTATGTCTACCGAACAACGTTATAATACAACTACAATTTTTCTAAATTTCTTGGATATAATCAACGCCAAACAATATAATGATGTGAAAAATGCTAATAATAAAATCCTAGATTTGCTCATTTCTAATATTGATCTGAACTTTCAAATCTTGCACTCCGGCAATTCTATTTTTTCTGAAGATTCGTATCGTCCTAGTTTCGACATAATTATTCATTCTTTACATACTAATCCAGTATACAACTTTCCATCTGCTGGAAATTCTCGCTACAACTTCAATAGAGCACACTATCCTTCATTGTATAACCACTTATTTCAGTATGATAGGTCCTTTCTCACGTATTTTAAGTACGTAAATATAGCTCTTAACACTTTTTATGATGTATTATATTCAATCCTCAACCTGTGCGTACCCCGCACACACAAATCAAATTCCGATTACCCACCATGGTTTACATCTACAATCATACCTAACCTGAAAAATAAATACTATTACCACAAGAAATGGATTGAAACCAAAGATAAACATTATTATAATGAATTTAAACGTTTGAGAACTTCAATAAAAACTCAGATAGAAGAAAACTATGGATCTTACTTAAATAAAATAGAAAATGTAATCTCTACATTTCCTTCTAATTTATGGGAACTTTCTTCGTGCTAAAAAGCGAACAACCCGGATTCCAGGCAGACTACACGATGAAGATGGAAATGATTTTACTGACCCTCCCCAAATTGTTAAAGCTTTTGCCGACACTTTTGCTTCTGTGTGCACTTCAACAAGTCCCGGTCAATCATATCTGGAGTATAATTCTTTGCCGCATGGATTCCAATTAATAACCGAGGACAGGCTAATTAAAGTTATGGCTACTTTACCCAACAAGTAGACGGCAGGAAGCGATCAATTACCTAGCTATTTAATTCGTGACTACAGATATGACTTCGCCTTTTTCACTGCAAACAATCATTAACCTATCCATACAATCCAGCGTTTTTCCGGTTCGCTGGAAAACAACAAAAATTGTTCCTGTACATAAAAAGGATGATCGTACGTGTGTTTGCAACTACAGACCTATATATATTATATCCAACTTTACCAAGATCTACGAGAAAGTTTTATATTCAAACATATACAATAGCACTCGATCCTTTCTTTCATCTGAGCAACATGGTTTCGTATCTGGACGCTCAACAGTTACCAATTTGGCAACAATAACACAATACGTGGGAGAAGTACTGGACCGGAGAGGAAGAGTCGATGTTATCTACGCGGATTTATCAAAAGCCTTCGACTCAATTGATCACGAAATTCTTCTTGGCAGGTTATCCTCCTTTGGTTTTGTTCCTTCTTCCCTGAACCTACTCCGATCTTACCTTAGTCAAAGACGTTGTTATGTAGCCTATAACGGTTTTGTTTCTGACGGCTTTATTCTATCTTCCGGTGTTCCTCAGGGATCAAGTCTTGGACCTCTACTATTCGTATTATTTATAAACGACTTACTTTTGAAGATTGATTCTCCGATACTTGGGTAAGCCAAAGATATCAAGATCTTTTCAGAGATTACCTGTACCGCTGATGAAGAGGTGCTACAAAGAAATTTAAATATGCTCCATCAATGGTGTGACGAGAATAAACTACAGTTAAATATTAAGAAATATTATGTGGTTACATATTCACGGTCGCTACAAGTCTCTTCCACATCATATCACATCAACGGTAGCAAGCTAACATCAACGTCAAGGTTTAAAAACCTCGGAGTAATCTTAGATTCCAATCTTAGTTTCAAATCACATATACAAAAAGTATCTTCGGATGCTTATAAATCTTTTGGGTTTATAATGCGAATATCTGCATATTTCACGAATACTGCCGTACTCAAAACTCTCTACTGCGCTTATGTTTGAGCAAATTAGAATATACATGTCTTATCAGGTATCCCTTGTATGCGTCGGATTGCCTCCCACTTGAACGTATTCACCACCGATTTTTGAAACTCCTTAGTTATAAGTGGATGGAACTTACCCACAAGTGGGAATCTCGCAAACTGAACTTCTGTTAAGACACAGTATGATGTCATTGAACGTTAGAAGAGACGAAATATGTAGAAAATGTTTGACAAAACTGCCTAGTAAAGACATCGATAGTCCTTTCCTTCTCGTCCGTATGTCGTTTCTGTGCCGAGATTGAGTGCGAAATACGACTCTACATTTATGCTTCCGTTTGCAAGAACTAACGTTATGAGACGTCTGCCTATATACACTTTCAAGACGGGATAATCAAGAGCCGTACGACTGACTTGAACAATTTTTTATTTCATTATCTTTCTTCACTTTCACATTACATACGATAATTATGTTATTAATTATGTATTTTTCTTTTTTGCAGTTAGTTACATAATTTTTTATATAAGTTTTCAACATGTGCGCATGCTACTTTTTTGTGTCCTATTATTGGGCTCGGCCTGTTGGGCAATAAAGATTATTATTATTAATAAACAAGTAATAACATTAGAAAAAGTGTGTTTTATTTAAGATATTCTATTAGATATTGCAAGTAAATCCTCTTTTCATTATTATATGTATACGTTTTCCTCAAATAGTTAATAAGATAAAAATAGATAAATGGGTCGCAATAGACATTGTTCGAGAGTGAGGGAAAATGATTAAGCATGGAAACATGTTAAAGTTTGTGAACTTAATACCAGTAGATGCAGGAAAATAATTTGAAATAAAGAGCACGCTACCAAGTTTGATCATTGAAAGGTTTAATGTTTTGATATGTAGTGAAAATTAATTGAACACTTTTTATTCATGTACACTTCTCACAGGAAAAATCGGGACACCAGCAATCGTGAATTTTTAAATTTCTTGGGTGTAAATGCAACTTTCAGAGGATATATGCACTTATCAAAGCCATAAATCACTTTTTTGTGTGTATTATTGCGATCAAAGGAAAGACTAAAAATTCAAACAGAATATAAATATATATATAGAGAAAATGGTTTATACATTAAATAAACAAATTGGAATTTCGGTGGCGGTGTTTCCTTAGAAATACCGAATACGGAAATATTAATGCACATATACATAACAACTGAAAAGGCCTCTTGAGTAGACGGCACCATTTAGAAATACACATGTATGTATTTAACTTGTTTGATGTTATTTATGTAGAGATAATTCTTTTTTTAAGAAAACATATGGCGATGGGATTTTAAAATTATATTACCTATTACTATGATGTTAGTTACTTAGTTTGATTTATGCCCGCATGTAATACTTTAGCAATAGACAATATGTCAATCAGCCTCCTGAGTTTTTGAACCATGTGATTTTCACATTGATTAATTACACTATTATTGATGTATTTATTATTGTTGTTGTTTAGTATTCTTAAATATTGTATTACTACAAAATATTTTTCTATGTATTAAAAAATTACCAAAAACAGTTTAAGATTATTTACAAAAATTTTAAATCAATTAATTTCACAAAGAAATTATTTATTTTATTAATCCTCCGTTTATTGTATTTTCAAGAAATATATCTTAACTATCGCTTGTGTAATCCAATGTCGTACTATTTTATCGAAATGTTGCTAACACTTTTGGTCTGTAACACAGCTTCGGGCAGTACCAACGAAAAAGTATTAAATGTATCAAATTCAACAATAAATATTTTAGCACTAACTGAGATTGACGAACAATATGCTTTCTTACAATGTTTGTTATGGATTATAAATCCAATAATATTTAAATAATTGTTAATAAAACCTGTGCTACATAAAGACAGTTTGTAGAGATCCAGTGTTGGCCATATTTCAAGAAAATAGATCAACGATGTCAGATTATACAGGCGATAGATAAGATATATTTCCTGAAAATACAATAAACAGAGGATTCATAAAATAAATAATTTCTTTGCGAACTTAATTGCTTTATTTAAGAATTTTATAAATACCTAATCTTAAACCTGGTTTTGGTAATTTTTTTATAGACAGAAGAAAACTTTATAGTAATGCAATATGAATATTAAACAATAGTAATTAATACATCAATAATAGTGTCAATAGTAGTCAATAAATCTGTGAAAATCACATTATCCCAAAACTGAGGAGGCTGACTGACATATTATCTATTGCTAAACTAATACTCGCGAGCATAAATCCAACTAAGTAACTAATATCAAAGCCAGCACTAACGAGTAACATAATTTTAAATAATAAAATCCCATCACCACATGTTTTCTTAAAAAAGAATTATCTCTACATAACATTAAACAAGTTAAATACATATATATTTCTAAATGAAGCCGTCTATTCAAGAGTTCGTTTTGCTGGTATGTATTTTTTTTTCATTGGTATTTCTAAAGGAAACGCCGCCACCGAAACTCGGATTTGTTTATTCTATACATAAACCTTTTTCTCTCTATATATTTATTTTCCTGTTTAAGTTTCTAGTCGTTACCTTTGATCGCAGTAATATACATAATTAAGTGATTTATGGCTATGATAAGTCAATACGTTCTCCCAAAAGTTGCATTTACAATCAAGAAATTTTAAAATACTGAATTGCTGGTGTCCCGATTTTTCCTGTGAGAAGTGTACCTATATGTATAACCAAAGTATAAAGGCCGTTTTACACCTAGCTATTTATTGCGCAATTTAAAATTTTACGAGTATAACACGTATTTAATCCGTACATACACATATACACGTAAAACTTTAAATTGGCCAATAAATTGCGCAATAAATAGCTAGGTGTAAAACGGCCTTAATGCACAAATATGATAAACAAATGTATTTATTATACAGGCGAAATAACGTATTGATGGAAAAAAATTGGTATTATAATGTTGGCGGCATTTCGCAGTATTTGTAAGAGAAAACAGAATACGAAAAGTGAGGTTAAGTACAATACTTCAAAACAGAAAATATGGAACTGGTAATAAAACACTTACTGAGACTTACTTTAATATACTTCTAATTACACAATACAAAACAACAATCGAAGGCACGCAAAACATTCCTTCTACGATTCATACATACGTTAATACACCCATGCCCGAGACACCACACTAACATAAGAAAAAAATGGCTTCGATGAGTCAAAAGAGCGCTACTCAAAGATTCATGATATAAAATTATATTTCTTTCAAACTCATATAACGGGAATATAAAAAAAAAATAATTACAATATGAATTAAACTGTATAATAAGCTAATACGGGAAACGTTATGTAAATTGTGATTGACTATTTTTAAAGTTAAAACAATATATGCTTTACGATATCGGTGTAGAAAGATTAGAAATATTTATATTAATATAAAAATAACTAATTTAGGGATAGTCCTAGCAAGGAGTTATTATTATTAATATTTATATATTATTTTTATAACATATTTCATTTTATGTTGCTAACAACAATTGAGTCATTGGTGGTGACGTAGTATCGGCGTCATTTAGACGTTATATAAAGACGAACTTATTTGATCTTTAAAATGACATCCTTTTTATGGGCGATACTTGGTGCATCGACTGTCGTCATCCATTTTTCTCCAAATATCGACGTCTATTCGACGTGACTCTACTACCTGAGATAAGAGTTTCCACATAATGGAATATATATCATATCTAGATTATAAAAGACTGGTGTAATACTCAATCAAATGTAATAATAGGTATCCACTTACCAGTTTCGCCTACACTGCCATTCTCAGGCCATGTTAAATTCATTAGGCAAGAACAATACAATTGAGGTGATGAAAAATGTCAAACATGTTAAAATTAAGTAAAAAACTAATTCAAGTTTAAACAACAAAAAATAAAAGGGTTTCAAAAGTTTAAAAACATTGCAAAAGTCTAATCTTCCTCTTCTTTTGCACTTGCTCCATTTTTGGTTAGTATTGTTTAACTTTCACTTAATTTTAACATGTTTGACCTTTTCTATCATCTAAATTGCATGGTTTTTGACTAATGAAATTATCACGGCTCTGAGGATGGCTGTTTAGTCGAAACTAGTAAGCCGATACTTATTATTGCATTTGATTGAGTAGTACACCAGTATTTCATTATCCTTTACACTTTAAATCAATTTGGACATAACCATGCATAAGAGTTTCTATTAGAGATTGGAAAATTGTTCCCAACATCAATGAATTGTGGTGAGAGGTTAAAATTAGTGTCACTGAATAGGCTTCTTCCAAAGGAACAAATTCTTTTGATCGTAATATCGTGTTGTCGGATTCACTCGGTACTGTATACAGCAACATAACATTACTAAATATTTTAGAAGTATATATTTGACCATAATGTCGCAACCTATTACGCAACATTGTTGAGTAATTGCTCCATTTTATAATCCCCTAGATACCTCGCTACATTAACTATAACATCACTGAAGGAAAGGGCCATTACGTATTATATTAATGTACGACCATAGATAAAACCGTTATTCGCTCAATACATCGAACATCAATGGCACACTAAAGATTCATAACGTCATGAAGACCAAGTGCCCGGGATGTGCTCTACTTCCAGACTCCATTCGTTGGAATTATACTGTTTGGCACAGATAGAACTCGTGTTTTACACATATATAGAAAGGCAGAAACTTGCGCAAGAAGCAAACGGTAAAGTTTATTTCCTGCTTTTAATATCTACGCGAAAACGTCGACCGAATACGTAGGTAATTCGGAACTTATGAGGCCGGATGAGTGGTAAAGTTTATTTTATGTTTTGATGTTTATGTCAAAACAAGCGTATCTCCTCTATAGAAATAACGTTTAGCAAGATATTGAAGTGAAGTTCCGGGAGACATAAAAACATTTAGGTGTTTGTTAGCATCGTCAAGTGGACAAGATATTCAATGAAGTACTTTTTCATAACTTTGTATGTAGTATGTATGTACAGTCGGCATTATTTAACTCTCGAACGAATGGCTTGACGCTTTGATGATGCTAAATATTAATATCGATGACTGTTCATACATAGGTAGGTAAACATTCCAATTGTAAAATTAAGTCCAACATGAAAAAACAAGTATGGATATGGTATAAATTAGAGAAACAGAAATATAGCAAATTGCAAAAAGTAACTTCAGTAAAAAAAAAAAACAAGGTAAGTATGGCTAACTAAATTATATGGAATTGTCAAGAATTGTGTTCTATGTGTTGACAATTTTCATCTTTGGATTTTAACAAAACTAACAAAACATGCCTGATGATGGCCTAGGCCGAAACTAGTAGCATGTGTTTTTACAATTAAAGGATTGATTGAACCGAACAGCAGTTTTATGCTACTTTACCTACTGCAGATCAATGTTGGGCAAGGTAGGAGAGGTGAATAAATTTCTACAGCGACTAGATACACTCGTGTTTATTCACGCCTTGAGTGGGAAGCAGTGTTAACTAGCGATTTATTGAAAGCCGACAAAACACGAGTATGTATAATCGCTGTAGAAATTTATTCACTTCCCCTAGCTTGCCCAACACTACTGCAGATCCCATATCATCAATCTAAAGACGTAATGAATCTAACTAAATTATATTGCAAACATAGTGACCAAATTACAAAGACAAAAACTATACATGCGAACTAGTGATTGTAAATTTACCGATGTTTTCATTTACCGGTAATTCGGTAAATGAAAATGAAAATACCGGTTTACCGGTACATTACCGGTAATTTTTTAATGGGGATTCCCCAAGAAAATAGGGTTAGAAGTTAGGCTAGAATATACATATTTTACACAATCCTAAAGCATAATATTAGAATTTTATAATAAATATTTGTATTTAATTATTTTAAACAGTTGTAACAAGTAAAACAAAATATTTAAGGTTCAAACTTTAATGTTATTTTACAACAATGTTGCATTAATGTTCTCTCATAATGTGGTGTATTCAAAATTGCTATTAATTTAAATATATGAAATGTTGTTCTTATATATTATAACATGAAAAAATCACATACAATATTTACATATTACATTGTACTGAACTATTATTATTATTTCTAAATATTCAGAAATGAGACATTTACTTACTCTTTAAGAAAAACGATTTTAAACTTTTAAAAATCTTTAAAATACTCCAGAGCACAAATCACTCAACTTTTTTCGAGAGATAAATAAAATCCACACAAAAAACCATAAAATGAGAGAATTGAAATTGCACTTGTTTGACAAAGGCAGGTAGGAAAAGCGGGGTGTTTTGCTTCCTACCGTCCTAGCAACAAATGAACATTAATCTCGCTTTTCTTTGCGTTGCTTTTCGTTATCCATCTTGTTTCCATTCTTATTTTCTTTTAATTCCTACACGACCTTTTTTCAATTTTTTGCTTTTTTTTGTTGAGAATTTTTTGATTCCTTCGCTTACTGACTAACTCGGTGGAATGGAGGTTATACGTTTCTAATCAAAAGTTTTTGTCAGTTTCTTTTCTATATTCTCTATTCTCGGGCACTACAGCGGTTCAATTTCAAGAAAGTTTAAATTAAAATTAATCAAAAAACATTTCCCGTAAAATGAATAACTGTACCTGTTTTCTTTTTTATTTTAAATGCCCCTTTAGACCTTTAAATACATATCTATAAACACAATATTTCGTAGATAAAAATTTCTGGTATGGATTTTTCATTTACCGGATTACCGGTAAATTTACCGAACGTTTTTTTGGTCAATTTAAAAACCGATTTAATCGTGAATTATTTCTGTAAAGTCAAAACTAAAAATGCTATTGCATAAAACTAGCTCTTACACGTCTCCTCATACCGCTAGAAATAAATTCTGCTAAAATTTAAGCATAATTAGGCAATACTATAGTTAAGAAAATTAAAAATATTTGAATATAATTAGAAAAATCTATCGGGGTCAGATTTAGAAACTACCGCTCTTTCAAAACGTAGATAAGTAGATATAAGTTGAAGTTTTATAAGTTTTTCATATATTGCTTCTTCTTGCAAAGATACACATTTACTATATTGGACTAAAATAAGATTTGATTACTTTGCAACGGAGAAATCTCGATTGCTACACTTAAGTAAAACAATTAACGTTTTGCATCAACCACCTAGCAGTAACATAGATGAATCACGCTAGTAGGAAAATACTTCAGTACTGTGATATGTCTCCCCGGTTGTGTGAACTCTATGCTGTTAATTTTCCAAGATCAAGTTTTGGCATTGCCGCGCGCAAATTCTCACTTCTGTTTATTTTTACATTTTGCTATGAATTTAGTAGTTTTGTTGGATGTATTTATTTGTTCAGTTAGTTAGTTTATTTTTCTTTGTTTATATGTTTAGCATTAGTTTATCTTGTTTTGGTCCTTCTTATAAGGCGTATTATATGATTGATGCGGCTGTTGCAGCGCGCGCAGGTGTTTTGTACATACGCGGTGAGAGGCCTCTTAGGGCTCAGAGTCTGAATGATTGTCACGTATGTAAGTACATGTAAATTTTGAGCTCTTTGCCTCCATTTTACGATTTTTCATTTGTTAAGATTTGTTTCGGTTATTATTAATTTTGATCATTATTCAGACGTCTCGGCTTATTAATTGGCGTTGTATTATTGTGCACAATTTATGTATAAAGCCCGTTAATAATTTTCGTTTTAGAAGCGATCGCGTTTAGAGTTTAAATTTTCCGTTTTTTTGTAGTTTTCATATTAATTTTATTTTAATCACCTCGGGGTAGGTGAAGTGAAGCTGTGAGCTTGATTTAAATTTCATTTTTAATTTTAGTTGTTTCTCTACGTTATTTGAATTAATTTGTAGTTTGCTTTGAATTTTTGAAACCACGTGGATTTTTTGTGGTATAAGAAATTCCTTCTAGAACGAATTCACCATTTTGTTTGCTAAGAGATTTGCATTGTCCTTTTTAAATTGTAGAGTCTTATGCAGGTTTGTTTTTTGCCAGAATCTTATATTCATGGTTTTAATTTTTCCTGTAATTTGTATTAAGTGTTTTTTTTTTTCTTTTTTGCAATAAAAGTTAATGATTTTAAATATCATCTTAAATAGTTCTTTTATTTTTGAATCAGCCATTTCAATTTTGGAGAGAGTCAATTTTGCAAACGCCCACTATTACTTTTTAAAAAAGTTACTCTGAGATATAAGAATCTCTGGCGCCCTTTTAAATTCATTTTTGCTGAGCTAGCTAAATTAATTTTGTCATTTATAATTTCTTTAAACTTGTATGCTTGGACAATCAGTTCACAGCAGTAAGTTGAGTTAAAATTTAAACGAATAAAATATGTAAATACACAATTAATTCAACATTTTTTTGTTTGTGTGTACTAGTCAAGGAATAAAGGATATAAAATTACATTAAACATTTTTTATGTGTTGAATTAACAGTAAAATATTTACATTTACATATTTTTTGCAATGTCAATTTAAAGTTTAGAGCGCATTGCTCGTATTTAAAGCGAAAAAAGTGTCAAATTAACTGATAAACCGTTATCTGATTGTTTTTTTTCTCCGGTATAATTATGTAATAATTATGTACCATCGAAGACAAAAGTCTTAACTCAAAATTAAAGAGAGAAATATTGAAATACTGAAGAGACTCCAATGATTCTATCTCTATTTATGTCAAACTTAAGTCAAGACTTTTGTCTTTGATAGTACATTTACTATTAGTATTGCATACTTATGTAGTACCAGGCTTTTCAAATTAAATCCGCATCTAAGCTTCACAAATCTTCCATTGTTTATGCAACCCAAACTAGAATTGGCTGAAATATTAATTAAAAACTATTTACCAACAATTCTCAATTACGTATCCCTAGATATGAAATACGTGAAGTTGCATAAACAATGGCAGATTTGTAAAAGTTAATTTAACAATTAATTTGAAAAGATAAATAAGAGAAATAGCAGAAGATACCGAATCAAGCCAGAAAAACACGATTTTATTTAATGTTTGGCAGGCTTCATATAATTTTTTGCAGGAAGGAGGGCATAATTTTTAATTAGGCCACTAATCCTTCATTAGATGTTCCATCAAAGTGAGCGAAAACTTGACAGTGCAAAATTTGCCAACAAAAAGTCGGTCATTTATACCGTAGCCCACATGTGTAATAATTGTTGTCTATACGCCCACACCAATTGAGATTGATAGCAGTGTTTAATTCCCGCAATTCACGTGTTATTTTGACGCAGATGCTGTTCATTTAGGCGAAAATTGGGTACGTATAGAGCGTGGCCGTATTTATCATGTCAACAAATAATCGAATTAATTGGAAACTCACGTCGGCGCCGATAATTCGACAAGCAAGGCCCTTACCGCTACGTGTTTGACGGCCGGAGGACAAACATTGCCAACCATCATCATTTATGGATAGCGCTGGCAAAGCAAATTTCGTTAGACATCTTTTGACGAGACAAAGACAGCGTCATAATAGAGTGGTCTAACGCGATACTATTCATCCCCGCCGACCGGTATGTATGTATACAGCGAGAACGTATTCATCGGAGGGACTTTCAAAGGCCCACTGCACCGGCACACATCGAAGCATCACGATCGCCAGTGACGTCGCTATAGCAAGGACAATAATTGCAACTTTGTAATTGGAGAGTGTAGGCAACGACAAAATTGTACGTGTTTGCGCTTGTTCGCTATATGGATCGCGGTTGTTATTTGAACAACAGCAGCTGTTTAATTCGTAGTTATTGCCTGAATTTAAACCAGGTCATTACGGGTGTTAAGTATCGTATTGTTTCAACGTTATTAGGATTTACTGCATGGCGGTGCACTTTGCTGATGAAAATGTGTGGGTAATATTAAATTGACTTTTCGATAGAAACTTCAACATTACAAATCAAATGTTATTTCATATATCAGTATCCTTGGTGCACTCTGGATGAAAGAACTCGTCACCATTAACATATTGTTCTAGCAAAGAGAGACCTCAAATGAGTTCATCTACGTCACCAGACAATTAGAGGTACCTACGCCTGTCCTGAAGAAATATTTGCTTACCCTAAATTATTCCGAACATGCTGAAAAATCGAGCCTGGCGGCAACATGTGCAACAACAAAATTTGCCCGTCTCAACAATTCTTAATCACGATGTTCTTGAACGTCACAACTAATACGTTAAGTCCATTGCAGATCGTCCCTGCCGTTAGCTGATCTAACGTTTCGTGGTACGTACGATATTGATAAACAACAAGAGAATAGGATATTTCAAAACTTGTCTCAATACACACTACGGAGATGCGAAATTTGCTTATGTGCTCAGAACATTCCAGCTAACGCAACGTTTTTACTGCCCAACACACATCACGAGATAATTGATATAATGTCAACAACGGTTTCCTTAAACATTGCTGATGATATTCTCAATGCTGACGTTTCGTGGTTTAGCATCTTGGAAGGTGGAACAGATGGTAAAAACAACTGAGAAGAAATTATTTCAATTGGAATCCTATATGTTATAAAGGAAAAAAAACAAAGAATCTATACTTGCTGTGATTTGAGTGCGAACATTAAATGTACTTAATGAATATGGCTTAGGCACTAAAAAATACTAAGTCAATGTTATGGTGAAGCAGCATTCATAAGCGGATCAATAGGTCTTAGGTTCTTGTGAAAGCTATATAGGGTGTATCGGAGATCAAGCAACTTTTTGACCAATATTCGATACTATATACTGTTATGGTACATACTGCTGTGGTTAGACAACCCATTTTCCGCTGAGTGTATTTTAAGTTGCATATTTTGGTTATTTATTGTTTTCCTTGTTCAGCTGTTTTTCAATTTACCGAGAATTTTCACAATTATATTTTGTTTTGAATAAGTTTAGTTCATTGTATCATTTTACTGTTGTAGTGTTAAGATTCTTTTATTTAATCCATTCATTAAATTGTCTATTGTTCGCTTGTGCTGATTTAATGCGGATTCTCTTAAATATTGTCGTTGGAATGTTATACGTCTGCGTTGTACGATTTTGAGAGAGGGATTTTTGTAAGAAAAACAAATGTAGAATTTTGTAAGTACTTCCTTGTTCGACTATTGACATGAGTAGACGTATTTTTAAATCTTGGTTGCCATTTTGTAATCCATTTTGCCATTTTGTAATCCATTGTGTTATTGAAAAAATTAATTGTCTTTTATTTAGTCTACCAAGGAACTCTTATTATAATAATTGTTAATATATTGGAGTGTGCACTTTATAGATATAAGATCAATTATTATTTTTTTTGTTTAGGAAGATTTATTTTAGTTTTTTTTTGTAAATTTCTAGTGAAGCCACGTGGATAGAAATTCAAGGGTTGTATATTTTGGATAATCTTCCCGAACAAACAAAACTTTTACTTTGCATAGGAAATAGCACTGTCCTATTTTAATTTAGAGTCAAGTGCAGTTTTTATTTTAGGCCAGAACCTTCAGTCCAAGGTTTTTTTTCTGCACAATCTGTAATTTAACCCGTTGTTGAAATAAATTGATTGTTAATTAGCGTCATTGGGTTGAAAATTCTGTTCCTTTATTTTATTTCGAATCTTTTCAATTTTTCGGGTAGTTAAGAAAGTCTGATTTCATTCACTCACAATTTACTCTTCGTGGTTAGATTCAAGTTTTAATTAGCGCGGGTAACTCTGAGATTAACAGTCCTTTTGCGTTCATTAAACTTTTAGCCGTCGAGCTAGCTAAATTTATTTTGTCTTTTTCATTTTAAAATTTCACTTTTGCAATTTTCATTGAATTCAATCAGTACAAAGCAATAAGTAGGATAAATCACCAACCATAGTAGATGTAATTATAAATATTATAATATTTACTTTAATGAATGATGAATAACACAGAAGCGTCATTACAATTAAGTAAATGTTGGTTCTCTTTCCATGTACAAATTAAATCAAAACTTAACAAACTGTAAATGCATGAAAAAATGCATTTTGACACCCAATAATTTTAATAAAAAAAATATACATACCTATTAATATTCGACAAAGACTTTGGTTGCAATTAGACGGTGCTCCTGCGGATTTTCAAATAAGCGTTCCGGAGGAATTAGATAGGCAGTATCCCAACAGGTGGATAGGCCGCGGAGACCCACAGAATTGGCCAACAAGATCTCCAAATCTAACGAGCCCAGATTTTTTTTATGGGGATATATTAAAAATGATGCCGGCAGTACGGCTGAGAAGGAAGGGTGCATCATTGCCAATCTTGAAAGTCAAGCAGCAATAAGCGGTACCGGTTGTTGGTTGGGTCACCATTCGGACAACACTTCTCAGTGGCTCGGTGTATTCCGGCAGTCTAGCCAAGAGCCTTCACGGCCTGTAGTGCTGAGTTATTATTATTATATTAAAAATGTTGTTTATGACATAGTACCAACCACACCCGACAATATGAAAGAGTGAATAAAAATGGCGTTTCGATCTGTAACACCAAAAGTTTTGAGTAATGTTAACTCATTTTAAGAAAGAGTACGCTCTGCATCGAAAACGACGGCCATTATTTTGAACACTTTTTAAAACATTAGTAATTTTTAACATATCAATTAATACGTTTTAATAAAAAACATTTTTGAAGTTTACTTAGTTATGACTTTTAATTAGTATGTAGGAAAAGGCAGTTGATAAGTTAGGCTGATAAATATCGGCTATCTATCTTGAATAATAACAGCAGTTTTGCCGAAGCCTACTTAAAAAAAAAATAGTGGGTAAGAATTAATATTTGAAAAAGAAAATTATAAATTACTAAGAAACAATAACAGATAGGTATAGGAAGCATTAATACAATCTTAGAGACCGTTAAAATCAGAATCTAAATAAGGTAATAAATACAGGTGTTTCATTTAACATAAGAAAGTTGTTTGCCTTTAAAGCTAGCGAAAATTAAAAGTATGTTTTTGTTCACCCCGTATAATTTTTTGCATTACTTTTATGTTGTTATCAAGTCTAATGCTTTAGTTTAACAATAAATACAATTTAAAATATCTAGCTTAAATATGCATCACAGGCATGCCTCTTCAATTTTGGTCTACATTTTGAAGGATAGTTAATTATCTCGTAAACGAGTTGAGTTAGGCATAAGAAACCTTACACTAACTTGTCTTTATTTAATCTGTACTATCAGAATATGTCATAATATACAGGCTATTCCATTTAATTTTTCACAACTTTGGTGTGTAACTTTTCTTTAAGTTACCTACAAAGATAGCTGGTCCTGATGAAATTCGTCGCTTGATACGTGCCAAGGCTTTGCTCCAACTGCTCACCCAACTTGTAAATACGTCGTTTATGAAGGATAAGTTTCCAACTGCCCTAAAAACTTCTGTTGTTTTGCCCATTCACAAGAAAGACTCATGTAACGTCTTTGCTAATTATAGGCCCATATCCTTAAGTTCTACGTTTTCCAAAATTTTTGAGTATGCTATGTTATCTCGACTTTTCGTACCACCTTGAAACTAACAATATTTTAACCAATTGGGAGCATGGTTTTAGAAAAGACCTTTCAACTATTACCGCCATAGTTTCCCTAATGAGGGAGATATCAAATTCCTTGGATCGTGGTGAACATTCAGCAGGAGTGTCTCGCGATATTAGTCGAGCTTTTGACTGCGTTAATTACTCTGGACTAATTAATAATCTCGAGTGCTATGGTATCAGGAGGGTTGATGTCGATTGGTTTGTATCTTTCCTTTGTGATAGGACTCAATTTGTTAGAATTAATTTTAAATCAAATCATAATGTTAAATCATTTCACTCAGTCCAGTTACCTGTTAAGATGGGGGTCTCGATTCTTAGCTCTATACTTTCTTATTATTTATAAATGATGTATCATGTTTCATTAATTCATTGATAATTTATACTGATGATACGCCAGCCGTCGTTGCTGATAGTCATCCGAGCACTTTACGGGTCAACGTGGACTCCTTGCTGGATTTATTACGCCAGTGGTTTTCGAATAATGGCCTGCACTTAAATATTACCAAGACGAACTTCGCGGTCTTTCACATGGCTCGGTCTCTGACGGATGTCAAGTTAAATATTGATATCGATGGTGTCCAGGTGGCTCAAAAGCCCTCTGTGTGTTTTCTGGGCGTGCATATTGACGAGAAGTTAACTTGGGTATAGCACCGTAATTATATTATATCTAAACTCAATCAAGTGTGCTTTCAAATCAGAAGTTTAAAATTAATTCTAAGTGTTGAACATATGTATTATATCTTTCTATTTCGCCTAAGTTCATTCTAGACTTTTGTATGGCATCACCTTCTGAGGTTCCTCGATATTTTCTGGCGATGTGTTTATTGTCCAAAAGCGTATCATTCGCTGTATTGCTAATATCAAATATTTTGAATCTTGCAAGCCTTTTTTTGTTAAATTCAAAATTTTACCTCTGCGGAGTGTTTATATTTTAGAGATTCTCTCCTACATTTACTCAATTCAATATAATATTCCTAAAAACCCAGACTTTCATACATATTATACCAAGTGTAAACAACCCACTTAGAACTCTCTCCAATACACTTTCCTTAACTCAGCGTGGCCCTTTGACAATGGGAACGAAAACTATACAACATACTTTCTCATGATTATAAGTCGATTCCCACTGTTAAACTGTTCAAGAAAATACTACACCAGCTGCTCTTTGACCGTTGCGTGTACTTAGTAGACGAATTTCTCGCCATTTTTAATCGGTAACGGTGCCAAAACAATTTCAGATTTTATTTCTTACCATAAAATCTATTATTTCTATCATTTCATTGTTATTACCTTTATCCCCGTTATTATTACTGTTTCTTTGTTTCCATTACTGTGTCGTATCATTTTTGCTGCTCCTTTTATTACTGTTAATTTTATTTTTGTTGACAATGTCTACAGCCCAAACACTAGATACATGGTGAATTACCGGCATCGCAAAAATCGGGAGTGGGGACGTAATATCTATCGCTCGCTAGGTGAACAAGCAGCAGTCATGGGGTAGCGACTTAAATCTGGGGGTAGACACTTAATCGGAGAAACTTCGTCAAATTTCCCATTGGTGATTGTAATCACGTGGTAAATTTTATTATAGTGCTGTCGATGGTGCGCTGTATGCAATTAGAAAGCTACATTATCGATGTAGCTTTGAATTGTGAATAACTTAAAACACCTCATTTACCTGCGCTTAAACTGCGTTGAGTCAAACCAACAACAACAAAATCTAATGTTGTTGAGGGATTTCGATGTGTTTCTTATCATAAACGGTCGGAAGGATATGGCTAGACCAACATGCAAATATTTTAATTTTTTTTTTAAATATCTCCGGAACTTGACGTGCTCATATTTATTTTACGCATGTTTATGCTCATGTGGACAAAGCTTAATGCAGTGCGTGATGATACTTGTAGTAGGTGTGTCCATGCAGTCATGCCGTCCATGTTTTACGTTGAAGATTATTTTGTTGTTATAGTCCAAGTCTTATAGTTATTATTGTGGTTATAGTTCGTTTTTAGTTTTGTCCGTTATTTTATTCTCATTACGACTATTATAGAAACTCAGTGGCATTTGTTTTTGTTGTATTAAAGTGATTAACGATTTATTACGAACAAAGGTCAGTGCTGTAAAATGGCGAACTCTTGAATTTACAAAAATAATATTTCCATACTCGATGTCAAAGATCCATTAATTCTGCTGTATTCAACTTCCCTAATACTGTGAAAGACACGTCGTTGTGTATAACTTTGTTCAGATACTATAACTTTTATAAATAAAATATCTTTATATATTATTTTAGTGTTGTATTTATATATCCACATTTTATCATATGTATGTGTATATACCAAATATTTCATTACTATAATAGTATAATTATTACAAGATTGTACTATTATAGTCATGAAATATTTGGTATATACACAAATAGAACTTTCAAATACCAAAAGTATATAAAATAACCCATTTGAATATACCGCCAGATTAGTTGTAGTTCGGTGTGCTGCGCTCGGTGGCGCGCAACCTTGTCGAAAAAGTAGAGCATTAAGTGTCCTCCCCCAGACTTAAATCTAGTCAAAAGTCCCAGCCGTGTCAGACAAGGAAAGCAACATACTTCTTATCACAGGAACTTTTAAATATAAGGTATTAATAACAGAAACTTAATAGAAGTTTTTTTTTACACGTTTATTTAATATTTACTTATTCTCATTGAACAAACCAACGCAGGCCCAATATAATATATTCGTGGGTTATTACACAGGTCATTAGCAACAAAGTAAATAAAATACACAAAAATATAAATAGGATCATACAACTTAAGTAATAATATTCACATAGAAATAATTTAGATAAAGTTATAATCTTCTAGAACATTATGTATCTAAGTGAATATTATTACTTACAGTTGTATGCATATACCCTAGTTTGCTTGATATATAAAATAAAACCGATTTAAATATTACCGCTTTTGTGAATAGTACCCGCAAACCTCATTAGATGGCGCGAATGCACGCGAACATTTCTATATACTAACTGCTCTATACTAAGGTCTATTCAATGTAAGAATGCAGCGTTACATTAGATAGGCGAAAAATTTACGACTTGCGATTGGCTAATAGACGAGGCGAATTCACACATACGATAAACATTTTATGTAGCAAATGAAATTTAAGTTGGATAAAACAAAATATTTTCTGACATCTATGACATTTGTCAATCTTTGGTTGGTTTCAGATCTGTATTTGCGTGTTTATTGCTTTTTTGTGTCGTTCGTGTGGTTAGTGTAATTTTTATAAGCAAATTGTTACAAAAATAGTTCTTCTTAGAGCTCTACTGAGTACTGTTGAATATTTGAAGGTATTGTTTTAATAACTATATAAAATGATAGTGATGACATAGTATATTTTACATCAATTTTAGTATGGCAGATGAAGAGGTATTTGATCTACCTGCAGGGTCATCAAAAAATCCTCAGGGAAAACATATTGGCAGTAAGCAAAGGATAATGGCTTATAATTTGTATCTGGAGCTTAAGCGGGACAGTTCTAAATCGGCAGCAATTAAATTGACTGCAAAGCAACTTGGGGTGGGTGAAAGAACAGTGTGGGATATTGTAAAAGAAAGGAGACCCAGGAGTTATCAGTTCACCCCCTAAAAAACGTCTTCGTCAAGTGCATATGATTCCTTGGACGAAGCAGATAGGTCAGCAATTAGACGACACGTACATTCCTTTTTCTTGCAGAACGAATTACCTACGTGCACAAAACTATTGGGTGTAAATATAATATTATCAATTTATCTTACATTTACTTCATCGCATTGTATCTTACAGGTTATTAATGCAGATGACACTTTGCCAATATTGAAAAGAACGACGCTCTGAAAAATTTTAAAAAAGTTAGGATTTAAGTGGATGAAGCGAAGTGGCAATAGTGTTTTAATAAAACGACAAGATATTGTATTATGGAGGCGTCAATATTTAAACAACATTCGGAAATTTCGTGTTAGTGGTAGAAAGATATATTATTTTGGATGAAACTTGGGTTAATGCAAGTCATACAAAGCAAAAAATATGGGCAGACACCACAGTACTCACTGCAAGACAAGCATTTGTGGAAGGAGTTTCAACGGGACTGAAAACCCTTCAGGAAAAGGAAAACGTTTAATTGTTTTACATATTGGTAGCGAAGATGGTTTCCTTGAAAACGGTCCCTTTTTCTTCGAATCCAAGAAAACTGGAGATTATCACGAAGAAAGAACAGCCAAGTGTTCACGGAGTGGATGAGAAATGTGCTTCCTTTTCTGGAACCAAACTCTGTTATTATTATGGATAATGCTCCCTACCACTCAGTCAGAACAGAAAAAAAGCCTATCATGGCATGGAAAAAGCAACAATTAATTGAATGGCTTCTTGCAAAAGGAATTATTGTTGACAACACTTTGTTAAAGGTTGAGTTGCTTGAACTTGCAAGAAAATATATTAACGATAATCCCATCCCATATGTTATTGATCAAATGGTAGAAGACAGTGGTCATACAATTTTAAGATTGCCTCCTTATCACTGCAATCTGAACCCCATTGAGCTTATTTAACAACAAAACTTTGTACGAAATGTATTCACTGTTACTTTATTTGTATTATTTTATCACCTTATATTATGACTATAACATTCTAAATAAACTACTAAAAGCGTAGTGATCTCATGTTATCCTTTCCTATTATTACAAAATTTTGATAACCAAACTTTTTCGCTTATGACACTGAGAATTTACAATTTGAATTTGCCGCTAATTTTTCATTCTTCGGTGTAATTTGGGCGCCGATCGCAGCGCTATCTACTGCATTCTTAAAGTGAATGGAGTATAACTTTTCTATGGCAGCAGTCAAATAGGAACTGCATAGGGGAGTAGATGGGTTACCGCTAGGCCGACGTATTCATGTTATTATTACATCCACTTATTGGTGTACTTTTGCTATAATTAGTTATGTCGTGAATTTCCATTTTCGAAACCCTTTTGCTTTTCATTAAAAAACAATTTCAAACAAACACCAATTATTGTGCTGACGTTTACTGAAAATATCAGAGGCAATTACTAACAAAAGTACGTATTCAAATATTACCAGAAAAAACAAAAAACAAATAATTTATTAATGACTATTTCGAATGTTGGATATGCGATTATTTTTTTTATTTCTAACTAGATAGGTAGGTACTACGTAAATTTTGTAAATACGCTGATCCTGAATGAATGTGTTGCGTTTGGCAAATCAGACTACCTCGGTACATTTCGTATCGTCGCTTCAGCCAGCATAAGAGCGGCGCGCTTCGGGAATATTCGGGTATTCGCATTTAAAATAGCGCGTACGGTATATCCTCGGATCTGGCAACAATATACTATCAAAAAAAAAGTTGCAGAAGGGAACACGTCTTATGGCATAAATATAGAACATGTTCCCTTTTCCAACCCATCGAATCAATTTTGTTTGTTGAAAATACTGTATTTTTTGTATTTTTTTTTGTACTAATTTTATCAAGAACAACAAAAAAAAATGTCAAATATATTTCTACAATTTTAAACTCAAATAAAATTTATTAAAGCACCGGTAAACCAAGAAGATATAGTATTCATGTAACGTGAGATTAAAGTTCCCAAAATTTATGAGGATACAGAACCTACTTCACGATACACCACTGATCAACTGAAACGCACCCCTCGAATATAATCCACCACCCCGGCAAAATCACGCTTTACTGTCTGTCTCATCGAACGTCTAACTTTCCCCCATTTATTCGCATGCACACCGGAGTACAGTTTCCGCATAAATTCAATGAAAACCCGGTGCCCGCCGCCGGTACGCCACCGGTATACGTATAACCGTATTTCGTCGCAGATTTTATTGACCGCGCGCATCCGAAAGCGATTTAATGACGGATTTGCATAATAGATGCATAAAATAGTCGATATCGCGCCGTATAGCGGCTTTCCATCGGGCGTCAGAAATTGATTGAACCGCCATCCGCTAATATTGGACGATAACTAGATTAATTGAAAAATGGGGCTAAAATTAATTGATATTCCTCCACCTGCGTTTATTGCTTTAGGGAAAAAATGCATATCCAAGAAAAAAAAAAAGTTGACAGCGGTGGGATTCGAACCCACGCCCTTTCGGACTGGTGCCTAAAACCAGCGCCTTAGACCGCTCGGCCACGCTGCCTGTGTCGTAGCGATGCTCTATATTAGCATTTCAACTATATTAGGAAATCGTTATTAACCATAACATAATTCACAATGTTAACAAATTTCATTTCTATTATTAAAGAAATAGAATATTTAACTGCTATACAAATATCACTAACAATAAGAACTATAGTGTATAGTGTATAAATAGCTATATAATAGATACATAAAATATTTAGATTAGATTTTATTAATTCGGGACAATTATTTCCGAAACACGTGGGGCTCCTATTATTAACCGAAGACCGAATAAATTGAAAAATAAAATAAAAAAAAAATCTATTTAAACATGCACCGTCATCTCTCTGTACAATGGAACATATTTAAAC
This sequence comes from Protaetia brevitarsis, assembly GCA_004143645.1. Lineage (NCBI taxonomy): Eukaryota > Metazoa > Arthropoda > Insecta > Coleoptera > Scarabaeidae > Protaetia > Protaetia brevitarsis. Next base: position 2,173,860 of record RXPK01000067.1, on the reverse strand, counting down.
TGCTTTTCTGCGCCTGCTTAACCCTGCGAAATACCAAAAATTTGCGACGAATGTAAACCATCTTACACTATAAATTCATCAGAATTGACTGGAATTTCGCGATTGATTAAATTATAAATGTTTTTTCATATACAAGTATTCCACGTAAGTGGATCATTAAAATTTATGATGTTCTAGTATTTACTTATATTTGAGATTTTGGCACCATTATCTGTTCGATTGGAACTATAAATGTGAAATACTTTAACCAAAATATCACTTCCGGTTGACCGGAAATGGATGTCAACTTTGTTATTTTAAATAGAATGATCTAATTTTTTGTTCTTTTTTGGATTCTACGACCATAAATACGTCAGTTTTCATTAGCTATTCCTATAGCTACATGCTGCCGTTTTTGAGTTATTTAAGTTTTTCTTTTTTTAGTCATAATCATTGCATCATTGAGAAATTAATATCTCGGTTAATACTTCAAGTAGAAATTCCAAATTTGCTATGTTATGAACGTAGCTATAACCACAAGAAACGGTACACACACTTTACATTCTAACATACAGGGTGTTCAAAACTCAGGAACAAAGTCACATATTTTCAAATGCGGAAAACTCTTTTTTTTCTTAAATAGAACACGCTGTATTTTAATTCGAAATCAAGAAGCAAATATCATCCCCTACCATTTTATATCAGCATTCCCTATACCTATCTTTAATTAAGATTTTGAGATATGAGCGACTTTTTTTATAACAGACTAAGTAGCCCTATCTTTAAAGGTTTGTAGCTGGCTCTGAATAGGATTAATGTCAAATTTGTCGACTAACCGTAGGTGTTTATGTATATCATCGTAATTAAACTATTGTACAACGCAATATTAATAGAAATGACTATTCAAACAGCCACATTCTTGTATGATTATTCAAAGAATAATACATGAATGTGACAACTTCTCAAATTAAGGACCCTTTATTCCTTGGTTCAGCTGTAGTGTACGCAAAATTCTACTGAAAATTCACTATTGCATTTGCGGCAACCAATATGCAATTTATGATCCTTTCATAGGTAGAGGTTATGTCCGTATTGTAGTAACACTTTATTGAATAGTGAAATTTTGTGGTAAGATTTGATATTAAATATGATTAAGGGATAAAAGAGCTGCCGTAACGGACAAGGTAAGTAATTTTGATAAAATTATTGTTTGAAATGCAAAGGGAACGCTGTCACGTCAATTAAATATTCAGTAAAGTCAAGCACAATATATATTTTACTTAAACAAAAATATTGTTACTATAAAAAATATATATTTCAAATAAGCAAATAAATTTAATTGTTCCAAGAAAATGTTATTGTTTGAAGTCAATATTCGATTTTATCAATTTTACAATTGGAACTAAACATATATATCTCATCATTTCAATGAAATAATTAGTTATTTTAAGTATTACATATATTTGACCCAATAAAATGTTATTAACAGTATTATTTGCTTCACCCAACAATATACTGGGTGAGTTTTTTTATCTTGAGACAATGGAATATCTCTAAAACACTGCATCAAATCAAAAAAAAGATCTTAATAAGATTTGTTATAATGTAGGGGTCTCACTGAATAGTGCTGAAGTGAAATGTTATTTAACATTAAATAACATTTCAAAAAGCCATTCAACAACGAAGAACTTTACTTTATTATACCCATTTCAGAAAATGTGTTCGAAAATGTGCCCTTCCTTCGATACATTTATTTATTCGCAATTGGAATGATTGCACACAACTGAGAAGTATTTCGGGCATAATCCTTGAACGAGCATTGGTGATTCGCTCAATCATGTTTTCCCTCGTAGTTCGCACCTTTGTATAAACTTCAGACTTTAAGTGGGCCCCACAAATAAAAGTCAGGGGAAGTAAGATCTGGCGATCTTGCAGGCCAAGATACTGGACCACCTTTCGATCCATCGACGATTGCAAGCTCGATCTAATACTTCTCTTGCTATTCTTGAATAATGTGCTGGACAACCGTCATGTTGGAATCACATTGTTTGTCGTACGTCCAACGGAAGATCTTCCAGTAATACTGGAAGTTCGTTCTGCAAGGTGTTTCGATATTTTTCACCATTTAAGTTTCCATCGGTGAATTATGGACCAATAAGCTTATTGCCAATTATTCCACATCAAACATTTACGTTCCCAGGATGTTGATGTTCAACTTGGCGCAACCAGTGGGGATTTTCGATACTCCAGTAATGCATGTTGTGCCGATTTACCGTACGGTGATTTGTGAATGTCGTCTCGTCAGAAAATAATACTCGAGCAAAAAATTGGGATTATTTTGTATCCGTTGAAGCGCCCATTGACAAAATCGCACTCGATTTTGAAAATCATCGCCATGAAGTTATTGATGCATGGAAACTCTAAATAGATGATAGTGGACTGAGAAATTCCTGATCCGCGAGCTATTTCTCGAGTACTAATGTGGGGATTATTAGCTACTGGAGCTAATACCGCGATTTCATTATTTTCTCCAGCAATTGGGTTTCGGCGATTACGTTTTCTTGGCTGTACAGTTCCTTCGCTAGAGAACTGTTGAACGACTCGGTAAAAACAAGCGCGCAATCGCACCTTGGCAGGAAAACGTTGTGAATAAAGATTAACAGTATCATCGATATTCCTACCACCTTCTCCTTAGATGTAAATCATTTCAATTCACTCTTGTAATGTTATAGCCTCCATTACTGTTCAAATATTCAGTACTAACTGATTTGTATTGGATTAATAATTAATAATCTAAATGGGCATCGGACAATTCACAGCTTGTCAAGTACTAAATAAAGTACGGTTTTGTATCGTTGAATAGCATTCCAATTTCGAATAAATAAATGTCTCGAAGTGAAGGGGCAGAGTTTCGAACACATGGCTTTTTAAAATGTTAGTTTATGTTAAAATAAAAAAAACACAAAATCATGTTTGCTTGCTGCTCTTTTTTGTGTATTTTTTCTAGACGTTCACAATCATGTTTTTTGCGATTACAGCGCAATCTGTTACGAATCGAAAAAAAGTTTCAAACAAAAACTACATACTCCGAATCTGCAACACAAAATGGGGGTTCCTATTTAAGATTTCAAAATTGTCCCCTCTCCCACTCTGGGGGAGTGAGGTGGGGGATCGAGTTCGGCACCATTCGGTGAGCCCTCTACATTTAACAAATCTTATTAAGATCTTTTTTTTGATTTGATGTAGTGTTTTAGAGATATTCCGTAGTCTCAAGATAAAAAACTACCCTGTATTTGTTCGTCCATATTTAAACAAAGATTTTAGTCAATTCAACCAAATGGGTTTTTCAGTGTAATATACGAGTTAATTAACACTATTAACTTATTAAACTTATTAACCAATATTCTCAGCGGTAATATAAAATATGATTGTCACTATATGAGCTATAAAATACATGAAAGCATATTATATTTATATTAAAAAGTATAATATATTTCTCTCAGCGTGGAAAACTCGAACTGACATGACGAATCGGAGATGTTTAAAAGGCGTGGAATCTTTTGAGAATGAATTAATTTTTCTACAGAAACGGATGTAATTTTTGAATATTTAAGCAGTGCATCAGTTTTTATTATACTTTCAGTTTTTAAATGCATGTACACTTCTCACAGGAAAAATCGGGACACCAGCAATCGTGAATTTTAAAATTTCTTGGGTGTAAATGCAGCTTTCAGAGGATATATGCACTTATCAAAGCCATAAATCACCTTTTTGTGTGTATTATTGTGATCAAAGGTAAAGACTAAAAATTTAAACAGAAATATAAATATATATAGAGAAAAAGGTTTATACATTAAATAAACACATTGGAATTTCGGTGGCGGTGTTTCCTCAGAAATACCGAATCGGAAATATTAATGCAAAAAAAATACATAACAAATAAAAGGCCTCTTGAGTAGGCGGCACCATTTAGAAATACACATATATGTATTTAACTTGTTGATGTTAAGTAGGATAATTCTTTTTTTAAGAAAACATATGGCGATGGGATTTTAAAATTATATTACCTATTACTACGATATTAGTTACTTAGTTTGATTTATGCTCGCAAGTACTACTTTAGCAAATAGACAATATTTCAAGCAGCCTCCTGAGTTTTTGAACAATGTGATTTCACATTGATTAATTACACTATTATTGATGTATTCATTATTGTTGTTTAGTATTCTTAAATATTGTATTACTATAAAATATTTTTCTATGTATTACCAAAAACAGTTTAAGATTATTTACAACATTTTTACAGCAATTAATTTCGCAAAGAAATTATTTATTTTATTAACCCTTCGTTTATTGTATTTTCAAGAAATATATCTTAACTATCGCCTGTGTAATCTTGACGTCGTTGATCTATTTTCTTGAGATATGGCCAATGGCCAACACTGGGTCTCTTTACAAACTGTCTTTATGTAGCACAGGTTTATTAACAATTATTTAAAATAATAAGAATTATTTCTAAATGAAGCCGTCTATTCAAGAGTTCTTTTCGTTGTTACGTATTTTTTTTCATTGGTATTTCTAAAGGAAACGCCGCCACCGAAACTCCGATTTGTTTATTCTATACATAAACCTTTTTCTCTCTATATATTTATTTTTCTGTTTAAATTTCTAGTCGTTACCTTTGATCTCAGTAATATACATAATTAAGTGATTTATAGCTATGATAAGTGAATACGTCCTCCGAAAGTTGAATTTGCAATCAAGAAATTTTAAAGTTCTGAATTGCTGGTGTCCCGATTTTTCCTGTGAGAAGTGTACGTATAAAACTTCAAAATGATATTCTAAAGAGTATCTTTAGCTATGTACCGTCAAGAAATTAAAGACTAGATTAAAGCCGGCGAATTTTTGACAATTGAGAGCGATGAGACGAGCGATATTTCAAGTCATTGTCAAATGGTATTGTTTCGGAGTTTCTTTTTTTTCGTCAAATTCGCGTACATCCAGTACTATTAAAACTACCAAATCATCATTTCTCTTGGATTTAAATATTAAGCAACGTAAGTGAAGCTTGTATTTGTTTGGATATTTTTTTTTTATTTATAGTAGCAATTATTTGCATCCGCTTAGTTATGTTGAAAACTAAGAGCTCCCACGCACAATTTCACGAGCCACCACTGCATAAAACCGAAACAATTATTGCAAAACGCATCTTTCATTTTCGTATGTAAATATAGAATTTCAGATTAATTTTTACAAAGGAATAACTCACTTCCAAACTCATGCTGCAAACTAATTTTCTTCAATAAATCTTTCAGGAATATCAGAATTAGTCTGCACTAGAAAAGTTATGAAGTCTCCTCGTTCCTTTTCCTTCACAGTATGTAATTTTAATAAAAAATGCCTATTTTTTATTAAAATTACATAGGAGAAGGAGTAAAACAAAGGATTTTAGACTCCTGCAGACGACATAAAATTCTATTACACCGTTATAATAGAAAATTCTTCCGTGCTGCTGTCACGAAATGTCGCTTCTATATTTTTTTGGCCCCGCAACGGTGTAGCAACGGAACGGTACTACAACCTTTATTAAAGCCTCTCTCTTTTGTGTGTAAACATTCATTTCGACAAATCCGAACGGCGTGGAGATCCTGTCGGAAATGACATTCTTTTCAATGGGGGATTCAAATGTATGCGATATTAGATAGTTATCCGATAGTTCATCCATTACGTTTCCGATATGATGTTACCTTTATAACAGTTATTCACGCTCGATGCGTACGTACGTATATCGGTTAATAAATATCGCAGGATAACTGGAAATTTCCCAGTTAGAGTAAGTACAATTTTCATATAATTCCATCTACATACATGTAGCAGTAAACAGCGGGTTAGAAATCACACTAATTGTAAGTACTTTGGTCTGGTATACGTATTGTTTGTTGTTTGTATGATGTGGTGACCCTGTTTTAGTCTCGCTTTTTTCGTAGGAAATACAATGCCTCGTTTTTTTAAAACGATGTCCCGCTTCTCATTTCTCCGTTTCTGAAACAATGCGGCGCACACATCATTTATTTTCAGCGGTTGATACAACCTTTATTTTCGTATGTACATGCATACATTGAATGCGGCTACATATGCGGATGTGTATGAAATGAATGGAACATTTGTCACACGTCGGTTAAAAAGATAACTTTCTACTATAACTATACATCATGCTTTTATAATCCACAGATCTAAGGTCTATTGCACCTACATATATCCGGAGGAATAATATATTATGTAAGCAATTTTTGTGCTTACAATTGTGTCCGTGTGGTAGAAAGGAAGGAAGTACCAACAGGAAGGATAAAAACATTTACGGTGATTACTAGAAAAGAGAACTATGTCCGTGCATATAATTTTTACCGGATATATTACAAATATCTAATTCTGTGTATTAGTGATGTATTATATAGTATATCCGCATTCACATGTTTTTGAATATTTACATTTGCAATAAATATGCGAATATTGCGAATAAAAAAGTTACCTGTTAAAATGGATAGTTTAGAAAGAAAAAAAAAACGAATATTTAAATTCATTGATATCCTAAAATAACCTTTTGAGTACAAATTTGCAGTTTACATTAGAATAACCATCAATAACCGCAAAAACTAAATTTGAATTGACAAGAATAAGACGTAAAAAGTAGAAACGATTCGATTGTACTTCGCTAGTTTCGCTGCGGTGATGGAGAAATTTAATTCTCTGCGTGTGCGCATAAGCGCTTAATGCAAGTGTTCGTGTAGTTGTAAATTGAGAGCTAATACATGGCGCTAGTAAAGTTAAAAAGTTAATAGTTGTACAGAGTACACCGAGTAAGGACAATGGATGAGTCATATGGGACCAAATTTCTAAACCTAACTTCACTTGTAACAACAGCTTCCCAAAATGGCAGTTTGCTATTGTTTACATTCGTATCTACACAAATCAGTTTACTCATCCGTTTAATCTACATGATTTACTTGTATTATTTATTTATTTTACGTATTTTATTAGTTTTGAATTACCCCTGCAGTTTTAAAAACATTTAATGAACCATGATATTCTTGTGTAAAAGGTAAGATCGGTGGTCAGTGGCCATAACATTTACATACTTTCTTATATATTATATTGTTAGGTTTACTTGAAATAACTCAAATAACCGTGAAAGAAGACATCAAAGGGTATCATGTTGTAGTATCAGTTACTCTCGCAAGATAAATTGTGATGCTAACGATGGTCGCAGTTTCTTTGGATTTCCGAATGAATTTAATATTCTGGGTGAGTTTTTTATCTTGAGACAACGGAATATTTCTAAAACTCTGTATCAAATCAAAAAAAGATCTGAATAAGATTTATTATAATGTAGGGGACTCACTGAATGGTGCTGAACTCGATCTCCCCCCTACCCTCTCCACCCCCCCCACTCCGAGTGGGAGGGGGGACAACTTTAAACTCTTAAATGGGAACCCCCATTTTGAAATGCAGATTTCATTTAACATTTCAAAAAGCCATGTGTTCGAAACTGTGCCCCTTCACTTCGATACATTTATTTATTTGCAATTGGAATGCTATTCAACGATACAAAACCGTACTTTATTCAGTATTTGACAAGCTATGAATACTTACACATTGTCCGATCCTCATTTAGATTATTAATTATTAATCCAATACAAATTAGTTAGTGTTGAATATTTGAACAGTAATGGAGGCTATAATATTACAAGAGAGGATTCGCTGTTGAATGGCTTTCTGAAATGTTATTTAATGTTAAAATAAAAAAACACAAAATCATGTTTGCTTGCTTCTCTTTTTTGTGTATTTTTTCTAGACGTTCACAATCATGTTTTTTTTCCGATTACAGCGCAATCTGTTACGAATCTAAAAAAAAAGTTTGATTTGATGCAGTGTTTTAGAGATATTCCGTTGTCTCAAGATAAAAAACTCACCCTGTATATAACACGACAAGAATTAAGAAAGTACATGAATAAGAACAACTATTATCATTGTGCAGAGATTCCTAGGTCACATTAAATCAATTTATTTGTTAGATACACATTTTAAGCTAGATTGCTATTTATCGCAATAACTAACGTAATTCATTTTATGTTCACTTTTTAAAATAATGTGATTTTAGTTTGAACTGCATTATACAGGTATAAATTTTAATCGCATTTATTCACATTATAGACAATTCGATATTATATAGTCTACGTTTGAACTCTATCCACTTGTGCATCCCCGGACATTATTGTTGACAAACGAGTGCAGAGTCGGATATTAGAAATGAAGTAGTCGAATAAAAAGGAACAATCTTTGTCTCGCACAGAACGATATAGTCATAACTCTTGAACCCTCTTGAACAAAAAGGAAAGAATATGAATATAATTATCGTAAAACACTTGCAAATATATGTATCACTTAATCAAACATTATTTTACTGGAATCGTATTTTTTATTACTATAAACTGTTCATAAATATTTACAACAAAATCAGAATAAAAACGCGTAAATTTGTGTATTTTTTTAATCTATTTTTCTACTTCCTTTAAAATATAAATTATTCCACACGTTTGAAAATTCCCTGCAACAGCTTTACAAAATGGTAGCTGGGCTTGAAGGTCATTCACCACGAACAATGGATTTTTGCGAGCTTGTCCTTACTGTATTATACTGTGATTCGTATTCGCATTCGCATTCGTGAATGTCTAGTGCACATATGCGCATTTGCGAATGTGTAAAATCACGTATTCGTTACATCACCACTGTGTATAGAATACAAAGGTCGTTTTACACCTAGTTATTTATTGCGCAATTTGTTGGCCTATTTATTTTACAATGAGGCATTGCTACCTTTTTTTAGACCATTGGTGAAATATCGTCATACACTAAGCAATATTTCTTGTTCAATAACTGCGCCAAAGATAATACGCACACGGCTGTTAATGTATACATAACAACCACAACATACCATAACCTCCGGAACGACTAATGCGACTTCACATCTGTCTGAATAACCACGCGCATACCGGCGCATACGCTTGGCGCAAACATCGCACTATAAATTAGAACATGTTTTAATTTTTCACAAATTGGCCAATATTTATTGCCCAATCTATGTTATACACGCAACAATTTTAAATTGCCTAATAAATTGCGCAATAAATAGCTAGGTGTAAAACGGCCTTAAGATACGATAAAAAGAGTTTATATCTTTTTGACTAGCGACAATAGAGGTCGCCACATGTTAATTTCAAAATTTAAAAACGCGATTGCTTGAAAATTTAACATATCTATTCACTGTTGCTTATTAGTTAGTTTAGTTTACTAGGAGATACTATCTGTAAGTTCAGGCCTTTTAGGTAGCTCACTATCTTGCTGAATGAGATAGATCTGAAGTCTTCTAAGGAAGGGTCAGCCTTTCCAAATGTTACATACCTGATTCAGGGCACTGACAGAAAATATACTTAACTGTCTCCTCGTCTTCTAAACACAGTCGGTATTCAGTCTCATCAGAGAGCCCGATTTTATGTAGATATTTTCTGAATATACAGTGACCTGTAAACACAGGAACAATCACCTTGACATTTTTACGATCAAGTTCTAGTAGTTCCTTGGTTCTGCCATGACTAGGTATAATACACTCTTTCGCATGCACCAAACCAGGACAGTTGTTTCAGTATTGGGGAACTTCCTGATTTGTCCAAAATTTGATTTGCTAGTTAGCTACCGTAGTTGGTATGCCAATGACAGGTTTTGGTTCCTGCAATTGGTCCGCAGTACCTTGTTTGGCAAAAACGCCTCCTTCCTCATTTTCAAGAATGGGGGAGTACCCAGGTACCCAAATTAGGAATAGATTATTAGCCATCCCCAATATGTTTACAGCACCAAACCAGTTTCGAGTTACATTTATTCGCCTCTAATGCTTCTAGCACCGCCTGACTCTCGCTGAAGATTTATATTGATTTGTGCATGTACACACAAAAAAATCTATTATCAATCTGAATATTTTTATTTATTCAGAAAAAGGAACTTAATATATATTTAAATGAACTAAATCTTGTTGGTTAGAACATAAGAGTAAATTCTCTGAAAACACAATATACTCTTAGAACTAATAGTATAAATATTTGCATTAAAGTATATTTTCTCCAAATGAACATTGCTATTGTTGTAAGGAATAAATCTATGCAATCATAGTCAAGTCTGTAGATTCAAAATAAAATCCCTTACACGTTTGATATAATGAATTACTATATAAAATTATTAAATGTTTTGTACTGAAAACATGAAATATCAAATTGAAATTACCATAATATTGAAACATATGAAACGAATTTTACCCCACCATTTATTGCACTAAAACGTATCTGTCATTGGTTCCCCTCTTTTTTAGGGGGATTTAGGAGGTTTTGCATATACATACGCTTTACTTGGCGTCACTTTTAACCAGCGAACAGTGTTGTTGTGAGTGTAAGTAAATCTAAATGGATACCCCAGCCCTTGCACAGCTACTTAGAGAATGGGGTGGTATGGGGCTGATGCACAGATGCTACCATTAAAATATTTCAGTAGGTAATACCAGCAAATTATTACACTGATTGAAATTATATTAGTAACCAACGCCGACTAGATACTAGGCCCAGGAATTGAGTGGAAAGTATCCCGAGAACACCGGTCGCAACAACGGATACGCATCAATATCCCGTGCGCACTCCTGGAGTACCCCGATACGCTACCTTCCCCCAAACATTGTAAAACTAGTATATACTGCTATGGTTTGGCACCCCGGGTTTCGGAAATTTAAATGTGTATTTTTATTTATTCCATATCAGCCTTGTCAAAACAATGATAGAGTTTCCATTATTCTTATTGTTGTAAATTTTGTTAAGAATTTTGTTTTAATTGTTAGTAGTATTTTATTTGGCCAGTTGTATATATTTAATCTCATTTATTTGTACATTTTGCGTACTCCTGTATTGTTTAGTTTGTTTGCTAGTTTTTTCCTTAGCGTTGCGCTGTGCGTTGAACGCACGAATTGTAAATTTCATATTTATGCCATGTTACCTTGAGGCCCGGAAGAGTTATCAGATAGACGAGCCCGCGTATTGTTGAGTTGTTGTTCTTTCGGTTACCGTAATGGTAATCCTTTTCAGTTAAGATGTAGCTCGTTGTTGTATGTAAAATCGTCTATCTTGTAATTCTTTAGTTAATTTGTATTATATAGGTGTGCACATTACATGTAAGGCTTTTTAATTATATTCGTTTTAGAAGTAAGCGCGTATAGAGTTTAAATTTTCCGTTTTTTTTTAGTAATTTTCAAATTAATTTTAATTTTATCACCTCGGGGCAGGTGAAGTGAAGCTGAGAGCTTGTTTTTATATTTCATTGTTAATTTTGCTTGTTTCTTTACGTCATTTGAATTAAATTTTAGTTTGCCTTGAATTTTTTAAACCACGTGGATTTTTTGTGGTATTGAAATTCCTTCTAGAACGAATTCACCATTTTGTTTGCTAAAGGATTTGCATTGTCCTTTCTTAATTTGTAGAATCTTATGCAGGTTTGTTTTATGCCAGAATCCTATATTCAAGGTTTTTATCCTGCAAATTGTATCAAATGTTTTTTTTCTTTTTTTTTATAAAAATAAATTTAATGATTGTATATCATTTTAAAATCACTAGTTCTTTTATTTTTGAATCTGCCATTTCAATTTTTGGAAATTTTAATGAAAGTCATTTTTGCAACCGCCCCACTATTACTTTTTAATAAAGTGTCTTTGAGATTTAAGAATATCTGGCGCCCTTTTAAATTCTTTTTTGCTGAGCTAGCTAAATTAATTTTGTCATTTTTATTTTCTCTTTACTTATATGCTTGGACCATCAGTTCACAGCGTATGACAGTAAATTTATTTAATTACATAATATTTCTTTATTCCTTAATTTTTCCCTACCTAGGTTTTTTAGTGTTACATACACAAAATTAGTAGGTAATTATTACCCTTGAATAGTAGAAATGCTTAGATTTAGCAGGTAAGTATTATCAGTTCAATATACTTATATTTTGGAAGCAAATAATGGCAATACTTCAAATAATACTTTTATATACTTCTATCAAATGTATATAAATTATTAAGGCATACATATGATAGTTTCCGGTTGAGCAGGTGAGAAAATATATTTATTCTAATCTAAAATATTTTTTTTTGTGGTGAAAATATTATATGTTCATAATGATTTTAGTATATTGATTACACCTAAACTAAAAAATTGTTTCGCCTAACAACTTCACGGGTTTGGAAAACTGAACACATTTTATTCTCAATATAAATACATCATCTTATTGCTTATATAGGAAGTTATGTTATATTCAATGTGATACATTTATATTCAAATTGAGTAATTATTTTTTTGTATGTAGTTTTTATCGAAAATCTCTCTTGCACACATCTCAATTGCATAGGTTTCAGCCTGAAAGATCATTATATGGTGTCCAAGGTTGTAATATCTTCTGACTCTTGGACTACGACAAAATATTTCTGCGCCCACATCCTGCTCGGTTTTCGAACCTTCCGTAAACCAGCAGATGTTTGCCTGCGTTAGCGTTCCTTCATTACATCTCCATTCCTCTCTGTTTGAAGAGGAGACAGTGAAGTATGTATGAATCATTGCTCAAGTACACATCATGTCCGAGAGCATTCCCAGGATGCCGTCGGAAGTAACCGATTCTATTAGCTTGTTGGACACACAGACATGAATATGTGACGATTGATTTGCATTATTGCTTATTTGGTGGAAGTATTTTTGCACTCTGTATTATAGAGTTCAGTCAGAAATTATTTAGATAAACTAACGGATAAAGATAATTTAACTATTATCTTTATCCGAAGGCGATAGATAAAATCTTTTATCTTATTCTTAAATAATTCTATTTATAGTTAAATATCCGTGACAAGTGATTTTTGTAAGAAATCTATATTTGTAAGTTTTCATTAAAGAAAGGTAAAAATAGGTACTTTCGGACAGTAAACCGGGAGCAATTTGAGTGTAAACGCTAGTGTATTTTTTATCAAAGTTATTTAATAATCAGTGTATAAGTGAAAAAACGTCATTAGTGTATTTTATGTCAAGGCTAATTCTTCTTTAATGTTTTGGAAGCTTTCTTTGTTGTGTCTACATATAAGGTAAAATCTATTCGATGTATTTTTATAGCTATGTAAATATGAAGAAAATAAAATAAAACACCAATACATAATACACCTGACAAATATAAATTATAAATTTCTAATAGAAAAAGGACGTCTACCGACGCACTACCAATCGCCTTAAAGAAACAAACAAATGCCTAAATACTCGTGCTTCGAGTCTCGTACTCATCAATAAGCGAAGAATATGCGCCATTTGGACTAAAATTTTGTTTAGCTATGAGCAACACAGTTAATTATCTATAACTGAAATTATCTAGTTGAAATTATTTATAGTTAAAATTATCTATGAATAATTTTCCAATTTTTCTCCGTAAGTAATCCTCTCTTTGGATAAATCATCTAGATTGCTAGAACGTGCTTTAGATATAAAGCAAGTTCCCAAAGCATTTTATTATTTAAATGATCATCTTAAACAATTTTATTCAAATAATTTTATTTTTTTGTTTTTTTTTATTTTTTATTTTTTTCTGATACAACCCTGTTTTATTAGAAAAAAATGGTAAAACAAACTTTCAAAAAACTTTATAAGAAATCCAACGAATCAACAGTTAAACACAAGAATAACTCTGACATTGCCTGCCTAAAACCAAGATGACAGAAGAGGATGGTGGAGAAGTATTAAACTTCTCTAATTTTGGATGATAAGCACACAAACTTACAGGGCTTCCGCCTAGTATTCAGGTATCTCCAATCTACTAGTGAAACTCGGCGGAATGTCAACCTTGAAACTATAAAAAGCGAAGTCAGAAAAACGTTCAATAAAACTAAGAAAAATTTTTTTGGCTCATTCTCTTCTAAATTTTAAGGTAAAAAGCTAATTTAATTCCATCCTTATACCGCAAAAGCTTAAATATAAATATAATTTATTACAATATTATCGAAATAATTGTTTATTACAGAATAATTTTCATTGTTAGTTTTTTTGAAAAAGCAAGATGTATACATCTGTGAAATATCAGCAAAAGTAATAAACTTCAAAATTATTTAGACATTTTTATTCCATTTCCGACAATACCAAAATAACCAAAAATTAAATTATCAATACAATACGGAAAAAAAAACTTCAAAGAATAGAAAAGAACTACAGCAGCGTTGCCAAACCGATTAACCGTGTATAGGGGAAGCAGTGATGAGTATGAATCGCCAGTTTCAGTTAGAAGTAATTTTAGTATTACAATAAAATAATATTTATTTCATGCATTTGCAACAACGTCAACGATATATTCGCATCTCAACTCCTCGCTGTTCGTGCCTACACCGATGTATTAGACTAATATTACCGCAAACGTGCGCACCTGACTGACAGCTTCGCAAGGTAGCGTTATACCCCTTCTTCGTCCATGTAACACGCACTCACTCTTGTGTCCGCTAAAATGCTATCCCTAGTCAGCCGCCCGTCTATAATGTATATGTAAGTACCAACATAAAGTGAAAATCAAATAATATTATAGGATCCGCATTATGGATTTGCATTACTGACGTATTGTCAAATAAAAAATACCAAATGCTGTTAATTCTTTAAGCATTGAACTGTTACAACATTATTTATCAAAGCTTTTCCATCGAAAATATTATATAATTCAACATCACTTTGAAAATATCATTGCTATTTGGATTTAAAATTAGAAAGGATTTCGTCTGATGGTAAGTTCTTTTTAGATTTATCCGTTTTACTGATAATATAAGCAATACTAGGGCTACAAACCGTTAAAAATAAATATAACAAATATCAGGCCTAAAAAGAGTAGCAATATCGTTGTTTTTGTTATTTAAATTGGTTTCTAATGAACGTTTACACTCTACTTACATCATTTTCTATTATACCCGCCACCGTTTAAAAGGAACTCCTTCCAACAAAAAATGATTTCTCATTTTATACTTAACTAAAAATAATATTTGGAAAATAATAACAAATTATTGAATATTTTCTATTACAAATCCTTCATAAATGGCCATGGATATAGCGGATGAAAACTTATTATTTGACATTTAATAACATTCTTCAATCTCGTCATTCTGTAATGCAAGTATCAAACGTCCCAACCATTCCGTGAGCACCAACAAGGGCATTGACTATATATAAGCAGACTGATTAAGCTTATGGGAAAAATGTTGCGCTTAAAAGTGGCCCTTTGGATGGCAAATCCAGATGTCACTAGTGTTTCTACATCCAAAACTGGCGGGGGAAGCGAATTGCCTATCTTAGCTCCGAACCGTGTTTACAGGTGATGAGTTGAGCAACACACATGAGTAGAGGGCATTTAGTTCACAGATAGCGCGATAGCATATAACATAAAATGATTTTTTTTTTTATTTAGCCCGTATTAATGGTAGTTTGTTGCCACGTGAAAAGCAATAAAAGCCAATATTTAAATTGTGGGAAAAACAAACGCAATAATGAAAAGTTGCGTACGTTTGCATTTCCTATAATGTAAAGTGTAAGGGTAAAAGTCATAAATAAAAATAAACAATCACAGGTGTGTAAAAAATGTTAAGGGGATTAGGTGAGGCACAAGTGTAGATCGCAAAGCTGCCGGATGTTTACCTAACAAGCAATTTAAATTCGTAAAATTATTTTACTTCAAAATTGCGCTGCATTTTGTATGCTAGTCGAACTATGTAAAATGATATGCCATTTATATTTTTTAGGTTTTCAATTATAGCAAACAAAAAAAATGTTTTTACGATTTAAAATTTTCGTATATACAGGTGTGATTCTTGTAAATAGCTTTTTTAGAAAATAATTTTTAATTATCTAAGGTTTATAATGAAATTGATATGACACTTTTTTATACTATAGGGAAGTATATATATGATGGGTTTGCAATTTTTTGCTGATTATTAACCCCATTTTTATGTTTAAATTCGCGATTTAAATATTTTTTTTATTTTATATTTCTGTTTTCTATGTAGAAAATAATTTTTTTTCAAACTTTATAAACGCAGTATATATTTTTATCGTTTCTTATTAGTATTAAAAATCTAAAATAGTATTTTTTTGTTTCTTACCTGTACAAAAATGAGTGTATGATCAATTATTCTTAGTAACATCAACATTGAAACAAGAAATTACCAATGGTTTTGTATTAGATTACTAGTTATTTTGAAGTCTTTCTGTTGAAGTTACTAAAAATAATTGTATAATAAATTTTGCCAAGAGGGTAGTTATTTATAATATATGTAAGTATTAAAGGTGAGAATATTGCAAAACGAGCACTTTAATAGCTAATTTCTTATTCAGTTGAAGGAGCAAGCTTATGCAGAAATCCTCATAAAAATAACTAAAACTACAAAATTTTTGTAACAATAATATTACAAAAACAGTTTTAATGTATTATAGGTTTTTTTTTGTTAATGTTTTTAAATTTAATATTAAGCCGAAGCTTAAAATTTGAAAATCAAAACATGTAATCCAGCTTTTAGGTAGAAATTGCAAAAAGAAAGACAGGAACATAAATAGATTGCAAAAACCTTTTACATATTATGTGGTTTCGGTGACGGCGCGGCATGTTCTTTAGATGATAAGAAAATACCGGCAATAAAGTAAAATAAACACGAAAATATCCACCAAAAAAAAATCTAGTAATACAAAGGCCTATTGAATCAATATCGTTAAGAGAACATATGGTGGAATTTTTACAATATTATATGCAGAAAACGTTTCTAATCCTCTAACAGGATTATAATATGCTATAAATTATTATTGTTACCTGCAGAGAATATAGAATTCTAAGCAGATGTTACCAGAAAAATAAAAGAAGTTTTACACGCTTTATTAGTACAAATGTCTCATTATGTACTCATATGTAGGTGATGAATTATGAAAGAATACTTCTATTGGCATAATACCCGTAATGCTCTGCGTACTGCATATCATACATATGTATATTATAGTTATATTTGTATATTATTCGATTTCAATTACAATACCAAAGAAGAAACGATTACATTGAGAGGTTATTTTGTTCTGACCAACTACTCATTACTTAACGACAATCGGTCTTTGCTTTGAATCGTAATCCAGTGTTCGTATGTATCTTGATTGATAATTCCCGTCGTCGACAAGTAGAATTCCCGTTTTGATATTGCAGCGGTAAATACAAATTTATTAACTTTTTGTCAATAAATTAAAATTAATGCACGATACAATAACAAATTAATTAAACTAAAGCAAATAAATAAAAAAAATTTCAATAAATTCAATAATTCCTTCTGAAACAAAAGTTTTTTCCTGTAACTTTCAAAATTCTCTCTAAAAAGAGATTTTCCCTCATATACGAGCACTGTCGTAATCGTAGGTTTGAAAAGTTGAATTTTAACAGTTCATATTATTAATCGTAATTACATGAGTAATATTTATTATTATAACACTTATCAAACTATTGTATGTATTATAAATACATTTGAAAATTAGAAAAATCGAAATGCATTTTTATACGGATATTCACCCACAATAAAAGATACCTATACCCTACTTGGTTTGGTAAATTTATTCCTAGATAGCGCTGACCCACACTTTTATCCGAGAACTATCGAACTGCATTATATGGTAATTTATGGATATTATCGACATCTATCGACAATTTTTAGAGCTATTTCGCTTTTATATGGACTTGATCAGTCTACTTATATATAGTCACTGAACAAGGGTAACTCTAATGCTTGCTGCAACAGCAAATACATCCATACCCGTTACATTCGTATTACATTACAATTACATTCGCGCTCAGCCTCTAGATGGAAATAACAATGACACATTGATTTTAACTTAATATTTACGCAATTATTTTATATAATAACTTAGAATGTAAAAAAATACTTTCAACGAGCATCAGCAGTAAACATTTAAGAATGGAAAACCTTGTATTTTTTGCATATGCTGTTAAAATATTTTTTACACAACAAAAGCAGTATGGTTTATCGATTTAATGAACAAAGCAATGGCAACATCACATTTACATAAACCAACATTTATATTAAGGTATCCATAAAATTAGAAATAAAAATTCAAGCACTTTTAAAATTTTTCAATCAATATTTAAGGCTTCCATCTCTATAAGATATATTTACCAAAAAATTTGCATTTTAAATTATCACATTACCACGACATCAAAAGCATTTTAAGCTATTTGCAATAAATAATTACGTGATTGCTGTCCAAAAAGGAGCACTTCATCAAAGTAACGATTTATTGCATAATTAACAATGTTAATTAAAACGTAATCAGATTCGAAGTGATTTAGAAACAAAATTAACAGAAGCCCTTTGTACGTTTTGTAACTAATGGCGTTTCTATTATTAATTAAAACTCCCGACAACGACCGCCCTCATGAAAAATCCAATCAATACCGACCTTAATCAGGAACATGTTGGATTTTTACCGATTTTCCACCGACATTTCGTTCTTGAAAGGTAAAACGGTTATCCTTCTGCCATAACGACATTACCTGCGTCACCCAAATGAGGAGAGATGAAAGAAAAACTTTTGATCTCTACAAATCGTAAAGGTAAACGCACAGAGCGGGAAATGTTTAATTAATTTTTAATTTTCCCAAAGACCATTAACAAAGCGTTTCGAATTAATTTTTATTAGGAGTTATGGCGGCAATAATGGCGCCTCCTTCGCTTTTCAGACGCTGGAAAATGGGGGTAAATGTATGAAAATATATACAACGTCTGGAAAAAAAAACTTTTCTCATCTCGGCTTTAGTACCGCTCCTCTGCTTATATTAATAGACTTTCGTCTTTCGTTTCCGCGCGCTTCAGCGTGGGTCCACCTGCCTTTTTCGCGTCCCGAAAACCTCTTAACGCTCTCCCCTTTACTATATAGATGGAAATTAAACGAAAGGGAGAGGGGCTGTTATTAATACTAATACTTCCCGGATGAAGTGCTCTTAATCATAACAATATAATTCTATTTGCATAATTTAGGCGTATAGGTACTTTTTTGCGGGAAGAACATGAAAGTATGCTGCAAAAACTCGTCGTTTGTTATGCAAATTTAGTGCATACTTAACTCTTTTTAAAAGCATTTGGATAATTACTTACGACAAAATTAAGTTATGTGTACATGTATAAGTATATCATTGCAGGCTTTAGTCCCCACGCTTTACCGAACATACCTCTACAGGACCAGAAGTTCCTTATGGCTTTGTTCGTCACATGTTCTAGGTGTAATTTGTACAGCAGTTTGGCGTCCAAGATAACACCCAGATATTTACCCTCGGTTGAAATACTCGTATCAACTGAGGTCATACACGAAAGTTATAGTACTCTACAACTACAACTTATGCCTCGCTAGTCTGGTGGCATAAAGCAAATTTGGGCTATACTATAAGTGCGCTTAGTAAAGTTCAAAGGATTGCCTTCCTGAGCATCACGAGAGCCATGTCCTCGGCGACGACGGCTACTATGGAGACCATTCTTGGGCTTCTCCCGCTGCAGTTGATGTAGTGGTTTGAAGCAACCCTAGGGGCTTATAGAGCAAAATGTAGTGCATATAAGGGCTTCTCCGGCAAAGTCGAAGACCAGAGACCTACACGAGTGAGTACGGCATCGTGCGGGTATAGGTACTGCTGTGGTCTGGCACCCCGGTTTTCTTAAATTCAGTGATATTTTTTTTTTTTGACGACGATTTATCTTTTTCAATGTGGCGGGAAAATTCTCTCAGAAATTAATATTTTATTTTTAAGTAAGATTTTGCTAATTGAATTGATTTGATTGTTTAATTTGTTTATTTAAATGTTCAGTTGGTTTAAATTAATTTCACTCTGTAATATATTTTTATTTGTTCATGTAGTTTATGTCTTTCCTAGAAGAATTCTTCTTCTATGATCTTTGCATTTATGCGCTGCGTTTGGCACGCATCTGTTTGTTATATGTATGCGTTGTTTTATCCGGAGGCCCTCAGTTACCAGATTGACGAGCGTGAGTACATTTTATTTTAGTTTCTTTGCTACCATTTTGGTAATGCATTTTTATTTTCAGTTTTGTTCGTTTATTACTATTTAAATCGTCCATCTAGGAACTCTTTAATTAATAATTGCTGTTGTATTTTCTTGTGTACACGATTAGATGTAAGATCAGTTATTATATTTGTTCTAGAAGGTATTTTAAGTTTAAAGAGATTAATTTTTTTTTTCGTTTTCTAGTTTGCTGATTAGTTTTGTATAATTAATCACCTCGGTTTAGGTGAAAAGAAGCATTGTGCTTGTAATTAAATTTCAATTTTATAATTATACTTGTTTTGTCCACGGTTAAATTAATTTAGGTTGTTTTAAATTTTGAAACTACGTGGATTTTTGTAGAAAAAAGGATTTTCTTCTAGAACAAATTTGTCTTTTGCTTTGTTAAAGGATTTGAATTGTCGTTTTGTAATTGTAGATTCATGCCGGTTTTGTTTTCGACCAGGACCTTCTGTCTATGGTTTTATTTTTCCTGCATAATTGTAATTAAATGTTTTTTTTATAATAATAACATCTTTGATTGTCAAACGTCATTCTAAACTTCTGTTCTTTTATTTTGAATCAACCATTTCAATTTTTGGAATTAAAGAAAGTCAAATTTTCAAACGCCCACATTTTACTTTTCATGATTAGTTCAATTGTGAGTGTAACCCTGAGATTAATTATCCTTTTGCGCCCTTTTAATATTTTTATCCGCTGAGCTAGTAAATTTAATTTTTTTTCATTTTTAATTTCATTTTGCATTTATGCTGGTACAATCAGTACACAGCAGTACGTTTACGCATTTGAGGAGTATAACGATACGTATTACTAGTATAGTTACTTTACTTTTTCTTAGTTTTGTATTATATTTCTATAATATTTTTACATACATGCACCACTTTATTTATTAAAAACAGCATACATGATGACGCGTTCGCGCTCTTTCTTTGATTGGCTGAAAAGTTACGAGGTAACCTTGTATATTACGGATACTTGCTTTTTTTCTTTTTTTTCTCAAGTTTTGCGATTGGGGCAGTTTACAGTGTCATTGTTATTCGTTAACTGGTAGAAAGCAATAAAACTCACGTTTGTATAGATAGATCTACTATGAGTTAATCTCGACAGACACCATATCATATAAAAAAACAGGAACACGAAATTTGGAAAACTTTTATTAGAAGCTATAAACATACAATACATTAGGAAAATCAAGCCACTATAATAAGTGATAACCAACAAATAGTACCATATATGCATATCCATTATTGTACCCTATTCTTACGAGCAAGAATCGTACGATTCTTGCGATGCGACGATGCCGATTCCTACGATACCGGTCTTAATGATTACCTACTCGCATCATCGGGAAAGGTAACCGCCGATTATTAATCGATTACATTTTTACTTACTCGTGCAAGTCTCTATCGGGGACCATACTAGCTTCTTCAGCTACATTGAACAGACAGTACTATTGTTCCGTAAAGGCGAGATAAGATCTCGGCTGTTTTTCAACTTCTCTGGGAGATACAGAGTTGATATCTCCAGCAGCGAAACCACAATAGCGTACATCCTCAAACCAAAACGGAATCTATCTCGCTGGTTTGTCGATGCCTCCAAAACAGGTAATGGCACGGACATTGGAATCTGGAGGGACGGAGAGCGGAACGGCGAGGCTTTTAACCTAGGGGCCGCCTCCGTCATTTTCCAGGTCGAAATTGTTGCCATCCAGGCTTCTGCTGAGGGCATCTCAAGCTGCCTGCGCAAGAATCGAAGGGTAGAAATCATCTTCGACAGCCAGGCTGCCCTCAAAGCTTTACGGGCTATCAGATTTGACTCTGAGGTGGTACTGGGGTGTCATAGTAAACTTAAACAGCTGGCGTAATATGTCGATGTTATATTGAGATGGGTGCCAGGTCGCTCTGGGATCAAAGGCAATGAAATAGCTGACACGTTAGATAGGGGCGCCAGTGGGCTGCCGTTCTTAGGTCTAGAACTGACGTGTGGTAGCTCATATGGCAGCATCAAAACGTTTGTCAGGTTCCAACTTGCTGCTAGGCACTGCTCCTTTTGGAATGAACTCGCCGCCGCAAGACACTGTAAATCTCTAGAGCTTCATTCGAATGAGGAAAGATTCTGTAAGGCAGTTTTTGAGCAGGAACAGATTGAGATTACTCACAGAAATCTTAACTGGGCACTGCGCACTAGATAAACACATGTATCGCATGGGGCTAGCGAACTCTCCCCTGTGTAGAAAGTATGGGGATGCAGAGAAAACTCCTGCTCATCTTCTCGTCAACTGTCCGGCAGTGGACGTGGAGAGGCAGACGCACTTTGGGGTCGGTCGATTGGACGAACCCAGAGTCGGTAAGTTAACTCTCAGCCAAATTGCGAACTTTTTTGATAAGATGCAACCTGATTGAAAGGGCTAATATTGAAATGGGGGCACAATAAGTCTTTTTGGCCGAGTTGACTTCTTCGGGTGCACCTGCCCATGGGGAAAAAGAAAAGTTATGTATAATTTAACAGATAAAAAAATACAAAAATACTGATAGTATTATACATGGATCACGATATGAATGTGTTACTATTATATATTTAGGAAGAATTAGTGGAAATTATGGCTTTAATGAAACAAAATTTTGTTTTTACGACGAAGTCAAAGGCACTTTGACTTTTAACGAAATTTATTGTAAAGATTTATATTTCTTTAACAACCACAGAAAAATCGGAAAAAATGAGTTTTCTGAAATGATAGACCCTGTTTATTTGGTCACGAATGAACTTCTTTCAAAGTTTACTATGGTTTCCATAAAACATGTCCGTTACCCCAAAGCAATAGTTTCTGACACGATTGCATAACTTTGAATCATTATTTTTCTTTTCGTTCAACATCGCAAAATATTGAAATAAATAAATATTTATATCAAATGCTTAATTACTATTATCATTAAATAAAACTCGAATTTGTGGAATAAGGATTCTTTAAGAATAACAATTTATTTATTCCTTCTAAAAACTGATTCATATCAGTGGCGGCTCGTGGCAATATTGAGTGGTGGGACCAATCTCCGGCCAACTTCCCTCTCTCCCCTCCCTTTTATTAATTTTACAAAGTTTTGAATCAGTTTAGCTCAGCTTGCAGTAATTTATTACCTCGTTTATTGCTAACTAAAATAATGCCGACACAAAAAATTGTAATGTAGACAAATTTAGTAGCCATTTTAAAATGAAAAATACATTAAGTCCTTATCGGTAATACTTGGCTACCTAGATATAGATACTAACATATTTCCTTCGGAAATTTCGGGCCATCTATTTACATTCCCTCGCCTAACTAATGCAAAACTATTCAGGTGTTTCTGTTTTATATCAACAAAACACAACACAGAGCACATGAGTTATTTAAGCGAAAATCGTCGAGTAAAACATAATGAATATTCTAAGCATAAGCGGACATATTTCTTACAAAGGATGGAAGATACAATTGTTATTTTCTTTGTTTGTTTACCTAAGCAAATGGATTGCTTTTTTACTTAAAACACTATTATATTTCCTTAAAACACTATTGTATTTCTCAGGAATAACTCTGTTAATTTTAATAATTTTTACCCTAAGAAAGATATTAATGGTAGGTTCATTTTGATTTGAAATACTATAGATATTAATATGCGATGCCATTCTAGAATAATACTACATTTCATTACTATATTTAATAAATATTAAATATTCTTAAACCCAATTCTTACCCCCAATTTATTGCATGGAAGTGTCTAAACTGAAATCCGTATGCGACGGCCGTCTACATATATTTCTACTTTCAATAGCCGATCTTCGACGGCCGTCTGACGCACACTCTTGCCTACTGTGATAGTGGGGGACCCTTCCCCCACAATGCCGAGCACTGACGTATACTAACGACGCAGACTTGATCAACCAGCGGGCAACCAACGTCCGTGTATACTAGGTTGCCTCGTAACTTTCCAGTCAATCAAGAGAAAGAGCGCGAACGCGTCATCACGTATGCTGTGTTTAATAAGTAAACTGGTGCATATATGTAAAAACAAATGGCGATTTGTATTCCCAGACTAAATATTTATTTTTTCTACAAAAATCTTAATTTATAAAATTTTTCAATTAATAATAACTAACAGCTTCTTGCGGGTTTCGCCGTGTGTCAAAACTTTCGCTCGACGTTTCGCTGTTCATACTGACAGCTTCTTCAGGATAACTGAACTGATTCTCCATGGTCCGATATTCTTCTTATATACGCCCCTGGTGCATCCAACCGTGTAGTTTCCGCTCCATTGACCGTGACGGTTCGTAGTAGGCTTTTCCACGTGTTGCTAAGGTGGTACCCTTCTTCTCTGTTAAGGTTTTATTCTTTTCTATTTCTATGGCTTCCCTGATGAGTCTTTTCCCGTAGTTCTTGGTGGTAGTTATTACTTTTACATTCTTGTGAAATCCATTTTGGTGTCCGGTGTCGTGCATGTGTTCTGCCACCCGTGATTGCTCGGTCCTTCTTAATCTTGCGTCCCTCTCGTGTTTCTTTTATTCTTATGTCGATGGCTCTTCCTGTTTGTCCGACGTAGCACTGTCCGCATTGGCATGTTATCTTGTAGATACCTTCTGTGCGCCCCTTGGGTAACTTATCCTTTGCGGTCGGTAGATTCTGTTGGATCGACGTTGCAGTCCCGAAGCGTACTTGTACGTTACGTTTCTTCAAAATTCGGCCTACTTTTTCGGTGACTCCTGATATGTAAGGTAAACACGCCATCCCTCTTCGTGGTTCTGTAGTTTTTCTCCAGTGTCGTCTTCTTTTTAGTGGCTCACCTTATGTCGATGTCAGTGTAACCATTCTCTTTAGTGCTTCTCCAATGTATCTTTTCACTGGTAAGATGTTGTTCGTCACTGATGGTTTCGGCTCTGGATAGTAAAGTTTGTATTAATGTCTTCTTCTGCATCGGATGATGGTGAGATCTTGCATGCAGATATCTATCGGTGTGCGTCTTCTTTCTAAATACTGCGTGCTGTAGCATTCCCTCTTTTGTTTTCTTGACCATAACATCCAGGAAAGGGAGATTTCCATTTTGTTCTTTCTCCATGGTAAACTTGATGGCTGGGTGCTGTGAGTTTATGATTGTTCCAAGAACTGTTGTAGTGTTTCTTCTCCGTGTTGCCATATTACAAAAGTATCGTCGACATATCGCAGCCAACACTTGGGTTTCTCAATATCGGCGAACACGGTGGCGTGTTTACCTTACATAGCAAGAGTCACCGAAAAAGTAGGCCGAATTTGAAGAAACGTAATGTACAAGTACGCTTCGGGACTGCAACTCGATCCAGCATATCTACCGACCGCAAAGGATAAGATACCCAAGGGGCGCACAGAAGTATCTACAAGAACATGCCAATGCGGACAGTGCTACGTCGGACAAACAGGAAGAGCCATCGACATAAGAATAAAAGAACACGAGAGGGACGCAAGATTAGAAGGACGAGCAATCAGCGGTGGCAGAACACATGCACGAACACCGACACAAATGGATTTCAAGAATTGTAAAAGATAACTACCACCAAAGAACTACGGAAAAGACTCATCAGGGAAGCCATAGAAATAAAAAGAATAAAACCGTTAACAGAGAAGAAGGGTACCACCTTAGCAACACGTGGAAGAGCCTACTACGAACCGTCACGGTCAATGGAGCGGAAACTACACGGTTGGAATGCACAGGGCTATATAAGAAGAAATGTCGGACCATGGAGAATCAGTTTCAGTTAATCCTGAAGAAGCTGTCAGTATGAACAAGCGAAACGTCGAGCGAAAGTTTTGACACACGGCGAAACCCGCAGAAGCTGTAGTTATAGTTACACCGGCCGTGAAAGCCTACGCAGTGTTTTTTCAATTAATGTTTTGTCAACAAGAACGTGTCTTGAAATATAATTTCAAGTTCTTTTTATTATTACAAAATACCCCAATACCAAATTATATAGTCAAAGAAATGTTCCACGAGCGTACTATAGATGGCACCGCAGTATTCTCTTATGGAAATATTACCACTATAAACGTACAACAATAGAAAATGCTGGTGGTGTCATCTATAGTGCGCCAGTGGAACATTCTTTGACTCGAGAATGATCGCGAGGCGCGTCATCACAGCGTCATCGCGTATCCACCCTCCCCTTTCCCCAGGCACTCACAAAAACTTGCTCTTTAACAAGGAGCCGCCCCTAATTCATATTATAATGATATTAACTCCTGCCAAAATGATGATGTTGAAATTACAAATTCTTGTCATCACTGATATCCATATCTTCATCTATAGTATGAGATTTCTCAAAATTTCGAAAATTGAATTGTTACCTATCAACATTCCAACTTTAGACATACAGATATAGCCACCTATTTTGATCGGATAATTCAGAAATACAATAATATACAGAGGTTCCATTAATACTTACTTTTAGGGCATTTGGAATACTCTGTGTAATATGAAAATGATTTTAAAAAGTAATCGTAAAGTAAAACTTTTTGAACGTCACGCATTTCGGCTACAGTAGCCCATGCCGTAGAACGTGAAAAATCCTATGTAATTTTATCCCTAAACAAAATCATAAAAAAAACTTGCTTATCTTATTCGTACATTATTCAATAAACGAAATAAATAAGCCTAATATTTATCTTCATATTAGCAAAAATAAATAACCCAACTTGTTTTGTGTTTATCCGTTCGGCACATACTCGGATAACTTTTATTTATCAGGGGATTTTCTAAAAGCGATTCGTCTTGTCACCGGTTTGGAAACTCTATCATCGTATTTTCCTTTTCTTCTCCTTCCTCCCGTATCAGAGCGACGTATTCGATTCGCGCGGTAGATTTATCTTCCACGACGAAGCCGCAACAGTACGGTCCTTCGCCAGGACCCGTACATAGACGCACCGTCGCGAAGAAAGGACCAATAAATACAATAGGCGTGCGCGCCTGATCGGAAAACATCCCGACGTCGAATAATTTGTAACTAACAACAAAGTGAAGATTTATTTTTTTCGGGTGAAAAGTTCTCACTCTAAAAAATACTCGAACACGAGCCGCAGATCCGTGCACCCTTTATAACAATCACCCAACCATTATAAGTAGATATTACAAATACGAACAAACAGCGCGCGAATTCGATAGCAATTTTCGAGGATTAATGATGGGTCTTAATATCTACGTCGAAAACGGGGCCATGAGTATATAAAGTACATAGTAGGTATATAGGGTATATGATTGATTATATATGTACTTATATAGTACATATAGGTGTAATGTATATATATAGAATTTCGATGTTATTATTGAAAAGATGAGAAAAATATCGGTTATTAATTACCTCTTATCGTTGGATCACTATAAGCGTATAAAAAATGGTCTTTTGTGTTGTTCTATTTGTTTACCCGTAAAACCTGTCATTTTCCTTCCCTCTTGTGTTGTTATAGTAAAATATTTAAACATGAAATAGTACATATCGGTTTCGTATATTCTAAATTTAGTAACAGTAATAGTAGCATTTATTGCCTTCACCATACGGCATGGACATTGCCAATAATATGTATTGTAATGCTGCAAGATAGCACACAGCCCGGATATATATTTTTTAATATAATGCTTTAATTAAAGTAGTAAAATCCTATTTTTAATTATCCTAGTGCATTGACTATATATAAGTAGACTGATTAAGCTTATGGGAAAAATGTTGCGCTTAAAAGTGGCCCTTTGGATGGCAAATCCAGATGTCACTAGTGTTTCTACATCCAAACTGGCGGGGGAACGGGAAAATGCCTATTATAAGCTCCGAACCGTTGATTGCAGATGATGAGTTGATGCAGCACACACATGAGTAGAGGCATTTAGTCACAGATAGCGCGTAGCATATAACATAAAATGACTTTTTTTTGATTTAGCCCGTATTAATGGTAGTTTGTTGCCACGTGAAAGGCATGGCAAGCAACAAAAGCCAATATTTAAATTGTGGGAAAAACAAACGCAATAATGAAAAGCTGCCTACGTTTGCATTTCCCATATTGTAAAGTGACCAGATTTTAATGTAGTAAGGTGGGACAAAATCGATGTGAGTATATGGTATTCGTATTAGTAGTAAAAGTCATAAATAAAAGTAAACAATCACAGATGTGTAAAAAATGTTAAGGGATTAGTGAGGCGCAAGTGTAGATCGCAAAGCTGCCGGATGTTTACCCAACAAGGAATTTAAATTCCTAAAATTATTTTACTTCAAATTTGCGCTGCATTTTGCATGCTACTCGAACTATATAAAATGATATTTATATTTTTTAGGTTTTCAATTATAGCAAATAAAAAAAATGTTGTTACAATTTAAAATTTTCGTATATACAGGTGTGATTCTTGTAAATAGCATTTTTTGAAAACTAATTTTTAATTATCTGAGGTTTATAATAAAATTGATATGACACTTTTTTATACTATAGTCAAGTATATATATATTTTTGCTGATTATTAACCCCATTTTTTATGTTTAAATTCGCGATTTAAATATATTTTTTTATTTTATATTTCTGTTTTCTATGTAGAAAATCATTTTTTTTTCCAACTTTATAAACGCAGTATATATTTTTATCGTTTCTTATTAGTATTAAAAATCTAAAATAGTATTTTTTTGTTTCTTACCTGTACAAAAATGAGTATATGATCAATTATTCCTAGTAACTCCAACATTGAAACAGGAAATTAGCAGTGGTTTTGTATTAGATTACTAGTTATTTTGAAGTCTTTCTGTTGAAGTTACTAAAAATAATTGTTGGAAATTTAAATTTTGCCAAGATGGTAGTATTTATAATATATGTAAGTATTAAAAGTGAGACTATTGCAAAACGAGCACTTTAATAGCCAATTTCTTATTCAGTTGAAGGAGCAAGCCTATGCAAAAATCCCCATAAGAATAATTAAAACTACAAAATTTTTGTAACAATAATTTTACAAAAACAGTTTTAATGTATTATAGGTTCTTTTTGTTCATATTTTTAAATTTAATATTAAGCCGAAGCTTAAACTTTTAAAATCAAAACATGTAATCCAGCTTTTTGTAGTAATTGCAAAAAGAAAGACAGGAACATAAATAGATTGTAAAAACTTTTACATATTACGTGGTTTCGGTGACGGCGCGGCATGTTCTTTAGATGATAAGAAAATACCGGCAATAAAGTAAAATAAACACGTAAATATCCACCCAAAAAATCTAGTAATACAAAGGCCTATTGAATCGATAGCGTTAAGAGAACATATGGTGGAATTTTTACAATATTATTTGAAGAAAACGTTTCTAATCCTCTAACTGTTTAGAGCCTAACAGGATTATAATATGCTATAAATTATTATTGTTACCTACAGAGAATATAGAATTCTAAACAGATGTTACCAGAAAAATAAAAAAAAATTTACACGCTTTATTAGTACAAAATGTCTCATTATGTACAACTCATATGTAGGTGATGAATTATGAAAGAATACTTCTATTGGCATAATACCCGTAATGCTCCGCGTACTGCATATCATACATATGTATATTATAGTTATATTTGTATATTAACAATCGGTCTTTGCTTTGAATCGTAATCCAGTGTTAGTATGTTTTTTGATTGAGTTCCTCATTTTTTAGGCGGTAAATACAAATTTATTAACTTTTTGTCAATAAATTAAAATAAATGCACGATACAATTACAAATTAATTAAACTAAAGCAAATAAATAAAAAAAAATCATCAATAAATTCAATAATTCCCTCTGAAACAAAAGTTTTTTCCTCCAACTTTCAAAATTTCCTCTAAAAAGAGATTTTCCCTCTCATATACGAGCACTGTCGTAATCGTAGGTTTGAAAAGTTGAATTTTAACAGTTCATATTATTAATCGTAATTACAGGAGTAATATTATTATTATAACACTTATCAAACTATTGTATATATTATAAATACATTTGAAATTAGAAAAATGAAATGGATTTTTATACGGATATTACCCACAATAAAATACCTATACCCGGCTTGGTTTGTAAATTATTCCTAGATAGCGCTGACCCACACCTTTATCCGAGAATTATCGAATTGCATTATATGGTAATTTATGGATGTTATCGGCATCTATCGACAATTTTTAGAGCTATTTCGCTTTTATATGGACTTGATCAGTCTACTTATATATAGTCACTGTCCTAGTGTCATCTATTTTATTAATTTTTAACCATGAGTGTGCCCTCTCAAATGCCAGGTGGCATGCGGGGTGAGAATTTCTGACTGCAACGGTCTAGAGGCCGCGCTAGCATTAAAAATTACGAATAGATAGCAGTGTCGCCAACTTGGTGAATTTTCCACTAATTCTGGTGCATTGAAAGCAAGTCTGGTGTATGCAAATCATATTCTAGTGGCTAGTGAAAAGTTTAGTGGATTTTCTTTAATTTTAGTAATAAATCTAGTGAATTCATTGAATACGAAGACCAAATTAGTATAAGTATAGGAAAACCGAGTAGCGTCAATCCGCCAAGATAAATTTCAGTCGCCATTTCATTTTGTATCGTATAATGTATTTATATAAGTCTACTATTTCTTTTCTACGATATAGATTCTAGACAAATCTTTTGTAATTTAGTTTTTAGTCTTCTTCTCGAATATTAGAGTGCATTTTCGTTTATATGGGAATGATTAAAATTAAGATACAGACGCATTTTTAAAATTTCGCTCACAATGTACAAAACAAAATGGTAGAAGTTCACCGAAAACTTTCCCTGAAAACCTACTTATAAAAAGGTGAGGACGCTACTTGGTTTTCCTGTGTCTGTGATTACACATATATGTGAATAAATAAATAGAAGTACAAAATAAAATAAAATAAATAAGGATATATACAGAGTAAGCAACCGGATATGACCACTACGCAACCTCGAATTTTAAGGTGGCAGCATTATTAAGTTGGTAGTATAAGATATGCCACATGATTGACTTGTCAAATCTTATTTTCATAAACTAAACTTAAAACAATTAAGAGACGTGTCACATATGTATTTTTTCTTTACTTTTATTATATTTAAATCAAAAATACTTTGGTAAATATAAATATCAGATGACAGAACGTAAACAATAAACAGGACAGTAAATAGTACAACAAAAAAATTCACTTTTTCTATGACGTCCATGGTCGCGTGGTGGTCACATCAGTATTATGATTTTATAAAACACGGTTACAATTGTATAGTTGCATATTGTTGTAAATTTATTAATATTTGACGATTACCTGATAAGTATTGCATTAAATTCATATATAATAGACAAAATAAAAATATACTTCGTGTAATAGGTTTTTAAAAATAGCATTGTGCAAATTATAATAAAATTGTAATAAAAAATTAAATAAAAGGTGATTTACAGTAAATTTTTTTTTTTTTTGCTTTTCTAAAAATACTTTATAATGCAATTCCTTTTCCCGATTTCTAGTGATTTTCTGGTGGAATTATAATCCCGAACTAGTGAAATATGTCTTCCGTCAATTGGCAACACTGATAGATAGGTTCCCCTTTTCTTTAGTGTGGCCGGAGATGCTGTAGGAGAATGTCGTATAAATATCCTCTACTACAAGAATCATATTTACAGTGCTTAGCTTAAGTAAAATAGTGTGCATGAGACTCTGGTACATAAGTTATGATCGATTTTGTACGATAAAGAAACTATTTAAGTGCAAACAAATGTGGTTTTATTTAATAAATAGTTCTAAAGAAATAGAGATGCAAAACAATGCAGATAAGAAAGTAAACATCTCAGGTAAGTCAAATGGGTTCGCTTATTAAATAGCAATTACGTTTTTAGTTAGTAATTTGTTTTGCAATATAAATTCATCATAGAAAATAAATACGTTTAATTTTAATTTTTAAAATGCCCGTGTTTTCGAGTCATCTATCTGTGTAATTCTACGCTTAACTGGCGGGTAAATCAGTATGTGCAACATTCAATGGTAAAAATTACTGGGTATTGGGTTCCTGCCGTGAATACATATTAACTAGTAAAATTAGAACTGCCACTGCTTATAAAAGTTTTCCACCAGTGCTCGCAAACTGGACGGAGGTTAAATACAAAATTTCTAAGCAAACAAATTTTTCGAACGTATTAAAATAAAATTTCTTCTAAGTATATTAAATGAGACAAGAGAAATGACAAAAGACCGGAAAAAAGTGGAGAGAGAAGATAAGCGTAAGAAATTGACTTCAGCTTCGGAATGACCTTACATCTAACGGTAGAAAGGTTTTTAAAGGAATAAGAAAAAAAAATATTAAAATTTAGATACAAATTAAAATAATACTTTTATTTTTTAGGCAGATAAGGCGCAAAATACCTTTGGAGGGAGCAAATCGGCGGGCGTCACTCATCACTTCTGGAATGGGTCGTCAAATGAGGTTCTGGTGCTTCGAATTGCGGAAAATGACGCATGGATAGGAACATATCTCGGGAAAATTGTCGTTGGAGAAAATTATCCAACAATTATGTAGGTAAATCATGGATAAAGTACTAATATCATAAACTTTGTTTAACATTAATCATCATTTTTAGATTAGAATTTGGAACAAAGAGGATTTTATCAAAATAGCCGTTAAAATTTATAAAAATTTCTCGAGACACGTCCGTCTCTCACACTCGGTTGGCTAGTGAAAGCTTTCGAATTGAAATTTTCTAACAGACATCGATAGCGATTGTCTTCGCAAGGGCTGCAAACTGCCTCAGAAAAGTCCGTTAACTTCATCGATGTGAGGGAATATAGGATATTTAGCATATGAGAATGTCTCTGTGACCAAATGGAACGATGAAATGTTTAAACTAAATTGTAAAAAAATGCTTATCAAAATTATGGAATCGCCTTAAATTCATTATGAAAGAAAGATAGGTGTGTGTACATCATAAAGAAAACTTTTTGAATTTTACAGAACAAATTACTACACTTAATTAACAATCTTAAAATATTAACTGTACAATGACTATGCAACCTCGCATACACGTCATTTTTTAACAAAACCGAATTCCAGCAATTTTCCCTCTGTTCTTGTTTACATAATGAACTTGAATTGCAAATACATATAAAAGCATTATTAAACTAAATTTAAGCAAAGTAAATACACTGTAAAAAATATGTTCCTTCAACTGAACTCGATCGAACTTTGATCTGTCAAAATCTGTTGTAAAAATATGGTATTGAAATTCTAATATTTGATTTCGATGTGTACGTATTTCACTACTACCAGCGTATGCAAGGAGTTCTTCCCCTCCCGCTCTCAAATTGTTCTTATTAATTTTTCTTGTTACATATTCAAGCGCTAAATTAAATAGCGTTGCTGATAGAGAGTCTCCTTGCTGTACTCCTCTATTAATTACAAACTCTTCTGTTTCTCCTTTTCTTGTTATGACACTGACTCTTGATAGCGACATCGTCATCTCAATTAATCTTCTAAGTTTGCTCCCTATCCCAAGCTGTTCCAATGCTACCATAAGCATATTCCTTCTTACAGAGTCAAACGCCTGTTTGAAGTCTACAAACAACATTTCCACTTCCATACGATGTTCATTTGCTTTTTCCATAATTTGCTTAACTACATGAATATCATCCATTGTCGATCGCCGCTTCATGAATCCACATTGATACTCTCCTACAACAGTCAGTGCTATTTTCGCTAAACGACCCTGGGTTAGTGAAAATACTATTTTATGAGCAACACTTAATAGTGTAATCCCTCTATAGTTACCACAATTTTGCTGATCACCTTTTTTGTGTATTGTCGAGATTTGTCCATTCCTCCGTTCTTCCGGCATCCTTTCTTCTCTCCAAATTCTTTTTACTAGGTGGTTTCTCCGTATATGGTACAGAAAATACGTATACTTACATGTATTACAGAAATTGTGCCATAGATGGCGCTCCTCCTATTTCATTCCAGTAACAAAACATATTTAGCACAAATAGCAACGCAAATACGATTATAAATTATCAATCAGATAACGTTTGAAAGGACAACTCCCTTAATCCCATACTACAGTGGCGAAGTGATCCTTGCGATCAACTCCCCAATACGTCGAAGAAACACTTAGCGTGTTTACTACAATATCAAATCCATGTCCCTCCATATTATTCATTCAAATAAATGCGCTATTAAGAGAAGAATAAAGATTATAATAGCTCAATTGAATATTCATTTAAATGGTATTTTGGAAAGTTGAAGCATATACATACATATATTTGAATTAACTGATTCGTCCCTGCAACGAAAAAAATTTGGTTCCCCATATACAACCAAACAGTACCGTCTAATTAACTAAATTTTGGTTAGCTCAATGCAGGTACTTTTCTAAGTGTAGGATTGGTACAATTTAATTCAATGAGTAAAGGAAATTAATACAAAAAGCCAAGACATGGCAAATACCCTAATAGCCAAATTTAAATTTCTCACCACTATTTTTAGTGAAGTCAACGTGAAGGCATTAAAATAACTATTATATATAATGTAGTACAAAATGGTAGGTAATTTTATGTTTCAACGTTAAAGTTACTGCGAATAATTACGGGCAATTTAAATTTGGCTATATGGGTACAAAAATGGCTTTATCAGCAACTCCTAAATGCGTATTTGTAACAATTAATCATATTTTTTTCTGTAAAATCAAGCAAAGTTTGAAGTTTTGGCCATAATTTCTTTCGGTGTATCACTTACATACATTGTCTTTGTACTTAGTATAATAGTAAATAAAAATCGTGAGAATTAGTGATAGACAATTAAACAGTTGTTTAATTTTGTCATAACCAATTGTTTAAATAGAAGGTAAATCGAGCATTGTGAGATATACTGATAACTAACAGGAAATACCAATAAACTTCAGTCTCACAAATTCTGTTCTAATTTTCAAAACACAATGTACAATACATTTTGTTAGCTAAGCTAACATCTTCAGGTGTACATACAAGTATATTGTCAAATACTAAATGCGTAAATATATTGACCATATTTAGTTACCAATTGTTTAATTGTAAAATGTGGACATTTAAGTTAATTATAAAATTCACCTTTGGAAAAATCCGAAGCGGTCGAAACGTCAAGGAGGAAGAAAAAAATGATTGATTGAAATTAAAGATAATTGGAGCCACTAACTCTCACGATTTTTATTACTATTATCCTAAAATTTTGGCCAAGAAAATTTATCAAGTTTATACTTAGTGAAAACGCAAGATATAAATATTATTTTCTCACCTGCGTTCATTTATAACTTACTTCAAGATACTTTCAAACATCTTCCTTCCCCCCGCGGTTTGACCATGCCGCTTCTATCAGTGATGAAAGGATGAGAACCTCAGGTTCACACCCTAGCTTAGATGTAGGTTCACCGGTCAAGAAGTTGTGTATTATTTAGTTAAATTCGTAATAATAATAGAACTTTATTCATAGAGCCAACATTAATTGGATTGATGCGTCAATTTTACGTCTAATATGCTTTTACATGTCCCGAATTAGGTACTAGTGACGTACCTCATTTATCAGCTTAAATGGAGTACATATAGGAGATTTTTTCCGTTGCCGATGATTTAAAAAAATATTGCAGTTCGAAATCGATTTGATAATTTGTATTGCGAACACACACAAAGCAACTGTAAATTGTGTTGCAATCATATCATTTTACATAAACTAATTACTTGTTTGAATATATTTTTAATTCAACTACATATACTGAAATTAAATTTTACAGATTATGATTTCTATAGGCTGAACAAAATATGGTTACTATTTCAAATTGAGTTATTTTCCTCGCAGATATACCCGAATACGTGTAGGTCTTACTACATATTGCCCAAATTCATTTTAAGAACGTTATTTTTGTTAACATATGTCGCATTCACATCAAAAAGCATTGTAATTTGAAATTGATTTGATAATTTTATTCTGCAAACACACAAAGCAACCGTAAATTGCGCTACAATCCGTCATTTCACATCAGAAACTAATTACACGTTTAAATATATTTCTGTAATTGAACTATTCTGAAATCAAATTTTATGGGTATAGATCTGTACAAGTTAAACAAAATAGAGTTATAATTTCAAAGTAAGCTGTTTTTCTCATAGATATATCTGAATACGTGTAGATCTTACTGTATATTGTGCAAATTCATTTTATAAAGGTGTTGTACTTGTTAACATATATTATTTATGGGTGAAAAGAGTAAAAGCTCGTTCTTTCGTTCAAAAATATATCAAGATTTGTTACTTGTTTCGGCTTGCAATAGATGAAAATGCGATATAATTAATGATTTAATTATAAATAAATATGGATTAAAATTTTAGTGTAAAACAAATTATTAAATTATAACTTATAATATAATGTATTCTAAGTTATAGTAATACGTGGTTTTTTTTTAATAAAAACTATAGGATAAAATAACTGTTTGAAACTTTGAAAATTGGTAATGACATTAATTTAACTTATTTAATATATGAAAAGTGTAAATATTAGATGTGTGTCGTATTGTTTGTTACACCAAACTGCAAAAGCTTATGTAATGGATATGATAAGGTTCTGTATTCACATGTAAGAGAACTTATTAAATTACAATGAAAAGTAACAATAATTAACATAAACTAGTTGAAAAGAGCTTTCCCCTGTTTTTGGCCTATTAGTTGCATCAATCTTTTTAAATAGAAGTCTTGAGGTAGGGGCCTTGATTAAATTTATTAAGTTTTAATACATTTTTTTTTTATAATCATTTAAATTTAACATGCGCTAGATATAACAAACTTATCATTATTTTCAAATGTTTTGATATTAATAATATGTGAATTATTTCTAATCAATGATAAATAGACTTACCAAGTTTTGTTTATTACTTTAAAATAGTAGTGACTCTTATTGTCTTGCTTTTCTTATCTTTTTTTTAAATAAAATATAAGAAATAAAGAAAATGCACTATTTACATATTTAAATAAGTAATACATTAGTATAATTTTATCTTTCAGTGCTTAAAACGTATTGAAAAAATTAATTATTTTAGCAATTCTTATTTTTTAATGAAAGCCTGAACGGAGATATTTGAGTGCTACAAAGTGCTAAATAAACAGTTACATTTAAGACGCCGCCAATGCGTGGAATATTGCGAAAACACAGCTGTGGTTGTGGTTGGTGTCGAACAAACCAGTTATGTATATATGCGTCATCGCTGTGCATTGAATATTCCACGTGATTTACAGTGCATGTAGTTTTTTCTTCATGGGTGTTTGGTGAGTTTTTTACTCGGTCAAAACAACTAGAGGATTTATACGGGCAATCGGCTTTATTCAACACCGTATGTGCGTTTTTTCTTGGAACGCGAACCCCTTGCTAGCTTATTATATAAAAATGGTGGTGTCTTTTGTGTAAGTGTGCGTAAAAAGTTGTTCAGGTTGTCTAAAAACGGAATATCAACGTTGTGTTAAACTAGTTGTCAAGTCAAGTACATTTACATATAACATATCCATTAAACAATCTTTCCCAGTTTGGTTTAACATAATACGACACACATTTAGTATTTACACACTTTATATATTATATTAGTTAAATTAATTCTTCCGATTTTCAAGTTTCAAACAGTATTTATCCTATAGCTTTTATTATAAAAAAAATTCTATATTATATTTGGCGTTTTCATTAATTGACAATATTCCTACTGAGTGTAAGTAAAACATTTTATAGCATAATTTTAAAAAAAAATCACGTATTATTGTAACTTCCAATTATTGAATCGCATTTTCTAGTGATTTGAAGATGGCTATTGCAAACTAATAATCAAATCTTAATATATTTTTGCACGAAAGAACGAGGTTTTTTTACTCTTTTCACCCATACAATATTTACCGTTCATTGGATACTTAGAACACAATATGTTGTTTAGGTAAGTAGCTATAAATTTGAAAATTGAGAGAAACTCTGGAGAGCAACTGAACATCCACTGTATTAAAATGAAATACTAGACTCCCAATTAGCGTAAGAGGTAATGAGGGAAAGATTTTTCTGAATCCAAATTAAAAGTAAATAATACTTGTTATTGTTTCATTTCGTAGCTAATACGGGCACCATGAGGCTCTCTTTTCACGAGAGGAATCAAACGGACTTTCTAAACGAAGCTCGAAAAATGTAAATTTGTTTTGCTGCCCTATTTAATTTCTAAAGCTTAGTAAGTGTGGATACCTGTAACATTAAAGCACAATGCTATAGCAGTGCGATAAAAGAATTCATATAAATGATAAGAATTGCCTTCACAAATGAGAAGTAAACGTACAAGGGTAATTTAAATCTGGCAATAAAAGGAATATTATAATGTGTATGTATAGCCAATAAATATTATTAAAGAATTTTAAATATTGTTATGCTAATTCATTTTTGATTAAATATCTCATAGTACCTCTACTTAAGATCTAGGCATAAGTCAAGCATAAAAAATATAAATGTCGTAACAGAAAATCAAAGAAATTCTTTCAATATCCAGCTGTTATTAACACGAACAAAAATTTCCCGATTTTTGAGCATTGTGTCCAAAAATTAAAATGGGCACAGTAATGAGCCCATATTTTACAATGTGTTTCATTTAGTGAAAGTTAGAAGCGTGTTGGATATTTTGTCTATGTTTAGGAAAATATATTATTCCTTAAGACTCTTGCGTGCTTGCATATTAGAACATACAATTTAGTTCAAGTTTTTTTTTTATAACAATATTCAATGTTGTCTAAATAAATTGTTAACTATTTACAAACCTTGTATACAAACAAAAGTATGTACTATTTGATGAGGTACGTTTTAAGTTTCAGAACTTTTTATAAAAAATATTATAATTCTTCCAGAATAACTCTGTGTGAGTACATGATAAAAGGTGAATTGAAAAATCCGGTCCAAATCTCACAAACTCTTTTTATTAATAATTAAATAACGGCGACATATTTCAAGTGGTTAAACTACCCATCCTCAGGCCGAAGAGTAAATAAAACAAAAGCATTAAGTCAAAGTATAATAAAATAGCCAAACATTGTTCAAAATACCAAGTTAAATTGATGAAATCATGAAGATATGATAAAATTCGTAAACAGGACGAAACATTAACAATCATCCAATTAATTTTAATATGTAGTAGTAATATAATCTGATGCCAAAAAATCAAGTTGAACAAATTCCTTCTGGGTGTAACACTTCTATCACCGAGTATATACAGGGTTAGGATAAAGTATGGAACCAAGCAAATATCTTTCGCAACGAAATCAAACGAAGAGGATAGTATTGACAAAACTTTGCAGATAGGTGTAAGAAAATATAATACATTTGATGTTGACTTTGTTGTCGTGACTGTACTTCCGGTTCAACCGGAAGTTCCCTCTATTTTGTTTATTTAAATAGAACACCCTGTATATTTTTGCAGATTATAATAGACCTTGTTTTTGCGAATTCGACCATACTGGTTTCAGCACCATTATCTGTAAATAAAGGAGAGATAATTAGTTCGGCAAAATGTCAGTGGGGCTGATACAATAAGTCTATAGATGTCACTCACAACCCGAAGCTTTGCCCAGCAGCAAACAAACATAAGGTTGGTATTATCATCTAATACGTAATTGTTGACAGACTATCAAGTTTATTTAATTCACGTCCATCGAATTACTTATTGTACGGATGAAAATGGTGCATTTAAATGCAGAGCATATTGAAATTTTAATGATAATCGGGTCTGGCGATCGCGTTAGAACTCATGAAAAAAGCGTGTCACCTTTTTAATGATTTGCATCCCGAAAGAACTCCTATTCAGCTGTCACTAAAAAACTAAAACGTTTTAGTATGACTGGAACGGTTAAAAATTCGCCAAAAACTTGAAGACCACAGACCGCAACTAACGCAGTTAGAGAAAACATTGCTATTGAATTAGAAGAATCACCTCAACCTTCTACCACAACTTTAGCACTAAACCATGGTATAAATCGTCGTTCTGTAGGAAAAATACTTATTGAAAAGAGAAAAGTTCCGTCCGTATAAAATACACCTACTTCAAGAACTGTCAGATGGTGATTTTGACCGACGCCTGGAGTTTTGCGAAAGAACGATGGAAATGCTGTAATGCAGATGACATTTGCAACTAATATGTATTTTCGACGAAGCAACTCTGTTAAATGGAAACAGTCAATCGCCAGGGTACTGTCCAATAGAATCCTCACTGGATCATGGAGCCATACTCAACATCCTCAAAAGTTGAATGTCTGGAATGCGAATTGTTGAAAACAGCTTATAGCCCATTTTATAAAGGAAACTTAAGTGGGGAAAAGTATTTGGATCTACTGAGAACCACATTATTCCTGCACTTCAACACAATGGGATGCCTCAAAGTTTTTGGTTTCAACAGGATGGAGCGCCTTCCCACTATATGATAGGCGAGTTAGGAACCTTTGGGTGCTACTTTCCCAAATCGATGGATTGGACACACAGGATTCATAGAGTGGCCTGCCTGTAAATAAACGGCGAGCATTTTGAACATTTTAAATGAGTTCGTTTATAATGACTACCATTTTGTTAATAATTTACAATAAATAAAATTAATTCAGTAAATGTGAAGTGTTCTATCTTTTCATTATTTACAGATAATTGTGCTAAAAACCAGTATTGGTCGATTATTCGCAAAAACAAGATCTATTATAGTCTGCAAAAATATACAGGTGTCCCATTTAAATAAAAAAAAACAAAGAGAACTTCCGGGAAGTACAGTCACAACAACAAAATCGAAATTATATGTATTATATTTCGTGACACTTATTTGCAAAGTTTCATCAACATCATCCTCTCCGCTTTAAAGTTATTTGCTTGGTTCCATACTTTACCCCAACCCTGTACTATATAAGACCTGCATAGGGGCTTTTCATTTAGCTTATTAAGTAATAAATATTAAATTTAATAATTTAATTAGACAATTGAAGATAAGCAATAATAATAATACGTATTTTTTATTACGTTTACTGCCCAACAGTGTTTCCCCAAATAAGTACAAAATACCTGCATTCAAGAGCGGTTTCTCTTAAAGAGCCACGGGGCCACGGCCCCACCATTGCAAATCACAAATTAACCATTAAGGAGCGTTTATCTTCTATAAAAATATCGATAAATTCACGTACACATACAGCAGTTATGTATGCAGACAAGCGGCGAACTGGGGCCACGTCTAGATTGGCACCGATTTCAGACGTTTGTTAGTCTCCGCGCGGAGCTAGCGGAAGAGGGGGTGGTCGCAGTATACGCTAAAATTACATTGAAGTGGAACCAGCCGTTTCGTGGCCCACTGCCCGCTGGTTGATCGAATCACTCGTGATCAGTATACCTCAGTAATCGGCACTGCGGTGTCTTCCACTATCACGGTAGGCAAGCGTGTTAGTCAGACGGCCGTCAAAGATCGACTATTGAAAGCAGAAACATATGTAGAGAGCCGTCGCATACGGACTTCGGTTTAGACACTTCCTCCCAACAAAAAATGGGTTCAAGAACGTTCAATATTTATTAATTACAGTAATAAAGCGTAGTATTGTTTTAGGATCATATCGCAAATTAATAACTATAGTATTTTCAACCAAATTGAACTACCATTCATATCTTTTTTGGAGTAAAAATTATGAAAATGAAATAATAAATATAATAAGGGAGTTATTCCTGAAGAAATACATCATAATAGTATTTTAAGTAAAAAAAAACAAGCCATTTGCTTAGCTAAATAAACAAAGAAAATAAAAATTGTGTTTTCCCATTCTTTGTAAGAAATACGTCCGCTTATGCTTAGAATATCCACTATATTTTACTTGACGATCTTCGTTTAAATAACTCATGTGCTCTGTGTTGTGTATTGTTTTCGTCGATATAAAATCACAAAAACACCTGAATAATTTTGCGTTAGTTAGGTAGGGCAATGTAAACAAGTGACCCATGTACCTGCAAATTAAAAATTAAATATATGCAATTCTGAAGGAAATACGTCAGTATTTATATTTAGGTAGATAAGTATTCTGTTCTGATAAGAGCTTAACTTATTTTTCATTTTAAAATGGCTTCTAAATTTACTTACATTAAATTTTTGCTGGCGGTATTATTTTAGTTAGCAATAAAGGTAATAAATTACTGCGAGCTGAGTTAAACTAATTCAAAACTTTGTAAAATTAATAAAATGGGAGAGAGTAGTTGGCCCGCGATTGGCCTCACCATTCAATATTGTCACGAACCGCCACTGATACTTAATAATATAAATACGTAATTGACACAAAAGAAAAATAAAAGACAAAAGCAAAGTGTGTGCATTAGAAGAAAGGGGGAGAAGATTAGTTAATGTAAGGAAAATAGGCATTTACCAAGCTCTGCACTATACAACTGAAGATATCGATCGATGGGGTAATCTTATTATATGTTTCACATATCAATCTTAAAGGAGCTTTATGTACCAGATTCGGGTGCGGAATGGCAACGTAGGAAGTAGAACAACGCGCAGATTACCACGACACAAGAAATGATATTTTATTTAGTGTAGGAAAACTTGAGACTGTAGACCAGGAACAACAGGAAATAAAAACTTGAATCCCTGTATAGCCCGCCTTAGTTCCAGAGCCTGTGTTCCGAACATTGGTAACAGAGAGCTTTGAGGGAAGTCACGTCATTATATCAAGACTAAAAACAAGTGTGGTCCCAGGTTTGATCCCTGGTAGATGCCAGACGTAATTATTGTAACATTGGAATTATACCCATTATAAGTAACAAAATATCCGATCGCAGAAATAGACGGCAATAATCGCAATAACGGATCGCTAATACCGAATTCCGACAGGTTACGAAGTAAAATACCGTGAATGAATATAGAATGAATAAAACGAGATTCACTTCTACAAAAATAAAATCAAAAATAAAATAATGCTTTAGCAATAGATTGAAGTCGAAGTCGATGTCACTAGGTAATAGAAATTAACTTTTAAAATTTCTTAAAGACAAAATCGATTCTCTGGGAATCCAATATCTACTAACACAATAACTTCATATAGCAGAAAGATTCGACGCTGTGAACAATGTTCAGAACGTGTCGAACCATTTCTAGAAAATCTAAATCGAATTCCATTCGCGGAATCACGGAGTCCCAATTCTATTAAATGAATGTACCCATGTCGCTGTTGGTAACGACTGGTCGCATGTTAGCGCTTACAATTCAGTTAGTCATTCCAGTAGTTGGCAAAAGCGACATCTATAATATGGAATTACAATGTCTACTTGCACCAATTACCAATTACTATTTGCCCACTCGAGTCAATAACTATTAAACTTCGGATCATTAAATGTAACGGGAAAATTAGTTTCCACTTTTGATGGTTAAATTTTAAGAATGGAATAAAAGGTCATAAATTAGATGATTCTATAGATCCTGTGATAATCGAATTGCTTAAGGGTATGTCGATGGTGGGCGGGTTTCACTGTGACGGGAATTTCAAACATCCATACTCGCGCTATATAATACATTTCGTGGGCACATGAATATCCGATCACTCCGGCTGCTCAAGATTTTATTAATTCGAAACAATTGTTTCAGGAACACGCGAGCTCTCATTTTCAAACGAAGACCCAATGAATGAATCTAAAATAAGAAAAGACCTGTTATCTGAACACACAATCTTATCTTTCTCTAAAAAGAAATATATTTATAAGGGCTTTTCTACGCCTACTTGACCCTTCGAAATACCAAGAATTAGCGACGAATGTCCTACCTTATGGGGATAGTATATTCGTCCATCAAAATTAAATGACGATAACATGCAAATTCCCAATTTACAAATAGCTCAAAG
Source organism: Protaetia brevitarsis (assembly GCA_004143645.1). Classification (NCBI taxonomy): domain Eukaryota; kingdom Metazoa; phylum Arthropoda; class Insecta; order Coleoptera; family Scarabaeidae; genus Protaetia; species Protaetia brevitarsis. The sequence goes on along the minus strand of RXPK01000067.1, from coordinate 2,129,817 downwards.
TATAAAGAAAGTTCAATATAAACACTATGTGAAAAACTCCTTAAATATTGAGACACCAAACGTAAACTTATTAAATATATGAAAAGGTTTCTTTAAATTTTTTTCATTTCCATTTTTTTAACAGAGAAATGTAAATTTTGCGTGTTTTGGAATTTACTTTAATAACAGTTTTCAATCCCTCTAGGGCTGCATTAGTATATTATACAGGTTAGGCAAGTATGGCTACTTTGATTTTAATAACTTTTCACATTTAATTAAATACAAACCGGGCATTCAATGAGTATATTTATTAGTGATGGATTGCTACGAAGCAATCTGCTATTTTGTAGCGGCTATTCAACATCGAAAGAAGCTGCTACTTTTTGCAGCAGTTTCCTGATATAGTAGCCAAGTGCGAATGTTGTGAAACATACATGTATATTCGTAGCAGTATAAATAGCAGTAAAGCAGTGTATAAAATGTAGTGATGTATAAAACTGCTTCTTTACGTTAGCAGCTACAACCTGCTTCTAAATGTTTCTAAATATGGCGGGGTATTTACATGGTCTTGATGACTTTAGGAGGCGCATCGCGCAGAAGGGATTAACTTTTTTTTTCAATGATTAAATTAATTATTCTTTTACAACACCGGCGAGGAATGGAGGTAATAATAATTTAAATCAGCAAATTGATTTTTAATTTTTTGCAATATATGTATGTTGGTCCGTTGTTCCGTTGTTTTGGTAAAATATAAAATTGAAAGTTGTGCATGGTTGGTTTAATAAGTTTATTTTATTTAAGAAATTCTAATTTATAATAATAATAGGAAATTTATGTTTGATAAGTTTGCATTACCCTGCCCGTCATTAACAGAATTGTTGTTGTTTTTTTTTTTAATTTGTATGATTTCTAGTACGGTTCTAGCTTTAGATAAAAGATAACGTACATAAATTATCTGGAAAAAAAACAAACAAAATTTTAACTACTTCCTTAACTTAACTTAAAGGCACAACCCCTAAGCTAAAACAAACATGTTATATAGAAGTTACCATGTGATAATCGTGATAAAGTATACATAGGACAAACCATACAACACAAATATAGACTTACATATTGTCAAGAAGTAAATGGTGATCATGTCGAACTTTCTTAACTGAAATTGTATTTTGTTTATTTCTTTTGTGGTCATTTTTCTTCAAAAAAATTGGCATTATTAGCTTTAATTGATAAAAATCTTTGTCTTTATTAAACATAGGGCTGCTAAGAGTTCCATTGAAATTCGTAAACATATACAGAATGTTTCAATTAAAATTAACATTATTTTCGACTAAACCTCAAATCTGATTTGGATATAAATATACTCATCGAATGCCCGATTTGCATTTAATTAAATGTGAAAAATCTTATTAAAATCAAAATGGCTCTGTTAAAGATATTCGAATAGATCCATACATTTGCTTAACCCTGTAGTTATATTGTTTGTTGTGCTCTAATTATGTTTGGATTTTTTTTTACTTTAAGACAACGGTTTGAGTTAAAGATGAATTATGGGTAAAGCAGCCAAAGGTTATTAGACAACGCGCAAAAATTCTTGGAAACGAGTTCAATTTATTATTATTATTATTATTATTTAAACCATTTTTTTTAACTATTTAGGTACCTGAGCAACGTAAAATTTTGTTTTATTATACCGGACTCTTTTTCTCTATTACACATACGATTTTCGTATGTGTAACGTTATAAAACAAATTGTCAATGCATTGGTAGCTGGCGAGTAGGCAACCAGATATACCTCCATCTAAACCAGTTATTATTTTGTTTTGATTGAATTGACGTATGACATATTCTGAAATTTTACCATTATTTAGTATTTTTTATTTATTACTTTCATTAATTAATTGTGGTACTTCATCAAATCCGCAAATAAACGTTATCATTCAATAATAAAATCATTGACTTTCAGTAACTACAAAAAATTATGTACGTATTAAACCAGTTTATTCTCCTAAAATGTAATTGAATGGTTGAAGCAGCCAACAAGCTCTAGCACAGTGACTATCCGTCACACCGTCACTAGCAGTCGCTAGTAGAAACCTAATAGGACATGGAAAATGTACGAATGTTGTCGAATCAACCAAACCGCTGTTATGTTTACAAGTTGAAATTAATTATGAACGAGAGGTATGCACATATTGGAGGGCTTCTGGACATGCTGAACAGTATTAACTCCTACCTACCGTGTTCTTATACGAATTCATTGCTATTAAAATTACCTTGCTACTTTAAATTCATTGTTTCTATAATTTGTTAATCGCACTCTTATAAGGTAGTTATTACAGTTTTGCTTGCGGGATACTAAAGAGTATCATATTTTTTTAATTTATACAATTTATTACATTTTTTAAGAAAATATACATAAAATTACACATTATTTTTTAATAAACTTTGAAAATAATCAACCATTGTTCTTCTAACAGCATCATCATTGATACTGGCAAATTACAGCACCATTTGTAGAGTCACTTTGAGCACATTTGTTATCTATTTGATCATCGTCTAATAAATTATCGTAGTTCTTGTAGGCATTATTATGCAATTTTACAGCTTTAAAAATAATTATCAGCGCTAGTGGTATGCCACAGCCAATTACAATAGAAAGCACTGGAAAAAAGCTTTTCCAAATTCCTAAAGTACACTCAATAATATTCTTAGTGCGAATCAGTAGTTCGTTGTATAAAGCTTCTGCCTAATTTTGCCAAAACGTAATAAATTACTCATGGAGTTTCCTTACAATCCGGTGTGTAGCTCGGGGCCATCGTACTACTAAACCGTCAAAGCAGTTGTCTGCATCGTAGCTTCAACAATATAATATATGTGCAGCCTATTGCACCTACACATGAGGAATCTATCTCTCAAAAGTGAACAACTGTTTGCAATGTTTCTTCTTCGGTATCTGGAAACTGTATAATATCACTAGCAAATCAATAAAGACACCTGTAACAAGGTGAATAGTTTTGCAAGCTGCTGATTTGTGCACTCCACCAAAATATTTAATTGTTATAAAAGGCTTTCGGTAGAATAAGTCAAGTGCTATTAATAGTTGCTCTAGTGTAGATACAGCACGATTTCTGAAAGAAGAGATCGTGTAAGCAATCTATTAAAATTGACGATTTTACTAAGCCTACCTTTCTGTTTACTTTTATACACTGCAATTTATTTTCAATTCTTTTTAGTAACCACTGACTACTTCTTTGATAATCTAAATCTCGTGACAAATTCCTCAACATTGCAATTATTAAATAGTTTATAGGAAGCCTCCTAATAATATATTGCTTATCACGATTAACTATTTCAGCTAGGTTCACTAAAACTTCTTCAATGTACTCTTCAGAAGTCCTCCAATATGTGCATACTTCTCGTTCATAAATAATTTCAAACTTGTAAACATAACATAGCTTTTGGGTTGTATCGACAGCATTCGTACATTTTCCATGTCCCATTAAGCTTGTATTAGTGATTGCTAGTGACGGATAGTCACTGTGCTAGAGCTTGTTGGCTGCTTCAACTATTCAATTACATTTTAGGAGAATTAACTAGTTTAATACGTAAATAATTAGCTATTGAACTAATAACGTTTATTACGGGTTTAAAATACCATAATTAATAATAAAATAAATAATAAAAAATACTAAATAATGGTAAAATTTTAAAATATGTCATACGTCAATTCAATCAAAACAAAATAATAATTGGTTTAGATGGAGGTATATCTGGTTGCCTACTCGCCAGTTACCAATGCATTGACAATTTGTTTTATAACGTTACACATAGGGAAACTGTATATGTAATAGAATAAAAGAGCCTGGTATGTATTGTCTTGCTTTCAGAAATTTTTGTTATCAATCGTAAAGCGTCATTGGATACAATTATTTCTTTTTTGTAATATAAATAATGACTGACAATATCTAGACTAATATCATTAATCTAACAAAAATAGAAAAAATGGCATATGCTTTAAGTGTTATTGGCACTAGTTTCCATTTTTATAATAATTCATAATTATTTTATAAAAAAATCGCTTGCGATATATCATCTTTAAACTATGTTACTAAAGCAATGCAAAATACTTTATTTCTTACATATTTGATAGTGCGTTTCTCCATATAGAACACATGGTTTACATACAACAAGAAATGAGAACTTATGACTAGTAAGATAATGTGTAGATGCTTTCAATATTCTATTTCAATATGACTATGACTATTATTATTAGAACGCCACCGTATATTGTATACTCCCTGACATTAATATTTAACGCCATCAAAGCGTCGAGCCATTCGTTCGAGTGCTAAATAATAATGTCAGAAACTGTACATGGTCTTAAGACTCTCGCCTATTGCTAGAAGTTGAGGCTTCAAATCTCGGTCAGGACAATTATTGTAACCGTTTTTTTTTGTCTATAGCCATAATAATTTCATTAAGCAGAGGTCATCATTCTTATTGCAAAAAAATAAAGTATTTCTTTAATGTTATTTGTTACAAGAAAGGTTTTAAACAACCTTGATAAATTGGTGTCTCTACATCAGCTGCGTATCCGTAGCTTTACTAAAAAAAACATCTTTGGGCCATTCTTCAATTAGCAATTAATTTAATTAAACCCAAACCAGTCTGGATGACAACATGAGAAGATTGAGAGGTCTAATCGTACCATGCAATTTATCTAGATCAACTTTTTAGGCGTTCACGTTCAGACGTGTGCCGTCTGTTGTCGTGCGAAACAAAAAATTGATTCAAATGGAAACGTTTTATATACATGCCGCCTTTTAACGTGTAATAAGACTCTGGAAATTTATATCTTTTTTATATTCGCCAACTTAACTTCGTAATATTCAAACAAACTGAGGTATGTATGTATGTATATACACTTGCATGCTGTAGGATGCAGAAGTAGCAAATATAGTAAAAGTGCTGGAAAAAAATTGAATACAGCAGGAATCACTGGAGAAAGCAGCCCTGGGGTAATAGAAGCAATAAGAGGGGAAGCCAAAAAAGGTAAACAAGGGAAGCCAAGAAAACCCCGAGGAAATGTATAAATAGACAGGAAAAGAAACAGAAAAGTTTTTGGAACATTGTATAAATTTATAATCGCACATCCAAATAGATTTAAAAATTACCAGTGGATGGATGACCAAGAAGCAAGCTTGCATTTAAACATGATAAAATCCATAATTTGACTCTGTGTGAGTTGTCTTTAAAGGACAAAAGAAGAAAACAAGGTCTTGATCCTCACAAATTTCTTTAATGTATCGCACATTTAATTAATGTGTGTGTTTTTTTTTATATTCTGAATTTAATCGTCGTGGAAAAGCAGATTTCCTTTCGCATGTTACACATTTATTTCTATTACTATTATTATAATATTGTTTTCATTCATTGTATTGAGTTAGCATGAGTTTAATCAATGTGTACATAAGTTGACTAGTACAATTTATCTTGAATTTTAAAAATTATTTGATAAGCTTTTAAAAAAAAGGGGTGACAGTTTTTAACCGTCAAGTGTGAAAAATGTAGACAATCTATTAATCTAAACTTCTATGAATAGTGTCACGCATCTAAACGTATTTTTTGCATTTAGTGTATGGCGCTAATAAAATTTCTGCCGAATTTAAGTTTTATTTTGCCAGGCAACCCAATATGCAAGCAAAACATGCCCCATCTATAAAAGAACGTACAAAGTTTGAAATTGTGAAGTTTCATCATGGCCGAAAATTGCTATTCATTTCTTTTAACTCTCAAAATCTTTAGCACGGAGGCTTATTTTTTTAATTTCTTTTCCCTTAAAATAACGGACAAAAAGCAATAAAAGAACTAAAAACTATATTATCAATGTCCTGTTACATTTAAAATTGGTAAAATTTAATTTTGAATTATTTTTACTGGTAGGCACGATATTTCATTTATATTATAAAATGATTAGTTTTCTGGCCTGTAGTAGCAAACACATTAAACATATTCTACGAGTACATAAATTGCCGTGAAGATGGCGGTTCTCCTATTTCACTACACTAGTTTTCCATACTCGATATAAATTTTCTACATGATGGCATACATAACAATCAAATATTTATCACTTGCCAGAAAAATATTTCTTAGGAACGTTTATCAAAGCAGTTTCCCATTATATACGCGCCCTTGATTTTTGTGAATCAACCGGCAATGCGCAATTGAATTTTTTCATAAGGAAGAAATTTCTTACCTAAATCACTGTTTGTTTTAATTAGTGTTTTTCCTAAAACCTAACAAATACTTCTTTACTACTACTTAAAAGAATAATTTAAGATTAATGCATATTTATTAACGTCAAAGAAATCTGTTTCTCCGTGTAGGGGAAGTTACACTAAATGAATAATGATACTGTTTACATTAGATTCGGGTACATTTTTAACACTACTTAGAGTGGACCTTCCTGTACAAGTGCCAGTGTATTTCTAGTGTTAAATAGTGTAAATAAACTTACTGTGTAACACACGAAATATAAATAAACTTCTATCTCACAAAAGTTTTTTTTAATCTCCACACTAAGTACATTACATTAGCTACGCCATATGTGGGCAACAACCGGCCCGATGTAAGATTTGATCCGGCCCGCGAGACATTTTGAAAAACTCAATTAGAAAAAAATATTACACTACTTACTCATAGTCACTCCAAATGAGGAAGATCGAGTGATATGGGGTTTGTCGCTTGCTCCTGCGGAATCAAGTGAGCGAGTAAGCCGACTGCGGCGATCACAAAGAGTGAGGCGGCAAAACATCAAAGCCTTTGATGTTGCTGCCTCACTGGCGGCGCAACAAAAAGATTATAGCTTCTCTAATGTTCTACAAAAACGATTCTAGATCATTTCCTTCATTTGCTATATACGGGTGGATGGCTCAAACTAGTTCAGTTTCTATTTGAGCTACGAGGTGATAACTTCGACAAGCGATATCCCTAGCAAACTGCTAGTGCCGTCAATTTGCTTTGTGACTTTGTGTGCTTCCTGAGTGCTTACTAATTATATTTTGTTATTAAGTTAAAAACGAAACGAAAAAGTAAACAAAAATGATGTCTGGTGGAAAGAAACGAAAAGTAGATGCAGAGGGTCGCCAGTTTCAAGAAAAATGGACTGAAGAATTCTTTTTGATCTTGCACAATGTAAGCCTATTTGTTTGCTGTGTAATGAATCCATTTCAGTGATGAAATAATTCAATATAAAGAGGCATTATTCAACTAAGCATCCTATGCTCACTCACTGACAGGACAAATAAGGAAGACAAAATCCAAGAAGCTTACCGCAAATTTGAAAAACAGCAGCAAATGTTTCAAAAAAAAGAACATAACTTAAATGTGTGAAAGCTAGTTTTATAGTTAGTTCAAATTGGCATAGTCATAAACCATTTGCTGAAGGAGAATTAATCAAGGAGTGTATGCTACAAGTCGCAGTGTTTTGTGTCCTGAAAAGAAAAATGAATTTGAAAAAATTTGTTTGTCAAGACGAACTGTCGCCCGACGTATAGAAATGATGGCTAATGATATAAAAACAACTTTGACTGACCGTATAGCTGGTTTTGAATCATTTTCCATAGCATTAGACGAGAGCACCGATTTGTCTGACACAGCTCAAACTGGCTATATTTATTCGAGGTGTTGATAAAGAGTTCACTGTTACTGAAGAAATTGCTTGCTTTACAGCCGCTAAAAGGAACCACTACAGGAGAGGACATTTTTAATGAAGTTAAAAGGTATATCACAAGTTTTGGTTTGCCATGGTCAACATTAATTGGTGTATGCACAGATGGCACCTTCTATGGTCCGCGTTACGTAAAGGTTTCATCGAATTTTGTATGAAAAAAGCAATTGAATTAATGTGCAAAAAGAATGATTTGGATAGTCTTCATTGCATTATCAACCAATATGACAACTTAACATATTATTGTAAGTCAGATGGTTAAAAGGAAAAATGCTGAAACGGTTTTTACGAGCTTAAAAATGAGATAGCAGAATTTATCGCAAATAAAAGATAAACCACTGTCTGAATTGAGTGACCAAAATGGATATGTGACTTAGCATTTCTGGTCGCCTTAATAGGCCATTGAATGATTTAAATTTGAAACTTCAAAAACAAGGACAGTTAGTCAATGATTTGTACAGCCGTTTGAAATTGTTTTCAAACAAAATCCGTTGGTGGGAGGCACAGTTGCTGTCTGGTAACAGTTACCATTTTCACCACAGCCCTCCTGCGTATGAAAATACTGCTTATGCTCAATATGCTGAAGAAACTCAAGTTACTGTCGGAGCAAATTTCGAACAGATTTAGCGATTTTAAAACATGGAAGACAGTTTCTATTTATTAGCTACTCCAAGAAAAAGTAATGTACAAAATGTATCCAATACACCTGCAAATGGAGTTGATCGAGCTCCGAGAAAACTCAGTCCTAAAACTAATTGAAGACGTGGAGTTGTGCGATTTCTACAAAAAAACCTCGAAGAAGAAGCATTTCCGGGCTAAGAAAATTCGCAAGAAGATTGATTTGTGCGTGGCAGTACTTATTAAATGCGAACAGTTCTTTTCAATGATGAAAGTTAATAAATCAAAACATCGTTACAAGGCTGACTGACGATAATTTGAAAAATTCTTACGTCTTTGTATCAGTGGAATCATCCAAACATGATGGATTAGTTTTCCCAAATTCAAGCTCAAGGGTCTCATTGATTTCGTTGTCGCTATTTAACTTTCGTAGTTTGTAATAATTCCAAATTTTCACGATTTAAATTATAATGTTGTACTATTTATTTCATTTCATTTTCTTATTTTAATAAAATTGCATTATAATAACATTGTCGTATTATTTCATGTCTGATATCTACGCTAAAAATTAAATGAACCACTAACTTTAAAACACTACTTTTAAAATGCGGCCCGCGAACGTATTTGCACACTAAAGTTTGGCCCACAACATGTCAAAGGTAGCCCGTCACCGGAAGGGTACCCACAACAATCGAATATCTTCGTATGCTATCGTGTAATGATATAGATAACACGAAATTATACGAAGAACTTCGATCATTGTGGGTGCCCTTCCGGTAGCGTATGCATCGGCCGCCGCTGTGTCAGAATACCAAATATGTATAATATAATGGGTATATCCTAGGTTATACTTACACGTCGTATGTTAGTTACCAATAACATAAATAATAAGGACGACACAATTAAAATTTGACAGTTCGAATTAATTCGACTATTTATAATGCTATCTTGAATAGTACAGTGAATGTACTACAGTATACGTAGGTAACATATTTTCAATGAAAAGACGAAGAAATGTAAAAAACGAGATTATGATGTCAAAAGATATTATTTATTTATCTTCAGAATTCTATGTTACTCTATCCTCCTGCATCATGTCAGTTAAAAATACATATAAATTAAGTGAATATTAATATACCTTCGAGATTTCGTGTAGGCGCAAAATACAAGACAGGAGATTTTTTAAGTAAGATCAACGAGTAAGAATTGTATATATAATACCTATACATCCTGTATATGAACCCCAACAGAATGATATTAAATTAATTAACTATTAATGTAATATGAAATTTTAGGTTGAAGGTATTGAAAATAATTGCGGGAAAATTTATCTCTTCCCTAACAGCAACAAATATACCAGAGATATTTTTAAATAATATTATATATTTGACAAATATTTTTCGTGAGAGGTTTTTGAGTATATTATTTATATTTTATCTAAATATAGGTAAAATATACAATTTTAAATCAATGTACGTGTCATATTTTTAAAAATATTTGTAGAATATTTATATGAAAATTGAGATTTTTTATGCAATCATACAAAGCTATTTAATTTGCCAGAATGAAATAAAATTATTTACAAACAGTAACCTACATATCTTGATTGTTTAGAGTGTATAACATCGATAACAGAAAGCTATATGAAACTTTCCTGGAAAATAAAAAGAACGACATACCTGGAAGTGTCTAAAAGGAAAGAACTTGCTTCTTCACACTCACCATACAAGTTAACACTCAATAATGCCTCAAAAATCTAATTCAATCTTTAAACTATCATTTTAAATAGGTACTTAATATGTGTGCATATTTTACCCATTTTATATTATTAGTCTTGCACACCAAATGTACAAAAGCGAAAATTAAACCTTTTTTTATATGAAATCAATATTAGAGATTTTATTATATTATCTTATTTTATTATACTGAGATACAAAGCAAAATATTTTTGCAGAGTTAAGAAAAATATATTAGAAATCATTAGCAATAATATATAATTTGTGCTACATAACATATATTATAAAACGTATTCCTAATATATTTTCTATAATATATTTTATACATATTTTGTTAATAAAACTAATATCCAATTAAGATTTAATATTTTCTAAATATTTCTGAGATATGCAATAAATATAGTTGGTTACTGAGACTAGAATATAATGTTAGGAATTGTACATATATTAAAAACAATAATTCACAAAGAAATACAGTTTTACAGTTTTTCCCCTGGGATGCTGTCATGTTGTTTATTATCGGTTCTCAAGAAAAGCGGTCAAATAATAATTAAGATTATTCGCTCACGTACAATTTTTTGTCAGCTTTTCGCAACAATAATACGTAATACAATGTAGAACTAATCTCATAATCGAAAGAATTTTTTATGTTTCCTCTTTTTAAAAGATCGGAGCATATACCACACAGAACAGTTTTCCTTCGCATTATTTATTACATACTCAACTCAAACAAAACAAATTTAATCAGTAAGAAAACACACAAGATAAAGTTTTCTTAGCGCACAAACAAACAGAAAGTGAAATCCAAAGCCAAGACAAACTAACTCTGCAGAAGGAGAAAAGAAAAACTTACTTTTGTTCTTCGAAAGTTACAATTCTCTGCGTTTTATAAGCTCGCGTTTTCGCCGGCCAACAAAAAAACGAAATCGCCACTGAAAAACTCCCGGTCCTACGACAATTCAACCCTCAAGAGCGCGCAACATCTCCGCGACAACCCCACGTGCGGCGAATCCAAACAAATAACAAGTGGCCCCAAAGTCGACGCGATCCCCAAAATACACGCTCGATCGTTTTTGCCGCGCGCGTCCGTGCTCCTATAGACACGGTTGCGAGTCGGACGTGAACTGCGACGCCGACGACGCTTTAGGGGACGCTCACCCTCACGAACGGCGCGTCCAACTCATGCTCTTCTCTTTCTCCCGCTCGTACGCCGAGTTCGTTCGGTCGCACCCTCGCCCACCCTTTAAATATTCCATAGCCTCCCTCCCGACGCTATCTCTAATAAAATAACTAAATAATAAAGAAGACGGGTCCTACCTAGTTTTATTTCCCTTCGTTATATATATATTTTTTTTTGTTCTCTCCGGCTCTGTGCTTCCTTTATTAAACGGGGATCGATAAAATATCGAACGTGCCGTAACAAAAATCGAGATTAAGGGCAAAGCACTGCGGTGACAGATGTGAAAGCACTATAATACGTGTTTTAGCGCCGGTTTTAATAAAGCCCTAGCGATATTAGCATAATTACATTGTACAGAAGCGAGTGGTTAAAAGTTGACGTTCGTTGTTGTTAATTTGTTGTGCCGTTGTACCAACATTTAGGTGAAAAGTTGGAATTGGTTGTAATTCATTTACGCAACTCCATTCAAATTATATGAAATGCTAAATACGAGAATTTCAATTGTATATTAGAGGTTGAGTTCAATTATTTCGACGCACTATTGCTACAACTTTGTTAATCCTAAAGTTTAGTATATTAGCAAATACTCACAAGGGAACCTCGCGAACTGTAAATCGCGGATTTTGATGAAACTTTGTCAGTTTGTAGACTCCATGGAGTGTTACTCAAGGACGCTTTCCGTTGCTGCGGAACTTCAACTTTAGGGGGTGCAATTCACCCTTGCAATTTGGCCCAACATTGTTTTTTTCTGAATCACTTTTAAACGGTAAGAGATAAAAAAAAGGTTCAATGGCGGACTTGTACCGTTTAGTCAGCCGTTTCGATTGGTATAGATATTTATATACAGGGTGTTCCAATAAACGTGGAATGACGTATTGCTGTGGAATGGCACCCCGGGTTTCGGAAATTTAAATTTGTATTTTTGTTCAGTCCGGATTGGTTTTGTCAGAGCAAGGATAGAGTTTCCGCTATTCTAATATTTGTTTATTTTGAAAAGGTTTTGTTAATTGATTTAATTGTTAGTATTATTTTATTTGTTCAGTTGTGTAAAGTTTATTTCATTTATTTGTACATTTTGCGTACACCAGGATTGTATATAGTTTATATGCTAGTATTTTCTTTGCGATGCGTTGCGGCTTCATCGCACGCAGATGTTGTAAATTTATTTTTATTATATATGACTGTGTTACCTTGAGGCCCTCTCAGTTACCAGATTGACGAACGGGAGTACTGTTTTGTTTTAGTTTTCTTGGTTACCGTTTTTGGTAATTCATTTTTATTTTAAGATGTAGTTCGTTGTTTTGAAATTTTAAAATCGTCCATCTAGCAACTCAGTTTATTAATAGGTGTTATATCGTTGTGCACAATTTATATAAGGCCCGTTAATAATTTGTTCTAGAAGTAACCGCGTTAAGAGTTTCAATTTTCCGTTTTTTTTTTGTTAGTTTTAATTAATTGTATTTTAATCACCTCGGGGTGGTAAGTGAGCTTAGAGCTTGTATTTTAATTTCATTTTGATTTTGTTTGTTTCTTCACGTTGATTTAATTAAATTTTAGTTTGCTTTGAATTTTTGAGACCACGTGGATTTTTCTTTTGTGGTTTAAGAAATTCCTTCTAGAACGAATCCACCATTTTGTTTGCTAAAGGATTTGCATTGTCCTTTTTAATTGTAAATTCACGAAGGGGTTATTTTAATCCAAGACATTCAGTCTTAAGGTTTTTTCCCCTGTTGTTTGTAATTAAATGTTTTTTTTTCTTTTTTCTTTTTAAACAATAAATTTAATGATTGTAAATATCATTTTAAAATTACAGTTTTTTTATTTTTGAATCAGCCATTTCAATTTTTGGGGATATTACTATTACTTTTCATGAAAGTTACTCTGAGATTTGAGAATCTCTTGCGCCCTTTTGAATTTTTCTTTGCTGAGCTAGCTAAATTAATTTTGTCATTTTTAATTTCTTTAAACTTATATGCTTGTACAATCAGTTCACAGCAGTATGTTGTGCTTATTTCATCGAATTTCAGAAATCGGTTATAATGGCCTTTTTTGTGATCAAATAATCTATACATAAATAATTTTAAAACTTATACAGGCTGTTCATAAAAATATAAATTTTAGCATTTTTCCTTATTATAAGGAGATACTCTGTATACTGTTATGTGGCTGCATTGTATGTCGAAAATCAGTGTAAACTTGTACCAGGCGCTAAATGGTTATATGTAATAGTTTTCGAGTTATACGTGTTTGGATGTATGTAAGATTATATTATCCGCGACAGCAGGCAGATGAAAACAAAAGGTCACATAGTACACTAATTGCTTGCTTCTACTATTTTTGCAGAGATGTGAGTAGCGAACGTCTCACTTGCAGATATTTTTATTTTGTTCGGGACAATTGGCCAGAATAACTTGGCACACATACCCCTCGGTGCAATGTATATGAGAACCCAATTTTTATTTAAATTCAGTTCATATAGTTTTACAGTGGCAGTAGCTAACATGGTTCATATCAATCCGGCAAATATTATTCATCTGCTAATACTTTCATATAATTATAATGAAAACCAAATAACACAAAATAATCCCAGTGAAATAGAATTGCATGATGCGGTGAGAACTCTAATCGATACAAGTGTTCGAGAAACAACGTTCGCAGTAGAAACAATAGAAGCATTAGAATTTGAAGATCGTCCTCGAGTTATTAAAATAGCAGTTGAAGGCGAGCCTTCATCGTCCTACGATTTAGAAGATGCTAAAGAAAAGTATGAGGAGACATGGGCTTTGGAAGATGATAATATTACTCCAGATTACAAAAGGAGAGCTGTTAAGTCTTGGACTGATTCGAAATCAAAGCGACGATTGTTAAGTTCTGTAAAAAGCAATTTAGGAAAGTAACATTGGTTCAGCAGCTATACAGATGGGAAAAATACATAAGAAGGGGTGGAAGGAATAGGGATAAATGGCTGGAAATTGCAAAACACGTATTATGTAAATTTTCATCAGCTATGGATAAAAGCGCCATAGTACACGATATAGACCTGCAGCAGTGGGCGCTAGAAGTAAACGCAATCATTGGAAAATTTCAGAGCATCTAAAACCTGGATTTTGCGATTTAAAAGAAACAATAAAATTACCTCTAGAAAGATAACTAAATATGTTGAGGAACTGGAAGCGATGGCTACAAACTTTGTCAATTCTGTAAAACCGTACATCGAAGTATGTGGAGCAGAAAATGTCTATAATGCAGACGAAAGTGGATTATTCTGGCCAATTGTCCCGGATGAAATAAAAATATCTGCAAGTGAGACGTTCGCTACTTACATCTCTCCAAAAATAGTAGAAGCAAACAATTAGTGTACTATGTGACCTACTGTTTTTATCTGCCTGCTGTCGGGGATAATATAATCTTACACACATCTAAACTCGTATAATTCGAAAACTATCACATGTAACCGTTTAGCGCCTGGTATGAGTTTACACTCATTTTCGACATACAATGCAGCCACATAACGGTATACAGAGTATCTCCTTAGAATAAGAAAATATGCTAAAATTTATATTTTTGTGAACACCCTGTATAACTTTTTAAATTACCTATGTATAGATTATTTGATCACAAAAAAGGCCATTGTAACCGATTTCTGAAATTCGATAAAATAAGCACAACATACGTCATTCCACGTTTATTGGAGCACCCTGTATATAAATATCTATACCAATCGAAAGGGCTGACTAAACGGTACAAGTCCGCCATTGAAACTTTATTTCTATCTCTTACCGTTTAAAAGATATTCAGGAAAAAACAAATTTGGGCCAAATTGCAAGGGTGAATTGCACCCCCTAAAGTTGAAGTTCCGCAGCAACGGAAAGCGTCTTTGAGTAACACTCCATGGAGTCTACAAACTGACAAAGTTTCATCAAAATCCGCGATTTACAGTTCGCGAGGTTCCCTTGCCAGTAACTTTAGCATTGTTTCTTCGTATCACCAACACGTTGCAGATGAGGTAATCAATATGAATATATAAAAGAAGGTCACTAGTAATTAGTCGCGCAAAAAAAGTCATACTTATTTGGACGTGCGTCAAAAGGACGCCGGCGAAAAAAAAAACGCGTATAATTAATCGCCCAGAAAAAATTTGCGCGCATAACAATGTAGGCTGTTCAGAAGAAATAATGCATTAAAATTGGTCCAATTGGTCCATTTGATTATTGACAATCATTCGATTATATTAACAAAGATTGAGACCTAAACAAAAGTCGTACGATATATTAATACTGAATGATGAAGTATCATTCGATTATTACCAGAGCGAGGATGATTTCGGGCGGCGACATACAGGGGAAGCATGCTTATCTCTTGATAAAGGTATATATAAACGGGCACTTGACTGTTTGTACGGCTAGCTGGTAGAAGAGGAACACGGAAAAAAAATGTTCCCAAAAAACCAACAATTGTAGAACAGTTAACTACAATTTGTCGAATGTGGGAATACGATTGGCTACAACTTATCGATATTTCTATCACACGATTGTAGTTAACAAATTGTATTTCTATTAAATACAATATTGTTGTAAAAATTACTGAGAAATCTGTTCCAAGCCTTGACACAATAGTGTATAAATTTTAGTTACATACATACATACATTGTACGAAAAATCACCTTATTAGGAAGTAAAATTTAATATAAATTTTCTTACTATTTACTACACTTCTGTGTGAAAAAAATACAACAATATTACTCTAATGATTGCTACAAGCTTTCAAGGCAAGTCAAACATTATTGTTACAGATAACATTACAATTTTGTAGTAAGGAGTACTAGGTGTTGTATCAATAATAACACATTTAAATGCAAAATTTTATTCATATGTAAATATATTTTTTATACATTATGCGAAAAAAAAAAACAAAAAAACTTCAACATACCATTTAGATACCTATCTAATCGAATATAATATATGTATTAGCGGGAAATAAGTTTAAAATCAGCAGTATACTCGTGGTATGATGTGCAGGCGCATATGACATGACTCTGATTTGGTGACCTAAACTGTGTTTACTTATAGAGTTCAGAAGATACCTGTACAATTGAAAAATATTCCTTGAGCTTGGCCTCGATGATTTTTCGAACACCCAATACAGGAGAAGCTCTTTAATGTCATCTGAAGTTAAATTCTTGAAGCATTCTTCATTTACTTCGTTATCTAAAACAAAAATGAGTTAAGGTTAGATAACACGAATGTGTTCTTTATCATAAGCAATTGGAAATAGCATAAAAGTTATACTCTCAGTTATTCTTAAGAAGTATTGATAGTAAAGTTTGAACCATCACCCAGCAAGATACAGCCACTAGTAGAAATATTTACTTATTGTTAAATTAAATTAAATTTATATTGTTTTCAATTACGACAAATATGTTTACAACAGAGTTAACCCAACACAATCCGTTTGATGTTTTGGTGTAAGAAAACTCAGATGCTTAACTTTCCACGAAATATCGAGCATGTTGACTGCTACAGCATTGTTAACCTCTATGAATGTTTACATTAGAGGATGAAGTTAATTCGTTTCGTAAATTGAAAAAAACTGATTTGTTGTTTGCAGAAAAGACTTGAACAGTTTAAATATTTGATTTCTTAAATTTAGAAATCAAATATATTCATATCACATTCTATATTCTACTTAAGCATTCTAATAGTTTGAATCAAATAAAACATTTTTCATTCATTGTGTGGAACAACAATCTATTTATTTTTGGCAACGTTATCTTAGATACTAAAGTGATACTATTTAACTAGTGAGATAACAATTGGTTTCATAATTTAGCTTATAATTTTGCAAGAAGTATAACACACAATAAGTAATTAAACATACTTATAAATGATTTGGGTATATCCATTTTACTGCAATACACACACACACACAAAAAAAAACGTTAAAATAGCACCTCTAATCAAACAAGGCAACAGGATAATACGCTACAATTTGACACATAATTTGAATATTGAATCTTATTGTCTACTGTCTGAAACTGTTTTTTAAATGACACCTAGTAGCATGTTTAGGGATTTATTGGAATTATTCTACACTAAGAGATATATTTAATATAAAATATATTTCAAGAAATTCTTTTTGCTAAAAGCATTTATTTCTACCAGTGGCATGGTACACGGAAAAAAAATTGCGACAAATTTTACTATAAAATCATAAAATTTTACTACAACTTGTAATAAAATACCAGATTATTGCAACTTGTAATATATTTTTCTAAACATTTGTAGATAAGTCCTATATTAACATATTACAATTTGTAACACTTATCTAAACATATGTGTAAGTCAA
The DNA here is from genome assembly GCA_004143645.1 of Protaetia brevitarsis. Classification (NCBI taxonomy): domain Eukaryota; kingdom Metazoa; phylum Arthropoda; class Insecta; order Coleoptera; family Scarabaeidae; genus Protaetia; species Protaetia brevitarsis. Next base: position 2,112,230 of record RXPK01000067.1, on the reverse strand, counting down.
GGTTTCACAGTATTATAGTAAAAAGTTTAACAACCATTATTATATTTTCTTACAGCAATGTAACTATTAGATTCAATAAATGTAGTAACTGTTTATACTATGCTGTAATGTACGTTATTGTTAAGTGTAACAGAATCTTAAATAATTTTGTAAATACCGTAAACGTAAAATGTAGTACTTAGTTTGTTTTAATAAAATGTTTTATATTTAATTACACACACAATCTACACAATTGAGCTTAATATATATATACATAGGTATATACATTAAGTATATTATACATTAAAGTTTGTGTGCTGCTGAAGTAAAATTGAGTTATTTTACATTATACCTACCTACGACTCTATGGTTTCATCGAGATCCGCGCTGGTAGAATAGCTTCAAAAATTTGAAATTGTGATACACATGCATTTAAGCAATATTTAGTCGAAGTTAACATTAAAAAAAAACATATGTTAATCAGTATTTTTCCTATTATCAAACTTATTACACAAAACAAAGAATGTATCAAAAGAAAAATATTTACTAAATAAAACAACAGTCGGTAGCACATTTATATTTATTGAAAATTTCTTTGTTTTCGTTACATAATAAATAAAACATATAGCAGGGCTATTACATTATAGCATTTTCACAAAAACAATAATTATTATGAATGAAATGAAATAGGCAATTCCAAATAAAAATAGTTTTAAATTTTATTAGCCTTTCAAAAGTAAAATTCTTATAATAAGGGAATCCATGAGCTTCGTAATCATTTTTTCGTAATGATGGGTTCAGTCAACCTTTGTTAATGTTATAGTGCACATTATGCACTTTATTTTTTTTAGATTATTAATACTAGTATCAAGTTAAAACTTATAAAGACTGCTTGAACCCACAATAATTGTATACAAAACATGTGTAGTGAACGCTACTAAAATAAATCTACGTATGGTTTATATAAAATTAACCTTAAAACTTATTATTTTGTCACGTCTTCACACATAACCTAATATTATTCAACACGAAGTAAAAATATAACAGTTTCGTATGTTCATGTTTATTTTTACTAAAACTTTTGTAAAAATATATACGTATTTAACAGCTTCTCAATTCTCTTAATTACCCTGTAGGTACATACTCTAAAATTTCAATATACATACATTTCTACATACTTTGTAATTGATACATTTACTAAAAATTAAACACGTTTTTGCGAAAAATAACGTAACCCCTGTGTAACAACTAAAATACAATTGACAAGAATAGGAATTATTTCCTAATAATATTAATCAAGCAAGCACTACTAATCCCTAATCCCAAACGCTAACTATCCTGTCACTCTTTGTTAATCTATTAAAGAAGACACGGATCTTTTTTTCTATGAAAATGGAGGGGTACAACATATATCATATCTTATGAATCTGAATGAATTTAGTTATTTGTGTGAGTTAAAATTATTTACTAAATAATAATTCATTACCACTATTAAGTGCCGAATAACCTTGGTGTGTGATTCCCAAATATATACCGATGTATGCTGTATGACTGCATAAACCAAGCGACTACCAAGAAACTTCAGTTCAGTAAAACAAGCCGATTAATATTACTAATTCTGCTAAATGTAAAAGATGCATGCAATTGAATAATGATGAAACAAATAGATATTAAACGTTCATACCATCAAAAAACAGAGCGTTTAAAAATTTCCAATTAATCAAACTCTCTTTCACGCACTTATTCATCTTGATAAAACCTATGCAAAATGTCTACCCCCAACACCTACAACAACGTGCCACAACGGTAAACAGAAAACACGGAAATGATAAACAATGCGCATGTAGAGATGCATTAGTTAATATTTGGTCACAAAAAATGCACCAATAAGAAAGGTAGCGAAATGTGATGTCATCAGCCTTTTTACCCCCGGATAATGTTATAGTGATGTACCACATAGTTGCGTATGTCATTATTGCAAGTTTTAAGACTAATTTTTAGAATTTGTCAATGGAACAGTAACAACATTTTGTAAGTAATTTATTAGCAGCTTTGCCTTTATTTTAGTCAAATTGTGTTTATAATGTAGTTGCATTATTAGCATTACAAATTTGACAGTTTTTTTGGTACAGCAGTGCGAATAAGAAGATAATAAATGTAATAAGGGTTACTACAAAAAGTTATTTGCAAAATTGTAATAAGCAGTACATACCAATTTTTTCCGTGTAATATGCCTATTAGCTTCTAAATAAATGCATACAAATAAATTGGCAGCCTAGTGATTTGTTAATGGGAGACAATGGCGGCATTCTGCGTAGGAATACGACACATATCAGTAAGCATTTCTACTACACAAAGTGACGGCCGTTCCGTAATGTGTTACTAATGTAGTGTTAACGCTTTTGAGACGAATTGTCAACAGTTCCCAAACCGCTTGGGAACTGTTACGTATACTAAACTCCACCATGTCTGCGTAGAATGCCGTTACATATATTGCCGATATATGTGCTTACTTATGCCGTGCTATAATGTAAAAATTTCAATTTCTCTTACCTTTAAGCACACCCAGTAGTTTTCCAGATTCCACTGTTGCACTTTGATTACAACAAACTCATCCATCGCTCCGAAATTAGGTGTATAAAATAGGTGCACAAACCACGTCAGCCAGCTCAAAACGCTCAAATGGCCGTGTAAACTATGATATAAACTGACTATCCGTTAAAAATTTGATGGCGCTGTACTCGAGGAATGTCCTCTGACGACTGCAGGTATCTCATTGTTAGCTTTTACCATTCTAATTCGCCATTGGTGTATTGGAATTAGATCACTTATTTAGAAACAAAAATATCGAAAAACAGTTTTTTTGTGTCTTGTTGTGTACGTCTCGACACAAACATTGTTGAAAAAAATGTCACAGTTGTGTGAAATTATACAACAAAAGTTTAACCAGAATTTTAAAGTATTATTTGCGAAACCAACATGTAATAATTAACAAAAATCTGTGATAAGGTTACATAATTATGCTAATTACTGCCACAATATTTTCTCTACAATATTGTTGTATATTATTCCGAGATTTTTTTTCCGTGAAGAACATCAGGCAATACTCCAATAGCAGCGCAACGTACTTAGAATGTTCTATCGTACGATAGACGGTGAAATACAATTACATGCACAAGACAATGGCGCCCTTAGGTTTTGTTAGCGCTGTTGTATATTAAAATTAAAAAAGTTGTTATTATTTATCGTACAATGCACAGTATATTTAATTTGTGGCTGTAGTAACGTGATACTTTTAGTAATTGTAGATTTTCCAGTAATAATAAATGACTGTAAAAGTTGTATTCCATTAGCACTACGCACTAATGCAATTTAAAATAAAGTAAATAGTATTAAAGGCATTCATGTATAATTACAGACGTTATTTCAATAAAAGGGAAGAGTTTAGTTGTGAATTTGTTTCCATTGTTTACGTCCAGATATTTATTTATTTATTTATTTAGACCAACAGGCTAAACCTACAAGGGTCACATATATATCATATATATATAGATTAAACGTAGAAAAATACATACAAATGTCGCTATTGACAGACATCAATGTTTCGCCTTTTCAAGGCTCGTCAGTGCCAATTTTGCGACATTTGTATGTACCGCACATGGCGTATATATAGCTACTAGATGTATTTAATACTGAATGAGTGTAAGATGTTACGAACTCATATTATATTGGAAAATTAGCAAAATATCTTTAAAAAAATAATGAGTTCGTAACATCTCACACTCATTCAGTATTAATTACATCTAGTAGCTATATATACGCCATGTGCGGTACATACAAATGTCGCAAAATTGGTATGAAAAAAAAATAACAAATATTCTGTGATCCAAAACTAAAAAATAAAAACTAGGAACTATATACAAACTAACATTAAACACTAGAAACTAGTATGCCACAGTCGACCATCAAAACACTGTAACTATTCAAACAATTGAGTTTTAATAAACTTATTAAATTCTGTAATATTCATATTGAAAATATCCGAATGTTCAGGAAACCCATTCAACCCTCTAACAACTAACAATAAGTTAAATGGGCGGCTGTGGCCATAAGAGGTTCTATGAAACTGCAAAGCAAATAAACAATACATCTGGTATTAATAGCAGAAACATGGAAAGAAAACAAAGAAAGCAATTCTGGGCAGTCAATCACATTATTTAAGGATTTAAAACCTAATTTAAGTAAGGGGGCTTTACGACGGGAAGATAAAGACTGTATACGCAGTAATTTCAAACGTTCCGGGTAACTATATAAATATTTTTCAATATTTAATTTGAAAGGAAATTGTATTGGGATTCTATATAATAGAACAACATTCTAAAATAGGACGTACTAAGCTTTGAAACAACGTTAGTACACCAATAACGTTCGTAAAATCTTTAGTTTGACGTTTAATAAAGCCGCACAGTTTAAGTGCTGTACATCAAGTGATAATATCTATGTCAAAATTAAATCCCAAGCCACTATCGAAAAGCACACTCAGATCATTTATTTGGGAAACACGATTAAGTACCGTTGAGTCGGTTTTGTAAGAATAGAAAGGAATATTCTTTTTCTTTTTAGTAAAGGTAGTTATTTTACATTTTTTGATATTCAGTAACATGTTATTTTCGCGGCACTGAGTTGAAATACTATCAAGCAATCTGACAATGAGAAAATGTTGCCAAATAATTTAAGATCATCCGCGAAAAGGAGAAATTTAGAATAATATACATTATCCTGCATAAAACCATGATGTTCAGGAATTATGTTAAGAGAGAATGTAGACATTATTCTATCAGCGACGATGGATTCCAATACTTTGCCTAAAGCTAGTAGTGCACTAATTGGGCGATAGTTCTGAATGTCCGACCGATTACCAGATTTAAATAGCGGCACTACAAAGGCAGTTTTCCATTGTTGAGGAAAAATTGCAGAAGTTAGGGATACATTATGAAGTAATGAAATTCATAAAGCTAACGAAGGACTACAATGTTTCAGGAAATGGGGTGGTATCTCGTCAGAAAAAAAAAGCAATTGGACAGAGTTGTAACTTTTGAAAAACAATATCAGTATTTAAATCAACATTAGAGATTCAGTTTGAATTGTAGTAGTGCATAGGATTTCAATTATTTGTGACAAAATTAGAGTGGTAGAGAGATATAAATACGATATAAAAATAAAAATTTAAAACCTTTAGCAAAAAAAAAATAAAACACACAGAAAAGGAGATATATAGTCTCTAATCTATGCAAATAAAATCCACTGTTCATGGAACAAAAAATTATAACTAAAAATGTACTTTGAAACAAAAGAATAAGAAATTATGAAGTTGAAAATGTAGGAAACGCCTAAGAATATATATGATGAATATGATTCTCAATATATGCGACAAACTTTAAGAGCTAATTCCTGAGGTTATTTTGATCATAAAAGTTCATATGAGTATATGCCCAAAACGGTTTGGTTTAAAGTTATTGAATGTTTAAATAATAAATTATGAACTATGACTAACACGATATAATATCACAGTTGGTTCTTAAAAAACTATGTTTTGAGAGGGAATTGTTTATTTGTCATTTCAATATTTGTCAATGGTTTCAGAGTAATTCATTCAGTTTATTGCTGTTTCTGTTTTCTAAAATGAACGATGAACGAAAAAGAACGATACCCGAACCGTATCATCAATCAATATTTGCCCGTCTTCACCAACGTCTTAGTGAAACGGGAAATTTTAAAAAACGGACGACTGATAACGGGCACCCATCTACAGTGAGAACTCCACAAGTTGAAGAAATGGTACTAAATGAAATTGAGGAACATCCTATTACAAGCAGCAGAAAAATTGCGTTTGCTTTAAACATTAGTCAGGCCACAGTTTGGAAAATATTGAAAGATCAACTGTTGTATTCATATCACATTCAACGGGTGCAGGCACTTTTGCCGGCAGATTTTCCGCAAAGAGTGGCTTTTTGTCAATGGATGCAACACAAAATCGCACAAAATCCTGACTATTTGGCTCAAATATTCTCCACCAACGAGGCTACTTTCTCTAGAAATGCGATTATTAATTTTCATAATAATCACATATGGGCCGAAGAAAATCCGGACGAACTAGTGAATGCCCGTCATCAACATCAATTATCTGTCAATGTGTGGGCGGGAATTATTGGAGATCACTTGATAGGTCCACATTTTTTACCGATGCGGTTAAATGGCATGGTATACCGCAATTTTCCGAAGAGGAGCTACCCCTACTGCTGGAAAAAGTACCGTTGCAATTAAGATTACAAATGTATTTTATGCATGACGGTGCTCCAGCGTATTTTAGTTTAGTTCATGGGTGGTTCATGTTTAATAGCAGCTACTGATACTGAATTTTTAATTCGATAACACACCAATAGATGACAAATGAGACATGATGTGCGCGTCGTGGATGAGCAAGGAGGTCAATCTTGCCGACGGTTGCCCAATATTTACCGTGTGTCTATTGTCGGTGGCGTCTAATCGTCATTTGTCTTAGCCCCATTTGCATCGCTATGTTAAGCCTGGTTTAATTTTAAGGGGTAAGCGGTACTTTGAGGGTGACAGTTCATATCTCGTGCATATAGTGAACGTCATATTCTGAGCGTCACTTAAAATTGAACCAAGCTTAACGTGTCGGTGCAAACGGCCATTAGCACATGGTTAATAGGCTTGAAAGTATTCAGAAAGCAACTTTCCACGATACTGTATATGATGATGGCGAATATCATCACCAGGGAGTCTATGTTGAATGCAGTTTCTCATATAGTATGGGAAACTGCGCTCAACATAGACTCCCATCCTGATCATTAAATTTTTCACTAGCAGCATTCTTTAGTATACCGTTTAAATAAGCGCGCGGTTTTTAATAAGCTTTGATAACATACCTATAGATGGCTCATTACGGCCTCAAAACAGTATATGCAACATACCTATCTATAGTACTAGTTTATCTATGGTTTAGTTGCTCACGAGTTTTTGGACAATACGTATCCAGATCGGTGGATAGGACGGGGAGGTCCACAACCGTGGCCTCCTCGGTTTCCAGACTTAAATTCTTTGGACTTTTTTTCTCTAGGGTTACTTTAAATCATTAGTTTATACGACTCCCATTGAAAATGTCGATGAACTGAGAAATCGTATTATCGCAGCTTTTCAAACAATTTTGAAATACCCCTGGTATTTTAAAACGGACTCGCCAGTCAATACGACGGAGGATAGAAGCTTGTATTGCAGTTGGGGGACGGTCATTTTCAACAGTTAGTATAAGTTAATTTTGTTTTACTAATTATTTTGTTAATTTATAATAAAAACATTAATTATGTTAACTTACTATCAAACATTGTACAACTTTAGAACTAAGCGATTTGGGACATATGTTCTTATAAACTTTTATGATCAAAATAACCCCAGGAATCAGCGCTTAATGTTTGTCACATATATTGAGAATCACCCTGTGTATAAATAATAATCGCAAAGAAGAAATAAGAAACAACTAAAAATTTGCACTTATTTTAAAAATAAATAGAGAACTCTTATAGTCATATAGATGGAAGTAATATACACGTACAATAATTCTCAACAAAAGACTACGAATACACGAGCACTGAATAGTATATACTGACTACTGACAAAGCTCAAGTCTAGATGGCTTGATACGAGCGTCATTTACTCTTGATAAAAATTGAATAAATTCATAAAAATAAATAGAAAATTCTTTCAAGCTGAACTATGTATATTATAGGAACTTTAATATTATATGTAACGTGTATGTAGTTGTTTGGTGAAGGAACTTCAAGTTTCTGTTATTGAAGACTTCTTGTATTGGTATAATGAGGTTCCTGTTACAAAAAGAAATTTTCCCCTATTCTGTTGAAAGATTTGTTTTTGTAACAGTAACCGCATTATACCTATATGCATGTACACTGCCCGACAAAATTAATGTCGTCGTCCACAGCGAATTTTCATATTTTCCTATCTGGTTTTTACAATTGCGAAGTGTTTCACACGTAAGTACTCCAACAAATCTCCTACCTACATAAGACGATGGCATCAAAACGCGCGCCCCAATGATGAGCAGTTTTGGTAGTCATTACGCTATAGACGACGACATTAATTTTGTCGGGCAGTGTACATATGTATATGAAACAATGTTCAACAAAATACGAAATGCAGCAACGGTCATACGAATGTACACGTCGTACTGACACCCGCTCATTACGGGCGTCCGCCTCTGCCTTGGATGATGTCATGCCAGTTCGCCCGAAATTGTCCACGCGCTGATTATTATCAATCATCAAATATGGATCATTCTATTATCGAAATCACCAGTTAGTTATGTTATAACTAATTCAAATATCATTTGAATTTCCCGAACATGAAGCAATATGTAAAAATCGTATACAAAGCTTGAACTTGAAAAGGATTACCTATTTTGGTATTCATGATTCGCTAATAGCGCAAATGTGACAACGTATCTAACAGTCGCGGAGCTGGCGTCAAAAAAATGCAAGAGTTTTCGGAAAGGTGATATTTTCAAATCGAGTTGTACTTTAGTACAAGAGAGATATAGAGTCGCGGTAGAGTCAGCACTTCAGCTCTCGGGACGCTCGGAAAGGTGTAAAATTAATTAGCATCTCTAAACTGTTTTCTGAAAGCTCTAAATTTGTAAATGATTAGTGAATGTAGTATAGGACAGGAGTCTAACAGTCAGACACCAAAATAGCGGGGACGCGTGCCGTCAGCGCCATTGCATATAAGGCGAACAAATTACGTCAGCAACTCATTTCCCAAAACTGAAAATTTTCAAAACATTAATTTAAATTATAAAATTTACGAAATAAGCAGACTCATTTTTAATAGGACCCGTCAGTCAGCAGTCAGTAGAAGTGAGGAAAACAAGTGAGTGGGAATTGTGGCAATTAGAAATTAATGAGTGCTTGTTTAGTAGAAATCATTTATTGTATAAATAATAAACTGTGTAAATTACTCTCCTATATATTCATATTGCAAAATTGGAATATAAATGCAAAAATGTTCAAGAGTAATAGCAAAAACATTTATCATTCAAAATCGCTGCCGGAAAATTCTTCGCCTCCATCTCTACTTGTTACTGTGCGTTCTGCGGAATGAGCATCCCTCGTTGCACATCATGTAATTAAATGGAGTAGAGATGATACAAAATACTTATAACGGTTTTTTTGGTAACAGGTATGAATAGAGAACAGCTTAGAACAGGCACACGATTTAATATATACCTGTTATATCATATGTCTTCCGTTCTAAAGGCCAAGTGCAACAAAACGTCTTTGGAATCGAGTATGAGTATGCGTATGCATACTGATATTTAAAGAGTAAAATATTACGCTAGTTGTTTGGCAATTGTCTGGTACAGATACCTACATATGTAAAGATACTGATACTCATTTAGATAGATGCGCACTGGTTACCATAAAACGGTATACTCGAAGCACATACCATATCAATTTTAACTATCCATAATGAGTCAGCAACAGGTATTAATAATAGCTATGCCCTAAGGACAAGAACAGTTCGTACCTGCACACAGAAAAAAAGTTTTCTATTGTCAAGTACATCTGTGTTCTTACACATTTTTACTAAATGTAAGATAGTATTTTCTTTATTTTAGAGAAATTACTAGATCCGAGTTAATAGGTGTCCTTAAATATAATAAATTATTTTCTTGAAATTTTACTAATATCAAAACAAAATTTATTTGTGGCAAATGTTATCTCTCTTAAAACAAGTACATATAATTTTTATAAGGAATAATTCACTCTCTTACGATTTTTCTAATATTGAGTGATATTTCATATTTTGTATTCAGAATAGAAAAAAAAAGTTGGAATGTGGAGGGGTTGGTATACGCTGAAACTTGGTTTTATCCAGTATGATCGAGTTTGCATTTCAGAGATTTCATTAGATATTAGGCAGTATTCGATAATATTTGTCCTGTGCGTTACCTAAATCTGTTTGTCACCTGTTTACAGTGGTTTGAATAACGATAAGTATTGTTAAAATATAATGCGTATATATAATAGTAAATAAAAAAATATACATATACAGTTACGGATATTTTTATAAATAGATATGTCTGAAGAACAATTTTATATTCGGCTTCAATATAAAGGCCATTTTGAGTGGTGTAGCATTGGCGCGGAGATAGAAACCGCAATAAAAAAAAAGGTTAACAATTGATTTCATTATGCATGAATATGTAATCCCTTACAAGTCTAGTAATTGTAGAAATAGTTGCCACGATGTAGTATTAGTTTGTGTCTATTAAAAGAAGAGTTCGCTTCGTTTTGTATGTTAACATAACCTAAGAATTATCTTTAAAAAAAAACATACTGTAAATGTAGTATCTAAATAAATACTTTTTAGTTGTAAAGTTATTCGATTTGTATTTTTTTCCTTACCTACGATTTAACAATTCACAAAATAAAATTTAAATAAACTAATTTAATTAGTATGTTAACTATGTATACTTGTAATTTATTTCGAGTTTTTTATCTTAAGTATTGTGTGTTACATGTAACAATACAAATCCATGTAAGAAACAACGTATATTATAACTAAGATACAAATATGTATATTTAGCCAACGAAAATTATTATCAAGCAACTAATCCTGCATAGGGTCCTCTGCCAGCATAATTAAAAGTATAATAATGTATTGGATTTGGTCTTGCTGTTTGCAATCAATTGAGTAACATTTCGTCATGCTGCTGGCTTTTTCAGAATAACCAACAATTCAGTTATTTTTAACGAAACTTTAATTAGTTTTTTGCAACCAACAGCACTAGACTAAAGGTTATCGCACATTAGTAAAATTATTTAAATTAGTAAAAATTAGTAAAAAAACGGATAGAATTAAAACAATGCAAATCAATGAACAAGCGCCCATTGTACCAGCATACATAATAGCTCAGCGCAATGCTATTGGTTTTGTGATGGGGCGCACCGTACCGTGCTGCGACGAGCTAATGTGCGATAACCTTAAGAATAAAAACACCATTTTGGTTTCATGATGTAAAGAAAGGAATCCTTAAGTTCAAGTAAGTACCGTTTTCATGTTTAGTTAAATAAAATAAAAACGTTTGATTTAAAGGTATTAGATGTTTACCGCCAGAAAACGACAAACTAATATTTAAGCACGCTTTGCATTTATTTTAAGGAGAGGCCTGGTTTATATCAATTATTTTTTCTCAATTCAAAGTTCTCATAAGTTCGAATTAAATACATAATATTCTTGAAACCAGTTTTTTTTATTTGTTCCAAGTAACCAGCTTTCCTTTGTCTAAGGACATTAAATTTTTTCAAACAAGGAATTAATTTCTTGAGATATTGAGAAAATAATTTTCTTCGTCCAAGAAATTATTCATTTGCTTATATATAAGAACGAGAGGTACTTCAGTTGAGAAATTCTCACTTGATTCTAGAAATTACTTCTCTGTGTGTGTTATCGTAAAATACTGATATTTATCATCTCTAAAATGGAGATTGTATGCCGGAGAGAGGAAAACAACTGTTGCTCTCTTTAGTTAAAACGTTCTAACAACAAATTTATCATTTTCGATCTATCTGCATATACCAGTTGTTCTGTTCCATATTTGTCTATTCTGCCAAGTTAGAACGTCGTAACTTGGCAGAATAGACAAATATGGGATAGAACAACTGATATATGCAGCTTGACTGAAAATGATAAAAATGTAGTTGAGGACGTTTTAACTAAGGAGAGCAGACGCTCCACTTGATTTCCATGATGCGCAATACGCCATGCTCATTACGCAGTGCGCTTAATTCGATTTAGCTGTAAAATAAATGATTTCTATTAAAAAAGCACTCATTAATTTCTAATTGCCACAATACGTACTGCTGTGCACTGAATGTACCAAAGAAAATGCAAAATGAATTAAAAATGAAAAAATTAAATTAGCTAGCTTAGCGGATAAAAATTTAAAAGGGCGCAAAAGAACAATTAAACTCAGAGTTACCCTCGCGAGTTAAACTTGAATTTAACCACGACAAGAAAATAGTGGGTGAGAGAAACCTGACTTTCTTAAATACCCCAAAAATTGAAAAGGTTAAATTTTCAATAAAAGAACAGAATTTTGAATGACGTTAAATAACAATCAAGAATTTTTATTATAAAAAAAAAACAAGTTAATCACAAATTTTTGCAGAAAAAAAAACCGTGGACAAAAGGTCCTGGTCTAAATCAAAACTGCTCAAGACTCTAAATTACAATAGGACAATGCTATTCTATATCAAGCAAAAGATAAATTAGTTCAGGAAGATAATTCTTTTTTTTTACAAAAATCCACGTGGTTTCAAATCAAAATAAAACAAAATCGTAGAACACCAAAAATTTGCAAAAATGAAAACTAAAAGCAAGCACAATGCTTCTATTCACCCAAACCGAGGTGATTAATAAAATAAAACCGAAACAGCAAACTAGAAAACGGAAAAATTTAACTCTTTAAAATTATAATGAGAAAATTACAACTAATATCTACCTTCCTGCACAAAAATAATAAATGATCTTATTTCTAAATTGTGTACACAACAATATAATAACAATTATTATTAAACGAGTTCCTTGCTGCACGAAATAAATTCAATTTAAACGAAACAAAACTCTAAATCAAAAGTATTAACAAAATGGCGGCAAACAAATTTGAAATATACACTTACGCTCAAAGGTCTATCTCAGAACTAGTTTTTACAAGGTTAAACAGTCGTATACATATAAAAATCCTACTTACTCGCTACGCCTAACGCAACCGCACTAAACATCGAAGAAAACTACTAGAATAAACATTTAACAACATGAGCAAATGCTAAACATTTTAAAGAGTGAAATTAATTTAAATAGCTGAACATTTAAATAAATTTTAAATAAATTAAACAATTAACTCAATAACTAAATCTTATATAAAAATAAACAATTGAATTTATGGAAACTCTTACGAAACATTGATAAAGGCTGATCGGATTAAACATGAAAACATCTGTGCAACTTAAAAAAAAAATTACAGCTTTGAGAAATTAGTTGCGCTGACGTAATTTTTTCGACACGTATGCAATAGCGCTGACCTCACGCGCCCCTTTATTTTGGTGTCTGACTGTTAGATTCGTGTCCTATATTATATTCACTAATCATTTTCCAATTTTGAACAGGAAACAGTTTAGAGATGCTAATTAATTTTACACCTTTCCGAACGTCCCAGCGCCGGGTGTCCCGACAGCTGAAGTGCTGACTCTACAGTGACTCTCTATTACTAAAGTACAATTCGATTTGAAAATATCAACCCTTCCGAAAACTCTTACACTTTTTTAACGCCAGCTCTTGAACAATAATGCCGGACAATTAAGGCTGCGTTCAAATTATTTTATTGTATTTTCATTTATGAAATGAATATGATTCTCTAACAGCAATTAAGGGCGTGCGGCAAAGCAATATGACGACACGTGTATATCAATCATATATCAATGCAGTTTACAACACAACTTATTCGGCAGCTTTTTGCAAAATTGCAGAAGTAAACAAGAACGGACAGCTAGCAGAGTTTAATTGCGCCGAATCGTCAGCTTCTCTGAGTTCATTCTAGCCAATAAGAAGCCAGGGAAAGAAGATTGCCAACCTGAGAGTTAGTAAATTTTGATTGTGCGCGTCTGAGATCAAAGGTGCCGAGGCGTTTTGTCCGTTTTATTCTGGTGAAGTTAATTCGACGGTCGTTGGAAGTAATCGAGAATGATTAAACAATCGAGCCTATTTCGTATCACATCTTAACAGTTTAGCGATCGTCGTTAGATTTTTTTAGATAATACGATCCAGTAAATCTGTAATAATGTCTTTGTTAGACGGTACAATAAGCACTTAGCTCAAGCCTGGACTATAGGTGTCCACCCTAACTTCAAAATAAATGTCTTTGTTACTAACAAAATTCCACACAAAATCTGCTTACACAACAGTGTTATTTAAGCTTTTGGAAAAAAAAGTTTTTATATGCATTTGTTTTAAATATTCATATTTTAAATATCACACATACGTATATACTTAGCTTGATGCAAAAGTGAAATAAAAATTTGTTCAACTTTAGCCCAAGGTAACTAGATTTTTTTTTTTAAATAGCAGCCTATATCTTTGCTTATGCTAGATTAATCCTAACACAAAACCCTTTCATTTCATACTACATTTGTGACGCCTCATGCAGGATATTTTAGATAATTATTTTTAAATAAATCCGGCTTAATATATAAACGCGATATAACTAAATAAAACTGCAAATTAGTAAGCATACATCTGTATCAGATCAAAAAATACAAAATTATACGTTTTTTGAAAATAGAAAGAAATTTAATGTCATTCATCTATGATTAACAGGAACTACATTACGAATGTTTGGTAGGTTATGGTAATTGTTTATTACTATAACCTACCTAACAACTATTATATTTAATTAATTATAGTTAATAATGATTAAAAGTCAAACCTATCAAAAAAAGTATTAATTGTTTTATGTAAAACGTTTTCCGTAATTTCTTTTTTTTTAGGGCTGCCTAAAGAAATTTGCGAATAAAGATCCATCCACATATAGGAAAATAAGAAGGATAGAAGAATAGAATGAGGGGGCATCACAAATATTTAATATAATTTAAAAGGGTTTTGTGTAAGGGTTGATTTAACATGAGCAAAGATGTAGGATACTATTTAAAAAAATCAGATCAGCATTATAATGAAAACCTGTATATAATTATATATTGGTTTTAGTTTCACTCTCTAGTATCAAGGTCAGTATGTGTGTATGGTATTTAAAATATAAATACCTAAAACAAATGCATATACAAACAACGCCGCATATTGCGGATATTTATTGGTTATATGTGATTAGGAGATTAGCAAAATATGTAGAAAAAAAAAACATTAATAATTACACAAATCTCTAATAATAAAAAAACGTTGCCAGAAGTCAACATTAATAAATGAAACAATGAGTTCCAAACACCTTTTTCTTATTCTAATTCCTTATAAATATAGAGATTTATTTAATTTTTTTACACCAATACTTTCGCAAAGTAGAAAAATCCGTTTATCTTAAATTTCAAACGTTGGTGGGAAACTATTGCCAACCAATTCAATTCATAACAAAATAAAGTTGAGACATCTATTTATGGGAAAGTTTATTTGATAAGCATTACATATATTTAAGTGTACGAATTATTATTGTATTTACTTTATCTATCTATATAATATACAAGTTTCGATTTAGTTTTGTGAAAAAAATTACCACAACACCCCTAGCATTGGCACTATTGAAGTAACAGTTTCAATATTCGTGGTAGTGGCAGCTTGTTGCTTACTTCATTTTACTTTCCGTAATTTGTCAGTTTTTGGTTTCATGATTAGTGGTTGAAAAGTGGTGATTAGTTTTATTTAATTACGCGTAATTACCTTCTACCAATAATGATTTAACTACCAACAAAAAATACTAACCAGTCAATATGGCTGGCTCAATAGAAATCCCTCTCCGTGATACGGACGAGGTAAATACCGTACGCTGCTTTAAAGTATGTAAACATAACCCATTTTCAATTTTCTTTAGGTAATAGAGCTTTGCTTCGACCAACTACCAGATGGTGAAGAAGTCTTAGGAATTCTAAGGCAGGAACATGCTCAATTAAACATATGGGTCACTTTAGCTGTAAGTTTTCTCTTAAGGTAACAATTCTTGTAAACTGAAACCTCAAATTGTAGCTTGAATACTATAAGCAGAATAAAATAAATGATTTTATACGAATTTTGGAAGAGTCCCGAACAGATGCCAATGTTGTTTACCGAGACTATGAAAAGGATCAGATGCGTGCGCTGGATATGCTTGCTGCATATTACGTGCAGCAAGCTAATCGGGAGAAGAATAAGGATAAGAAACGTGATTTATTCACCAAGGCTACTTTGTTATATACAACAGCTGATAAAATTATTATGTATGACCAGGTATTTATATAGGAGTATTATTTGTGTTGCTGTTATTTATATTACATATGATTTTTAGAATCATTTATTGGGTCGTGCATATTTCTGCCTTTTGGAGGGAGATAAAATGGAACAAGCGGATGCCCAGTTTAACTTTGTGTTAAATCAAAGTCCGAACAATATTCCTTCACTTTTAGGGAAAGCTTGTATTGCCTACAACAAAAAGGATTTTCGTGGAGCATTAGCTTTCTATAAGAAGGCGTTACGAACGAATCCAAATTGCCCGGCTGCTGTCAGATTGGGTATGTCTTTTGTTTTTATTTATACAAGTGTGCGAATTATTTCACCATCATTCTAGGTATGGGACATTGCTTCATGAAACTTAATAATCAAGAGAAAGCCAGATTAGCTTTTGAAAGGGCTTTACAATTAGATTCGCAATGTGTTGGAGCATTAGTGGGGTTGGCTATTTTAAAATTGAATCAACAACAGCCTGAATCGATTCGGGATGGTGTACGAATGTTATCGAAAGCTTATACAATTGATTCAACAAATCCTATGGTGCTTAATCACCTTGCAAATCATTTCTTCTTCAAAAAGGATTATAACAAAGTGCAACATCTTGCGCTACACGCTTTCCACAATACAGAGAATGAGGCCATGCGAGCCGAGAGCTGTTATCAACTTGCCAGAGCCTTCCATGTACAGGGTGATTATGATCAGGCCTTCCAATATTATTATCAAGCAACACAATTTGCTCCTGCTGCTTTTGTTCTGCCCCATTTTGGCTTGGGACAAATGTACATATATAGAGGCGATTCAGAAAATGTAAGTGTCATAAAGCATTTCATATTTAAGAGTTGAAATTTTTAAAATGATTTCTAGGCTGCACAATGTTTTGAAAAAGGTTTAAAGGCTCAACCTGGAAACTATGAAACGATGAAAATTCTCGGATCACTCTATGCCAATTCCACATCGCAATCCAAGAGAGACATCGCCAAAAGTCATTTAAAAAAGGTTACGGAGCAATTTCCTGACGATATCGAAGCTTGGATTGAGTTGGCACAAATTCTGGAGCAATCAGATCTACAAGGTTCGCTAAATGCTTATGGAACTGCTATTAAGATTTTGAAGAAGGACGTCCAAGCTGAGATACCAACAGAAATATTAAACAATGTAGGAGCACTGCATTATAGGTATTTATACATTTATCAAAAATTAATTCCGCCTCACTTCATCTCGAGATTGTTTCTAGATTAAACAGTTTGGAAGAAGCAAAGAAATATTTAGAGGAAGCCCTTGTAAGGGCCAAAGTAGAGGCAGAGCATGACCCACAATATTATAACTCCATTTCTGTTACGACCACCTATAATTTGGCCCGTTTAAATGAAGCGCTATGTCTTTTCGATAAATCCGAGAAATTATATAAGGACATCCTCAAAGAGCATCCAAATTATGTTGATTGTTATCTAAGATTAGGGTGCATGGCAAGAGACAAGGGTCAAATTTATGAAGCATCTGATTGGTTTAAAGAAGCCCTCAGGATAAATACGGAACATCCAGACGCTTGGAGCTTATTGGGTAACCTTCATTTGGCGAAAAATGAATGGGGTCCTGGACAGAAGAAATATGAAAGAGTTCTTAAGGTATTTAAAAAAAAAAACTATCTGTAGCGCATACAATGAGTCAGAAGCTAAACTTGAGCGATAGTTGCGTGAACAAGTAAGCGCCAGCAGACAGATTGAAAGCGAGATAGTGTTTTGCACATTCATCAGTTTTTTTAGTATAAAAGAAACACACGGAAAATATAAAAAAAAACTAAGTGGTCATTTGCGTACGATTTTTATAGAAAGAACTTTACTTTTAAAACGATCACTAATTTTGTTTCAAATTTTAGCTCAAAATATAAATCATTTTGGAATAATAAGAAATATTTTTTCTGAAATATTAGCCAACTGCTTCATTTATATCTCTACTTCTTTTCTATTACATTTTGGCCCCCAACATTTTGACTCTATTTTTTGTATTCATCAAGTGTCTGGCGTTGGCAAAAGAAAAATTAAGTTAGCCCCATTGTGCAGTTCGCTTATCGGAATCTTGTTTTTTGGTTATGTTTAATGTTTTCACGTAATTCAAATAGCACGACACAAATTGGTAAACGGCCTAATGGCAAATGGAGATGTAGCCAATCTGCAAAAGTAAATATGAACTAATTAATTATTAATCTAGGCAACTTTTTATTACCAACTGCAAACACTTTTATGTGATCACGGTGTATATGATATAATATAAAGAAGAAATGAAATCCTTCTTATTCATATGTTTATTTAAATATGATTTCAAAATTTATATGTTCTATTATACGATTGAGTTTTAACTTGTATCTCCAGCGAAGTTTTTAAGGCCTGAGGATGGCTTTGTTACAGCTGATACATGTTGTCTTAAGAGATATTTAAATAAATGTTTGATTGGAAAGGATTTCATTTCTTCTTTACATTATATCTTTCATTAGGTAAGTGGTAGTACTGGCCGTACAACATTAGGATAACAGGTCACGGTCAAAGACGCATACCGGTAAAAGTATCCAAGGATTGATGTGATAACGATTCCTTTTTACATGAATTCTAAGCTTTGGGTGTATATTTTTTGTTGTTTCTATAACTTGTTTCTCAATGATGAAGCTGAAAATAAACAGCGAAAACTTAGAATTCATGTGAAAAAAGAATCATTATTTCATCAATCCTTGGCTGCTTTTCCCGGTATACATCTTTGACAGTGACCCATCCATTATATCTTTCTTTGTGTTTTGCAAATTTATTGTTCCCCTTTACTCGTTTGTGTGTGTGCTCTCTTTTGTTTAAGAAACATTATTTGCGCATACAAGTGATATATCTTATAAACAACACCACTTTCGTACAGATTTACTGTATATCGCCCAAGTTTACTTTCATCTCTCTGCAAATAACTAAACACACAAACTTTTATTTTATGTAGATAATGAACTGTGCAGAGTCAACTAGGTGTCAGTACCTTATTTAAAGGAAATTATATAAGATATCCATATATTTATTGTCAAAGCATTTACTATCTAACAGCAACATCTATGCACCCTAAAAAAAAATTGAAAAAATGCTGAGGAGTAAAGTACAAGCCATAAAATTCAAACGAATATTTCTTTCGCGAAAACAGTAATTCTATTAGAGTAAAATATATTTATTGTTAACTCTAGTTCTCTTTTAACGTGTGTGTGAGGGTGTTAGTCCAAAAAATAAATTTAAATAATTTTTATTTACGTAATTAGTACATGTTTTAAATAATTTTACTTCACACAATTTAATTACAATTTTGGCTGTTTTATCATTTTATAATTCTCGACTGAAACTTGAACTGATACATAATTCGGGCATGATGATGTAAATTGTATTTACCATACCGATCGCAAGTATTTATTCATTCATATAATAAAAGAGTTTGTGAAGTGATGTTTGAAATAGTAATGGAACTATTTGCGCAAAATTTTAAATAGATCGACCTAAAGACGTGATCGACATTGGAACTCCGCAACTTTTTGAATATTAACAGCGATGTCATAGCAATAACGTATCGTAACGATAACGTTTTGTAAGTCTGTAACGAGATCGATATTAGGGTGCGTAAGCGTCGGTCATCTTCGGAAAATATCGGCTTACTAATATTTTAGACCTAACAATTAGGTACAATAACCCAACTACCTGCCATTTACTGCAAAGGCACCACATGCAATTTTATGACGTAGATGAAGAACGTTAGAGATTCTATGAATAAACGTTAAATTGTATCTTTAAACAACAAATTGCATTTGTCTACTATTAAACACTCGATCGTATTGTTTAAGATTGATATTCTTAATTCTGCACAAAATAGTTTTGCATTTCTGCTAGTTTTTGCACTTATATTTTTGTTATGAACGAAGAGTGCCTTCTATGAATTAATACCCACATTTTGGTCTAAAATAAATATGTTTTGATTACAAATTTCATATATTTAATATAATTTACATTCTTGATCAGAGATTATTTTTCAAAATATCTTAATTATGTACTTGTTATGGTTCAAAATCTAACAGTTTGAAGCAGTATAATGAGAAAGTGTGCCACTATTCATTATTTTCGCGGCTTCACAAATATTTTAAAGGCAATTGAAATACGAGAGGGCAGTTTTCAAATAGACCATCTCTTGGTTCTAACAAAAAACTAAATACAACTAAAGTGTTATAAGACAAGGATAGGCGTGTTGATATTTCGAAAGCGACAGGTGTGTAGGAGTCGCTATAATTTTATTTTCGGAAATCTGTTCAGCCATCCATGGGTACCAGAATTGGAATACCCATTTGTATATCAAATCAAAGCAGAGCAATATCAACTGTACAGAGTCTCATTGCAGATGTGCGGGTTTCGCCGAACTCCGAATAGTTTCATAAGCACTTTATTGGACAGACTCCTCTAGTATCTATTTCACGTTGCAGCCAATTCAACCGCTTAACTAACGGCTTAGGTTCCGTATGTGACCCCGCCATTCATCAATGAATGAACATTCAAATAGAACATGCACCCCTTGCATCTACCCCACCACATTCATAATGCCAATCATTAACCCTCCCAGTTCTACATAAATATGATTTAAAATTAGGGTGATCCGTTATTAACCCTGCCGTCTAAAAAAATATATATAGTCTTAAGTACTGCCAGTGGTTCGTCAATAATTTAATGAATAACGACCTTGTAAACTGAACATGAGGCATGGTTTCATCTTTCGGGATACGTAAATTCTCAAAATATACGAATGTGGTGCAGTTTTTTCGCATTTTTTCTTTGTTGAATTTCCACTACATGCTCAGAAAATTAGTTTCGATTGCTGTCTCTCGTCGAAGAATAATTCGACCATTTTTTTTTCAATTTCGCCATTAATGCGGAGAGGTATACAAATTTGAATGATTTTGTTTAGTAACTTCACGAAAATGATTTTCAAAATGATTATTTCTAGTAGGACATCATAACAGCACTTACGACAAAAGAGGCGATAGTCTTTCTCCGTGAATTTGTTGATGATCCACTAATAACTTTGCGAACGCAAGTTGAGTTTCTTCCGAGGTCATTCGGTTTGACTAGACGGAATATTTTTTGTTCCATTACTTGAAAAATAGGTGTTTCAGAATTCTACTTCTGTACTGCAACAAAGGATTATTCAAGAATTTGGAACATTACGTCACAAGTGCTGAAATATGCATTTGGTAGCATGATGAGGCGCTTAAACTTGTGCATTGAATAAGGTGGTGGTCATTTCCAACAGTTATTGTCATTATTTAATTAAAATATTATTCAAACATGTAAAACATTTTGGTTTTGCCACTTCTTTGAACTACACGTTTTGCAGTTCTGTAAATACATTGACAAATTAATGTTAGTATGATATTTAACCTAACAATGTTATCAAAAGAATGCAATGGGCTACGATAAGCATTTTCCATTCCATGGCAAACTTTTATCAATCATAAATCACGATCTCGCGTATGCTCAAATACGAAACCTATTCGTAAGCCATTCTGTACATATACTTTTGCTTGTTGGGGGTTTAAAGGGCTAAACTTTTCCCAAGTCGTTATGTTGATAAAATAAAACTTTTAGGTATCTTTTAATTCAATACCGTCAGCAAGATTTTTTAATAGTTCATAATAAACATATCCTAAATACCAATTTTCAATGTTAGAACCCGGCAACGTCGCAAGATTCCTACTCGCTAATAGCACTAGGCAACGTCTGGTTACAAACCTTGCATCAGCCGACCAAAGACAAGGACAGGGAAAAGAGACATCAAGAACGTGCCTTGGCAATGTACAAACAAGTTTTAAAGATCGACCCCAAAAATATATGGGCAGCCAACGGTATAGGCGCAGTTCTAGCACACAAGGGCTGCGTAAACGAGGCGCGAGATATTTTCGCGCAGGTGCGTGAAGCTACGGCCGATTTTTGCGATGTTTGGTTGAATATAGCGCACATCTACGTCGAGCAGCGACAACACGTCTCCGCCATACAGATGGTAATGATTGGAATCATAACATTGGTTTTGATAATTTATTTATGATTTGTGATTCCAGTACGAAAATTGTTTGAAGAAATTTTACAAGTACAACCACGTTGAAGGACTACAGTATTTAGCGCGTGCTTATTTCAAGGCTGGGAAATTAAAGGACGCCAAGATGGTTTTGTTGAGAGCTAGAAGGGTAGCTCCCCAAGACACAGTTCTCTTATACAACATAGCCTTGGTTTTGCAAAGGTTGGCAACGCAAATTTTGAAAGATGAAAAGTCTACTCTGCAAACAGTGTTACAAGCAGTTCATGAATTGGGGATTATCATTAAAGTAAGTAAAAATTAATAAGATCAAATCGCATATTAATTTCCTCTTTTTTCCTTATTAATGATTTTTAAATTTACTCTTGAACTAGGTTCAACTGATAACCACGTTCTGTTAGAATCTCGATTTTATCAAAGAACTTAGGCTTAGAATCAGGTAAAATGAATAAAATAATATTAATAATAATAGATGATGTTTAGAATAAAATCATTACAAAATTGTCACATAATATACAACATGTGCCACAATAGTCAGTAAAACTATTATTATAATACGCAAAAATAAGAGATGAATACAAATATGCAAGTTGGGGAAAAGTACTTTTATCCTCTGCTAGGCATCCGGGATTAACACTTTGGATGAAAAATTTCTTATAGAAAAGATAATTTACAGTGGAAATCATGAATGTTTGTAGTTACGTCATATTTGCTTATGAAGTATGCAGCGTCTGAAACAAATTCAGGCACACCAACCATCGTTTGCAATGAATTGTACGAAATTACAATTGTCAAATTTAATGAGGTTATACGCAGTTTTAATAGATTTTCTTTTATAACTGAAAAGATTGGTTCAGTTTTTAATCAACGTTGCGTTTTAACAACAATCATGAGTAATGCAACTAATAGGATTCTAAATAGTGAACTTTTCTATTGACAATGCTTTCGTGATCAGGCTAAGCTTATTATTAAATGTGTTCTCAATGAAATAAAATGTATTACCGCAATAATGTAGTTCTTATATCAAAAACCTATTTGCAAATCAAAATGTAGAAAATAATCAAGCAACATAAAAGTATTTAGTTTAATATACGTTACCAATGATTAATTAAACGAAAGATGATGTTTTTATTTTATGTAGCAAACATAATTTCTATATAATAGTATATACAAAACATAATATGTAGCAAATTAAATTAAAATATGTCAATATTGAAAGAAAAAAATAGTGCAACTAAAAATATATTTTGTATTTGTGTCTTCGCTTTCATCTTCTGATCCGCAATTAACTGTCAGAACAAAGTCTTCTATGTTTGCTTCGCATTCGTACCACTCTTTAATTATTTTCTCTGTGTGATTTACGCAATTTTTCCAGATGTCTGGTGTACAGCTGTCCAAGCTTTCTTGCCACATTTCCAATACTTGTTTATCGCCATAACCATCCCGATCAATATGCTTATTATAATATCCTTTTGCATATGCCCATATCAATTCGATAGCATTGAAATCGCAGTGATATAGAGGAAGTCTTAAAACTTCATGCCCATGTGCTCGAAGTAATTCATCAATAACATAAACCTTAACCATAAATTACTTTGCGCACATCCATTTTATTTCTCTCTGATACATCACATGTTTTGGGCATCAATTGTGGCTTATACAGGGCTGTTGAAGCACTCGTTGAAGGAACAGCAGATGTAGTTTCCTTCTTCCGCTTTATGTAGACGGTACCCATAGAAATGGCCAAAGCATTCGCAACTCTACAATTTGTATGTAAGTTTTAATTTAATACTAACCAATTATCATTTACCTCATGGACCGCATCAATGGATATTAAAGGACTTCCATTTCGCTTTTCCTCCTCGAAATACACTAGTAAACGACTGACCAACTCTTGGCAACAAGAACTAAGTCGTTTACCGGGCATCTTGAACTGTAACCTAAAAAAATGTTTTAAGTCTTTGTATGTTTCTTTAACACCTTTAAGCTTACCACAAACTAAACGATTTACTTCACTATAGCTCTGAAAAGAACTTTTGAGACAAGAAATTATAGAAGTAAATAAAAATTCAAACCTAAAGAAGGGTCAATAAACAGTAAAAAGTAGATGTCAAATGTCAACGGAGCGGTAAAATGGGTTAAAATGGCGTGGTTGCATGCACTGAAGTAAACATTATGAAAGGTCTTATTTACGCATTACTCGACGGTATCCTATCTCACTTCAACTAGTTTGTTGATACTTAATAAAATATGGACGTATAGCTTAAGTAGCTACGACTTATGTTATATACTTCTATCTCGCTTGTGTATATGAATGCTTCCAATTTTTTGAAACTACGCTTGTCTTTACTTTACCGACCTGTTAATGACGTAACTACAAACATTCATGATTTCCACTTTATGTAATATTTGGCATCACCTGGTAACATTGGTTTTTTCTTTGGGTTCACTATTTGAATATAAACTATTTTTTTTGTTTGATAAATAGCATCATGTATTTTTTTGAGATATTTTTTATTAATATAATGATATGCAATTTATAAATTTATAGGAGGTTGTATAAGAAAATATTTTCTAGTCATACATGTTTTTTCTTAATTATCTTTACGTTTCGATGATTTTGATGTTCGTTGATCTTTTTCAAAAGCATTCTGATTATTTCGACACAACCATAACATTTTATTTAGTCCTATATTATTTTTTGTACGTTAATTAATTAATTATTGCCGATTATTTATTATTTCTTTTTATTGAAGCGTCAATAATAATTGGTATAGGATAATTTTCAAGAAAATAGTCAAAAACCTTTATTCCGGTCATAAAATGTCAATGAAATATGTAAACAAAAATGACATTGCTAGTTAAAATAAAATATAATGTATAAACGAAAACGGTGCTAATTGAAATACAAGAAGAAAAAAACAAAAAGCTTGACGGAATTAATTGATTAAATGCTCAAAATGGGCATTATTTACTGCTAAACAATGATTTAGTCGGTCTCTAAACCTCTGCAAAATATTTTGGAGTACAAATGGTGAAATTCTGACTGGTGATTCTTGAAATCCATTTTTGTGTCCGGTGTCGTGCATGTGTTGCAAATGGATTTCAAGAATGTAAAAGTAATAACTACCACCAAGAACTACGGGAAAAGACTCATCAGGGAAGCCATAGAAATAGAGAAGAATAAAACCGTTAACAGAGAAGAAGGGTACCACCTTAGCAACACGTGGAAGAGCCTACTACGAACCGTCACGGTCAATGGAGCGGAAACTACACGGTTGGATGCACCAGGGGCGTATATAAGAAGAATGTCGGACCATGGAGAATCAGTTCAGTTATCCTGAAGAAGCCGTCAATATGAACAGCGAAAGTTTTGACACACGGCGAAACCCGCAAGAAGCTGTTAGTTAATGTTTTAAATGATTTTTTTTAACATTGGAAGGGTAATGAAGAGAGGAGATGATTCTTTGTTTTTTTTTTAATGATAAATATTTTAAAAATATATTTTTTTTTATAATATCGGGAGGAGTGAGAGAGGGAAGGAGATGTTTTTTTTTAATGGTAAAATTCCTTTTTTTCAACATTGTAAAAGGTGAGGATTGGAAGGGATGATTTTTTAAATGATACTCTTTTTCTTTTTTTGAAAACATCGGGAAAGAAGATGCATTAAAATGTTTGTAATCATATTTTTTAATATTGGAAGGGGTGATTTTTTTAATGATATTTTCGTTATTTCAAAACATCGGGAGAGAAGATGTATTAAAAATGTTTTAAATCGTATTTCCTTTAGCATTGGTGGGGGTGAGTGGGGTTTAACACTAGCAGAAATATTTTTTTCTTTTTTTGAAAACATCGGGAGGGAAGGCGCATTAAAAATATTTTAAACCATATTTTTTAACACTGGAACGGGTGAGAGGGGAGGCTGTTATTATTATTTTTTCAAAACAGTGGAGATGATGCATTAAAACGTGTTAAATGATATTTTCTTAAGCAGGAAAGGATGAGAAGGAGAATAGGATGGACCTTTTTTTGATGCTGTTCATTTGTGTTTCTTTGTTACTTTTAAAGTAATTCTTCAATCTTAACGCAAAAAATGTGTCCAAAAAGTTTGGTCGTGGCTGGTAGAATGCTTATCGATCTGTAGTTGGCACAGATATCTCTATCGTATATAATTGATAATAATAATAGTTGATAACGATGCAACTATTTTTTCCGTATTTCCCCCAGTATTTATATTAAAATACTGTGTGTACCACCAGCCTTCTTGATCTTAAGGTGGTGCCGGAATGTGTCTTTGATTTCAGCTGGTATGGTGAGTGATAAATAGACAGACTTTTGGTGCATTGCAAGCTTGAAATTGTGCATAGGGATATCAAGCGGGAACCAAAATTTTGTGCAAGAAATGCAGTTTCCTCTTCTGTTCTACAAAAACACTGAGTATGTTGCATGTCATTGTGGAGCTATCTTCTCCGCTATCATCACTAGCTTTTATTTCGTTATTTCTAAGTCATCCCCGGCAGTGTTAGGCTTTTGACCCCCATCATATCCTACTACATATCGTTTCAGTTGGTAGAGCAAGCGGCGAGCGACAGCCGCAACAGCACACCTACCACCTTCATACAAACGCTGTCTACCAGGGGGAATGAGTGGGGGTTATTTCTGCGTCCCTCGAACTATTTCCGTCGGCTTGATTATAAGTTACCATCATGCTTTACTTTTATTGTCTGAGTTATTAATATGAAACTTTTCGTAACTAATTATCTTTAGGTCGCGGTATATTTTATAATATTCTATGCTTCTGGTTGATAAGATTGTTGCACATATAGGGCTGTAAATATTATTTTATTCATTTCACCTTATTCTAAGATTAAATTGTTAAATAAATCATAGATTTAAAAATCTTAATAAGGAAAAAGAGAGGAGAAAAATAATGCACGATTTGAACATTTTATTATTATTATTATTTCTTTTCTTATGCATGGCCTTTTCACAAAAGGTTTGTAATACACAATGTGAAAGTAATTTATTTTTTATAATAGGTACTTCAGCTATTTGTCTGTTCATGGAGATAGAATGCGTTATGATGTGACACTGGCAGGTTTAGAAGCAAGACAATGCCAGGATCTTCTTTCCCAAGCGCAGTACCACGTTGCCAGAGCTCGCAGAGTTGACGAGGAAGAACGACAGATGCGTAGGAAGCAAGAAGACGAGCGTACAGCCTTCAAGATGAAGCAATTAGAAGAGCAGAAGCGTCTAGAAGAGGAACGTAAAGCCAACAAAGAGAAATTACTCCAAGTGCGTCAAGAGTATAAGGAAAAAACTAAGAACGCTTTAATGTTTTTGGAAATGCCTAACGAGAAAGCCTCCAAAAAGGGCAGAAGTAGAAAAGATCAATACATCAGTGATTCTGGAAGTGACGCTGAAAATCCGGAAGGTGGCGCTGGCGGTGGCGAAAGAGAGAGACCGCCAAAAAAACGCAAGCGAAGCAGTGACAGGAAGGAACACAAGAAGGGAGGCGGAAGAGGCCGCAAACGTAAAGAAAGAGGATCGGGATCAGATTCCGACAGGCCAAAATCGAAAAAGAATCGCAGGAAAGGCGGCAAGGATCCCAGAGCCAAGCCCAAAGATGACGACGGACTGTCAGCTAAGCAAAAGAGCAGAATCGTGTCGAAAGCTACTATATCAACAAGTGAAGATGACAGCGACGAGGATAAATTGAAGATAGCCAGCGGCGAAGAAAGCGGAGACGATAGGAAGGGACAAGGCAGGAAGAGAAGGATTTCGTCTAGCTCCGAGAGTCGCTCGAGAAGTCGGAGCAGGTCCAAATCGCGCAGCAGATCGAAATCCGGGAGCAGATCGAAATCGAGAAGCAGATCTAGGAGCAGGTCAAAATCCGGCAGTAGATCGAGATCTAGGAGTAGATCGAAATCCAGAAGCAGATCGAAATCGAGAAGTAGATCAAGGTCTAGAAGCAGATCAAAATCAGTTAGCCGGTCAAAATCGAGAAGTAGATCGAAATCCAGAAGCAGATCTAAGTCTGGAAGCCGGTCTAAATCGAGGAGTAGGTCAAAATCTGGTAGCAGATCAAAATCCAGAAGCAGATCCCGATCGAAAAGTCGTTCTAAATCCAGATCGAAGAGCAAATCTAAATCCCGTTCCCGGAGTCGCTCAAAGTCTCGATCGAGAAGTCGTTCGAAATCCAGATCGAGGAGCCGCTCTAAATCACGAAGCAGGTCGAAGTCTAGAAGCAGGTCGAAATCTAGAAGCAGATCGAAGTCCAGAAGCAAATCTAAGTCTAGAAGTCGTTCGGGTTCGCATAGTAGGTCTGGTTCTCGCGAAAGATCGAAATCTAGAAGTAGATCGAAGAGTGGGAGCAGGTCAGGATCTGAACAAAGGTCTAGGAGTGGATCCAGGGCTTCCAGTCCTCCTAAAAGCGGCAATGACAGTGAGTGACAAATTATATAGAAATATAGAATATATTTTACCCGTGTGGAACGGGATGTAAAATTATTTTTAAAATAGTTTTTATCCAGAAAGACTTTGTATGATTATGTTTACGTTTAAAGTTTCAGTTTTCTTTCTTCAAAAATTAATAAAACGTTTCAGTAAAAATTATTTATGTACTTTATTTATATCACATTTCAAATTGTAACTATAACCTAGTTTTCGAATAAGCTTCTTCAGCAATATCCAATAACTGTGCAGCCATGACCGGGCCTGTTTCCAACACCATTTTATACAAGAATCCATTTGTATTTTGTAGCAACTTGTAAGGACAATCAAATTCTACCATTCTCCCAGCGGCCATAACCAATATCTTGTCTGAATCCATAATAGTGTTTAGCCGATGCGCTATGGTCAATACTGTATATTTTGCGAATTTTTTCCTGATAGTGGTCTGTATCAAAGTATCAGTTCTGAGAACAAAAAGAAATAACGATAACAACATTATTAACACATTTTAATGGAAAAATACCTATGATCGACATTAGCTGTAGCTTCATCTAGAACCAATATCTTGTTTTGTTTCAAAATAGCTCTAGCTAGACATAGCAGTTGTCGTTGTCCGACGCTGAAATTAGCGCCACCTCCGGCAATTTCAAAATCTAGCGAAGGAATTGCTTCTTTTAATTCCACCTATTTTTAGAAAATATAGAAATACAATTTTGTAATACACTTTTACCATTTTAAATACAATGCAACCTAACATACATAATATCAACAAGGTAATTGTATCGTTAAGCGAATTCAGTTTTGTAAATTACACGGAGGGCACCAATTTTTGCCAATTTTCTCTTAATCAACTCGATCTCTATATATATACAGGCTGATTCAAATTAAGTGCCCACCATTGCTATCTCTGTTATTATTGATTCTAGAAAGTAGGTTAAATTAGCGGAGTATTACGTTGTTTAATATGCAATATACGAAAAAAAAACAATTGAATGACTCATTTCCAAGAAATTTTGACATTTATATATTTTTTTAATTGGACACCCTATACAGGGTATTCCACGTAAGTGGTTCATTATAAGTTTATGATGTTCTACTATTTACTTATATTTGAGATTTTGATCCCATTATCTGTTCGATCGGAACTATAAATGTAAAATACTTTAACCAAAATATCACTTCCGATTGACCGGAAATGGATGTCAACTTTGTTATTTTAAATGGAATGGTATAATTTTTTATTCATTTTTGGATTCTGCGGCCATAAATACGTCAGTTTTCATTAGCTATTCCTATAGCTACATGTTACCGTTTTTTGAGTTATTTAAGATTTTTTTTTTTTAGTAATAATCATTGCCTCATTTAGAAATTAATATCTCGGTTAATACTGCAAGTAGAGACTCTAAATTTGCTGTTATGGATGTAGATATAACTCTAAGAAATGGTACGCACACTTCGCATTCTAACATACAGGGCGTTCAAAACTGAGAAACAAAGTGACATATTTTCGAATACAGAAAACTCAATTTTCTTAAATGGAACACCCTGTATTTTAATTCGGGAACTGCCGCATGCTTCCAACATATCGCATTTCTCCAAATGAGAAAATACCATGGTGACATATTATCTAATACTTAGAACTAAATATAACGAAAATTATTCAAGCTACTAATGATAATAATGTAATAATAACGATTAGAAGTAAAGCACACAACACAAAAATGAAATAACTAACTTTTTTTAATAATTAAATGTGTAAAAGTTCAGTGCGTTTTTGACAGTTTCAAACAACATACTATTTGTTTCGATTTAAAGTGAAAGAAGCCTACTATAAATTCTACATATCTTTGGCATCAATTAAATACCACCATAACTTCTTTATTATTCGTATTAAGACAATATTGTATTAAAACTTTTATATCACAAATTAAAATATCTTCCATTTTTTTTAACAATATACAGAGTGTTCAATTTAAAAAAAAAATGTAAAATTCAAAATTTCTCGGAAATGCGTCGTGCAATTGTTTTTTCGTATATTGAATATTGATCAGCGTTAAAAACACTAACCCTTGCTAATTTAACATACTTTCTAGAATCAATAATAACAGATATAGCAATGGTGCGCACTTAACAATGAATCAGCCTGTATATGTATATACAGTATTATATATGAAGTATTAGTCTATGACATAAACTATGAATAAAACACTGTAAAGCTATTTAAAAAACTTGCGCTGCAAAATACCTCTTCGAGGACGCTATATATTTCTGAATCCTGATAAGTACCGAACGGATCTAAATTGTATCGCACACTGGCAGAGAAAAGGACAGGTTCTTGAGGAATTATCGAAATCTTGTTCCTGAGATCAGCAAGCGTCACCGTTTTCGTGTCGATTCCGTCAATTATAACAGCTCCCTCTATTGGAGCCAATCTGAATAGTGCTGCTATTGTTGAAGATTTTCCAGCACCAGTTCTACCAACGATTCCTATCTGTAATTATCAAATAACAGATTATTGTATATTTGCATGGGCAGAATTGAAATTACCTTTTCACCCGGTTCTATAGATAAATTCAAATCTTTTAATATAGGATCTTCATTTGGTGCGTAACGAAGGTACATATGATCGAAATAAATTCTTCCCATCTGTGGCCATGATTCAGATACCCTTTTATCTTAAAATTAAAGAAAATAGATTTGTGGCAAGAAATTCCTGAAATTCGGATACCTATAGCGCCTTTTTCCTCGGATTCGATTTCAGTATAATCTAATATTCGTTCAACTGATGTCATTTGACTCACAACTTCTGCAGATTGTCTTACCCCAAATTGTAACATCCCTATAAGAATCATAGCCTGTGATATCGCTAAACCAACATTACTGTCGTTTACTTCGAAATCTACGTAGAAAAAAGATTAAATCCAGTGGGATAGTTTATTTCATACTTACTTTCAGCCATTAAAACGAAAGCAAAAATGATACATAACAAGAATATTACACACAGCATGTCTAACCATAATCCTACAGCATCCATAGAAGCTATAATCAAAAACCATGCTGACGTATGAACATTCTATAAATAAAACGAACAACAATAAAAAAAAATAAGGAAAATGTTAATACTTTATGTACCTGATGGTTATCAAAACCATTTTTCAAAACTTCCTCACTTTTAGTAGCTCTTACTGTAACTATACCACTAAGTGTTGCATTCAAATGGGAAAGCACGGGGCTTTTCGCTATAAAAATAAAATGAAAATCCCTCAAATCGGATAAATCCCAAAACTCACCAATCCCTTCCAAATGTTTGATATCTTTGGCTGTGGTAATATACCATGAGCGTATCAACAGAAATAGCAAAACCAAAATCGCAGCTGCTATTATCATATAGTAATTAGCTACTACTATCATCACCAAGATGCTGCACATAACCAGGAAAATCTGTATAGATTCTAGAGCTACCCTCGGCAATATATCGTCCATTGCACCCATGTCTCTCGAAAATCGATTTAGGACTCTACCGCTTGGGTTGGTATCGAAAAATCGCATGGGAGCACGTAAAAGACCATAGAACATTCTATCGTGAAGATTCTGTGAGGACGTCATGCAGACTTTGAAGAAAATTATTGATCTTAAGGTAACGAAGACTATGCACATGATTACAAGTCCTGTATAAATATAAACGTAACTGTAATCTCCTTTTGGAGTGGCATATTCGGATTTAGTCCTGAAATATTATAGATCCGATCAACAGTTTTAATAATAAGTGAGATAAGGTAGATATTACCATAAATTCAACCAATAGTCGCATGCACTCGCCGTAACTTGGCCAAAAACAAGCGCGATCGGCATTAGAAATCTCATGAATATAGTTGCACCAGCAAATATATATTTCTTGTAAACGGTCATGCCTCCTGACAGAACAAGTTCTTCGGTTTGCTTCTCCTGCTCGTCTGCTTCAGATGCTGCACTCTAAAAATTCGTTCAAAGAGATTAAAAGTTAATCCCAAACTGCTTTGCTTACTTTAGCGGATATTGTTGACAATTGTCTGCTATGTGTCTGTGGATGTGTTTTTATTTCTTCACTATCTTCCTCATCCTCCTGTTGCTTGCTGGATAAGAATTGCAAATATGGCGAATCGCCCTCCATTAGCTCCGAAAAGGAACCTTGGGCCTCTATGGCGCCCTGCAAATATCAAATTCTTCGAATTTTCATCTTGTCTGCTTTCGTAATGATAAAGATTCCAACTTACCCCGTTTAATACTATAATATAGTCAACCTTCTTCAAAAATTGTAGCTGATGTGTCACGAGAATCCTAGTTTTTCCTTCCAAATGTTTGGAGATGCATTCGTCAAACAAGTGATTAGCAACGTGTGTATCTACAGCTGATAGTGGATCATCAAGCAAATAAATATCAGCTTCCTTGTAAATAGCTCTAGCCAAATTGATTCTAGCTCTTTGTCCTCCGCTTAGAGAAACTCCTCTCTCCCCCACGAGAGTTTTATCGCCGTAAGGGAATAATTCTAAATCTCTTTCCAAAGCGCAGACTTGCACGATCTGCTTATATCTTTTCTTATCGTAGCTTTCAGTGTAAATTATATTTTGGCGGACTGATGATACGAACAACCAAGGATCTTGAGAAGCGTAAGATACCTGACCATTAACATGTACGACACCAGAGTCACAACTCAATTCCCCCAAAATTAGTTGAAGGATAGACGATTTCCCGGAACCCACAGGTCCGACTATGGCACAAAGCCTGCCTTCGGGTATCGAAAAAGTAACGTTTCTTAACGTTTCATATTCCTTTGTCCACGAGGCTTGCACTTTTTCCATAATAACGCCTTTCTGGTCGTAGATGCATTGCACTGCATTTTTTCGTTCCTCCAGAGTTAAGATTTCCTCCGCCCTTTTGATGGCGACCAAAGATTCCGCTCCCAATGTAACGCCTAGTGGGAAGTAAATGGCCATGGATATCTGAAGAATGTTAAAGAACTGTGCCATGGAGAATACTTTATCTGCCGTTATGCGATTTCCAAGCAGGTAGTAGCAGATTACCGCGCAGTACAAAGTTGTCCTCTCCGTAAAGACGGAAAAACTAGTGTAGATGCCTCTCAGGTAGGAGGTGTAAGTGAGCATTTTAATTTCACGCTGCCTGGCCGCTTTAACGATTTTCTCGAATGGTTTTTCCCATACATACATTTTGATCACATGAATACCGCTGATTAATTCGCCCATAAGTTTTACGCGATAATCTGTCCTGGTTGCAACTTTATTGCGTAGTACAGTAGTTAATTTACCCATTAGACCTAAAGATAAAAATTGTAAAATAATTTCATCTTAAATATATATGCGTCTTTGAACGAGTCGTACTGAAAAATGAAAAATGAGAAGATGCAATTTTATTATTAGACCAAAACCCAAAGTATTTTGCGCAAATTTCCTCGCAGATGTGAAAAAATAATGTATATTGTAACGTTCTCGAAACTAAAATAATCACACAGGCAATATATTTAATAAAAAGTATTTATATATACACTAAATGTCTAATTAGAGCAAAATAGCACCACTAAGAACATTAATACGAGGGTAGCACCGATAATTTCTGCTATTAAATACAACTGTCAAACCAAAGATACTATTATTGTTTTTCAATATTTTCACCTTTAAACTTAATATATTTATGCATACGATAGAATCTAATTTTCAAAACAAATTCCAAAACGCTTCTTCGGACGTTGGAAATCTTATGCCACGCATCTTAAATTATATTTTAAACGAGGAAAAAGAAAGAAATCGCAGGGTGCCAAATCGGCGCTGTATGGCGAATGTTGCAGTAATTTCACCGTTATATAGCAGTTTTCAAATTTGTTTCGTTCGTTTGGCGGTTTGGTTTGATGCGTTATCTTGATGCAGAACAATTGCACGTCGAGGACGCCGTAAGCGAGAGTTTTCAAGCACATCTATCAAGCTATTATTTTCTTTCCTACACTTTCACACTGACTTACCATCGTTGTATTTCTTCATTCGTTCATCTGTTAAATTGTGAGGTATCCAACGACAGCACACCTTCCTTACGTAGCGTAGTAATCATACAGGATCTTTTTAATTGCAGTCATACAAGCTGCTTTTATATGATAGGGCTGTTCGAACATGCAATTCGCGAACGGTTCGTGATCACGTGAACCAATCAGAGAACAGATTGGAGTTCTCGCGAACTGATTGTTTGCGTCTGATTGGTTCACATGATCATGAACCGTTCGCGAACTGCATGCTCGAACAAACCTAATAATTCTGTAGGGAGTTCGATTGTCTTCTTTAATCATTGTTCGAACAGCAGTTACGTTTCTGCTCATCAATAACTGCAGAAACTGGTTTTCCTTTTCTTAAGCCGTCGTTGAGTAACACCCGATAGAACTTAAATTCGTGTACCAGCTGTAAACAGTCCTTTCAGAAGGCACTTCATCACCAAATGCAGCCATTCTACCTTTTGCTTCAGAGTTAGCGAGCTTTAAAAAAAGAATCAAATCGTGACTCTAAAACTTTCTTTTGTGAAATGCACTTTTCACACACTACACTTACTTTGACAACACACTGAAAAGTAGCTGCTGCAGTTATCGAAACCAAATTTGCAATATCAGACTACAAAATGATGGGCAATAGTTTGACAGCTTTGATTCTATACCTCTATTTGAACTACCAGTTTGCAAAAATTATCGATGCTACCTTCGTATTAAATAACTAAAGCACTACTAGAAAAAACTTAAACTAAATTCACTTAAACACACTAATTTACATTCCCAATTTTATTTTCAATAGCACTCTCCAATACAAACTGACTTGTCTTTGTTCGCGCGCGTCTTTGGCGCATCTCATTCGGAAGAAATCTACATCTTTCTTGAATATTCTAGACTGTATTCGCATCAGAAACTTCTGTTGCTTCTGTTCCGAATCGATGCAGCATTCAATAGCACCCTCTTTGGAGGGTTTAATTATCTACGTGCTCCGCTCTAAAGAGATGGCACTATCTGCTGGCAATTACAAATTCAAATTTTAAAAATAGGCGCCTGTTACAATATAATAAAATAATATGTATAAAATAATCGTATCGTCACTGTGTATTTCAAGATATGCATGCTACGACTATTTCAAACGGCAGTTCGGGTAGCGGTAAGCAAAAATATAGGCACAGAACCTACTTCCGTCAAAAAGTCCCGAGCGGAAGAGTTGAATATTACCCTATGCTCGGGCAAGATGAGTGATAATGGCAGGTGTGAAGAAGAACCATCGGTACAAACGATGTGTAACTTCCCTCGGAAAGTCTCTCAAGGGAGATGCAGTACTAGGGGTGGCATAGAAGGATAAGAACTGACAGCGGACTAACTGCATGGTGCAATTTTGGCGGCGTACAAAAATATATTGTGTAGTACAGTAAAGAAAACGGCAATTCGAAAAGGGATTCGTGAAGAAAGTTGTGTGAGGAGTTCGATGAAACTCTCGCATTTCACTAATTTACAAAATTCTAGCCAAGCATGGATGTATTGCAACTATATTAAGCTTCATCATAAGAGCTGATGGAACCTACACAAGCACTCATAAAAAGAGCAATGAGAAAGTGTTGAAGATTCACTATCTGTCCGCAATACAACCATTAAACGTCACTATCGTCCTCGGTAGCTATAGGAGGCTGTGTGGAAAGAATTGGGGCCTTAGTCCTAAGATGACTCTGTGGTTATGCACAAGGGTAGTTAGATCCATGATAACGTACGTGACCTGGTGGTATCTGTGTGCCACGGGTGCGACAAAATCGGCCTCCACTACTGCAATGGAAGTAATTTTAAACCTTCCAACCAATGTGTAGCGACACATTTACATCCAAGGAACTAGCGCATAATAACTTATGCGTCGTCAAGCACCAATAAATATATCGCACGGTGCTAGAGCACTGCTAGCCATCAAAAACTATTAGATGAATTTGGGGAGGTGGTTCAAAAATGCCACCTACATAGAAAATATCAGGTTATTAAATAAGACCAGATAAGAAGGATTGGGAGAAAGACACACTAGTAAGAGCAGACTCGAACGGGTATACAGACGACTCTAAAACGGACTACGGCGTCGGAACTGGAATATACACAAACAACCTAAAAAGGCTTGGTAAGCTTCAGCAAATATACAACAGTGTTCCAAGCTTAGGTCGCTGCAATTCATCATTGTGTCAGAGAGATAAAAAGATGCACCAAGTTAGGTAAGAGCGTCGCTCTGGCAGTCAATCCACACTCAAAGCGATTAGTTTCGTAAGTGTGGACTCTGAGCTGGTTTGGTATGTGTATACGCTCCAATGAGGTGAGCACCCAAAGGAAATTAACATAGATTTGAATTCCTAGCCACTCGGGCATGAGGGAAAATGAGGCGATGGATAATCTGGCCAGACAAGGTTCGTTTGTTGGAGTTGGCCCTTCTTTTGGTATTGCCAAATCGTAAGTTAAAAATGTGTCAGTGAATGGATGCACAATGAGTCCAGAGAGTGGTGGCAAAAATCACCGGGATATAGACTGGCAAAAAACTTTCTAAAGGAACAGAGGCCTGAATTTAATAAAGACCTACTGAGTAAAGATAGGAAGATTGTCAAAATAATAAAGTAAGGTCTGCTAATAGGTCATCGTAGACTAAATAGGCATATGTACTATCGAAGACAAAAGTCTTAACTCAGAATTAAAGAGAGAAATACTGAAGAAGACTCAAATGATTCTATCTCTATTTATATCAAACTAGAGTCAAGATTTTTGTCTTTGATAGTACAACATAGGCCTGGTAAATAATGCTACTTGCAGATTCTGCTAAGAGGAGGAAGAAACACCAGTTCATTTGCTGTGCGATTGCGACGGCCTGGCGAGGACAAGGTTCCTAGTAATGGGCGTGGAGAATCCCACAGCTCGCAGCTACACAAAGAAGCCGCTCTCAAGGATAATGGCCTAATTGGGAGGGCAAACTTAGAGAGGGAAAAAGGAGATTACAAATAGATCTGAAAGAATCGCCGTGAAACAAGTCCGTGGACCACTCCAACCCTAATCTAATTTAATCTGTTGCAAAAATCCTGACGGATGCTTGCGAACCGGCCGTATCAGATCGAAAGCCAAACAGCCCAAAAGGTATTGATACTATATATATCTCGCAAAAACCTTCAGAGAATATATAGCCTGGAGAATTCCAACTCCATAAAAAAGAGAGGCATAAGCCATAGTACCTAAGGTAGGTAAAAAATAGCCGATCAAACGCCAACAGTACCAAGACCCAATAACAGTATTCTCTTTTTTACTTAAACCCTGAAGGTGGTGAATAGCGACATAAAGTGATTTTTTAATAGTAAGTAGGATGTGATTTAGTTTTAGTGTTTATTTTAATCTTATTTATTAGACTTTAAGTAGTTCGTAAGTGTGAAAATAAATCAAGTTAATTTAAATATATCCCCTGTGTATGTTTATAAACCCCGACAACGTTTTAAGAATAGAAAAACGTTACAGTGGTGTCAGGTGTGGCGTAGTTGGCGATATATTCGTGAATATAAACCGAGTTAATTCTAGTATATATTTCTAGTAATAGTTAAATACTATTAGTCCACAATAGTATTTAATTAGAGACAATTAAGAGATTAAGAAGAGCAATAGAAGCAGCTAGTGAAGATCCCGAAACATATGTGTTTAAAGTGTCTGGTGGTAATGGCGAATTTCTAGTGGGCTTAAGAAAAGAACTTATGGAAAATTCTCGCAAATTAGAAGAGAAAGTTACAGAAAATTGTAGAAAATTTGAAGAATTGAAACGGATGCTGACAACTGCGCCCATCCTGAGCTATCCGCAGACTGAAGGAAAATTCATTTTGGATACTGATACCAGCAACGTGGGCATCGGAGGCGTGTTATCTCAAGGTTCAAGATGCCCACGAAAAAGTGCTCGGTTACTTCAGCAAAAGTGCTGTCGAAACGGAACGCAACTATTGTGTGACCAGGAGAGAGCTGTTGGCCGTAGGTTAAGCTATAAGAGCACTTCCAGTAAATATCTCTATAGCAGGAAGTTCTTAGTAAGAACCGACCATGCGCACTGACGATGAGTCTGCTACGCTTCAAGAATCCGGAAGGCAGGTTGCCAGATGGATAGAGCGTCTGCAAGAGTATGACTTTGATTACGAACATCGGCCTGGAACAGTCATCGGAACGGCTGACGCGCCTATCGGGAGACCCTGTCCCAAGGACTGTGCGCACTGCTGTCGTGCTGAAGAGAAAAATGAGCGGCACGTGCTTAAGGACTACTGTCATAGATGATAGAGGGACTGACGACCAAATCCGAGCTGCCAGGAGTCTGACGAAGTTTTTGAAGCGTGATGATGGAGTGGAAGGCGCAGAAGCGGGCCTAACTGGAAACGGTATCACGTATTCCCGATAGCTAATAATTTGGTCAGTGGACTGAAGGAAAATGGTCTTTGAGACGGTGTTAGAAGCGACCTGGGACAATAGCAGACTTCAGATTGTTGGCCAAGCAAGAATTCCCGAAGTTTAAACTTCTTCATAATGGGCATCGGGGGGTTCTTGGGTTCGCAAGACTTGGAAGGTTAGGAGCGATTTTATTGGGTTTAATTGTAAGAATGCGTGAAGTGGTGCCGGAGATGTCAACTGCGCTGCCAATGCCTTTCCAAGGAGAGGGCCCTTGAGGCACTACACGTGACAGTCTTTTGAGAGAATTGCGATTGATATTGCGGACATTTCCCACGACGGATTGGAATTTGGTTTGCAGTAACTACTTCAGCAATGGGTGAACTTATATTACACCCAGGGAGCTGTAATTGGTCGCTGAACTTAGTTAAAGAATTTTTAGTCGGTTTGTGTTTGCCGCTTGAACTACATCCGACGACGTAATTTTGAATCAGCGGTTGTTTCAAGTGGGTGCAAATATTGGGTATGTGTCGCAGTCAGAAAAACACAGGTTGTTCAGCACATGCATTGGAAAAAAGAATACTAGAAGCTTACAGAGCAGTGTGTTAGCAG
Source organism: Protaetia brevitarsis (assembly GCA_004143645.1). Lineage (NCBI taxonomy): Eukaryota > Metazoa > Arthropoda > Insecta > Coleoptera > Scarabaeidae > Protaetia > Protaetia brevitarsis. The sequence continues at coordinate 2,072,587 of RXPK01000067.1, read as the reverse complement.
GGGATTTCATATACGTCAAAGAGACGAAATACTTGTTTTATACAGGAATTCACGATTACCAAACAACCACAAGGGCCACCATGCGCTGGGTAATTTAGAGATTGTGTGGATAGACATTTGTACCTTAGTAGATAGCTTAGTTCGAAATGGTAATTATAAGCATGATAACACACGGAGTAGTACTTTGGTGGTTAAAGATGCGGCAGGCGGAGGGGACTAAAACGCTAAGTGACATACAAATATTGTATCCAAATCCTGGGACCAAAAAGATCTTCGAGACCTCGGTACTTAATTCTAAGTCCCGGTACTAGTCTCCAAAGTCCCGATTATAGTCCCGGAATCAAGACATATTTGTTAAATGCGCAATTGTGTTAAGAAAACAAAAAAAAAGTGATTTACTATTTTTTACTATAATATAGGTACTGGGCTTTAGCAACAGTAAGCAAGAATAAAAATGGTTCAAAAAGAAGAGAAAACCAACGAACTATTTCCTAATAAAACCATACCATACCAACATTTTTTATAAATCCGGGGCAGATTACGGGATGGAAACCTACATACAAAGGCTGCTTGTCGGCGGCACGACTCGGCGAGATCAACCTCTACCGCTGCAATGGAAAGCTATCACATCGATTTTGCAGTGTATGTAGGATATTTAGTTCCAATATTATGTATATACAATCCATTGACGGCGCATAATATACTTTTCAATGAGTTTTTAATTATGGTGTCAACGTCGTTATTGACGTATTTTTTTTTGATTCATCTTTAAGATAATTGCATCTTTCCTTTTTCATATTTCGCTAGCTTCTCCCAAAGACTCCAGTATGCGTTAATGTGCAAACCGATAGAATGCGAACAGTTTAGGCGAGCGGACTGTTTAATAGTCATTAATTTTTAACTACTGTGTTTGCTTCTGTGATCTGTATCATACTCTACTCCATGAAGTACTATAGCCTCGATGTCTACTAGAATGTCTATATTATAAATACTTTGTACCGGTTTGTCATACCATAGCACATCCGCTAATGCGGATATCTGGACTTCCTCCCATATGAAATAGGCGACTAGAATTACTTGAAGGGGAATAATCCAAAATGTATGCAACATTGGCGCCACCAAATCGAAACGCACGAAATCATTGGATAACAGATTAATTATTTGTCCAGAAGTGTCGGCGCTAAGCGACCTTTTGCTCAACCTTAATGCCTTAAAGAATTTCATAATAAAGTATATTCATGGCAAAATCGCAAACCTTGTTTTTAAACTTCAACACAAAAAAAATATAAGTATATTATATTTTTTTTTAGCGAGTCATGTAAAGGCCAAATTGTTGTAATACCGCTAAAGCTAGTTATATTCTAAACTTGATGACTAATCAATGTGATAATTACAAAAATGTAAGCTATGCATTTTTTCCAGTTTTTCTTATGGAAATACATATTAATATATAGAGTATCTCGGAGTGAAGCGGCAAAATGCATTAATGATATTTTGCTCAAAATTGCGTCAGCAAGGTACACCAAGGAAATAAAATAACCGCGATGCTCGTTAGTATAGAGCAGGATGACGTGAATATAATGTTTGCTGGATATATCCTGAACACCGATTTATTAGCCATTAAATGTGATTACTTTTACGTTTAATCCTTTGGCGGAAACTACGAAGATCAAATTCTGCAAACGTAAAACTCTGCGCTAGCTGAAAGAGTTGCGCCATCTTTGTCGCATATCATAAAGGGTCTCTTTCGGAACGATTAATTACATTTCTATAAATGCGATAACAGTTTGTTTCTAATATTGGAGTGACACTCTGCACAGATTATTGGATTTCGTCTTCAATCGTCGGAATCCAAAGAACAAACATTCTAATGTGTAAGATAAAGATACCACAAGCCAAAAAGTTCGTCAGCACTGGCATAGTTGAATAATGTGTTGTGCTTAATTTTAATATAGTGCATGAAACTGTTTTTATATTTTTAATAAATACATAATTATCTACACAACTTTTTCGTTAATATATTTACAATGAAAGTAAAAAATGTTTATAAAATCAATAAATCACTGTTATTGGTAATTCTTGAAAGAGAAATGAAAAGTATTTTAATGGAGATTATAATCTTAATTTTGAAAAAGAATAATTTATTCTTTTATTAATTTATTTTACTGTCTGTGACACATTATCTCAAAAACATTTATTTAATTGGGAATACTGTAGGTATTATTTTTTAATTGTTATGTTTCGAACTTTTTTTAATTCATTTTCAAACATTCTTTCATAGCAAACATTTCTTCCTAATTATTCAAATTTGTATAATTTAATTTTCCTAACAAAACAATGGAGTTTATTCCTGAAAAATACATCGTAATAGTATTTTAAGTAACAAAAAACAAGCCATTTTGCTAAGTAAACAAACAAGAAAATATCAAATTGTGTTCCCTATGCCTTCGGTAAATACGTCCGATACCGCTAGAACATCCATTATATTTTACTCGACGATCTACGCTTAAAAGTAACTCAGGTGTTCTGTGTCCTGTTTTGTTTTTGTCGATATAAATTCACAAAAATACCTGAATAGTGTTGCGTTAGTTAAATGTGAGAATGTAAACAAGTGGGCCGTGTACGTACAGTTTAAAGACTAAAATATATGCAATTCCAAAGGGAATACGTTAGTCTTTATATTTAGATAGATAAGTAATACCGCCATATACCTAAATTCCTTTTATTTTTTATACTCAATAAAGTTTCGGGTTTACAATATATCCGGCGAAATTAGTATTCACGTCACCTTGTTCTTTTCTACCAGCAAGTACCGTTATTTTATTCCTTTGCTGCATCTAACGTAAGTTTTGCCACTTAATTCCTATGCACCTGTATAAAACTGCTGAATCTAACCTTTCTATAGAGTAAACTGCTACAAGCTATTCTAGCTTTCATCCCAACTCTGGCCAATTGCAAATTACTATGATGGAATAGGAACGTGATCACGGCCGTCATCAAGATCAAACCTCCCCCATACAAATTCTGATAAAACATTCTATCCTTATTTAAGGCTTCATCCGCAGAGAACATTTGGACGAACAGGGATATCATTACAGGTTGGAAAGACCTCGAAAAGATCGATATTATCGAAAAATTCACAAATGTATATTTCGAGCGAAATACCTTAGTAAACCCAAATGAAGAAACATGAGAAATCCGTGAACCATGTAGATTCCAAAGAAAGTCTTCGACAGGGCCCTTAACAGGCTAGGTTTCCTGTTTTGTTTTTCTGCTTTCTCGACCTCCATGGTCCAATATCTTTCTAATCTGTTACCCAGCGTTTTGGAGTTATCAGAGGCCATAGGTAGGTAAAGATCTTTTATGCCAATACCATTTTTCACCCCCCTTCTAAATAATTTTATTAACCATCTGCAAATATTTTAATTTAATAAACAGTTCAATAAAGGTTTTAATTTTAAAACATGCATTTCAAATGGAGAAACATATAGCTCCAAGTTTGGTTAAAACAATATTTCTTAAGCAAATTAAATACCACTTTGAGTTTGTATGTATCATTTTTATTAAACACAAAAATTATACCAACAACATCACTAAAGGAACCGTTTAAATAAAGTAAGATTTCTATTTTTGCCAAGTGTCCGTAAGTGGAGGTTACACTGTATATCGTGTAGAATAATAATCTCGTTTTTACAATTTAGATAACAATATTTGACTTATTATAAGATTCTCTAATAAGAAAGCGTTTAAACAGTTTAAATTATGTCAGACTAGCTAAGTTTCAATAGTTTTAATATATAAAAGTAAGAGGGCACATATTAATTTATGATTGTGATATTTTTTTTTTGCAAGCTCATCCTTAAAAAAATAAAGGTATAAATGTCATCTCTTCATAAATCCACGTTGTTTCCAACTCTACAACAACGTTATTTGTATAATATATGATATGCCAGTTAAAATAATAAAAAAAAAAATTGTATATAACATTTTATGCCGCAAGTATTACAGTAGGGTATTTGTACAAACGATCTATGTAACAAAATTTCCAAAAATAACATTATTATGTCTTGCGATTTATTTCAGAACAATGTAGTAAAGAAATACTATTAAGTAAGTGTATACACTATCTTATAACAGAAAGGCTCAATAGTTATGCACTGTGGAAACAACACACGGGGCTCACAAAGCATTATTGAAAAATTGAGTAGAATGCGGAATTGTGGATTGGCATTTCAGGATTTGAGTGTTTTGATTGTATTTAGCAATCATCGCGGTAAAAAAATCTAGTAAAAAATAGTTTTATATTTCAAGTTGCATACTAGTGCAATATGAACACAGAACTTACATTACCTTGCCTTTACGTAGATATTTAATTAAAAAACAACCATGCTATTTATTTTATATAGCAAACGAAATATTAATGGCTCTTCATTGCATTTAAAACTTAACAAAAAAAAAAATACAAAACGTCATTAAATAAGTAACACACAATGTTCACAGCATCGTCATTAAGTGATTTTTTCAGGGGCCGAACTAACTATAATACCTACACGACTCCGCAACGCGAGGGGCCCAAAGTTGGAAGAGGCCCACATTCTTTTGATTTAGTTTTTAATTTTTACTACTATTCTGTCGGTTTATTACTATAAAAATAACTATAAGGAAAGCTTATGTTTGTGTGCAAGAAATTTTGTTTTAGGTTTTTTTGAAATTCATTAGTACAATGCGGCAAACGTTATAAGTGGAGCGTACAACGGAGTCTAGATTCTTCTTAAAACGGATCAACTTACAACATTCATTGTGTATCTATTCTAATCTAACAGTATAAAGGCCGTTTTACACCTAGCTATTTATTGCGCAATTTATTGGCCAATTTAAAATTTTACGTGTATAAAAGTTTTTTAGGTGTAAAACGGCCTTAAAAAGGTGGGACTTATTGGTGAAATTTGCAGTAGAGCCACACAGCACATTAAAAACAAAAAAAAACTAAATCCCACACGTTAGGCCGGGAGGTACATTTGACTTGTGACAATTAAATTATGTTTTGTTGATATATTAAAAGCTCTTTCTGAAATATGTCTGAAAAGTGAGAAAAAAATGAGTAGATTTGAATTTGTTTTCCTTAGTGTAATTTTATTAAAAATATTAAGTGAAACAAACTTTTGGCTTTTAAATTATTACAATTAAAATGTGTAGACCTTATGACGGCAGCAAAATCTTTACAAACAACAAATAAGAACTTACAAAAATATAGAAACATGTATGTACCTACACTTCTGCAAAAAATGAAGCAGTTCAGATAGCAATTAAGTGGAATATTACCTTAACTTTTTTTTTGGAAAAGATCAAAAGTAGTAAAAAAACGTTTTGTCGAATTGTAGTTTTAGGATTAAAAAAAACAAGTGATGACATCATTTTTGGAAAACAGGAGATTAAAAACAAAAAAAGTGGTGTTTTTTTCCCAAAAATTGTAAAAATATACTAAAATTGACTGTTTTAGCATTTATAAAAAATCATTTGATAACAAAGTTATGAATATTGTGAGTTACCTTTTATCGACAGTATGTATGTATAACAATGACAAATCAGATAAATTGACATTTTCTAACACAAAACAAAAAAAATGGACTTACATAAAAAGTAGCTTCGATAAAAAATTTGCCGACTTCTTTGGATTATCTTTCGCTAAATTGAATCCTGGATCCATAATCCAAAGAGTTGCTACAAGGAGACCTTATCGTTACAAAAAAATAAAAAGAAAATTTAAAAAAATCGTTTTTACCGCTACTGAAATGTGAATGTCTAGATCAAAACGAAAGCATACGTTTAGATAATAATATACATATATGCAGACAGATTAAAAAATGATAATTTTTTAACGTTTAAAACAACATCACGTACTTACCAAACTTATCCTTGCTTAGGCTAATGTTGCTAAAAAACAGTGTTATTGCGTAGTTAGATAAATAATAAATAAAAAATGTGTATGTTAGCGGAAAGTAACTTAAATTTCTTCATTTCATTGAAAATATGTGATGTTATCAGTCGTTTGTTTGCAGGTATGCTTTTAATGAGTTAGTTGTACGATACTATGATTGGAATTTGAACAGAAAAATATTTCTATTTTAAAAACATAAGACTTTTACTAGACACTTTGAACCGATATTTTTCGTTATTTTTTTTGCATAGAGCAATAATTGCTATTGCTACATATCCTTTTTATAACATACTTCTTAGAAAAACCATTTCAAAATAAAAATAGCTGTTGAACATTTAGAATAGCAATGCTCCAAGCACATTGTCTAACGTTTCTGCTAAAATTAATTTAAACAATAACTGTGTTGCACAATATACTTTACTGTATTTTAAAAAAAATCTGAATGTAACGCCGTACTGTAACACGTCTAAGACAATAACATTTTTTAGATACATCAAAGAGAAAAAGAATATAAAAATATACGCAAAATAATGAGTAGTCATTAAAATTAATGTATAAAACAAACATAAAAGGAAGAAGGATTCAAGACCAACATAGATGACGCTGCTGACAATTCCACCAGCAGCTCTTTTAGTGAGTAACACTGCTTCTTAAATCTAGTTAATGGTAGACGATTTATGTAAGTTGGTATACGATTGTGTAGTTTTCCTCCCCAGTAATTCAGATTTTTATGAGCAAGTTTAGTCGACAGTACAACGCGCCATCGCAAATGTGGGTACTTTATTTTCGTGGACATAGGTAACAGCACTCAAAGTAAAGTTGGAAAGGTAAAGTATATTTTTGCCCTTGGAAGTTTTCTGATTGAAGTTCACTCTTTGAATATTTAGTTGATGAAAAAAGAAAGGTGGCTATTTTGAGCAACATCGTTTTTCTTTATATTACATAAATTTCCCAGCGACGCGACGTTTAGACCTTTGATTTTCTTCCAAGTTAATAACACTGGTTAACAAGTTTTTTGTCACAAGCACAAAAATGCCTGATTCCCATATGCTTTTGCATGCTGAAATCAATTATGTTTTCGGATTTACCCATCATTACCCTTAGTTTTTATGTTCCAGGATATTCGCTTATCTACCTAAATATGATGCAGAAGATATGTATATAAGAGAACATGTCTTGACTTATTTTCAGTTGTCGGCTAGAGCTCGGAACTGATCAAGCAGCATGCAATGGTTCATGTTTGTAACATGTTTTGAACGTGTTTTAAGACCTGTATTTCAGTTGTCGGCTAGAGCTCGGAGAGTGAACATATACGCTGACGTTCTTAAGTTTTAAAGAATGTTGTGTTGTGTGTGGTGCGTTCAAACTATTGTAGTGAACGTCACATTTGCGATCCCTTTAAAAGTGCAAGGAATGTGTAAACCTAATGTACACTCTTTTTGCTTATTTGGCGGCGAATTGACATTTAAATATCAAAACGGTCTTTCACACACTTCTTAAAAAGTGCTTATGTTGCAGCATTCAAGTGTATAAGTAGGGGTGATTGAAGAGAAAAGCTGGGCTCCCCTATTTGCTGTGTTGTGGTGATATCTTTCTTACGGCGAAAAGGTAAACGACATATTGTCTTTTGCTATTGCCTATGCATTGTGAGCAAAGCATCAGATCATATTACCGTTTGCTATTTTTGTCTTACAAAATAAATGGTATGACTTCCAAATCCAAACATAATAATAAAATATCCTAATATTCCATCTGCACTGATACCAGTACCTCACAGTCTAGAATTACCTGAGCCTAAAGCTACACAAAACATGACACTAAGCGACGATGAAAGTGCTGATAACGAAGTAAACGAAGAAAGTTTTGCAGGCGATTATATGGATTTGGATTCAACATTTTAACCAGATTCGTCTTGTTGTGTGCCGTATCTTCTAAGTCAAGAAGACTTCAACGACCTTGTCCACGATTTAAAGTTGTCTAAGAAGCAACCCGAGCTTCTGGGTTCCAGATTAAAAGACTGGAATCTTCTTTAGAATGGAACAACAGTTGCTCTTTTTTCGTAATCGCCATGCAGAATTTGAGAATTTCTTCTCTATGGAGGAAGGACTTGTATTTTGACATGACGTAGTGTTATGAAAACGCTTGAATATAATCTTGTGTCCTCAGTAGACGCGATTTTAAGCGTATACAAGCGACTGCGACAAAACTCCATTTAAATCAAACGATGTTTTGTCGCTGTTGCTAGTGTTCGCTTAAAATCGCGTCCACTGAGGACACAGGGTTATACAGACGAGTGCTGGCGTTTGCTCATTGATTTTTTCAAATTAAACTTGAAAGCGGTACTACTCTACAATGGAAATAAAGTTCCTCGGTGTTCCTTTGGCTACAATTGACTCAAAGGGATGGATAAAACTAACAGTGAGTTTGTATATGTGAGAAGTAAGTTTCTTAAGATCAGTGATGTTAAGGTAAAAGAAGGCATTTTTGTAGACCCCAGATCAGACAGCTACTTCGAGATAAAAAAATTGTTGAGGCGCTAAATGGAATTGAAAAAGTAGTATGGTTGTCTTTTAAGGAGATTTGCGACGGCTTTTTGGGAAATCGTAAAGCTGAAAACTACGTAGAAATTGTTAACAATCTAGCGGCCTCATATACACATGCTACACTTTCTTGACTCCCACTTGGACTTTTTTGCAAAACGCCTTGCAGCAGTTAGTGACCAACATGGCGAAAGATTTCACCAGGACATTCTAGTCATGGAGAAGAGATACTAAGGCAAATGAAGCCGTGCTATATTGGCAGACTATTGCTGGACGCTGGAGAGAAGTGTTTCTGATGTAAAGTACAGGCGAAAGTCATATATCAGCACATTTTTCAAGTAAATATATCACTTTATACCTAATTTTTTCATGATTTATATATATATATAATCCACCATGCTGTTTTGGCGCCTTTATAGCGTCTTGTTTTTCTGGCAGTTTTCGTTTATGCTGGCCATAATGGCGTCATTGCACTTGGTCTGTCGCTAGTTCTAGCCCTTCTATTTACCCCCACAGGTGCCGTACCTCCCTCGAGAACTCCCTGAGGGATATTACGATATCCTTGCCAGTTTGTCTCCCTTGTGGTTCTGTACTTGACCTACGGTGAGAGTAACATTCAGGTTAAATCTTATGTGTCGATGGTCCGAACACGAAGGTTCCTCCGACACATGTGCCATCCCTTTATGGCGTCAATCATCCTACCTGAGCATAGCGTAACATCTAAGCACTTCCGCTCTGGATCTTGTGACGAAACGTTGGTTCCGTGCCTACGTTGGTACCTCCAACCCTGTTGAAAGATAAATTGCATGAGTGACTCACCTCGTGCGTTGGTTGTTAGTGCTCCCCCATGCTGTAATGGTGTGCGTTCGTGCGTCGCTCCCTATTATCACTTGGAGGCCTTTTCCTCTCCATATGCAGCTATAGTACTTATTATGGAGGGTGGCACTCCTTGTCCTCGCCGGGAAGTAGGCCGAGCAGATGATCCAGCTTCTGGTTCCTTCCTCCGTCTTGGCCGTAAAGGATTCCTGTAATCATTATCGTCGGTGCAAAGCACCGGGATTAGTGTAACAAGTAACCCTCCGTGCTGTGTACTAGCATGCTCTTGGCCTTAGGACCTAGGATTGTATAATACTTTACCTTGTTGTGGTGTTAAACCTGCAACTTTTCCTTTATTAACCATGGTTCTTGCAGTAGTGCCACATCCAGACTTTCGTTGTCGAACCTCCTAACTAGCGTTTGCTGACGCAGCTTTGCAGTTGGAGGTTCGCCTGAGGACCTGTATCTCTCTCTTTCCTAGGAAGAGGGTTCTGTGTCGGTTTCGTCCTCCGCACTTGTCTACCTCCATTGGAGCAGGCCACCCTCGTGGGCAAGAATGCGTCTGAGGGGACTGAACTCCGCTTTTCGGGAGACCTGGCTTCCGAGGGGCAGCGTCCGTTGCCGCTTCCATTCCCGTGGGCACAATACCTTGTGAGTCCGTCGGCGCGTTGGAACAGGTGGCGTCTCCCTCGCCTGTCTGCTCTACTCCAGGACTGCCCTTCCTTGACTCGGAATTTGAGTTTTTCTAGGCCAAAGAACGGCTGGAGATCTAGTTTCTTTAATTTCCTCTGCTGACTCCTTATCTGCAGAGAAAGTCCACAGTGTTTCTTGTCTTCTTGTTGGAATTCCAAATGGTCCAAAGCTTGTGTTAAGGCGTCGATTTCCCACCTTTAGACGGCTTAGGATCTTCTCCGCCGGTACTTGTTCGCCTTTCTCATCAGGCACAAACGTTGTGCAGATCCACGCCTTGAATGTCCTTGCCTCCCAGGATCTCGAGGTTCGCTCCCTCCCAAGGCCTGAGCGTTGGAACTACTTCTTTAGCCACTGCGCGCTTTCCTGATTATCACACAGATCACGATAAGGTGACCTGGTCTTGTGTGCACCTCACGAACCGGACTTGGCGGTCCTTGTTCTGAGATGTCGTCATACGCTGCCAGGCAAGTGAGTCCTGGATTGTTGTAAGCTGGTCCGGCTCCAAGTGGTTTAGCTGGGTAGCCATCGCGTGACTATCGCGATTTTTCACCGAGAGGCTGCTCTCTGAAGGATAATCCCTCAGTTTTGGTTTTTTGCTCTTCGGTACATTGGGTGGAGTATTACCTTCCGACCGTGGTCGTTTTCGGATACCACCCTGTTTTACTCGTCCGCTAACCTTTTCTGGCTCTACGGATTTTAGTTGCCTTTTTGGCTTTTGGTTGCGCCTTGGTGGCGCCATCCTGAGCCTTTTTGTGCGTGCCGGATGGAAGTTGTTCTCTGATTACGGCTCTTCGAGCTTAACTGTAATCTTGACCCTGCTTCACCAGGCTTTTGCACTTGTGCCCTAGAAATTACCGACAGTCTTGGCTGTTCGGAGTTTCGTCTTCTGGACATTAAGTCAATGTCCTCGGACTGAGCCTACCCTTCAAGGTGGTCTTTTTTTTAATCTGATGTAGCAGGCGTCTCCGCTTTGGTACATCTCTTTAGATTTTTCCGCCTGCTTAACAACTTTGGGTAAAGGTTTTTTAAAAGTTACTTGTTCTCCATAAATGGTCCCACGAGTAGCTAGGGAAGGGTTGTCCACTCACAGAGCCCGAGTAGTGAATAAGGATTTATACAATGGGTTGCGCCGGTGCCCCAGGTTGGTCAGTTGGGCTGTCTTCTATCCAGCCACGCATCCATGGGCCAGCTATGAATTATATATTTTTACACTTACTTTATATGTTTTCTATTCGCGTGCAAGCAGTGAAATTTTGTGAAAGTATATATTATAATATAATATATAGTATATAGTATCCATCCTAGCTCGAGTACCACATGTTAAAGCAAAACACTGCGGTCAATAGACCAGAACAGGTCGCAAAAAAAATCTTCCTGACCAAGCCGTTCGTGTCGTGGCTAATGTTTGCATCAGGATATTATGGCGCCGGTCGTGAGTAAATCTAATTCACTCGCGGCTGTTTACCATCCCCTCCGGGATATGGGGGCCTAGGCTTACTGCACTGGCCGAGAGGAGCAACAACCTCAATAAAAACCTAAATCCAAGGTGGCGGACTAAGGCGATGGATGCGTGGCTGGATAGAAGACCAGTCCCAACTAGTTCCAACCTTGGGCACCGGGCGCACCCCATTGTATAAATGCCTTACTTCAGTACTGCGGGGCTCTGCTGAAGTGGACCAACCCTTCCCTAGCTACTCGTGGGACCATTTATTGAGAACCAAGTAACTTTTAAAAAACCTTTTCCCAAAGTTGTTAAGCAGGGGAAAAATCTAAAAGAAGATGTACCAAAAGCGGAGACGCCTGGTACATCAGACTTAAAAAAAAAGACCACCTTGAGGTAGGCTCAGTCGAGACATTGACTTAATGTCACGACGAAATCCGAACAGCCAGACTGTCGGGTATTTCTAGGGCCAAAGTGCAAAAGCTGTGAAGCAGGGTCAGATTACATTCAGGCTCGAAGAGCCGTAATCAGAGGACAACTTCATCCGGCACGCACAAAAAGGTCAGGATGGCGCCACCAAGGCGCAACCAAAAGCAAAAAGGCAACTAAATCGTAGAGCCAGAAAAGGTTAAGCGGACGAGTAAAACACGGTGGTATCCGAAAAACGACACGGTCGGAGGTAATACTCCACCCAATGTACCGAAGAGCAAAAACCCAAAACTGAGGGATTATCTTCAGAGAGGCAGCCTCCTCGGTGAAAATCGCGAATGTCAGCGATGGCTACCAGCTAACCGCTTGGAGCGGACCAACTTACAACAGTCCGGGACTCTTGCTGCAGCGTATGACGACATCTCAGAACAAGGACCCCAAGTCCGGTTCGTGAGGTGCACACAAAGACCAGGTCACCTTATCGTTGATCTGTGCTGAATCAGGAAAGCGCGCAGTGGCTAAAGGAAGTAGTTCCAACGCTCAGGCCTTGGAGGGAGCGACCCTCGAGACTCTGGAGGCAAGGACATTCAAGGCCGTGGATTGGCACAACGTTTGTTGCTGATGAGAAAGGCGACCAAGTACCGGCGGAGAAGATCCTAAGCGTTCTAAAGGTGGGAAATCGACGCCTTAACACAAGCCTTTGGACATTTGGAATTCCAACAAAGGAGACAAAAGGCACACTGTGGACTTTCTCTGCAGATAAGGAGTCAGCAGAGGAATTAAGAAACTAGATCTACAGCGTTCTTTGGCCTAGAAAACTCAAATTCCGAGTCAAGGAAGGGCAGTCTGGAGTGAGAGCAGACAGGGAGGGAGACGCCACCTGTTCCAAGCGCGCCGACGGACCTTCAAGGTATTGTGCCACGGGAATGGAAGCGGCAACGGACGCTGCCCCTCCGGAGAGCCAGTCTCCCGAAAGCGGAGTTAGTCCCTCAGACGGCATCTTGCCACGAGGTGGTGCTCCAATGAGGTAGACAAGGCTGCGGAGGACGAAACCGACACAGAACCCTCTTCCTAGGGAGAAGAGAGATAACAGGTCCTGCAGGCGAAACCTCCAACATGCAAAAGCTGCGTCAGCAAACGCTAGTTAGGAGGTTCGACAACGAAAGTCTGGATGTGGCACTACTGCAAAACCCATGGTTAATAAAAGGAAAAGTTGCAGGTTTAACACCACAACAAGGTAAAGTATTATACAATCCAGGTCCTTAAGGCCAGAGCGCATAGTACACAGCACGAGGGTTACTTGTACACTAATCCGGTGCTTTGCACCGACGACATATGATTACAGGAATCCTTACGGCCAAGACGGAGGAAGGAACCAGAAGCTGATCATCTGCTCGGCCTACTTCCCCGGAGGACAAGGAGTGCCCACCTCCCATAATAAGTACTATAGCTGCATATGGAGAGGAAAGGGCCTCCAAGTGATAATAGGGAGCGACGCAAACGCACACCATACAGCATGGGGGAGCACTAACACCAACGCACGAGGTGAGTCACTCATGCAATTTATCTTTCAACAGGGTTGGAGGTAGCCAAGTAGGCACGGAACCAACGTTCGTCACAAGATCCAGAGCGGAAGTGCTAGATGTACGCTATGCTCAGGTAGGATGATTGACGCCATAAGGGATGGCATGTGTCGGAGGAACTTTCGTGTACGGACCATCGACACATAAGATTTAACCTGAATGTTACTCTCACCGAGGTCAAGTACAGAAACCAAGGGAGACAAACTGGCAAGGATATGTAATATCCCTCAGGGATCTCTCGAGGGAGGTACGGCACCTGTGGGGTAATAGAAGGGCTAGACTAGCGACAGACCAAGTGCATGACGCCATTATGGCTGCATACACGGAAACTGCCCAGAAAAACAAGACGCTATAAGGGCGCCAAAACAGGCATGGTGGAACAAGAACTTAGAGCATCTGAGGGCCGAGGTTCGAAGGCTGTTCAACAAAGCAAGTCCGACCACAGCTGGGACACTTATAAAAGTAAACTGACACAGTACAACAAGAAATCCGCAAGGCAAAAAGGACTCATGGAGAAGTTTTTGCGAGGAGCTGAACGAAGCTCCCGCATGCTCACGAATCCATAAAGTTCTAGCCAAGGATGGTTGTGCTGCGACCGAGGTGGGCTTCATCAAAAGAATGAATGGTACTACACTAGCACTCATAAAGAGAGCATCGAGGAACTGTTAAAGGTTCACTTTCCGTCGCAAAAATCCTGACTGGTGCTCGTGGGCCGCCGTGGCAGATCGTACGCCAGAGGCCAAAAAGACAAGACTGGAGGCTGGCCGCAGAAATCACGAGACCCACGAGAGTCAAGTGGGCGCTAAGCAGATTTCTGCCTTTCAAATCTGCAGGCACGGATGAATATTCCCTGCCCTACTTCAGAATGGGATAGAGGTACTGATGCCACATCTCGTGAAAATCTTCAGAGCATGTATAGCCTGGGGATACGTCCCAACTGCATGGCAAAAGGTGAAGGTGGTATACCACCTCACTTTTGCCATGCAGTTAAGGTAGGTAAAGTATTCGAATCAAACGCCGAAGTCATACAGACCAATAAGCTATCCCTTTTTACTAAAAACTCTTGAAAGGTTGGTGGATAGGTACATAAGAGATACCGTACTGAGAGAACAGCCACTCAGTGACAGACAATCGCATACCAACGGGAAAATCTACAGAGGTCGCTTTAGATGACCTCAACAGGCTAATTACTAAGTCTATAGAAGACAAAGAGATAGCCATGACGACTTTCCTGGACATCGAGGGAGCATTTAACAATGCTACCACTAATTCACTCATCGGGGCGTACGGAGAAGGGGCGTCGCGCCGAAACTTCTACAGTGGGTAAGAGCCAGCTGGAAAGAAGGATAATCACATCCACAATTGTGAGGCTACCATTGAGGCGGAGGCGGGAGGGGGATGCCCGCAGGTGGAGTTCTTTCTCTCTTGCTGTGGGCTACCCTGGTAGATGACCTAATCCGGAAGCTGACCGGTAAGGGATTCCATTGCCTTGGATATGCTGACGACCTTACAATAGTCGTCAGAGGGCGGTTTCCAAAGGTTCTGGTGGAGGTATGCAAACCGCTCTCAACACGGTTGACAATGGTGTACACAAGAGCGACTATCAGTCAATGCTCAAAAAACACAGGCTGTCACGTTTACAAGAAAAAGAACGCTAGAAGACTTACAGCCACTAGTGATAGGAGGTGAGCGAATTCCATACGTCAAAGAGGCGAAATACCTCGAGTATGGTTTGATCAAAGGCACACATGGATTCACATATCCAAAAATTGACTAGCAAAGCCACCATCGCCCTGGGCAGGTGCAGGAGGCTCTGTGGAAAGAATTGGGGCTTAGCCCCAAGATGACTCTGTGGTTGTACACAAGGGTAATCAGACCCATGCTAACGTATGGAGCAGTAGCATGGTGGCCAAAGGCGCGGCAGGCGGGGGCGGCCAGGCGTTGGGTGGCGTGCAGAGGTTAGTGTGCCTGTGCCGCCACGGGGGCGTTGAGATCGACCCTACCGCCGCGATAGAAGTAATTCTGAACCTGCCACCAATACATATTTTTGTACAAGGAGCCGCAGGTCCACAGTACATAACTCTTACATAGTCAAGTACGATAAGTAAATCGCACGGGGCTGACTATAAAAAACTGCTAGACGAACTCAAGGAGGCACCTTTTTAGGATGCCATGTGATGCATGGTTGAACCCCTAACCTAGATAAGAAATATCAGGTTATAATACCAGATAAGAAGGACTGGGAGGCAGGTACCCGATAAGAGCGGACTCAAACTGGTTTACTGACGGCTCTAAAACGGATTACGGCGTTGGAGCGGGAATATACACTAAGAAACCTAAAAAAGGCTCTTTCGGTAAGCTTTCAGCAAAGACACGACTGTGTTCCAAGCTGAGGTTGCTGCAATTCACCACTGTGTCAGAGAGATAGAAAGATGTACCGCACGGGTAAAAGCGTCGCTATCTTCTCGACAGCCAGTCCACATTAAAGCGATTAGCTCCTCAAGCGTGGACTCTAAGCTGATTTGGGACTGTGTAAGCGCCCTAAATGAGGTGGGCACCCAAAGGAAAGTAACTCTAGCCTGGGTCCCTAGCCACTCGGGCGTGAGAGGAAATGAGGCGGCGGACGAGCTGGCCAGGCGAGGTTCGTTAAGGCCATTCGTTGGAGCCGACCCTTCTTTCGACACTACCAAATCGCAAATCAAAAAATCCATCAATGAATGGATATACAATCAGTCCAGAGAGTGGTGGCATAAATCACCGGGACAATGGCAGGCAAAAGAGTTCCTAACATAACATAGGCCTGGCATTACCAATCTTGAGGAGCACCATATTCAATGTCCTCGACAATGGGCGATAAACTATTCCAGTATGTCAAATGTGTTCTGTTCAAAAGATGATTCTATCAGCTTACGCCATAATATTCTTATTTTTTAAGGAAAACTTCATGAGGCATTAAATTGAACGCGTTGTTTATACCGAATAGTACGATCAACCTTCAATACAACTGTTATTCTTGCCGAAATAAATAGTAAATTTTGTAATCTATTAATAAATCTAATAATGTAATCTCCGTATTATCGAAACAAATGTGATATTACACCCAATGAAAAAACAAATCTTCGAACTTATCAATATATTTATATAGGCTTAAAACAACAACATGTTAATAATATAATAGACAGTAAAAATCTTAAAAACTAACATTAATTGTCAGATTTAATTAGAATGTATATCTAATGTATATACACCGGAAGTGCAACCGCTTACACTCATTAGCTGTAATTGCCCTAAAAAAAATATTTTTTACACAACTTATCAAAACATATACTTTTGCTCTCACACGTATTATTAATTTCGCTAAAAATATAAAGAAATCTTACATTAGAACATCAGGGGTATGAGTAATGGCTACACTCCGGTATAGTAACATTTTAACAGTCACAGCAGCGAAAAATGCGCCTTCTCGTTAAACGTTTACAAAAAGCTTGTGGCACATTTAATATCGGTCATGACAAATTTTGAATATAAGTACTTGAGGGTCAGATTCGTAACTATTGATTATTAATGAGAATTTGATTTGATAGATTCCTAGATCCATACACAAACTTTCAACATCAAAATTATGGAAACAACAATTCTTTCTCAACTTACACAGATCTCATGCTTTTTTTATAGTATATCATGCATTATGATCTTACCATCACTGCGTGGAATACATAAAAGTTATAGATAAAATAATGAAGAGGGCAAATATAAATTATAAAAAAAATAGGAAACACAATTGTTCTTTTTTAATATCAAACTGGGTTTCCGTTATTTTGTAAATAAAGCATTATTTAAATATGAGAACACTTGTGTATTATAGATACGTATTTAAATTAAAGCTCTCACGGAATCCTTCACAAGGTTGAATCCTGGATAAGTATTCTATTAGTCATCAGTTAGTCACGGTATTTGCATTGGACGAGTGTAGGCATGCGCTAAATAGCTTCATAGGCTGCATCCATGCTAGGGCTGGCGGATCCATTCAAAAATTCTTCTAGTTCATCTCTTCGTGAACTAGTTTCATCTCTTGATCGCCTTTTATGTTTTCTATCAGCTTTATTTCCATTTTCCTTGTCTTTGTCTTTGGACTTTTTCTGTTTATGCTTTTTCTCAGACTAAAAGTGCTCATTATAATAGCCGCTTTTTGCGATAATGAAAAAAATATACCTTTTCTTTATCCTTTTTCTTTTTCTCTTTCTTGATCGACGTTTTTACGCTCTGACTGTCATTGTCACTGTTTACGCTAACGTTAGCTGAACTGCGGCTGTGTTTCGAACTAAGCAACTCCATATGAACATTGGATGAGGTTACGCTGGTGCTATCATCATAAGCAGTACCTCCACTGTAATCTAATGTTTGACTGACGGCAGTTACATCCTCACCACCTAAAAATATTAAAAATAAACATTTTATTTGTTAAATTGGGCACCAATAACCTTCTGGTGATCTACGCCATTTAGTGTCGGCCCCCATCCAAGTGTCAAAAGCTTCGGATGTTATCTCCGAAATTTCCGAATTGATAGTGGAATCGAGTTCGTCGTTATTATGCCTAACGTCGGTTTCTTCGTTAATTACTTTATCGACTTCATTCTCACTACTACCGATAACAGCGGATGGTCTTCTTTCTGCCATGGTTACTTTGTTTATTTTAGATATATTTGTTGTTTCTTCGGGTTCGAAATCGTCCTGGAATTCTGAGACTAGAGGATTTCCTGTATCTTGATCACTGTTGATAATAATAATAATAATAATATCTGTATTCTATAATATCTTTATTATATAATAGTATTTAAAAACATGGTTGGGAATAGAAGCATAGCAAATTTTTGAAGATAGAAATTTAAATAACGTCTAGCAGAATTATTACATCTAGTTGTTAAATAAACGGAACAATGTTTGGCTTTTTGTGTATTACGATACTTATTTTGAAAACTCAAAATCTCCATAATTTTTAAATTATAATCGATTTAGATTCATTAAATTATTTGTTGTATTTAATATGAAATTAAAACATTCACAACTTCTGTAAATTTAAATTAGCGTAATAACATTGGTTTTAAGCGTTTTTCCACAAATCAGATATTGTTATTCCACACTAAACTAAACTAAGTGGTTTCTTTGCCGGTCATCTTGAAAATAGTCGAGCTTCCACTAATCGTCTTTGAATGGTTCTGCTACTAAATTATGAATAACAGCCTTTATTTGCGGTGTAGACTTCCATGGATCATTTCTACTAATACGCACTACTAGTCTATCAGTAATAGAGGACGTTTTTCTAGGACGTCCGAGCTTAGAAATAGTTTCTATGTGTCCCTTAGCATTGTAGTTTTTTTTTTTTATTATTCTTGACACATTGTAATGTTTTATTTCAAATCTTCTTGCAATTTCATACCGTCGCCCATTTCTCAAATATGCAGCAATTACTTTTGCCTTTAATTCAGTTGTGTTTGGAATACCTTTTGGCATGTTTCTTTTACTTAAAAACAATTAGTGAAACTTTTTACAGCACTCTCAGGTTGTAAATTGAATAAAATTTGGTATACTACTACTATAAATGCTGCTCGACTTGTGTCGCCCTTATGAATGAACTGGTATTGAATAAGTTGTTGGGAATAAAAGAATGTCACATTTTGAAGCGGAAAAATAAGACATGTGTTTTTACCTGTTTTTTCAGCTTAGTAAATATGACGCCTTCTTTGTGGTGTTTGAGGTTTTTTACAAAAACATTAACAAGAAGTAGCTTGTTGCTTCGTTTATGTCCGTTACTGTACATAGTAAATTAGTATAAGACAGGAAACGGAGAAGGTAACAGTGATTAAAAGCACATGATGGGAACGATATCGTACAACAAGAAAATGCAAGGAGGTAAATTGAAAGATTAAAGAGACAAACAGCAAAATCAAATGACATAGGAAAGAGTATAAATCTAGAAAATAATAAGCTTAAAAGTATTAACAAAGTTATTTAATAAGATGTGGAACTGGCGAAATGGCGGGAACTGCAAGCGATCTTCTAAAGTTCTACTTACCTATCCGAATCTTCTATAGCGTTCACATTAGTACTTTGTGGGCTGGACTGAACATCATCCAAAAAGCTCCTGTCAATCTGCCCCCCGTCCGGGCAAAACTCCTCCACAGAAGTGATCGGACTAGTTTCTACCTTTTTCATATCAGGCATACCATCCTTAAAACCGGAACTGAGACTAGAGCTTTTCGATGACGTGCCCGAGCTAGAGAGCTTCTTGCTTGTCGTTACGTTGCCAGCACCAAAAGGTATGGGCTTCCCCGCGCCGATGATAATAGACGCGCTTTGAGATCGTTTGATTTCAGACGAATTAGACGAGGACAGCTGATGTGCCGATACCGACTGAGGTATGACCGAGGGTGGAGGAATATTCGAGTTAGAATCGGCGATTTCTCTCCGGCGTTTCGTCAGATTCTCTAAGAATTTCGCATAATTCGCCTCGTCAGATTCGCAAAACAGATCTAATTCTTGGATTGTCGTGGTCGTTTCCGATTGGTTGCGCTCCAATTGCTTTAGAAGGGTCTCTTTTTGTAATTGTAAAAACGGCAAATTGAAGAATTTGTGAAGGAATTTAAGTCCGAAGCCGTTCCTCATTGAAGATTCTGTATAACGAACTTGTGCAGTCCGTGTTCTTAAAAAAAAAATAATTTCTTTATGGTATTATTTTGGCTGTATTTCTATATATGAACCGCGTTAGTATTTGGCAATTCTTATGTATATTAATGGAAAACTTATGTTTTGCTGAAAGTGTTATTTCTAGGTTACTTTCTTCTTGAAAAAATTGATGATTTCAATAGTCAAATGATCCATAATGGAATGATTTTAAATGAATGATCACTCATCTATGTATACGAAGAATATTTTTTTTAGATATAGTATACAGGATATAACAAAAATATGATGTAAGTTTCGTTAGATAGTAACAATACAACATATAAGGTTCAAATTCGCTGAAGGCTGATTTCATCATTACGAAGCAGAACAAAAATCTAGGGCTTTAAAAGTCCGGACCAGGGATAAGATACACTAGAGATAGTTAACTTAACGATAAAAAGTTGCTACGCCTGTGCAATGTGATAGGGACCGATTTTGTAAGGTTCTGATATCAATCCATAGAAGGCGCTCGCGTCACTAAGAGCGCGAAATTTGAATGTATATCCTAGCGTTTTCCTCTTTTATAATTATTGTTTGAAAATTGAATGCATTATTATTGCAAGCGTACATTCTATGCAAAAACATGTTAAATTATCACAATAATAAAATCAATTTTCAAGCAATAACATTGGTTGTGAACGTATGAAGGTATTTTTGAAAATAAACAAATATTTCGCAGAGAAAAAGCATTGTATTTCTTATAATCTTATAAAAGAGGTGGTTAACATTAAATGTTTATAGCATAAAAAATATTTATGAAGCATGGACTATTACCTGCCAGCTTCTAGTGGGAACCAAAATAATTTTGTAGAAGCGGGAATTAAACACTTATTAACTAGCAGTTAATGAATAAAATCTGAGATCGGATGAAAATAACAAGCTAAAATGTATTATTTTCAGTCTTACGCAAGCACTTAAATAGCGTACAATATCTAGTTAAGTACTCCACGAAAATATATTTTTGTGAAACTCATTTAATTTTTTAAATGTCACTTCGGTTAACTAGAAATGACTAGAACGAAATAATCATTTTTGCACTAGAATAATAAGTTTTCCTAAAAGAGGTGCTCCTTATCAATTAAATTAAGTAAATTTGTTGAAATGGTTAAGAAATGCAAGCGATTTTTCAACCTAGAGTAAATGATAACTGTGGTAGCATACTTGTGCCTAGAAAATTCATTTCCTTGTATGTAGGCAACTTTATGTACTTGCATGTTGACTCCAACGCCTCTGAGGATTGATACCTAAACTACTTCCCCTTCGGAGGGGAAAGCGTCACGATTTGTCTTAATTCAAGTCGGATAGGGATGGTTCAGACCTAGTGCAATGAATACACTGCATTCATTATGTTCTAAAAGTATTATTCTAATCGTACACTGATATCTAAGAGTTCATCGAATGTTTTACAAAAAAAAACAACTTCAAAAGTAAACAGAATTCACTTCCCCTATCCTGCCTTTCGCAAGACAGCTTACATTATCTCGGTAAAATTAAACTCAATCTCTAATATGCCATTTAATTAAATAAATCCATAGGAATGTGTGTTAGTGTATATTAAGAGCAGATCCAGAACAAACAAAAGAAAAATATTTACCTTTTTCTACAGCTATGGAATTCGTATATCCTGAGAAACTACAATTTCTTATCGATATATCAAAAAATAACACTTACTTTTTAGAATGCTCTAGAAAAATAACGAATGCTTATTTTACAAAAAGGGAAAAATAAAATGTCTTAGATGTTATTTTTATGCGAACAAGTAGCTCACTATTAGTGATGGGAAGATAGGGAAAGTGAACGGGATTCACTTAAGTGTTCTATAGGAGTCGTCACATGTTAAAACTACAATTAGTGTAAAACGCGAAGATATACAAAGAGAGTTTTGGCAACTTATCACACACGGTAGCGCTAAATGATAAGTAGTGCATTTATGCGCATGCGCGTACCGATATTTGGATATTGGTCTACGTTATTTGGATGCCTGTAGCGTAAGCTTTAACGATTAGTGTGTGGTCATTTTTTTTTAAATTTAAATATCGCGCCAATGTTAGTAGCTTGTATTAGTATTCAGTAGTTGGTAACAGTGGTAGAGAGAACGAAGAAGATGGCGGTAAGAGAATAAACCGTTAAGTTTTAAGATGTGCGTTTTATTTGGTTTTATTAAATAATAAAATCAGTGTGGCCCTCGACGAAAAGCCATCCGGCCCCCTACAGATCAGAAGTGGGATTTGAATAGGGACCAGCTAATTTATTGCATGATAGAAGATATATTAGTGCACGTGGTAAAACAGGTTAAGGGTAAACATAATGGCGACCAATGATGATTTTGAATCATTTTGTACACAAAACAGTGTCGAAAATGAGAATGTAAATACACATGGAAACCGCGTAAATGCTTGTAAACCTGAAGTAAATGATCAAAATACTCTAATGCAAATGATATTACAACAGAATAGAATGTTAATTGAGCATTTTAAGCAACAAGATTCCGATAGAAATAAACAAACAAGTTACGTTATGCCAGAAGTGTATAGTAGTTTTTCAAAATTTACCGGCGAGAAAGGACCAAATGATGCGAGAGCATGGCTGAAGAAAATAGAAGGGACAGCTTTGCTACATAACTGGTCAAACACTATTACATTTGAGGCAGCGAGAAGCAATTTACAAGGAGCGGCTTTGGCATGGTATCAAGACAAAGATATTGATAATTGGGACGAATTCAGAGGAGCATTTGTAAAAACATTTATATATAAAAGAAACAAAACAGAATTGTGGAAAGCGATGAGAGAAAGAAACCAACAGAGAAATGAAAGTGTCGTGAAATATTATTTTGATAAGTTGTCAGCTTGCAGAGAACTACGGTTGAGTTTCGAGGAAATAAAGGATCAGGTTATCGTAGGATTATATTCAAAGGATTTGTGTGATTTTCTTTTAAGCAGTGACCATGTTGACGAAGATGATTTGTACCATGACATTTTAAAATTCGAGAGGATACGCAGTGAGAGAGTGGAAAGAATTAATAAAGAGAGAGGACAGACGCAGAGTAAACAACATGAACCACACACTACTAGTAAAGTAGAACGGGAACCATCACGAGGGACTGATAAGCAAGTACAGTGTTATAAATGCAAGAAAACTGGACATTATAGTAGCAACTGTAAAGGTAATATTGTTTGTTATAATTGTAATGAGGAAGGACATATTGCTAAAAATTGCACAAAACCCAAAAGACTCCCAAATGATGTCAACACTACTACCAACTTGGTCAATTGCAATGAGATAAGTAATCCTATTACTTTAAAATTCACTTTGACGACTAATGATTTAAACAATTGTACTTGTAACTTTGTAATTGAAGGATTGATTGACACTGGTTGTCCTATCAATTTATTAAAATTTAATTATGTTAATTTGTCTCAGCTAGACAGAACCTCGATTCAAGGTGAATATACAGGTATAAATGGTTCAAAATTAAATATCCTTGGAATTTGTACTCATTCTATTTTTGTTGATAATGTTGAGTTAACAGTACCGTTTCACATTGTACCAGAACACACCATGTCATTTGCTTGTATATTTGGCCGAGATTTTATGCGTAAAAACAACATTCATATTGATTTTAATTCAAATAATGTAAGTGTATCAGAGCAGAAAGATTGTACTAATGATAGCTTTAATGTATTAGGTGAAATCCTTGCTGTGGAATACGAAACGGCTAATGATGTAAGGGATCGACTGAATCTGAATGACAGTTTGTCACTACAAGTTAAAGACCAGGTTAAAGGTATGTATGGAAGGTATTTGGATGAGTTGGGAAAATCTGAGAAACCCTCACACGATTTTTTCATGTCAATCAAAGTAAAACACGAACAACCTATTACGTTTAGACCACGTCGAATTTCGTTCGCCGACAAACAGAAACTTTCTCAAATGCTATCAGATTTGCAACAACAAAATATTATTCGACCCAGTGAGTCCCCTTATGCCAGTAATATAGTTTAGTTCGGAAGAAAAACGACGAAATTAGACTCTGCGTCGATTATCGCGCTTTTAACGATATCACAGTAAAAGACAACTTTCCTACACCATTAATTGATGACAATTTAGACAGATTACGGAGCAAGAAATATTTTACATCTTTAGATTTGAAGAATGGATTCCATCACGTCAAAATGCATCCTGATTCAATAAAGTATACAGCGTTTACAACCCCGTTAGGTCAGTTTGAATATTTGAAAATGCCCTTTGGCTTAACAAATGCCCCTCGCGTTTTCCAACGGTATATACATTCAATTTTTAAAGATATGATTGATTCAGGCGAAATACTCGTGTATATTGATGATATATTAATCGCGACAGAAACCGTGGAAGATCACCTAAAGATTTTAGATAAAGTATTTAAAGTAGCTGCTGACCATAAACTCGAATTTAGACTCGATAAGTGTTCATTTCTACAAATCGAAACAACTTACCTCGGTTACTTAATAGATAGCAGTGGCATACGACCATGTCCTTCTAACGTATCAGCTATTGTAAATTACGCGACTCCTAGAACGACTAAAGATGTTCATCGATTTTTGGGGGTTAGCCAGTTTCTTCAGACGTTTTATTCCTAATTTTTCAATAATCGCGAAGCCTCTGTATGACTTGATAAAAAAGGACGTTGAATTTAAGTTTTCTGAAAACGAAGCGAATGCGTTTGAACAATTAAAGTCCAGATTAGTCTCATCACCCGTTTTAGCCATTTACTCTCCCGATTTGGATACCGAATTGCATTGTGATGCGAGTGCAGTCGGCTTTGGTGCTATTTTATTACAGAAGCAGGAACATGGCGAGTTCAGGCCAGTTTTCTATTTTAGTAAGAGGACGACTCCATGTGAAAGTAAGTACCATAGCTTCGAGTTAGAATGTTTAGCCGTCGTTCATGCCATTAAACGTTTCCACGTTTATTTATTCGGAAAACCGTTTAAAATTGTGACAGATTGCGATAGCTTTAGATTAACCTTAGCCAAAAAAGATATTAATCCACGAATTGCAAGATGGGCAATGATGTTGCAAGATTATGATTATACTGTTGTACATAGAGCTGGAACGCGTATGGCCCATGTTGACGCTCTTAGTCGCGCACATAACATCCTAATTTTGGAACCGAATACCCTAGAACAGACCCTTTCGTACAAACAAAATATGGATAGTACTGTTAAAGAAATTGCAAAGCGTTTAGAAAATGAAGAAGACAAGTTCTTTGAACTACGTGACGGTTTAGTATACCGGAAAGATAAAAGATCAGGTAAGCTTTTGTTTTATGTCCCAGAGTCAATGGAAGCAAGCATACTAAGAAGTAGCCATGATGATCTTGGTCATGTCGGTTTGGAAAAAACTCTGGAATATGTTACAAGGACATATTGGTTCCCTTCGCTCCGATCAAAGATTCGATCTCACATAGATAATTGTCTCAAGTGTTTAACATTTTCACCAGGCAGCGGCAAAGAAGAGGGATATTTACATCCCATCGACAAAGGGAAAATCCCATTTCAAACCATTCACATAGATTTCTATGGTCCATTGGAGAAGACATCAAGAGGTTACAAATACATATTCGAAGTCACCGACGCATTCTCCAAGTTTATTCGACTCTATCCTTGTAAGACTACGCAGACTGCTGATGTTATAAAGCACTTAAGAAATTACTTCCAAAGTTATAGTACTCCTCGGAGAGTGATATCTGATAGAGGTACGAGTTTTACCAGCAATTTATTTAAAGAATTTATTGAGGAATATTCAATCGAACATGTATTAATAGCGACCCATACACCGCGTGCCAATGGTCAAATAGAACGTTGTAACAGAATCATAACCCCTATGCTAGCGAAAGTTTGTGACTCTCAGGATAAATGGGATCAAGTTCTTCATAAAGTTGAGTTTGCTATGAATAACACGATTCATAGATCGATTGGCGACACACCGAGTAGAGTTCTTTTCGGAACAAATCAGTTAGGCGAGATAAACGATCATTTAAAGATATCATTGGCAGCTTTTAATGAACAAACCCGTGATTTAGTTAGTATTCGCGAAGACGCCGTTAAAAATATTGAGAAAACGCAACAGATGAATAAATTACATTATGATAAGAAACGCAAACCAGCTCGTGCTTATCATGTTGGTGATTATGTGGTCATAAAGAATTGCGATACGACCCCCGGTTGTAACAAGAAACTTATCCCCAAATTTAGAGGCCCCTACGAGGTAAAAGCGATATTAGATAACGATAGGTATGTGGTAGCAGATATTGATGGGTTCCAACTCACTCAAATTCCTTTCCAAACAGTTTGTTCACCAGATCAGATGAGATTGTGGGCCAGTCAGAATTAGTCGACCCAATGTTATGTTTAATTTTGTATTGTAGTAGTTTATTGTTATTTTGTAATAATTAATATGTTCAGTTCACGTTACTCCTTACCACATTTAATGGTGCTCGAGACGAGCACCGTCAGGACTGGCCGACTGTGGTCATTTTTTTTTAAATTTAAATATCGCGCCAATGTTAGTAGCTTGTATTAGTATTCAGTAGTTGGTAACAGTGGTAGAGAGAACGAAGAAGATGGCGGTAAGAGAATAAACCGTTAAGTTTTAAGATGTGCGTTTTATTTGGTTTTATTAAATAATAAAATCAGTGTGGCCCTCGACGAAAAGCCATCCGGCCCCCTACAAGTGAATTTAGGAACCTTCATATTACTGATTTGATTGCTTAGAACGAAATGCGGCTGGTATTACTGTTACTATTTGCGAAGAGCCTAAAAAAGGTTATTAAGGAAAATATGCTATTGTTTTCTAAACAATTTAATGGTAATTGATTTATCTTACATATAAATTATATATCTTCTCAAATATAACTATAGTAATCATAATTATAATATCAATTTATTGGCATCACATAGATACATCTGTATTTTGAACAGTAATGCCAAAAAGACTGTGCTCTAATTTGGGTGGTAGTGTACAAAAATTGTGGGTTTTTTTTTTGCTAACATCTTGTAGTGCACACAAATTTATTTTCTAACACATTGTGCAACATTCACGTTCCCTATAATACTGCAATTTCTAACAAGTCCTCCCTAACAGTTATTCAAATAAAAACCCAATGAAGAGTACTAAACGGAGAAGCGGTTTAAATTTAAAGTGGCAACTGTGTGAAAAATAAAGTTATATTAAGATGCAAGAAGGTACTATCTGCCTATTTTATGTTTTGACCAACGTCATCGATTTTTGTCCGTATGAATCAAATCGATACTTCTGAGTCAAATTAAAAACCGTATAAACAGGACATCGTATGCGTGATTTTTTCAGTATTAGTTTAAATTCGATTTTGAGTTTAAGTTTAAATTTTGCGTTCAAACCGTATTACACTACTGAAAACTTTACAGAAACAACGCAGTAATAGGGCTACCTCTATCTGTTACATTCATGAAATTAATCCTTGTGTCTTTCTCTGTGAGACAAGCGGAAACTTTGCTTCTTTTTTCAATAGCAATACTTGAGAAAAATAGTCAAATCAGAAGATTGTCTTTACTCGTACGATACATCAATGACGTTGGTTAAAACATAAAATAAACAGAGTATATTTGCGCGGTATACGGGCGTGGAACACCCATAAGTGTTGCCACAGTATATAGATCTGTGTTGCTAAACACGTAAAACAACTCATCCCGCTATTACGTATACCGTATTCGGTCACGTGACTTTAGCGTTTACCGTCACTTTTAATGTGATCATGCTAAAACTCTCTAACCTATGCATTAAGTACATGCAATATGACATTCGTTGTACTAAAAGAAAACTGTGAACTTGATCGTTCAAAAGGCAACAAAAAAACCACTATAGCAAAAAGAGACTTTGCAGGCTAAAACAACAGAAAAAAATTAATTATCTGACATTTCTAAATACTAGAGGCAATTAGATACTTTACAACCTTTATTTTAAAAACACCAAATGGTATAAAAAAAAACGATTATTTGGCGTATTCTGTTAAAGCGTCTGTTAAAGATCTAAAGCTTAAGCTATAAATACCATTCAATAGGTAATTCGACGTTCTATTTGAATTAGTGAAGGTAGAGCCACTTAAAGTACTTATTTTCGGAATGAATTGTATTCAAAATTTGAAACGAACATATGTATTTGTAACATTCACTACAACAAATAAAAATGCCTAAAAAATAAGTATGGTTTCATTTGAAAAAATTAAGTTGAGTACGGTCAAGGAAAATCGATACACCCCGTGAACGTGAAAATATTTTCAGAACATGCACTTCTTTTTGTCATGTATGATGCACATTGAAAAATCTTTTATAAGAGATGTTAAAATCAATATTGATCGATATCAGTCTATTGACTCACCCGGTATATCCATTGTAAGTCTAAAGTGAAGTTTAAACCGAAGATTATTGATCTACAGTTTAAACCACAATTGTAATAATGGCCTTTAGTGTATCATGGCTATCTATCAATTCAAATGATATTGTATTATTGGTATTAATTTAATTTCTATGCAGTAGTTATTTGGAGTTTTATACCAGCACTAAGGACCATTCGTCCATTCATTTATGCCCACCACTATCGTCAATTCGTCAAAAATACAATGCACATAACCTAGAAATACTACTCTACTACATTGTTTTTTAATACTTGCCATTCACTTTACCAAAGAAAAAATTCTGGACTCAGCTTTCTGTTAATATACATAAGTAAATTCTAAATCGGCAGTCCATATACATAACTGTTACCATTATTTCAAAGACTACTTACTCTGTTAGGGATTCAATGTAATACAAAACATGATCTGTAGTGACCGTTCTGTGATGGGCCATGTCACAATGATTTGCTAAGATTATAACGGGAACATGTGATGGTACTTTCGGCATTTCACGTTGGATATATTCAAATGTCCTACAATCAAACATAAAGGATCCAGACAAAACACTTTTACCTCAACGGGAAGATTTACAAACCAACTTTTCGTCAAGTCCATAACCATAATAACACCGTTTGTTCCTTTGTAAACATCTAAAAACTCGGCATCCAAAGCTGTCTCCTCAGGAAGTTCTAATTGAGAATTTTCCAGTTTCAAACCATCAAATCGCTTCTTCTTTTTACCCCTATCCACCACATCCCACACCTCTACCTTCACAATGTCATCTGTCGCTTTATAATTCCATTGTATTGAAGTAACTTGTATTTCTTCTGTGGGAATGTATTCTTCAAAGAACTTCTTACCTTGTAATCGATGGAATAAACAAGTTTTCCCTACATTCCTATCGCCCTTAATAATTATTTTCACTGTAAATAAATTAAAATATCGTTTAATATGTGAATCATATAGGATCCAATCAATGTACTTACTGTTATATTGCACCCCCTTCGCAAATTTTCGTTGTAGCGACGAGGACATCGACTGATGCCCCGGGGGCCGCGATGGTGTCGATGAGGACACCACGGACCCATCGCTTTTTCCAGTAAAACGTTTAAATGCTGAAAACATCACTGCTCCATATGTAAGATGTGGTATAGAATATAAAAAAAAAACTTTCGATCCTATAATTAATGTAACGGAACATGTGTTGATAAACGTGTCTTCCGCATTGTCTTTTACAGTTTCTACTATGCTAATTAGGTACGTAAATAAATAAAATAAATAAAGATTGACCAGAGATATTTGACATTACGAAATTAATGCCAATTATGTGATATGAAAGTTACCTAAATAATTGAAACAAAAATATATTTAATTACGATTAAAATAAAAAAATCATAAATATTATAAATTATATTTCAAGATATATATTACTTCGAATTCAAGCTTGCATTTATGAGGAAAAGGTTTACTCGGTTTATATCATTTGAGTCAATTGGCTATACTGATAGTAATTTTTTTTAGCGCAATTCCACTATGAAAAGGGGGCCCTTAAAAGGCATTTTCTATTTTGAGATGTTTGAAATACTCGCACTTGCTTCATGAAAGCCTTGTTTATATAGCTATTTATTTAAAAAACCAGAAACAAAAGTAAATATTTTAAACGGGTATTTTTTTTTTCCTGACGATGGCTAACCTGCAAATTTTAAAATTTAATTCCCGGGAAACCCGACAACTTTTAAAATCAGGCAATTTGATGAGACGTATTTATGATTTTATTATTGTAAAAAAAATGTTACAAATATATCTTGTTTTTGTTTTAGTGTTTATTTATTTTTTTTCTTAAAATAGAATAGATATATAAATATCCGATCACTCCGCGCTACAACAGATTTTATTAATTCGGGATAATTGTTTCGGGAACACGTGGGTTCCCATTATCAACCGAAGACCGAATGAATTCCGTAAAAATAAGAAAAGACCTATTATCTAAACGTGCACCTCTATCTCCCTCTAAAAAGGTACATATTTACAAGTGCTTTTTCTACGCGTACTTGACCCATCCAATACCAAGAATTAGGACAAATGTGAATTTTTTTTCCACCACAAATCGACCAAACTGGAGTGGTAGAGAGATGCTACTTTCCTATTCATTAAGTTATTTGAGTGTTTTTTTTTTCATGTATGTATATGGTTTCGTATGCGTCTAAATATATATATATATATATAATTTTTTGCGCCTCCGTCCAGAAACTCATTTTACAGTACTTCAAAGCAACAGGAAAACTACCGTTTTCGTATTAAATACGTCATAATATTGGGACAATCGACGTAATCAATGACTATCGACGGCTTTGTGACGTCAGGCTGCCACCTGGGACCTCATCCCAAGAAATGATCAGGCATATACAAAATCGGTTGTAGCTGGTGTGATAAAATTTACATTGGACAAAAGAGCCTGCGATCAAAACTAGGTTAAAGGAACACATAACAAGTTACGCTATGGTAAATTTGAATCATCCAGCGTTGTGCAACACATTAACGATACCGGACATAAAATCAACATAGAAAACATTGAATTAGTGAAAATATACAATCACCAAAAGAGTTAGATGCATACGAAACTGTATATATAGGAAAAAACAATTACAAACATACTTGCCACGCATGAACGCGTGGTGTACATCCGCTTTTTATTAATAGACACCTTTTTACGAAAACTAAATGGAGGCGTATTAGTTTTATCTTTTTAATCACATATACTTCGTAAGTTCGCTCACATTTGATGTTCAAAATAACTTATTGAATCGGGAAATGGTACTCCTTCACCACTGAAGTTCGATAGATTTATGGGGTAGAGAAGATTCACATTTGTTGCTGATTTTTGGATAAAGTGACTGTAGAAAAAAAGATTTGTAAATATGTTTCATTTTTAGAGGGAGATAGCAATGCTTGTTCAGGTAATAGGTTTCTTCTTATTTCTACGGAATTCATTTGGTTTTCGGTTGATAATGGGAACCCACGTGTTCCCGAAACAATTGTCCCGAATTAATAATCTTTGAATTTAAAGTGGAGTATTAGGAATATCAAAGAAGCGTAAATCCAAGAATTTTTTTTATTACATCAAAATGTTTATATAACAAATAAATAAACACATGGCATACATTCATGAAATCACTTATACAGATGCAGTTAAATTAAATTTAAATTACAAAATAAACACAATATGGGATGATACTTTGAAATAACACAATACAATAACAACTAGGAGTGTTCCTTTTGGAATTTCAGCATGAAATCCACTAATGTCTGCACCTCGCTTTGCGTAACAGCATTGTATAACGAAGCTCTGATTCCGCCAACAGACCTATGTCCTTTCAACTGATGCATATTAAGTCTCTTCGTTTCCGCCAGGAACTGTTCTTCCAAAGCTTCATCGCCACCGCCACTTCCAACTCTGAATGGAACATTCATTCTGCTGCGGCAATTTTCGTTGATGGGGCAGCTGTAGAATCCGTTAGAATTCTTTATCGTATCGTAAAGAAGTCCGCTTTTTAATATCGCTTGACGTTCCATTGCAGGCACTCCGCCATTTCTTTTGATCCATTCGAATACCAAATTCATGACGTAGACGCTGGAAGATGAAACGCTCAATATCAGAAAATGGGAGATGGTCTATTAGGAAAATATGCACTTACGAGAAAGTCGCTGGGGTATTGTGAATAGACTGATTGGCGTCCACGTTCTTAAAGTCCAATATCGACGGACAGATCTTCATGGCGTTTCCTATCAGGTCTTCTCTAATGATGACTACAGTGACACCAGCTGGTCCAATGTTCTTTTGGGCTCCGCCGAAAATTATACCAAACTGTAAAACCATTGGATTCCTCGTGTTAATTTCGCAATCAAATTCAAATAAAAAAGAGCTTACCTTGGATACGTCTACTTCTCTGGTCATAATACTGGAAGACATATCACTGACTAGAGGAATACCATTCGTTTCTGGAATGTAGTGATATTCGACGCCTAAAACAATAAGGAATCTCATTGTCATTTGCTCCAAATTTAAATCTAATTAATATTCAGAAATTTCAAAACTTTATAATTTTTTTATTTGTATATTTTTTTCTTCTTTTTTTCAATAAAAAATAAATACAATTTATTGGTTTTAATACACTCTTTGATAAATGAGTGAATATTGTTATCAGCGATCTTCTACCTGCTAGATGGCACGGGACACTTGGAGGAGCACCAAGTTACCTGTCAAATTAGCTTTCCAGCCGCTTGCTAACGAATAGGCCATTTCTTATTTAAGGTGCGCGCCCCCAAAGCCCCTTCTTTCTCTGATTGTTTAAAATAGAAAAATGTAATTATCATATATCGTTGTAAAAACAGACTAAACGTGCAATGAAAGAATGTTTTAAAACAATACAAGCATAACTCTTCATTTAAATACCAAATAGTACTGTGTTTTATCAATTCAGAGACTCTCAGATCACAGGTACGTATATTGGAATCATAAGTACTATATAAAACAAATTGTTTTGTACAAAATACATATCGAAACTTGCCTGCCATTTTAATAAATATGGTTAAAGAAACGTCAAAAATATTCAGTAAATATTTGGAAATCAAGGGTCATCTATCCGTAAATGGCTAAACTAAATTTGTAAGAAAACATTTAAATATCCGTGTTGTCGATGTATGTAAAAATCCCTGTAATAAATAGACCATCTTAATGTCGATTTTTATGATAATCTTTAAATATTAAAATTCCTAAACTAACTAAAATATTGGCGGTTCATACAAACTTATCTCCAAAATTAATGTATCGTTAACATAAATGAAAAAAATCTAATTTACTGGTTAAAATTGAATTGAAACTAATTAATTATTTTCTATTTTAGGTGTTAATATACTTGATGAAATAGCTTGGATACAAATATGGACATCTGAAATACAGGTGTGGGTAGGTAAATCTCTGGATCAAGTTGGACGTTCGATTCAAGGGGCATCAGTAACGGTCAAATCTTGGAATGGTATTTTACCCAGGATTCTTCTCAGGAATTTTCATAGGAAATTCTTGAAGGTTATTCAGGTAAAGATATGAATTTATATTATTCAGGTGATATACCGATACTTTTTAGGTAAACATTTTGTGGAACTTTGAATAATCATTTAAACTCAAATTACCAGTAATCTGCCTTCAATTGTTATCGCTATCAGGTAAACCAACATAGAATTCAAATGAACAACCAGTAACTGACATTAAGATACTGTTATTTACTCTAGATTGAGGGGAATACAGCAATTTTTATGGAATAAACACTTTTAAACCAACTTACCAACCACTTAAACCAATTAGCGCAGTTTGTGAGTAACTACTTAAGGGTGAGAATAAAGTTTGCATCACGGACTTAATCTCTTCAGAGAACGAACATGTAACGACACACCAAGGAGATTTGCACGCTTAAGGAAGGAAGTGTTTCTTGCCAAACTGCATACTGCTGGGAGGACAATCCAATACAAAATTACCGAGTTTTCTAGTAAACACATAGACTAGAAAATTACATACTAAAATCGTCTCTAGTACATACACACTAGTGTGATAAATAAATGGGCACCCCACAGAATGCTAACTTCAAACATAGCTTATGTGAGGTGCTCACTTACTTGTCACAGATATGTAAGAGAGCCTTTTACAATACGCGGTTTTTTGAACAATGTGTTTACTACCAAAGACTCGGTGATATCGTGTTGCACTGTTCAACTGTTGCTATAACGAATGTCGACACGACTTTCGTAAATGACGTTTATACGACGTTCGCAAATGACGTCGATGGTCTGTGACATTATTAGTGACTAAATATCGACGTCTTTGTGACGTCAATCTGCTACCTGGGAAATAACGGTTGCATAGCAGGTGCGCTACACTATCGCTATATCGTCACTACTTGGAAACATGTTGGGAATGCACCCTCTTCCTGTTGCTTGCACCGTTACTTGAAATGTCAAAAGAATCGAAGAATTACTGTCAAACATAAAAAATACGACATGTATATAAATTGTCGCAAAACCTACATGCAGTGACAATCTTCGGTTTGCATCAAAAATTTTAATGTTAAAATGTGTCATGTTTTGTTTAGTTTTCCCAGGGTTTTTGAATTTCAAACTTTTAGTGCCTAATTTTTACTAGTATTATTTTCTTTTTGATTTAGAAGTTTGTTTTTAACATTTCTTCATCAACGTACTTTAACGAGGAACACATTTGACAAAGTCGTAGAACAATAAATTTCTAGTCCAAAGTAGATTTCAATTAAAATCATTACGGTAACATTTTGACCTGTACCTACTTGTGTGTTTAATTTGACTATCGTATTTAATTTTGTGTAACTCTGCTTTCTTTATGGTTATTTGTATTGTTTTGATTGGATGTTGTGCTTCTGTGTTTTATCGTTTCTTTGTTGTTATTCTATTCTTTCATAATGGATTCTATGTTTAATGAATATACCAATATATGCATGCTGTATGGTTTCTGTAATGGAAATGCTAATATGGCAGAACAAAATATCCTGTATGTATATCAAATCAGAGACATTCTAGTGGAAATTTATTTCGAAGGCTGTATAAATGTCTACGAGAAACTGGTTTCGGTATTAAAAGAAATACGCTAGCGCTGGTCGACCAAGAGAAAGGCATACAATACAACTAGAAAAAAAAATCTAAACGCAGCAAAAGAAGATCTCTGATTGTGGTGAAGTGATTAACAATGCTACTAAATTATCATTGAAGCCAACTTTAAATAGTATATAACTAACAGCTTCTTGCGGGTTTCGCCGTGTGTCAAAACTTTCGCTCGACGTTTCGCTGTTCATACTGACAGCTTCTTCAGGATTACAGTTACACCGGCCGTGAAAGCCTACGCAGTGTTTTAAATAATATAATCACTGCAAAAAAAGGATTCTGCAATTCAAAGAAATATTTCTTTGTTTTAAAGAATCTTTTTTCTCAATGTACACAGTTTTCCTTATAATAGTCATTATATCATCCAAACCATATTTAAAATAGATATTAGGTATAAATTATTTTACGAATTAGTACTTTTTAATTGAAGATTAAACAAGAATATTTGAGTGGCATGCAATATTAATAAGAGGTAATAGATCCAAAAGGATCGCCAATGTGTAGGTTATTGCGAAAGAAGAAATTATAGTCGGAAAAACAAGTCAAAGAATGTGTGCACCATTGCTCTGCATTAAAATATTCCACAAGTTTTACAGGCGCATACACGGATAGTATGAATTTTTCTATTTCCTTACAATTTTCAGAATGCGTTGTGGCTACTTCGCAAAGTAAAACTGAAATTCAGTGAAATTGAGAAAATGTTTGATATTTTACAGATGAATTTATCGCTGTATAGTTATTAAATTTTAATTTTACGAAATCCATATAATAAAAGTAAATGGGTAAGTAGGTACTTAGTAATTGTACGTCGCTTTATCACGCCTAACAATGCACTTTGTTTTTGAAAACATTGTGTAATTGCTTTGATATACTTTGTCCCATTGTAAACAAGTTAAATACAATTGTCGCGTTAGATTTCAATTATAAATAATACAAATTACGTTGAATATGCTCATAAACGCATGAAAAAAAAATAATGATACGAAGATACTGTGTCTACATGGACATTAAACCTAAATGACTTTTACAATTCCGCCTTTTTATCGCTGATGTCGTCCAGACAGAAAAGCAATATGGCAATTCCTAGTATAACATATTGGCTATCACGCGCGGTTCACGAGGTTGTAAAGTCTTTTGTGTGATACATTTTTTTTATTCGTTAGAGAGTTGCCGAAACAATCTTTGTGATAGGAAACTTGTTTTTGTTTTTTTCTTTTTAATAATGTCTGTGGTATCTCGTGACTACTTGACATAAAATATTTAATTATTTGCTGTAATTAACAATTTTTCGCGTCGTTAAACATACCAAATTTTATTTTAAAGGTGGAACGTTTAAAATATACTTACCATCTACTGTTTCATTTGCACAGTAATAGACATATGAAGCATTGGGATCCAGGTTCCAAGTGCTCTGATCTGGTATATTTCCAGGCTTCTTCGCTACGGGAAATACGTAGTTAACATTTCCGTATTTTGCTGCTTCTTTAGCTGCTTTCGATGACCATGTTCCTAAATGTTCATCAAACCATTATAGTGATTATAGTCAATAAAGTAAATAAAAAAACAAAATAAAATATATACAGTAATATAGCACCGTATATTGGTGCAGCAAAAACACCATAATATGTGAATCCACACTAATCTGACAAATTTGCAAATTTAATTTAAGGTATGACGTAAGTTATTAAACTGTGAATAATAGACGCACTATAAAGCAATAAAATCTGTTTTACCTAATATTTATTGTGAATCTTTTAAGCGAAAGCATTTCTTATATAAGTTTTGGATGTAGGATATATAGAAGCTATAGTTTTTTGACAAACTTATCAAGTATGTACCTACATTTGTATTATTCTGCCTGTACTAGGTGAGTTTTTTTATCTTGAGACAACGGGATATTATATATATTATACAGGGTGATTCTCAATATATGCGACAAACTTTAAGAGCTGATTCCTGAGGTTATTTTTATCATAAAAGTTCATATGAGTATATGTTCAAAACGGTTTGGTTTTAAAGTTATTGAATGTTTAATAATAAATTATGAACTATGACTAACATGATATAATATCACAGTTGGTTCTTTGTTATTTCAATATTTATCAATAGTTGTCAGAGTATTCATTCAGTTTATTGCCAATTTCTGTTTTCTAAAATGAATTACACGAATGTTGAGATGTGTGATATGCATTTCGTTTACGGTCTTGCCAATGGAAATTCGCGTGCTGCTAGACGTCTTTATGAAGAACGATACCCGAACCGTATCATCCCGTATCATTCAATATTTGCCCGTCTTCACCAACGTCTTAGTGAAACGGGAAATTTTAAAAAACGGACGACTGATAACGGGCACCCATCTACAGTGAGAACTCCACAAGTTGAAGAAATGGTACTAAATGAAATTGAGGAACATCCTACTACAAGCACCAGAAAAAGGCACTTTTGCCGGCAGATTTACCGCAAAGAGGGGCTTTTTGTCAATGGATGCAACACAAAATCGCGCAAAATCCCGACTATTTGGCTCAAATATTCTTCACCGAAGAGGCTACTTTCTCTAGAAACGCGATTATTAATTTTCATAATAATCACATATGGGCCGAAGAAAATCCGCAAGAACTAGTGAATGCCCGTCATCAACATCAATTCTCTGTCAATGTGTGGGTCGGAATTGTTGGAGATCACTTGATAGGTCCACATTTTTTACCGATGCGGTTAAATGGCGTGGTATACCGCAATTTTATTGAAGAGGAACTTCCCCTACTGCTGGAAGAAGTTCCGTTGCAATTGAGATTACAAATGTATTTTATGCATGACGGTGCTCCAGCGCATTTTAGTTTAGTTGCTCGCGAGTTTTTGGACAATACGTATCCAGATCGGTGGATAGGACGGACCTCCCCGTCCAATAACCGTGGCCTCCTCGGTCTCCAGACTTAAATTATTTGCACTTTTTTCTCTGGGGTCACCCTAAATCATTAGTTTATATTACTCCCATTGAAAATGTCGATGAACTGAGAAATCGTATTATCGCAGCTTTTCAAGCAATTCGAAATACCCCTGGTATTTTAGAACGGACTCGCCAGTCAATATGACGGAGGATAGAAGCTTGTATTGCAGTTTGCATGCAGGGACGGTCATTTTCAACAGTTAGTATAAGTTAATTTTGTTTTACTAATTATTTTGTTAATTTATAATAAAAACATTAATTATGTTAACTTACTATTAAACATTGTACAACTTTAGAACTAAACGATTTTAGACATATGTTCTTATGAACTTTTATGATCAAAATAACTCCAGGAATCAGCGCTTAAAGTTTGTCGCATATATTGAGAATCACCCTGTATAAAAAAAAGAAGTTTCTTACAAAAACTACATACTTGATAGCGTAGAATCCGAATCTGCGATACAAAATGGGGGTTCCCACTTAAGATTTCAAAGTTGTCCTCCCCTCCACCCAGAGTGGGAGGGTGCCATGTGTTCGAAACTGTGCTCCTTCACTTCGATACAAAGTTAGAAAGATACAAGTTTTAAACAAAAACTACATACTTGATGACGTAGAATCCGAATCTGCAATACAAAATGGGGGTTCCTATTTAAGATTTCAAAGATTCCCCCCTTCCCACTATGTGGGGGTGAGGTGAGGGATCGAGTTTGGCACCATTTAGTAAGCCCCCTATATTATAACAAATCTTATTAAGATCTTTTTTGATTTGATACAATGTTTTAGAGATATTCCGTTGTCTCAAGATAAAAAACTCACCTAGTATATCCAACAAAAATGAAAAATAATGTTATGTGCAAATTAAGCCTGCAATAAATAATTTTGCTAATACGCGTAAAGCGATTTACAAAATATCATGTGATAATGCAGACTTTCTAGGTAGTGTTTTCCGGATCCGTATAATTAATTATCCGGATATCCGGATCTAAATATTATGCGGATCCACTATCCGAAACCTCATATTCAGGTCTGCTATCCCAAACCTCGTATCTGGTGTAATACTCGCTAGGATTTGTTGATCATCTATGTAATGTTAAGTGAGTGTGTACTGAACACTAACATTGAGTTGACCGATAATTTATATCCGTCTTTTCTGATCCTAAACAGAG
The DNA here is from genome assembly GCA_004143645.1 of Protaetia brevitarsis. Taxonomy (NCBI): domain Eukaryota; kingdom Metazoa; phylum Arthropoda; class Insecta; order Coleoptera; family Scarabaeidae; genus Protaetia; species Protaetia brevitarsis. The sequence continues at coordinate 2,033,223 of RXPK01000067.1, read as the reverse complement.
AACCGGATAGTGGATTCGGTTCTGAGAATCGAATAATGGATCACACGAACTATTGCGAATGGCAAGCTTTTCGAAGTTCAACTATACGGGTTATTACTGTATTTGGTAAACTTTGTAAAGATAGACAAGTATTGCACGATTAACACTAATAACCAATTTTAAATTTCCTGCAACTATTTTTATTATTTTCATATTATAACTGCAACATCAAGGTATATTTTATTATATAGAAAAATTATACGTACATTATATATACAACGTTATAGATAATTTTAATATTCAATTGATTAAATGAATGCAGGAAATTTAAATTTGAAGTACTAAAAGCGAAATTCATAAAATTTTATTTTTACCTGTAACACAATAGTCAGCAGTTCCGGTTCTGGACATTAAATTCATTGCAACAGCCGCAAAAGCGCCAGTACCACCACCTTGTATAAAAAGAATTTTATAGTTGTCCGGAACATTTCTGAAAAATATTTAAAATGTCATTACACTAAACGCATGTTCTAATAGCAAAAGTATTGAAACGTGTGTTAATACCGTTACACTATACTTATATTAATATGATAAAAGAACGCTCTTCAAGAAACATTTAATCCAATTAGTGCCAAGTTTCTATGGAACTATATTGCATATACTTTTATTTAAATACCTTTTTAATAAATTATGTATTTATACTATCTATCATCCAATTATGAATGCATTAAAATTAAATTAAATCTAGAGCATATCTACACTATTATGAAAATACCAAAACTGTTATGTTTCCTTTTCTCATTTATATTTATGCATTTTACGATCTTGTGTTTCTGGCGAACAGACAATTATTAAATGTATTCATAATATAGTTGGGTCGTTTCAATATCGTGCAACACCCTATGTTTATCTCAACTATTTTTTTTATCACTATTCGAAAAAAAGCAATTACCGCAAGTGGACAGCTAAAAAACACCGAAAATATCCTACAGTTGACCGATTCAACTTTCGATATAATGTTAAGGTCGGTAAGAGCTATTGAATAAAGTGGGTGATGCAAGACATTCTTTTTAGATAGTACAATTAGAGTTCTTTATCAAACTGTCGATTAAATAAACAATAGCCTCAAAAATATATAATTAAACAACGTATTAACTAATTTAGACACATTCTGCACAGTGTACAGGAAGTAATTAAAATACGATTAAAATCAAGTGTACACTATAAGTACAGGGTTACAGAACAAACGTTTGTTGAATTTGCTCATTAATCGCCGTTTTACTCTAATTATACTTATGGTGTAGTATTACTGCTTTTTCTTAATTTCTAAGTATGCTTTGACACATCCAATTCAAACAAATGAAAAAAGTGGCAGATCAATGAAAACGAGTGGTGTTGTATAGTGTACCTATGTAATGTTCTTGTTATATCTGAACTATTTTACTTTTAACCCCCGATGTGCTCTTTATTACCTATTTTAAAATAAACTGCACTTGTGTGATTCAATGATGCCAAGAATTTAACTTTTAAAAGGAATAAAAAATATTTTTCAATTTTTTTATCCGTCTAAATTGTTTAATTACTACACTTTTTACCTATTTTGGTCAGTATCATCTAGTGTATAAATGTTGTTGGATTTTGTGGAGATTTGATACATGCTGTGGTTATTAACAAGAAACTAAAAGAATATTTCTAGTAGACGTAAACAGGCCAAACAATAAAAGGAAAAAACTAATTAATTCTTTAAAATTGTCATATAAAAAGGTTATGCTTCGATAAGCCATTGAAAAGTGGCTGAAATTAAAGCAAATGAGTACCACTGTCACACATACTGTAAATACCAAAAATTAGCTCAATCGATGCCAACCCATTCGAGATATTAGCATAAGGTGGAAAAATTCAATATTTTTTTTTTCAGGAATTGCTTAAGCTATTATGTTAAAAAAAATTATGTAATTAAAGACTGATTATGGGTATTCTTTAAAAAATCCTGAAATTAATGAATAATTATTTTAACCCTAAAATAACCAATAACAAATTGCTACTATTAAAATCACTCAGAGATTTTAATTTTTATTTACATATTATACCACACACAGAAAAAACTGAAAAAATATATAGTAAGCCATTGCTTATCGGAGCAGAGCCTTATGAGTAAGTTTTTTTTTTTTTATGAACCTATAAAACCTTGATTTATATTAATTTAATTAATACGGGTTCGGTGACATTTCTGTGTTGTCCAACATTTATTGCTTCAAGCTTTTTATTGTGATAACGTGCTGTATCCCTAAAAATTCGGGTTTAAGTAGCGGAAAATTTAAGGAAAACTATAAAATTATCGGAAAAACAGTGTCTAATGAAATCTAGGAAATTTCTTCTATTGACATCATTGGCATCATTATTAATGACAACTAATAACTAAAAGAGTATCGCAACTTTATTTTGGTAAGCATCATCCTTCCACAGGCATATCAATGTACGATGTCATATATATCGATCAAGGACATTTAAGAAAAAAGATATAGGTCGATTTTAAAAATAATAATCGCCACCAAAGGTTATCATGCTGAACTAGTAATAAGCGGTTAACCCGACGAATGTCACGCATCTGAATGAAATTTGCGCATGATTGACCTGAAAACCAGATAGCAACGGTTATTTAATACTTACAACAACTCCCTGACCAAATTCTGAGCGTTACTGTTTATTTGGGCATATTCCTTTGACCTGTGGCTCATCTCCATTATGCTCATTCCGAGATTGTTGTATGAAAGAAGCTCATTTTGAGCTTGAAGGAGAACCTATTGGGAACAGGCAATTGTTAATTGATATCTTATTATGAATATCTTATTTGCATTTGGGATTATGCTTTTTAACAGTTTAATTATGTATTTATTTAACTGCAAATAAAATCTAATAAGTAAACTATACAATATAATGCAGATAATGCAGCATATTCATTTTTATTAATAAATCTGAATAGTGACGAAATATACCTACTCTGTTTTGTTTTGACGAAAAAGTCGTTTTTCTACTAGTGTGATGGGAATTGATACACAGTTTTGTTAAGAAAACGATTTAAAAAGAAAAATTTAATGCGCATCTAACTACATCATTGAAAATAGTATGTTTTTCCCAGCAGGAAAAATTAGGAGGAAAGTTTTACTTTTCTCCTTAGGGCGAAAAGTAAGTGACATTGACATGATGAAACTTACATTCGACGTCTGAGCCTATTTATGAGATAATTGATAAATTATTAGCAATTAAACAATTAAACTATAAGTTTGTTCGCGTCGCATGAACTATTTGCACTATTATACACTTTTGTATGCAAAAGTGTGCAAAAGTGCATAATAGTGCAAATAGTTCATGCGACGCGAACAAACTTTATTATTAAACATTTTTAAAACGACACTAACTTGACAGTCCACAAAAAATATTTGACAGCCTACTATCTATCATGTCACTCACAGATATGTCTGTATTATTTTTAGACATTTAGTTAAAATTGGACTGGCTGGAAAAAAATAGTATTCAAACCACGTGAGGAAAGTGCTATTGCAGGCCTTGGGCAATTACAAACCTCGCCTAATTTTAAATAATTATAAATGTATAAAAATAATAAAGACATACTTGTGAGTGACATGATAGGCTTAATCTGTCAAATATTTTTTGAGAACTGTCAACTTAGCGTCGTTTTTTAAAAAGTGCTCAATGATAGTTTAATTGAAATTTAATACCTAATAACTTAGCAATTATCTCATAAATTGACTCAGACTGACTTGAATGTACTGATGTCATCTATCAATATCTATGTCACATATAAGATGTACAGTCTCATCATATCAATGATGTCACTTACTTTCCGCCCTAGGTAGGAAAAGCACAACTTTCCTCCCTCAAATGAATGCAAAAACTTTTACGAAGATTTTTTTTTTGAAAAATTAAAGGAAACGTGTCCACTTTCCTCCCTGCTGGCAAAAAAAGTTAGATATAGCTTATATAATGCTCTCTATTCGCTTGACTGTATAATGACAAGAAAAGTCGAATGCTATGCCAACGGCAATATAACTTGCACAACTCTATGACAAAATACAAGATATACAGTATGTTGCTGAATAGTTTTAGAGTACGTTGCTATTAGTTTTTTTTTTTTACTATCGATTTTTCAAAAAAAAAATCTTCGTGAAAGTTTTTGCTTGTTCTGAAACCCACGAATACCAGCATATGGCGTTTTTGTAGATTCAAATGAAACTGTGCAAAAATCATCAGGTACGAAAACCGATTAAGGAATTTTTCCTTAAACGAGTTTCACTAAAACCGATTAAATGATAATTTGGTTATCATAACTAAATTATTTCAATTATTTTATTTAATTTATCTGTGTCTGTAGTAAAAATTTGTTGCCACTATGTAAACGAATAATTTTGTTGAATGAAATTCAGAAATTTTACTTCAGTTGAGCTACTGATAAAATCGAAAAAATTGATAATACGTAGGTAATTTATTAAAAACAAAAATATTTGAAGAAATGTATAATTTTAATTTTTTTAAATAAGAATCTACTTTTACGAAAATTTGCAAATGGCGTCAAAATTAATTTCAGAGCAACTTTTTCAAATAGCTGTTCTGGGTATTATGTCATCTAACCTCACTTTTTGCCGCTTCATAGAATACCTATTTAAATTTGCTGCTATACTAGTGTCCATCTGGCATGTGCCAAAATATTTTTTTAGGTTATTAGACATGCTGAACCTATTCCCACAAAAAGAAATTTTTATTAATTTAAATAAGTTGATACCAGTTTTGCGAGACAAATAATTACATCTTCAGGCCGGCTAAAAAGGCACAATCCTTAATTTAAAAAAAAAATGAAACAACTTGAAAAATAATACTCTATTTTCTTGTTCCTCTTTTATGTATATGATCACACTTATAACTAGTAACTTATTTCAGTTTTATAGGAATAAAATAAATAATAATAAATTAACGATTAAAATAAAAAAGAAATTTCTAACGTGATACACCTTCCCTATAATCTCATCTCACCTAGAGTTAATATGAATTATTTAATAATAGTTTTGTTTAAGGAAATTATAATTATGGTTTTCCCATTTTGACAACATAGTTAGAAATTACATTTCTATTCGAAAGTACACCAATAGCGTTCTTGTAACTTAAGCAAGAGGTAAGTTAAATAATAAATTATATAGCGGTGGAATTGAGTAATAAATGATGCAATAAAATATTTATTTACTTCTTCAAACAGTGGAACTACTAATCTGCATATTTTATTGCTATTTTATTCCATAATTTTCTATGCGTTTTGCAATTTCTTTTGTACGGAACACATGCATATTCGCCTTAATTAAACAGCAAAAAGAAATATATTTTATTTTATTTTCTCTCCAAAATAAGAAAAATAACGAACATAGGACAATCTATTATGGATGAATAATCTATCAAAAATAGCAGAAATATCTCTTTATTTTCACTGACCTCTCTAGGTAATTTCGCGGGTCCTGCGCCGAAATTTAGTGCTGCATTCAAACTCCCCATGCTTCTTGACGTTTAAACGAAGAAATACAGCAACCAACACTAAACTGAAGAATTGAAAATACTCGCCGATGACGCGTAACAGGTTTGATACAGTCTTCTTTTTTTTCTGTTGCGGGTTATTTGTGAGGCGAACGAAGTCGACTGCGATTATTTCCTGCTTGTCAACAAACAGCTGTATGTATACTGTCAGAAACGACCGATAAATTCAACTTATATATGTATTCACAGAGGCGATATTACAATCGATGTAATACACTCCTCTGTATACATCATAATTATTTCACAAAAGATCTATTGATAAAGAGGAATTGTTTGTCTAAGGACTATCTCCATACGTCTACGAACGCCAGCATCAGAGTTTACGCAACCCGCCGAAAAATATGAGAGATGTTACTTGGAGGATTCGGGCTATAACGTTGTTGTTATCCCAATTTGTTGCTAGGTGTATAGTGTTTTCGCGAATATTCTATAAAAGAGATAAGAATTTGACGACAAAAATAATGTTCCTTTTTCTTCCAGTATACACAAAAGGGTAAACAAATCGAAAGAAATGAGGCGTATTGTTTTGTTCTACTCATTTTTTATGGGAATACATTAATTTGATTAACCTTTGTGAGGTGTTGCAATATTGTTATGTAAAATACGAAGTGAATATTTTTTAAATGCGACTGTTTGTTTTTAACGCTTCACTTTTATCGAGAAAAATAGTATAATGTATGCATTACAAGCTGGTTTATACCTTGTTTTTTACAGAAATAAAGCAGGATCAAGAGAAACACACTTTTGCTGCTTGGTTACACTAGCGTTTATAGGTTTAAACCACCAGATTTAATTATTAATTGATTTATTTTTATTTATGGATTTATTTACTAATTGTTACTTTTAAAACTTTTTACAGGCACATTAAAAATACGTTTTTTGCGCCTCCGTCCAGAATACTCATTTTGCAATACTTCAAAACGGCAGGAAAACTACCGTTTTCCAGCCAAAAATGTCACTAAAGCTGGCCGCATAGATTCCGCATGACAGACGTGTAATAAATTATCATTAAGCTACTGTTCAATCGTACTAAGAGAAACTGGTGTCTTTATTGCACTTATTATTAATAAATAGATATTAAACTAGAAAGAAAATTACAGAAAAAGATTTATTCTCGGAAACGTCAAAATACCAAGGTATGTAACATGTGTACCAACTTGTACTGTTAGCTCCCTACTGTCAAAATTTCTTTTTTATTTTCAATTCAAAATTTGAGATTTGTCGACCCAAAAAACATTGTGTATCACACGGCTAGAAACTCTTTTCCGATTATTCGTGGCGGTAGCCGACTCATATTCGCATAACTGTAGTTTCTGGCCTAGTGATACAAATAACTATTACATAGACTTTCTTAGGTTAAATATTAGTAAATACATAAGCCTGATCAAATACATTATAATGTAAAGTCTGTTATGTTTTATTTATTTATTGCTGTTATTATAGTTCAATCATTGCTAGCATTCTATTTTATTGAAATTTAAACTTAACAATTAACACTTTAAAGTTTTATTGCTTACTAAATTCTATAGTTTTTTTTTTATATCAAGACATTTTTTTTTATGATTTGAGAACATCCAATACAGACGTCGTCGATAATTTTTGTTATTTCTTCAAAAACCAGAAACCATGTCACGAATCAGTAATATCAATAATAGTAAGGAATCAGCAAATACCCGTCAAATATCGCAAACCGCAAACAATATACAAAGAGTTCTGCATAGTTCATCTTCATTACACACATTTGTTGTAAAAACTACATCAGATGAAAAAGATACATTAAATCTTAATATGGCCTTTCGCAGTTGAGTCTGTTAAATATCTCACATTTTCTACCACTGCATACAAAATTTAATTTTTCTGCACTGAGAAAAGTGGTTGGTTTAATCCAACATAAAATTTTACCATTTTTATGTTAGCCCAAAACAAAATAATGTTAAAGAAATCTGGTATTGTGTTTGACTAAAACATATATGTTGCGTCAGGTGCGGGCCCCTCTTAAAGAGCCATGGGGCCATGACTCCACCATTGCAAATTACAAATTAATCATTAAGGAGCCTTTATTTTCTGTAAAAATACCGATAAATATACATACACACACACACACCAATGCGCGCGCGCGCACACACGCCCGCACGCACATGTTTGTAGGTATCGGCACGCAGCTAGCGAGAGAGAGGGTGGTTTCAATATATGCAAAAATGACATTGAAGTGGGGCCAGCTGTTTCGTGGCCCGTTGGTTGATCGAGTCATCTCGTCAGTACCCGACACTGTGCGGGAAGGGTCTCCTCATAGAGATAATAAATAGAGTGCTGATATTGAACTCAAAACTGCCATCAATTGAAATGCGCCATATTGGCACACAAACGTTATCGGTGACGTCAAGATAGCGTGTATGTATTCAAATAAATCAAGTTAACGAGACATTAAAAAACTTTAGCACAGCATCTACCGTGTTAGATTTTAACCTGTGTATTTTAAATATTAAAATTGTGTTTTTGTTTTATTAAAGTTGTGGGCAATTTAGAGCTACAGATAATTTCTTTTTGTAAATCCACAATCAACTTTCTGCGCATTCTTCAATCAACAAAGATACTACAAGTAGTGTTCTAAAACCATTTCTTAACTTAGTATCTGCTACCCACAGGTTTAATAAAAGGAGACGCATTTTTTTTAACGCCATACAAAAATACGCAGCATAAAATCTAATGAAATTTGTTTGAGAGTGGAATCTGAATCTGTCGTAACAATGTAATGTTATGTTTTCTTCAGCAGTAAATACTCAACAAGAGTATTTACGCTTACGCATATAATAGAAATATGAATAATATACGTATTAGAAATAGTCCGTAAAAGCAAAAAACAAAAAAAGTGAATAAACAAAACAAATAAACTGCTAAAGGTTAGGTAATATACCGCACCAGTCACATTTCTGATTTGGTCACAGTATACTACTGTGATTTGACCAACTTACAAACAACTCAACGCAAATACTCCCTAGAAAGTACTAACTAAACGTAAGGAAACGTAAGCATGACGCGTGATGATGACGCCTGTGTGCCAAGATGTTCGGCTAACTGTTGATGGTGCGCCGTAAACCTGCGCGTACGGATTATTGACAGTCTATCAGGTCTGTGGGTCTCCCACTATCACGGTAGGCAATCGCGTTAGTCAGACGCAGACGGGCCAGTCGCATACGGACTTCGGTTTAGGCACTTCTCCTCAATAAAAATTCGGTTGAAGAATATTTAATATTTATTAATTATAGTAATAAAGTGTAATATTATTCTAAAATGATATCGCAAATTAATAACTATAGTATTTCAAATCAAAATGAGCTACCATTCATATCTTTCTTAGGGTAAAAATTATGAAAATGAAATATTAAATATAACAAGCGAGTTATTCCTGAAAAATACATCATAATAGTGTTTTCAGTAAAAATAAAAAACAAGCCATTTGCTTAGGTAAATAAACAAGAAAATAAAAATTGTGTTCCCATTCTTTGTAAGAAATATCCATTATACTTTACTCGACGATCTTCGCTTAAATAACTCATGTGCTCTGTATTATGTTATGTTTTCGTGGATATAAAATCACAAAAACACCTGAATAATTGCGTTAGTTAAGTTAGGATATGTAAACAAGTAACTGATGTATATGCGCGCAATTTATAGACTAAATATATGCAAGGAAATACGTTAGTATTTATATTTAAGCAGATAAGTATTACCGATAAGAACTTAATGTTTTTTTTTTTTTTTTCATTTTAAAATTCCTTTAATTTTTTTGTATGGGTATTATTTTGGTTAGCAATAAACGAGATAATAAATTACTGCCAGTTGAACTAAACTGATTCAAAACTTTGTGAAAATTAATAGAAAAAAAAACGGGGAAAGGAGAGGCGGAGTTGCCGGCAGATTGGCCCCACCACTCAATATTGTCACGCCGGCACTGTGTTGCGTTAACCTTTTTGTTTTGGATTAAGGATATTTAGTTTGATTTATGGGTGACCGCTTTACGGAGTTCTTTTAAAATAAAGTGCAACGTAACTCAAACATAAATTTGCGTTGTTTTAATACATAGAAAGTGTTGGATAGTATGTATATTTCAAACCAAGGGAAGAAAGTGCCCTATTCAAGGCCGCGAGGAAATATTATAAACCGAACACTTTAGCACTTTCCTGACATGCTTTTTTCCCCAGCCAGTCCAATTTAACTAATTAAATGTCTAAAAATAATAAAGACATGATAGATAGTAGGAGTAATCTGTCAAATATTTTTAGAAAACTTTCAAGTTATATATTACAACACTTTAAGATTCCATATCGAAACGCATACAAGCCGTTATTGCCGCAAAAGGTAATGTTGCATCTTGTTAATGTCCACTGAAAACAATCGCCCAAATAACTTGGAAAAGTATATTTTAGGTGCAGGAAACATCAAAAAATCTGTTGCAAATACCGTTTAATTTGGAATAACCAAATAGGAATCTCTAAACTCGCGTTTTAAACGGAAGTATAATGTTCACTTGTCCTAAATATACAGTCGGACCCCCGTATCCGCGGTGCATACGTTCCAAACCTCACCGCGGATACCGAAAACCGCGGATAATAGCGAACATCTACGAATTTTCGTTTAAATGTAGACTATAGAAAGTACATACATATATTATTAAGTCTTTCAAATACAAGGCGAGTGTATATTGCCTTAACGTATCGAATATCCTGTTCGAGAGGTTGCAGTAATGAGATAGTATTTGGCGGTAAAAATACAATCTTAATATTTTCATCTTCCATTGCAATGAATTTTGGATGGATAGGTGCGTTGTCCATTATTAACAATGCTTTAAATGGCAATTTCTCCTGTTCCAAGTATCGTTTGACTTCAGGAATGAAGCATAGGCGAAACTATTCAGTGAAAAGTGTTGCTGTAACCCATGCTTTCTTATTGGATTGCCAGAACACAGGTAGAGTGCTGTCTTTATTTTTGAGGGCGCGAGGATTTTGTAAACGTTGTATTACGCTTGCTTGATCACGTGCCCTTCAACATTAACACATAATAGCAGCGTTAACCTGTCTTTGCATGCTTTGAATCCTGGTGCCTGTTTTGCTGTTTTATGAGTATACGTTCTACTGGGCAATTTTCCCACAGCAAACCAGTTTCATCGCAGTTGAACACTTGTTTTGGGGGGTAGCCTTCCTCTTCAATAATCCTTTTTAACTCAGCCGGAAACGTAGCAGCAGCTTCTTCGTTAGCAGATGCAGCTTCTCCATCAGTGATCTTTAAATTTTGCAAGTTATATCTGGTCTTGAATCTATTCAACCATTCCCTATTTGCTGTGGATGGGTTTATGTCTTCTTCAGTACTGCCTTTTTTAAAGTTTTCATAAAGTCCTAAGGCCCTTTGCTGTAAAATATTACCCTAGATCGGTACATGTTTCCTATTCATATCTTCAATCCATAAATTTAACGCTCTTTCTAGCTTTATTAGTACTTTATCACGTATTGTGGAAGTTTTTTGGCAGTCTGGGGTGCCACAGAAAAACTAGATCGAGTATTCTGCTTTTTTACAATCTCGCGTATGGACGATTCATTTTTACCATATATCCTTGCTACCTCAGCATACGATTTTCTTTCTTGTTGTATCAAATTAAGAATTCGCAGTTTTTCACCAAGAGTTAATACTTCACGTCTTCTCTTAGGCTTTGAGGGACAGTCACTATCACGACTTCGTTGCTTTCGATGCATTATTGAGATATTACATATAAATAACAGTGTGTACTAACACATGCAATCTACATGAACATTTAAGTCGTACTGTGTGCGAAAAATAAACGATTCTTCATATTCATGCCAAGAAAAATATGAAATTACATATTCAGCATTTTTATACAAATTTAAACAATGAACAGTATTATAAAATACAACCACTGCCTTATACACATCTCGTTTATATTTACTGTTTGAAGAGGTGTTGTCCATTGTAAACTTTTTATAGTACCTAATACAAACAAATGTGTATTATACCTATACCTATAGTGATATATTGGAATGTAGAAACATCAGTATTTTCACGAAATGTGTAAATACATCAGTGAATAATGACGAATTGTAACGAGAAAAAGTTTCGATATGTCGCATGTTGTATCGCCGCACCGATAAATGGAACCGTGGATAACTGAATCCGCGGATACGGGCGTCCAACTGTACTTGAATTCAATGCTATGCTACAACTCTCTTGATGCAAATAAATTTTCCTATCCTTGTTTTTTTTTTTCTGATAACAAGTAAATTTTTAATTATACCAAGTTAGTTTTAAGTGTTTCTGGCAATTAAGTTAGTTATTGGAATAAAAAAATATTTTTATTTGTATAACTTCTGGGGTTTAATATATTTGCTCGGTTGAATTCGTTAGATTCTGCGTCGTGCACGCCCTTGCCTTGCACATACCTGCGTACGTTTAGTATGTTATCTGCGTCGCAGCTTCGCAAGTATTGACAGTTTTGTCTTTTGCTTTTGCATCTGGTTGCATTGTTCCAGTATTTTGAGTTTTTCTTGAAGCCAATTTCTTACGTACCCCCGTGCTGCTTGGACACTCCTAGGATAGATTTTTAGTGTATATTTGAAGCTGACGATCCTTGTCTATAGGATTTTATTTCTAAAAGATTGCCTTTCACATGATAGCCCCAGCCTTGTTTATCTACCACTTGAGTATTCTTGAATTATGAGGCGTTCTTTTCTTACTGTTGAAAGTGTTTGTGCGCGCTAAGCGAATTAAAAATATTGTAGAAGATTGCTTTACATTGGTTTTTCTGCTATTTTATGGATAGAGCCAATAGTTGATTTAGGTAGGATAAAAGCTACACGAATAACTTAATAATCTAAAGAAACAATAGATAACAATTTCATTTCTTTAAATTACACGTCCACTTAACATTCACTCACTAAGTTCGCTTAAGTGGTAAGGCAGGCAAACTGTTTGTTAACTATTGGAGTTGATTGAAGACGATTGAATGAACTGAAATAATTGAAGGAAGTGGCTTGAATTGAATGAACTGGCTTTTCGTAAAAAAGTGTTGATTTATATAGGGGAAGGTGGGGCAAGATGGGGCCACGAGGCATGATGGAGACATGATCTTATCTACAAAACGGCAGTAAGTATCTGTCAAATAATAGTAGACCTAATATGGACAAGTGCTGTTTTATATTTATTGTAATGTACGAATGTCGTAATAACAAAGTTATTGCTGTTTGTGCGTTTGCAATTTCCAGAATTTCTTTATTGTTTTGATGGTGAGTTCAAAGGCCAGTATCGGAAGTAAATTATTTACTATTACACTTTTTTGTGCTTATTAATTGACATGTATTGCATCTATTTTCTTATAGTGCGTTATTTGTTTATTTCAAATATTGAATATGTTATTATAACATAACCAGAAATTATGACTGGATATGGTTGGATATTTAAATATAGAATTAAATCGTTTCATTACTTGCAACATGGTTGTCGTGGGTATAGAAGAGATATAATAAAATGAGTACGAGGTACCGCAAACAATTCTAGAAAGAAAAGTGGAAGAAGCGCGTCAGTCTGCTGGACCTCTCCAACCTAGAAAATCATTAGGCTAAACACACTTTTTTTCCCTAGAAGACGAGACACAGCTAATTATATATTTGAAAAAATGGAATTGGATCTCGCAGGATTAACAATTCAAGATTTGAGAAACCTTGCTTATCGATGGTCCAAAAAAATGGGGAAAGTTCGTTGTTGAACAAATGCAAAAATCGCAGGAAAAGATTGGCTGATTTGTGAGATGTGATCTCCATTATGCTTTCTCGAAGACATAATGCCTATTTCTTATCTTAGGAATGAAGTACAGGTTCAATCAAAGCGTTACAAGGGAAAGACAACAATCCTTACAAGCACTACATATAAAAATCTGCTACAAGAAAATAGAAATCTGGAGAATCCCTAAGGCAACTAGAAGTGCTGAGGAAGTGTTAAAGAAAAACAAATGACAAAGAAGAAAACAGAAGAGACCAAGAAGCCGAATTTTGTAAGGAAAGCAAAAAAGTAGATTTTTAGAAAACGTCAAGGAAATAATCAAGTTCTTCTGTTGAGGTAGATGACCATGTCTATGTTCATATTGCCTCAGAAAGTGCGGTGAAGATACCAAAGGATGAAGATACAATGCCATGGATGGCGAGGTTGGGTACATGGATGGTGGTGAATAATGTGGATGAGTTTGTCTTCTATTGTCTCAATTGTGAAGATTAAGTTTAATATTCTTATCGTTATTGTATTTTTTTATTTTATATCGCTTTAAAGAGTTTTAGCTTTCTTCCTGCATTTTTTTAATAATAATAATTTTTTTTACATATTACCCAGATTTATGTTACAACAAATTCTTAATTCACCTGGAAACCCGGTGGAGCAAGATGGTGTATTTATATATTTCTTTTCAAAATTTTCTCACAACATAGGAATACCCATCGAAAAATTGTTAATACATCTATCAGCAGGTAAATGTTTAAAGATTACAACAAGCCTACTTAGAACCTTGCATAGCAATTTGCAATCCTGATGCAGTGTTCTAAAGGTTAGTGTTCCCATCTTGCCCCACCTTTCCCTACCTTTATTTTCACTTCAAAAATAAGCCCAAAATTCTCTAAATATCATTTGAAATTCCAGAATCTTCGATTCATGTTAATGCTAAGGTTGCAAATAATCCGAATAAATAAAATTTCTATAATGCCCAATGGCACACTAAAATAAATTAGTGTGCAAATAATTCACTGTGCTATTCTGCAAATAGCTCAATAAACTTAAATGTTTTATAACATAATATGTTTGCAGTTCTTTGAATATGACAATAACTAATACTAATGACCTCAATTATGTGAATGTAGGTCCATAATTGGATTAAATGGATTAAAAAATGAATTACTATGAGTACTTTCCAATTTACATTTTTATCAATTCACTATAAAATTTGCTGCAATCGGTTTCATTTCATATTAGCAACCTTCATCAGGCGTATTAGAAAAAAAATATGATAATCAAAAAGTATAACGGGAAGAACAGCGATGTAACTTCGCGGGAGTTTTATCCTATTAGTGCTGCAGGAATGTGTGGCATCGGAGAAGGTTCGCCTGCGATGCCACATCACTGTTCTTCTTGTTAGACTTTTTGACTATTATAATTGTTTTCTAGTACGCCTGATGGAGGTTTGCAATGTGGCGAAACCGGTCGCAGCAATTCTATAATACAAATTGATACCTACTCGCAGTAGGTAATTAATTTTCTCAGAGTGTAAAGCTGATAAATTCAGGATAATATGGTACTAATACCTAATGCCCTCATTAGGGTGACCCTAGTGAATGAATAGATCTTCATAATAAATATAAGAATATTTAAAATAAATGAAATAAAATTATTAAATATTAATTGAAAATTATAAATGTAAATTCATACACCAAACACCTATTTCTTATCACCAAATTTCAGCATCATTCTGTTGCTGCTGTAGAGAAGTACCTTGAAGAAAAAGTATCTAAACAATGCGAGCGGAAGCGAGTGAGATAGAAGATATCGGGTCCCTTCTATGACAAGTAGCCGATATTTTCTCTCTTACTTACTCAAGCTTGAATTATTCGGTTATTATTTTCTTCAAGTCCCTAGTCCTCATTGCTCGTGTTATTTCTAAACATGAAAGCTTCTGTATCTTGCCGAGTTTAGTTTGCTGCTCCATCTTTGTCTACCATGCCAGAGATGCATTGTTAGTATCACTTATATCACATAGTATCAGAAAAACTAATAGGTAAGTAAATTGAAATAAGAAAATTAACAAATAAATTTAGTACTTTTCCGAGTAACTTGAATGATGAATGATAACTTCATACTTCATAAATTCATAATATCCTAAGTCAGCATAAATACAGGGAATCTACCGATAGTAAGATGTTTTCTTTATATTTTATCTACAAATTTGGATTTTGAAAATAAAATTTACTGCTATATTTGCATTAATCTTAAACTGGAAATGCATAAAGTTATCAAATTGCTGATAATTGTATTAATAGAAATGTAAATTATCGTAAAATGTCAAAATTAGATACATCGTCAGATTGATCAATACTTGGTTATAATCATTGAAAGTAATTAATAAAATAACAGGTAAGAAAAAAAAAACTGCTCGAATTTTATATAACACATATATATATATAAAAACAAAAATAACAAATAATTATTTTAACATTAACGAGATCAGTTGACATCTTCTTTGTTATTATTTTTTTCTTTTAAATTCCAGTAAGAAATGGTTTTAGTATAAATAGATTAATAGGTTATAAACAGTTTTCAAATCTATACGTCACTGCAGTATTTAATAAGTGTTCTTTATTATCCAATTGTTGCTGCAATGCTCGTGCGTATATTATATTACCCTTATAAGAAGCTGCATCCGACCGTGTCAACAGATTGTAGTGAGAAAAATAAGAATTTCATCAGCGTATTTACTGGAACCGCTTAGGGACGGGTCAGTCGATTAATGTTGAAAAATAATTATTCATCATATAGTAATTGAACGTCATATTTTCGTTATTCAATCGATTACAACATTCGAATTATCGATTCTTTTCAGTTAACAACGGGGCAATAATAACTTTTACGTAGATTATCGTCAGAGAATAGAATCTCTTAAAAATTTCATTGCGTATTTACATTACGCAGATAAGCACCCTGTAAACTCTATATTCTTGAGCTTTGGAAATATCAACTTAGTACCATTTGTGTGAGAATATGGGCGTGGTTGTACAATTAAAAAAAAGCCATTTTCTTGAAAATATTGCGTGTTTAAATGAGAAAAAGATTAACCCTGGTAAAAATTAGAAACTTGGAACACCATACGATCTGCACTGCACCATTTACTCTTAAATAATATAAGCAAAATACTTTATTCAATCTCAAAATGAATACGGTATAAAGACTGTCCAAGATAAGGGCCCCATTTAGGGATTTCGTGAACGGTAAAAGATAGAAAAGTGGTTAAATTAGAGAAAAGTTGCGCAATTAGATGAGCAACAAAATTGTGTTAAGAAATTCAAATTACCGTGAATAGTTTTTGGATATTAAGAAAAAAAATTAAAATCGTAAAATTCTTATTTCTTGTCTAGCGCGGTTATTTGGAAAGATAACGGAAAACGAAAAAAAAAAACCTTTTTGAAGCAACTTTTTACACATGGTTTTATAGAAAATACAATACTACGTTTCGTACATTTGGGACCATCTTCAACTTCATTTTTTTAAATACACATCAAAGGCCAAAAGAGCATCCTTAGGTAGAGACAATGTTTGTCTTTTCGGTGATATAAGGCTTAAGGCTATTGTTTTTAAAAATAATAAAGTTATAAGTGAAAAACTTGTTTTCTCAGGGAAGGCCGTGGCTAGCCATAGTTTTAATCGGAAATAATCGTCTTTTACTATTTTTTTTTTGTGATGTCAGGTCTACTAAGTTTATTTTTACACATTATACAGTTATAAGTAGAAAACTGTGTCAAACTGTTTGTAACCCCAGAAGAAAAACTAGTAGAGAAATAAAATTCAACTGTTAAAACTTTTAAACTGTATGATATTTTAATAGCGATCAAAAATAGAATCTATTTGCACAGTAGTGCAAATAAATGAATACAAGTTGTAAAAAACAACAGGTAGAGCAACAATCATAACTAAAGAAAAAAGAAGAAAAGATATTTTAACAACAATAATAAAAAAAAACAGTAAACTAATACAGTAAGCACGTAAGCACTTACAATAGGTGCTCAATTAAACCGCCTTCATTCTCATTTCTAAATGTTTGAAGCTGCACGTAGTTCGGCCACATTGTCAAAGGTTTGTTGCTAACGGTACAAATAATACGGTATGCTCCTTTTGAATCTCAAACTCGTCAAGGCCGGTCAGATGACGTCATTAAGGAGCGTATCGAAAACAATAAAATACATGTATGGTAAATAGCAAAATGTTAAAATCCCAAATTATTCACAACTCCAATTAATCTAATTTCAAAGCAGCTTGCTGTAAAAAAGTCCGTTTAAAGTTGAAATTACTTTTATCTATCTTGTCCGCCATCTAGTAGCACTCGTGTTTATTTCTAAATTGTTATGCGAATTTCGTGTGTATTTAGAAAGCGTTTTCGTGGTTTTTCTAGAAAATTGAATCATGAAAACACCTTAACGCTTTTAAAATATGTTCCGTAACCCCTGCCGGATTTTCTAAACTTACCTTTCGCATTAACAACGGTTACAATTGATTTTAATATAATAATAATTATATATGTGGCGCTATTTATGCTCCTATGTGACGCAACTTCCATGTGCGCGTAAGCATACCGTTTTATTTGTACCGTGGCTAAACCTTGTCTTTGATATAACCCCAAAGAAGAAAATCCATCGGTGTTAAATCCGGCGATCTAGCCGGCCAGTTCATAGGTGCTCGAGTTCCTATCGGAAATCTCGTGTTTAAACAATTAGATACAGCTTGTGCATTGTGTGGCGGGGCTCCATCTTGATAAAACCATAGATCTCGTATTTCTGCCAGAGGTAGTCCATCAAAAATTTCTTCAAACGTCATTTTGTAATAATGTGAAAAATAAAATAATTTTGTAAATGTAAAGATATGCTTCTTATGTGCGAGTGTATGTGCGAAAATGATGAAAATGAACCAATTAAGCGGTTGCCTAATATTCCACACCATACGTTAAAACCGAAGCGGATGTAATGTCTAGATTCTCTTTCTAAATAGGGATTTTCAAGTGCTCAATAGTGACGGTTATGTCTATTCAACAAACCATTGTTGGTAAATCTAGTTTCATCCGTCCATAGAATTCTCGTAAAAAATTCTACTCCTCTTCCTGACATGTACGCGACCACGCACAAAATGTTTGCCGCCTTTCGCTATCGCCTTCTCTAATTGTAAGTCCCTGACAAAAGCGCTCTTTGAAGGGATGATACTTGTGTTTCTTTAAAATCAAGTGGGCAGTCAAATTTATTATTCTAGTTCGTAGCATATTTGTTCGGTTGACACTGACGGGTTTTCTACAACTGTTTGCAACACAGTTTTCTCATTTACACGATTAATTTCGCGATGTCTCTTCGTCTTCGGTGCACTAAATGAGCCATACTTTTTTTTTAATTTTCTGTTAATTTTCTAAAGGTTCACCGATGTAGTTGTCGTCTTTCTGGATATTGGTTCGCATTTATTCTTTGGGCCATTACATTTTTGTGCGCCAAAATCAAATACGACATGTCAAATTTTTCGGCGTTATTGTAACTGTGCCATTATACCCAATATATAGTTTCACCAAATTAAATACTTGAATCTACATTTCAACACTACAATAATTCAATAAGATGCCCGAATCTTTGATTTTAATGCAGCTCTCACAGACGTATATCGTTCAAGGTTAAAGGGAGTCGCTTTTCTTTTCTTATGATAATTTTTAACATTAATCAACCTTTTAATTTCACCGTAAACCACTGCTTCAGTGGAAACTTATTACTGCAACTCCTAAACTTATAAAAAGTTATGCAGGTATTTAACATATCGTAGGTGGTTTTATAAAATATATGAATAGACATATTAGCCTCTTGACAATTAATTACTTGCTCCCAATTTAAATTTGATAGTAGAGTAGAGTAGAGTGGAGAAGACAATAAAGCTTATAAAAATCTCCTGCAGTAATTGTATTTATTAAAATTATAGACATGCACTGTACTCTCATACAAATCAATATCATTAAGAATCAGACGCTCATATAAAAGCAGGATGATGCAAATAACGGCAACTAGAGAATCAGTAGCGTTCTCACTTATTAAGTTTGTATCAGTTAAAGAAAGGTCAAGTGTTTTACAATTTACGTTACATACATTATCCTTATACGTTAAAATATTACTATTTATAAATTCATTGAGATGTTGACAAACCAAATCACCAGTTAGTAGAGCAAATTCGTAACTAGTTATTAAGGGAATATTAAAATCACCACCGATTATCATATTGTGATCAAATAAGATTCCTTGTAAATTTTCAAAAATATTGAAGTATTCAAAATAGAATTCGGCTGAAAATAAACAACATTTAGCAAATAATATTTATTATATATTTTAACTGTAATGAATAATGTCTCTAAGAGAGTATCAATAGATAGTAATGTAGATTTGAACTTTTTTTATAGCTATTAAAACATCACCTCCCCTCCTACCAACATAAGAATCCTATCTTTGCGATTGAAATTTGAATTATTGAATCGTGTTCACCATATCTTTACAAATCTAAGTCCAGGCGAACTTTAGAGGTGAGTTATTCTGCGAGGATATTCTGTGTTAGAATCAAAATGGCGGTCATATAAAATAATTATTTCAACAATTTTGTTTACATTAATTTATTATTTCTTGTTCCTTTTGTTTCCAAAAATCACATGAAAATATAAAATATGAAATAACAAGAAAACCGTTGGAAATACGTAAAATTAGAGCTAATAATATATAGGTGTCACATCTGAAAAGCCGAACTTCTATTTTGAAAATGATGGAATTGGTCATCAAATTTTGGACACCACTTTAATAAATCAATTATCAATGTAGATTTAAAAAATACTATTTTTGTGCTTCTTTCTACCCCAGAAGCACTTACCACCAGTCGAAAATGGATAAAAGGAGCAGTATTGAAAATAACGCTACGTATTTTAAAATTTTCAAAATAATCAAGATATCTGAGAAACAAATGAAGATAGGTATAGGGGAACCAAACGGAATATGTCATGAAATTTCTCAGGAATCCAAAAAACAAGATAATAGATGAAATGTTCCATTTAAAATAAGGAAGTTACTGGCGAAATTCAGAATTCCAAGTTTTTTCTAACCATGGAAACTTCTAACGACTGGCTACCGTAAGAAACATATACCTACTATTCTTTGAGTGAAAATATTTTCTAAGTTAACTCACATGTAGATTTACCGGTCGTTTTCCATGCTATACTTTGCTGGACTCGCGAACTCGAACCGTGTCCTGGATTTTCTTCTGGTCGACGTTTCGTCCACACTCGCAAGGGACATCTTCAGGGCTGCTGCTACTGCTGTTGACCTGACACTGACAATAATCATTTGAATCAAAATTTTTACGCGATTCTATACAAACACTAGTATTATATATGGTGTTCTGCTAGAAGTTGTATTGAGCCCAATAGTCTCCTAATTTACGTGAATTAGGAGTAGCGTAATATGCGCATTGACCGTTTCAATATGATAGTATTAACAGCTTGCGAATCAAGAAGAAAAATAAGCTTTTCATTATATATATTTTTTTTGTACATCATCAGCGATAAAATGTAAGCAACGCAGTATAAAGTTTTCGGGTGTACACCTCACTAATGATTAGAGTGGTCAACTTTCGTCTGCGCGCCAAGTCAGTACTAAGTTTCATATATGTGACATCAACGTTTAACACAAGTATACAATACAGTGTCGGGAAAGAGCAAAAATATTTATTTATTTAACTATAAATATTATATATAAGCCCTTTACCTTATTGAAGTAGCAGAAATAGTATAGGATTACGGAACAGTTTGTAGCATTAAGTTTTTCAAGATTTTTCTTACTAAACCGCTTTCGTCGCGATGACAAAATATGCTTATATTTTGACACGCATAATTAAAATAATTTTTATGAGCAGATAACGGATCAGATGCACCACCACCAATGTGTAATCCGATTTGTGCCAGCACAATAACTGTTTATCGCGCACTGTACGAACTATTTTGGCACCACCATAATGTAAATTCTGGAGTTTAAGGATATACTTACTTTTTTACATTATGAAACAATGGTCGTTCTCTGGGATTTTTACGATTGAACATAGTATTTACATTTACAATGCGTAAAACGTTTACGGAGAATTCTATTGTATCGCATCAAGGCTCGACTAACACTAATACTAGACACACGAACGAATCGGAGGGAGTGATTTTACTGCCTTGAAGATATACTATGGCTAATCGTTCTGCATTGCGCGAGGCGAGTGCGGCCCGTGTAAGCAGTCCACTCTACTGATGATATTAATCACTAGAGTGGTCAGACGTGTCTGCTTACACGGGCCGCACTCGCCTCGCACAATGCAGAACGATTAGCCATAGATATACCTTCAAGGAAGTAAAATCATTCCCTCCGATTTGTGTGTCTAGTAGAGCTGCGAATCGAAACCGATTTTGGGTGTGGCGATTAATCGCCTTCAAAACAGAAACCGTAACCGGTTTTTAAAACCGATCTTAAAACTGGGCTTGGAAATCTGTTTTGAAAAGGTTACATTTCTTTCCAATGACATATAGCGAGATTTAATATTCATATACTTAATTTTGAGATATAACTGTAGAGTTGTAAATTATTTAATGGACATTATTCCGTTTTCAGATATAATCGTGAATAACGTGTGTTTAAAACAATAATTTTAACAACAGGCATTTATTGCTTATTAACAATATATTTTTTGTATTTAAAATACATACCTACTTTAAGAATGCAGACATGAATAATCAAAACCGCGAAATATTCATTAAATAATTTTCGATTTTACAGTTGTACCTCTCAAAATTGCATAACAGCTATATGAATATTGGATATAGCTATCTGTCAGAATGGAAAAAATTATAATCGTGTCAGAATAGATTTTAAAAACCGACTTTTACTGAAAACCGATTAACCAGCTTTAAGAAAAATCGGTAACCGGTTTTAGCTATCTGGCGATTTCCGCAGCACTAGTGTCTAGTATCTAGTATCAGTGTTAGTCGAGTTTTGATGCGAGATAGTACAATTCTCCATTAACGTTTTACACATTGTAAATGTAATACAATGTCGAGCGTAGAAAATCCCAGAAAACGACCATTGCTTCATAATGTAGCAAAGTCGGTGAATTCTAGGATTTACTATTACTATTACTATTACTATTACATGATAGTGGTGCAAAAATAGTTTGTACAGTGTGCGATAAACAGTTATTGTGCTGACACAAATCGGACTACACATTGGTGTTGGTGCATCTGATCCATTATCTACCTATAAGGATTATTTTAATTATGCCTGTGTTACATCCGTAGATGTTGAACGCTCTTTGTTAAAATATATGTATGTTTTATCATCGCGACGAAAGCGGTTTAGTGAGAAAAATCTTGAAACACTTAATGCTATAAACTTTTTAGCAATCTTATACCATTTCTGCTACTTAAATAAGGTAAAGGGCTTATATATAATATTTATAGTTAAATAAATAAATATTTTTGCTCTTTCCCGACATTGTATTGTATACTTTTGTTAAACGTTAAATGTCACATATATAACACTTAGTACTGACCTGAAGCGCAGGCAAAAGTTGACGACTCTATTAATTATTTATTAAATCTTTAAAAAGCTTTGGTTTTGAAACTTATTTACAACTTCTTCAAGGACGTATAACGCCTGAATATTCACAATTGCGTCAATATCAGAATATTCCATGGATCTTGACCAGTCACAATTATGGAAGTATTCGCAACAAGTGTGATGAACTCGTAACTCCTATCACACCTATCTACATATATTAAAATCAAAATAAAGCAATAACATATTGTGACAATTATTTAGATGTATACAATGCGAACAAGGAAGCGAATGAAAAATACATTTGTATTGGTAGTTGATGTCATGTAATACCAGTTTATTGTAGGTTAGCGAACTGACCGAATTCTAAGGAGAAACAGATCAGTTTAAACCGGTTATACGAAAACAAAGTCTGAAGTAGAAGACTATATACAAGCAGTTATGTGAATAAGTACATTGTGTGTAATTTGACATATCTATAATACATATATAATATGCACAAATATAAAATAAATTAAAAAATTGTGAATGACGATAAGATTAAGAAGAATTCCTTGAATCGTACGATATGTGAATGTGTAAAGTTCTTTAATAATCATGACATGCAAAATTATTAATCAGCCTTATTATAACACGTGTATACATATATTCAAAGATCTTTCTTAAAAGCAGATGTAACTTTTTAAAATACTTTTTTTTTGATGCAAATAAGCATTTTTCTTCACACGTAATGTATTATAACGTGCGATACATTTCTAATGGAAGTTTACCGTTTTTTTAGGTGTAATCTACCACAAATATTTGCCTATTTTTCCATTGTTATGCACCAACTATTGGTCTGTTTTACAATTGATATATTTATAGATATCTTTGGGGTTATCGCAAGAACCGGAGAAATCCAGTTCGACTATTTATCGTAAGATAATTACAACATACCATTCAATTTACTTTTGACGCGAAAGTTTTTTCATATTAGTAACTTTTACTTCTACGTACATTTTCAACTGACCTATGCGCTACTGTTCTTTTTTAATCTTTGGCTTGATTTTTTTTACATTTACAAGTTATGTAATAATGTATATTATTATTATACAGCTTATGTATAAATAATAATATGGGCCTCTTGAACTTCCGCCACAGACTTCAAAACTAAACGACATTGAAATCTATACGTCTATTTGAATTGATAACAGAAAACTAGTCATTAACAGTCTTCATGGAACTTTAATGACTAAATAATCTATTAAGATTAATTCATGACAAAATTGATTTAATTGAAATTAAATTTGCTGGTCGATTTAATCACAGAGGGTCGAATTTAAAGTATTACTGTCAAATGGGGCAATATGGGACAGTCAGGTAATATGGGATAAAAATGTGTTTTTGAATCTTAACGGTTTTCTCATAATAAACAGTAAATATTTTACACTAATCTGTACTACAACTGACTGTAAAATATTTAGTTAGCACGGATCCTGTAGTACAGATTAGTGTAAAATATTTACTGTTTATTATGAGAAAACCGTCAAGATTTAAAAATATTTTCATTTTTGTCGCATATCGCCCGACTGTCCCATATTACCCCATTTTACGGTACCTACACCTAATTAAGGACATTCTACTGGAACGAGAATAATTGAAAATTTCTAACAGAAGCAGCATGATTAATTCAAAGATTTAACATTAAAAAAGAAGCTCTTTAATGTAAACTTTTTAAAAAATAAAAGGGGAAATGGTCAATGTCAACGTAGATTTTTTTTTGGTGGAAGTAACTGCTGAAGCTACAAACGTGTATAAAATTAAAAATAAGATACTTAAGGTAGTTTGTATAATGTAAGTAGAGTATGTCAGTTAAAACACTGAGATTAATGAATAAAGGTAAAAACCAAATATAGTTAATTGACAAAAAACAGCAAGATAAGAGTTAAAAAGAGTGTACCTATACATGATGCTTTGTTTTTCTTTTGTTATAGGGACTATAAAATTCACATTAATAGTACATGAGAATGCCCATGTGACCAAATGGACTGTGGAATGTTTACACAAAATTAAAATAAATAATTATTGCAAAATTCTAGAATCACTTTACATTTAGGTAACATAAAGTAAAGGTAGGTGTCTCCAGATCATGAGAAAAATACATTTAAAAATTTTCAACACTTATTACTATATTTATGTAGTAATAAATATTGTAAATTTTGATTTACAATGTAAAAAAATGATTATTGTACAATAAGTAGGCAACCCTGTATGTACATGACATTTTGAAGAAACCGAAGCAATTTCCCATGTTAAAAATTTAGAATACACTTCTGTAAATTTAATATCTTACGAGTTAATTTTTAAATTATTAGTGCTCGGGTACGTGGATATGATCACAGAGATCGCAGTTGTATTTGTAATTACAATGTAACATTGTCCGTAAAAATCAAATAATTCTGTTTACTTATCCGTAATCATATTTTGCTATACGTATATATCCAATTTTGCATTATCAATCATAAACTTTATCGATAGCTTAGGAGTTTATTAAATAAATTGCCAAATTGCTAAACTCACAAAATAGTTTCTTAACTGATACTATAAAAAAATTCGAAAGTTTAAGGAAAAGTTTGCGAAATTTAGTAGTTGTTTGGACAACTAAATACAACTATTCATGTATCTGTACCTTCAACGATGAGTGTAAACGTAAGAAAGAAAGAATGCATAAATTGGCAGATATTAATTCTTGGTAAATTCTATTTATAACGTAAGAACAGCCACGAAATATACAATATCGAACAATATTGCATGTTCGTGCCCTCTTTCATTAAGTAGAGCAACTCTATCCAGCACATTACTAGTTCTCTGTAATCCAAGTCCTATCTTAAATAGGAGAACTTAAACTGAAGCCTTGTTTATACATATATCTTAATAGTTATTCAACCAATTGAAGTACCTTTGGGCGTCTCAAATGGCGCGCGGCGTAAATGAAATTTTACGGTGGCGCCATCTAACAAACCCAATGGTACTTCCAATCGATTGAATAACTATTAAGATACATATATAAACAAGGAAAGATTTAAATTATGCATAATGTGGCTCTACCTTTTGTTTGATTTCTCTTTTTAATTTAGTGTTTAGTTTAAAGATGTCATAAAAAAATGAAAGTAATTAAAAAAATTGAAAACTATATCTATTGGACGCTTAGAGAATGAGTTATAAAATATTTTTATTACAACAATAAATGATTTTAATAGTATTCATTAATATTAAAATCTTGGTGAAAAGTTCGATAACGACTATAAAAGAAAATAATAGCCAATAATTTTCATTTCTTAATATTATAATCAATTATAATGTAGCAAAAGAGACTACCAGATAACAAATATAAATACTTTGCTTCGTTTTTTAGAAGCTTCGGCGAAATAATTTTCAATTTACTTGCGTTTGTTTATTTTACTGACAACTAGAAACCACTTGATATTATTTTATCTGATGATTATTGCTAATCGCTCAATTGCCAGCCTTAGCGAATAACTGTTTCTAAGTTTTAAAGTGTGTTTTCGGTGATTATTCTATTAAAAACAATAGGAATATTTGAAAGCTAATTGTTGCAAAATCATTTGTCAAAACAACTTTTTTAACCACATAACAGTAAAACATAATTAGTAAATAGTGGGTGGGTAGCACAAAACTGCTGTTCTTCGATAAATAATTAAATTTTTAAAAAATTCACATACAACTAGTTTCGGCCTAGGTCATCTTCAGATGTGTTTGTAGTATCTATTGAAACTAATGAAAATTGTCAATTTTTTTTTAACATTTGATGGAGTATTTTAATGAAGTATTTTATATATAAATGGGAAAATTTATTATCACCAAATTTTGGGATGTGATAAATTCATCATAAACTCATAAAATACTTCATCAAATGTTAAATTTTTTTAACAATTTTCATTAGTTTCAACATGTGCTACAAACATACCTGAAGATGGCCTAGGCCGAAACTAGTTGTATGTGAATTAAAAAAAAATTAAAGGATTGATCGAAGAACAGCAGTTTTGTGCTACCCACCCACTATATACATCCATACATCAATCCAAAGAAGTAATTGGATAATTAGTAAAGATGCACTACATTTATTTAACTATTAAATTAAATAAAAAAAAGAGTTACTGTGTTTTAAAATAATGTTGCACCAATAGTTCTCAGTCACATGGTTCAG
The DNA here is from genome assembly GCA_004143645.1 of Protaetia brevitarsis. Classification (NCBI taxonomy): domain Eukaryota; kingdom Metazoa; phylum Arthropoda; class Insecta; order Coleoptera; family Scarabaeidae; genus Protaetia; species Protaetia brevitarsis. Next base: position 2,006,037 of record RXPK01000067.1, on the reverse strand, counting down.
TTTTTTAGTTTATTAACCGTTTTTGTGGAGTTGAATGTTAGTTTAGAATTTCGGCATTTAAAGATTTCTTCGGTGTTAAAAATAATAACACATAAAACAATAAGCAATTGATACACTAATTATTACTCGAAAGCAAACGAACTTTTGCTATATATGTGAAAGAAACACAGTCCTACATGATTTATGAGATTATGTAATAACTTTAGAACAATACACGATTGTGTTTTTCTTAACTGGATTGAATTGCGTCAATTTGCAAAAAAATCTCATGCGTGGAGGACAGAAACAATTAATGTTTATTATTAACACGATTTAGATATGGGTGGCAAAAAGCATTAGCCTTAAAGTTTCAATAGCTCTTCTTAAAAGACAAATATGAGGGTTAAATAGTCTGTTATTCAGAAAATATGTCGTGGGGTTTAATTACTCATATGGTTTCCACATTCTTGGGTAAGTTATATATACATCTATATAATTCATTATTATATATTTTGACGGAATGAAGGAAACGGTTAGTTGTGCATATCTACATATTTTATTGTGTATAATCAAAATAACCAATATTAAATAGGTAATATTCCACCTCTGAATTTGTAAAAAAGGATTTTGTTGTCTGATCTTATGTCCATGTTGCCTTACACATTATGGACAATGTTATTCCATTTGGAAGTACCTAATATTTATTATTAGTTATCACTAACTGGAAAGGGGAGGGGTAAAAGCTATTCCATTTGCTGATCCTGATGTTATTCTTAAAGACTGAAATCTCTATACATTGCTTCAGTTATACCAGCTTATTGCTGCACTTCATCCAGTATGCCAGTCATCCATAGTTTGTTACGTGCCCGTGAATTTCTCACGTTTAATATTAGGTTTCACGTTTTTCATAGGTTCCTGTATTAGTTAACTTTAGCTAAGAATGGCGTTCAATTCTTTCATCTTTTGAAAGAAAGTTATTTGTTCATTTTGGAGTTTGGTAGCTTAATAGTAGTAAATGATGAATGTCGTTTAGTATTTTCTTTTATCAAACAAGTACAACTTTTTTTAATAATATAATCACTTATATAGAAACTGATAGGAAAAGACCTAAACATACGTTAATATTACGTATTCATGATTATTTCAGCAGAAAAATAGAGAAAAATCAAAGGTGTTGGAAATGGTAGACTTAAGCTTAGTACAAGTGTAGTATCCCAATCAATTCAGACTGCACTGCGCCTGAATAATTCTTTAGTAAAGTGCCCTGAGTCTATTGCGGAAGAATTTAACCAGTACTTCATAAGTGAACCTGAAAATATTGCATCCAATCTTGCATCTAATAAGCAAGGCACTTTTCCTCGTAGTGCGATTTCTAATTCTATGTATGCTTTTCCATTTTCTGAGACTGAAGCGCTGGTCCGGATAGTGTACCGTCCAGTTTGCTTCGTGTTGTTGCTTCTGCTTTGACCCAACCAACGCAGCTGCTTAATTCTTCTTTTGCTTGTAGAGTATTTCCTGAGGCCTTGAGAACGTCAGTGATTATTCCAGTGCACAAAAAAGTCTACATATGACATTGCGAATTATCGACCAATAGCTCTTAGCTTATGTTTTTTTTTAAATATTTAAGTATGCCATGCTTTGTAGATTGCTGAGTCTCTCAATAGAAATAATATAATTTCTGATAGGCAGCATGGTTTCAGGCGGAATCACTCGACGATTACAGCCGTTTATTCATTTATAAATTAAATCGTAAATTGTTTGGATTCTGGTCCATGTCCTGCTGGTGTCTTCTGTGATTTGACGCGGACATTCGACTGTGTTGATCACCAAGTTCTCATTGATAAACTTCATTGTTATGGCGTGAAGCGTGTGATTGTCGATTGGTTTCGGCCATATTTGTCTAATCGTGTTCAGTATGTTAGGGTATCTTTTAAGTCGAGAAAGCTATCAAATACTTCTATTCCTCAACTTTGCCAACATACTTTGGTGTTCCGCAGGGATCGGTCCTGGGTCCGGTACTATTGCTTGTTTTCATTAATGACATAGTCGAATTTATTAACTTTTCTTTGTTTTTATACGCGGACGATACTAATGCTGCAATTTCTGGGATTGATCTGGCGCAGGTTCGTGATCGTGCGAACACCCTCTTGATGGAGCTCGGTTAGTGATTTATTGTAATGCACTCTGTATTAATCCTTCAAAGACATTCTTCATTTTTCGTACTCCCCAGTCTAGAGCTGATTATAAATTTATAATGTGGATATTCGTTTGAACGGTTAGTTGCTGAAGAGTTAAAGCTCTATTAATTCGCTAGGAGTTCAGTTGGATTCGTCGCTTGGCTGGTATTCGCATTGCCGTAACTTTTTTACTCCTATAATACAAGGAGTAGATCTAACTTCCGTTTACCGTTGAGCAGGCGTCGTGTAACTCAAAGGTGTCCCATTCCTGCGGGGTTAAGGCTTTTTAATTTCTTACCCAGCGCCTTTAGATGTATTAACTCTTTGAAGGTGTTCAAGACTAGATTGCGTCAATTATTGCTCCACCACTGCGTATACTCTGTCGCGAAGTTTTTAGCTGTTCTAGAATAGTATTAAGTTTTTAGCTGTTTCCAATAATTGTTAATTTTTTTTATGTGTTTATTTTTATACTTATTTATTTAAATTTACTTATATTTACATTTATTAAATGTAAATATAAGTAAATTTATACTTACGTATTTACAGTTAGTGTATTGTTCTTATATAACTTAAAAGAAATAGCTAAAACTTTGATTGATAATCTGACAACGAATCAGTTGCAAATTGCAATAAAATGCAAAAAAAAAATGTTGAACAGCGCCGAGTCGTAATGAGACACTTTGGGACTTAGTTTACCTAGTTTTTACTATATACTGTAATATTAATTATAAAACACCGTCGTACACATAATTTCAGCTGTTAGTTTCATAAACAAACACCACAAACATGTAAACTTAGTTTCTATAACTATGGCATTAAATGTGTACTATATCGTCTCCAAGAGACACTGTTTTTTGTAAGGAGAGCCATCTGACAAGGAGGCTGGGGAAACACTTGCAGGCCTTTTGTATTTAGTCTCTCACTTCTTTCATCCAATAAATTATAGCAGTTATTTAGGTCTCTGGCCGGTTGATCGAAATAAATCTTCTGGTTAATTTTTGGATTGCTGAAAACTTCCTGTCTTTTTACGTCCAAACCCCCGCATTCACACAGAATGTAGTAAACGTTCTGTCATTCTACAGTTCGAAATATTTTCTGTAGATGTCTTTTCAATGCACAGTGTCCTGTTATGGGACCTGTTACGGTGTAAAGTTGATTCCTACTGAACTGCGGTAATTTCTCTTCTGTTTTGACGATCTCTTAATAAAGGCCTTCCCACGAATTTGCTTGGTTGAAATAATCAAGTATCCTTTGTAATTTTCTTTGGCCGAGCTCCTGACTCGCACTCGTGCTGTTCCATTACTGTTGTATGAGTGATCTTCATTCATCTTGTTATTCCTAAACATGCAAGCCTCTGTATCTTACTAAGCTTAGTTATAGCAGTTTGTTGCCGCATCTTTGCATAGATCAAGATCACAGTGCGTGATGTCCAGAACATCATATTATTTCTTCCATGGGTTCTTCTTAGCTAAATGAGTTTTGGTTCCGCTCTGGTTTTAAACCTTTGAAGCTGTCGACTTTAAGTAAGCTTTCATTCCGGTATTTTAGGGGCCCAAGACCTTGTGAATGCTATTGTAGTCGTTTGGCGGCTGATATTTATACCTTTTTGCCCATGTTTGTACAACTTTGTAGAACGTTGTGGACTTTTTCCCGCACTGCAGTGTTGAATTTACTTTGAGTCTCAAGAGCCTTTAGCACAAATAATAAATAATTTTGTAGCATAATTGGATTCCATCCGATCTTTGGCATTTATTTATTTGGTTTGAATATGTTACTTGTCCATTTCACTTTTGTGACATTCAGCACTTTCTTTGTTACCTCTCAGTACTCCCTGGTTGCCAGCCTCGGTGGTTCTGCCTTACTGTTGTCTTGCAGTGATGAATAGATAACGATATAATAATGGAGGCCGGGGAATGAGCTCGAAAAATGTCTCTTATGGTCTCATTTTCCGGCTTAGTATTGCCTCTGCGTGCTGTTTTCAAACGCATGAATTGAGCTCTAAGATTCCTTGGATAATATCCTAGTGTGTCAAATTATGGAACCGTCTCGTGATTTGTTATTTGCAATTAGTTGTTTCCTTCATTAACGTCTAATAGTAATAATAAAACAATATGCTGGGTTTTCAACGGAAGTAGCTAGTTATAAATTTCTGGGCTTAACGAAAACTGAGTTTTGTAACCATTTGTCACCTTTCTAAAATATTTTCAAGTTTCTTATACTTCCGGTTAACCGGACGTCTTCATGAACTTTGTTATTTTAAGTGCACAACGGTATATATTACACTTTTGGACTTAGTACGAAATTATAGGACGATTACAATACCTATCTTCAATTATTTCTAAAATGTTACCCTTTTAGTGAAAATTTTAGAGCCCTTTAAACTAGTATTTGACAAAACCCCAAAAAATACTCATTTATCTTTATGTCAGTTGCATTGCGTTTTTCCTTTCCACCACCATGACATTATCCTCACACCGTAACAGTTTAAAAGCCTCTTTCTTCAATAATTTTCAAAATGCGTTATTCAAGATCAAAAGCACTTTGAATTAGTATTTCTCGATGTTGTATCTCTTTCAAATTTAAACACGTCTTTCCTCTTTATTCCTTTATTTCAGACTGACCCACTCCAACATACGCTCTACAATTTCATTAGTTTGATACATCTTTCCCCTAAGATTTACATCTACAACACACTACCACTTATTATTTAATATTATATTATTATACTAAGGTATAATATAATATAAATTAAACACATATATAACAAACAATAACTATACGTATTGTAATCTCTCAGGTGGTTTGGTTATACCTTTGGATCTTAAATTAGATGTAAAATCGTTAACTGGTAATGTACAATATGACTTCTTCAATTGGCAGGCTTTTTACACAATGTACCATTATTGTATAAAGATGATGTTTTTTTCGTAGCCGTTAATTATGTATGGTTATTCCTTTTTTTTCTTCGTGAGGGTAGCGGCTAATTTATAATGGTGACTTAAAAAGTTAAACAACTCATTCTTTTACGTTTCGACAATCTTTATTATTCTTGTCTTCATCAGAAATGCATATTTTATAATTTAACTTGTTTTATTTTTTTTTTTTTCTTAAAAAATATCTAAAAATTAATAATAAAATGTCAATAATTATAAACAAAATGTGGGTTTTTTTTTTTATACTTCCTTCTAGGGACATTCACAAACATTTTAAAAACATATTTATTAATTACATTTCTAACCAATTTTACAAACTGTTAACATTTATTTAAAATAGTTTTGTTAACAGTTTGTAAAATTGGTTAGAAATGTAATTAATAAATATGTTTTTAAAATGTTTGTGAATGTCCCTAGAAGTAAGTATAAAAAAAAACTCACATTTTGTTTATAATTATGGACATTTTATTATTAATTTTTAGATATATTTTAAGAAAAAAAATAAATAAATAAAACAAGTTAAATTATAAAATATACATTTCTGATGAAGACAAGAAAAATAAAGATTGTCGAAACGTAAAAAAATGAGTTGTTTAACTTTTTAAGTCATCATTATAAATTAGCCGCTACCCTCACGAAGAAAAGAAGGGAATAACCATTATTGTATAAATATACTAAATAACAACTTTTGCCTAAAACATTTCGTATTTTACCTCTAGTGCGAATATTTTTATTTCCCCGATACATTTGTTCTAACTACTACCTCTCCTACCGAAAATTTTACGTTTAGCATTATACTTAATCTTTTGTTTTTGTTGAGCTACATTAACTTTTTCCTCAACTGATTTTGTGGAATGTGGTAGTAGTAAACTAAATCGATTATTAGCTTGTGTCGTAAAAAAGTTGAATATTGATTAAAAAATGTTCTTTCCAGTCTACAATTTTTATTATCTATTATGACATGTTTCGGTCAACAGATATGACCATCCTCAGGCAGTAATAACGTCGGGATTTACTGGTTGGAAATTATTAAAATTGATAATGAATGTATAAGAAAAAAGAAAAAAAAACAATCGAAACGAAGGCACAGAGATTTTGTTAGGCCCGTGTTTTATTAATAATAAAACACGTACCTGTGTGTAAACATCAAAATGTTTACAAAAATCGTAATATCTTACTAACAATTGAAGATATGTATACGAAACCCTAGTTGTAGTCGTCATAGAATTTCATGCTGAATTCAAAAATGAATATTAATATATAAGTGTAAAAACTTGAATATATTTAAAAAAACTAACTTTCTAATTATTACAAATTGGCCGAAAAACCTTTGACTAACCAGTTTCGGGAAAACCCCCTATTTATTTGTGCAACTATAGTTTCTTTAGACAGAATGACCGAGCGACTTCTAGTAGGAAACCAAATAATAGGTAGAATGGACAATAAAGTAGTCGGTGGTGTGTATATAACTATCCAAAGTGCCCCATATCAACTGTCTGTGCAATACATGGGCAGACATATATGCGGAGGTAGTATTATTAGCGCAAACTGGGCGCTCACCGCGGCACATTGTGTGTCTGAGTAAGTCCCTCAACGTCTGTTAGAGCATTCGAGAAATTTTAAATTTCAGTGAGTCCATCGAAGACTTCCGCGTCCATTCCGGTAGTACCTTTCGCTATGTTACTGGCACAAACCATCCGGTTAGTAAGATCTTAATCCACGAAGAATACGACGACATAACGGAAATGTTCGATATCGCTCTACTCGAAGTAAAGAATCCCTTTAAGACTAAATCCAAATATGAACAAATAGTGAGGTTACCGAAGGCAGGGTTCACGCCAGTAGAAAATTCGAAAGTAATAGCAAGTGGTTGGGGCAGTATCCTGGGTAGGTATACTACTATAATCCGTAATGTTCTAGTATTGATAAATTGATAGCTCATTCTTATGGACAATTTTCGTAACATGTACATTTGGTTGCAAACAAAATATAAAGTTAGTTAAAAACGTAAACAACTATGTGCAATAACATTGTTATGAAGGTATGGAAATATATAAAAACAAACATATTTTAAAGAATTCAGATTTAGGACCCTTAAATTCTTGTCTTTACGGTTTATTAAGTATAAGTAGTAGATTAGACGGAGTTAGGATTAATGACTAGTTAAGCATGACAGCAGTCAGCCATGACCGTGATCATTGTACCATGACCTTTTTTAGGTATAAATTAGGGTAGTTTTAGTGTAGTTATTTAATTCAGTGTATCTGCTGATGATGGATAGCTTTGCTATCGAAACTAAGTTTGTGGTGAAGGGTCTAGGAGAAGTTTACAGCATTACCAGTACTACAGTTTCGGGTATTTTTGTTATAAATGTGAAATACTTTAACCAAAATATCACTTCAGGTTGACCGGGAATGGTCGTCAACATTGTTATTTTAAATAGAATAATCTATTTTTTTTTTAAATTTTTTGGATTCTACGAACTTAAATACGTCAGTTTTCATTGCTATTCCTATAGCTACATGTCGCCGTTTTTGAGTTATTTAAGTTTTTTTTTTAATCATAATCATTGCATCATTGAGAAATTAATATCTCGGTTAATACTGCAAGTAGAGACTTCAAATTTGCTATGTTATGAATGTAGATGCAACTCTAAGAAACGATACACACACTTACATTCTAACATACAGGGTGTTCAAAACTGAGGAACAAAGTGAAATATTTTCAAATGCAGAAAACTCATATTTTTTTTAAATAGAATACCCTGCATTTTAATTCGAAATTAGAAAGTAAATATCATCCCCTATTATTTTATATCAGCATTCCCTATACCTATCTTTAATAGATTTTGAGATATGAGCCACTTTTTGTTAAACACACTAAGTAGCCCTATCAGTAAACGTTTGTAGCTGGCTCTGAATGCAATTAATGTCAAATTCCTTGACTAACCATAAGTGTTTATGTATATCATCGTAATTACACTTTTATACAACGCAATATTAATAGAAATAACTATTCAAACAGCGACATTCTTGTATGATTATAAAAAGAATAACACATGAATTTGACATTAACCCCATAATAAAGTTGACGTCCATTTCCGGTCAACCGGAAGTGATATGTTGGTTAAAGTATTTCACATTTATAGTTCCAATCGAACAGATAATGACGCCAAAATCTCTAATATAAGTAAATAATACAACATCATTAACTTTTAATGAACCACTTACGTGGAATAACCTGTATATGGGTGGCCTGTGTTGGCCACTGGGAATCACAGACCCAGATGGAAGATTACGACTTAAATTACCTCTACTATCCTATCTACTATCTTTTGTATTTTAATAGGACGGATTTAATCTTCCACCACTGGCACTTAAACAAGCAGAACTACGAATACGAAACTGGGCAAAGTGCAAAGAAATCTATGCTAAATTAGATGTGAATGTAACTGAACAGTAAGTATAAGGAGTGTCTTAATATTGAAGTGCGTTTTTAAATGATCATTTCTTAGCATGTTATGCGCCGGACATAAGAAAGGCGGTAGAGATACTTGTCAGGGAGATTCTGGCGGCCCTTTGGTTTTTAAGAAGCTCCTCGTCGGTATAGTGTCCACAGGTTATGGTTGCGGAGTACGTGGTCATCCAGGTATTTATACTAACGTTGGGTATTTTCACGATTGGATCAAAAAGCACAGTGACATATAGAAATTTGAAGCTTGCGTAACGCTACAAACAGGAACATTGTAAATAGTGAATAAGTACAAAGAACTTTTTTTTAATTGAGTGCCTTCCGTTAGTCTAATATGAAAATACATTCTCATTTAGTATATCTACTTGTATATTTATATTTTCTAGATTCAAATATATTCATGATATTATTATTATAATGGTATCTCATTAAATATCCGTTATGATGGAAAATACATTACTATTACATATGTATTGCTTTGTTTTTCACAGCACAAATGTCTGGAATTTTAATTTTTTTTTTAATTTAATATAAGTTACAATATTCTATTTGTTTTTGTAAATTTAATTGACATTACCTTTGTTTATCTATATAATTACTTTATTTTTTAGAACCAAATAAAAAAAATGTATGCTAATTTATCTGTTTTGTTTTATCCTTTCTGATGTCTATCTTGAATATCCTTACTAATGATCTTTTATCTGTAAGGGACAGATTCAATATATGTTCAATGGATTTTAAAGTCGAAATGACCGCTCACAAGCTGCCTGTCAAATCGGCAAGGAAAGAACATATTGATACGCCAGCACCTGTGTGGAATACGCTCTTTTATATAGGTTATCCTTCAAAATTGCACTATAAAAATTGATAACAACTTATTACGCAGTTCTGGCATTTTTTTACTTAGTGCACGCTTTGGATTTTTTTTGAGCTTCCTTCATCTTCCTTCGTGTTTAGTTGTTCTTCAGAAGAGGCGTCTGCATCTGAATCTTTGTCAAATTAAATCTGGCATAATTTGTTTTGAAAGAATCTTGGATTGTTAATTTCACAGTCTTCCAGTTTTCTGCAAAACTTATTAGCCCTTGCTTTAATTTTGCAAGGATCGCAGAAGAGTCAAATTTGATCAGTTTTTCTGACAGTATTTTTAAAGAGTTCTCTGGTAGCTCACCTTTGGCGATTTCTTCAAAATTATTTGGGTTCAGAACGTTCAAATCCTTACATAAATCAGCGTTGTTTACGAATAGTTTGCTGATAGATTCTATTTCTGTATCTATAATGACGTTGAAGATGCTAATCCTAAATTTATCTTTCGGACTCAGTAGCATTTCAAAAGAGGCTTTCTCATTAAAAAAATCTCTTCTTCCTTTTTGACCGAGATTCAGGCTGTAGTTCTTCAATAACGAATTCAAATTCTCTGTTTTCAAAAACCAGTTTAGCCATCATATTCCTTTGAAGTTTTTTAAATTACTCAAAAAGTTTTCAACAATGGAGTTAAATTTCAACAAATCTAATTCTGCAGTCTGCACGTACCTTAATAAAGGGCCAGTTATTGAGAACAATTTAAGGAATATCTGCGCAATCAGGATATTTTCATATTTCAGTAAGATTTTTGTTGTATTTTCTACCGTATTAAGAACATGGATAAGGCCCACATACAATGCTTTATCGGGTTCATTAAAATTACCAAAAAGTTTATTTAACGCGACTTCTTTTGACCACCATCGGTTTCTTCTATCAATTGAAGCTTATTCGTTGACGTGACTCTTTGAAAAATACGGCTATACAGTTCAATAACGAAAAAAGCGATGCTGTTTTGATGCGGAATTTAAAAATATCTGACAGAACAAGATTTAATATGCGTGCATAACACCAAATATGAACACGATTTGTATTTTCCTGGATCGTAATAGCAGAGAGTCCTGAATAACTTGTATATTGGCCGCGCCGTTGGTAGAATCAGTAATACAATTAAATTAAATTACACAATACACAGATATATTCAATTGGCAAATTTAGGGGCCACGGCCCGCCGGGAAATTTCCCGGTATCCAGGTGGGCCTATCCGCCCCTGGCTAGGGAGCTCGGGTCACTTATGAATGCACGAACTCGCCTTTCCGACTGCTTGCTAACGAAGCGATAGATAGTGTAATATGTAAATTCAAAGTAACACAAATCGTGCAATAAAAGAACGTTTTAAACTAATAAAAGCATTTTTATTTATTGAAAATACCTACTAACTCCTGTTTTTACTTTATAAGAGACTCTTTAATCACAGTTACGTATATTGGATTCATATGTACTATATAAAACAAATTTATTTCAATCAAAATACGTATTTGGTAATTTCATAAATTCAATAATAGAAATGTCGAATACTATAAAGTAGTTTTCATCCATTATTCAAGGGCCAAACTAACTGAGTAAAGGAATCTTTAATTTCGGTGCGAATATTTATCGATACATTTGAAATTTTCTATAATAAGTTGCTCAACACCTGGTCAACACACAACGTTTTTATATACAAAGGTACAACATATCTCAAATTAACTCAACAAGTTTTATTAGCAAAATATAGTTGAGCTAACTAAAATTATAATCAATCTAACAAGATAAACGTGATGAATGCAATTGTATTATTTTGTGACTTATGAAACATCATGCCAATTCAGCTATTGACTTGACTTTTGTTTTATAAATTCAGCAAACCCAACAAGTTCACTTAAACAATAAGTGTTGTTCAATTAACAAACTGAGCGCCACTAAGGATCAGGCTAGAAAAAAAATAATTTAAGCAATTATAATTAAAGCAAGGCGGTTCGCGTTCCTAACAAAAACACGCACATACGGGTGTAGTACGAAAAGCGCCCGATTGCCCGTATAAATCCTCTAGTTGTTTTGACCGAGCAAGAAAAACACACCCGTGTATAAGAACTACATGCGCCCGTAAATCACGTGGAATATTTCAATGCACGGTGATGACGCGTATATACATAACTTGTTTGTTCGACACGAACCACAAGGCAGCTGTGTTTTCGCAACATTCTACGCATCTACGGCGTCTTAGATGTAGCTATTTATTTATATATGTTCAGCACTCAAATATCTCCGTTCAGGCTTTCATTGAAAAATAAGAATTGCTAAAATAATTAATATTTTGAATACGTTTTAAGCTCCGTAACAAGATAAAATATATAATTGTATTACTTATTTAAATAAGTAATAGTGAGGTTTTCTTTATTTCTTGTATTTTATTAAAAAAAAAAATATATAAAACAAGCACTAACTATTTAAAGTAATAAAACAAAAACTGGGTAAGTCTTTTTATCCTTGATTAGAAATAATTACATATTATTTATATCAAAACATTGTAATTTTCCACAGCAAATTTGAAAATGATGATAAGTTTGTTTTATCTAGCGGCACGAAAAATTTAAACGATTATCAAAAAAAATGTATTAAATCTTATATAATAAATCCAATCAACGCCCCTACCTCAATACTTCTAGTCAAAATATTGATGCAACTAGGCCAAAAACAGGGGAAGCTCTTTTCACTAAATTATGTTAAGCATTGTTACTTTTTATTATAATTTAATAAGTTTTTAAAATTTGTAATCACATAATACTTTTTAAACTTTCCTTTGTAAATATGAAGGGATATCGGTTCGTGATCACGTGAACCAATCAGAGAACAGATTGGAGTTCTCCCAAACTGGAATGCGTTGTCTGATTGGTTCACGGACAAACTCGTTCGGAAAAGCGGGGAACCGGAAAACTCAGTGGCGCTGTCTACACGCAGTCTATGCCTAGGAACTTGCATATGTATCTACACACATATGTACCAAAAATATAAATAATACATAATTTAAAAAAAAAATTAAAGGTACTTATATATTCTTGTATGCTGTAGCATTCCATTTCTAATAGTTTTCGTCTCACTGTTCGTTTAAATTTATTAAGAAGCAGACGATGTTCCCCACGGTAATAAATTATACACTTTTGACCGCCAATAATCCACAGCTCCCTGTGTCTGAGTCGGCCTATGGTAGCGTATTGGAAGATGATAGATTATTTCTGTTTCGAGTTTGACAATCATGATTTTCTCCGTTAAGAGAGAAGTCTTTTTGTATGTCTTGTGCATGCACATATGTTACTAAATTTGGATATCAAAATTGAAGGTAAAGTAAATATCGACTCTCTTACGAAGTAGGATATGTATGATTCATTATAGTTAAATCAACATCTAATTGCTTTTTTGCAGCACGAAGATTCTCTCTGCGGAACTCGATACTGATGTGACCGCTTTGTTTGTAGATACGCGCTTCAGTCTTTTCATCGCGAGCATAATGTAGAAGTTAATCTAGGTGCAAGGGATTTGCTTGGAGTGCTTAAGGCATTCATAATAATTTCTACTTTAAGTTAAAGCAAAAGTGTCGTCGGCATATGAGCAGAGCTCTGCATTTTGGATGTTACCAGGTACGTCATTAATGTGATAAAATGTAGGAGCCCCAAAATATAAAATGGCGTAGAATCCTAATCTACAATACAAAATGGGGGTTCCCATTTAAGATTTCATAGTTGTGAGGTGGAAGATCGAGTTCGGCACCATTCAGTGAGCCCTCTACATTATAACTTCTATCTTATTAAGATCTTTCTTTGATTTTATGTAGTGTTTTAGAGATATTCCGTTGCCTCAAGATAAAAAACTCACCCTGTATAAACAAGCCACCAAAAATACTTCACACTTTCAAATTCCTTATATATGCATTTTATTCACAAATAAAATTGCCCATTTTTGTGCACCGATATAAGAAAATTTTTATATCCTTATTCTAATATGTAATTGTGTTATCATAATGTATTATATCGGTCATTAGCTATTATTCAACGGTTATTTAGGTTTCATAGTACAAACATTCTACCGTTTGTTATACAACACACATTGTTGCTTCAGAAGCATGATTCGGGAAAAAGTTTATTGGTTAAATATTTGCCATGGCGAATCGGAAGTTTAGTTTCATGATTACGAGCGATTAATACAGTTTAGTAAGCCTACAATAAAGTTTTTTATAATCTTAAAACAATACGTGATTATTTTTTGTCAATTTCCTCACATGCTAACGGTAATACTTTTTTTTAACTTGTCAACTAATTAGAAATTTGTTTAAAAGTTATAACGATATTTTAGTGGCGTGCTGGAATAATTGTTCATCAGTTAAAATAACTTACTAACTGTTTAAGTAGAAAATTTTAGGAAATTTGTTGTGTATTAAAAATTATAACGGAATAATTAATACACTAGTAATTAGCCGCACACAAAATAGCTTCCCTCACGTCTGACAAGATAAAGTTCTACGCCATACAAGAGTTGTTTATACACGATTGGTTTTTTCTTGATTCGAAATATTCTCATATGTGAATTACACAGGTAGTTATTAAGCATTACCATGATTTAAGTGTAATTAGGAAATGCTATTGACCGAAGAATATTTACCAGCCCTTCTTGATGGACAAATGTGATAAAATAACCTGTAATCAAGGAAATATGGTGGCCGGTTTAGTTCCTTATATTCTATCTACAATTTTGGGTAAGTTATCGGTTATAGAACTTAGAAGAATAAAGGAAACGGTTAGTTGAACATACCTACATATTACTTTATATACCGGATGTAGTAGTATAGTATGTCAGCGAAGTTTAGGTGGGAATTTATGTATACGTATTAGTGTTGGGAAGTTGCGTGAATGAAGTGCTTATGCATGAAGTAAATCTTTCACATCGCTTTCACGAGAATAAACGTGTAGCAACCTGTTTGTATGTAAACAATTTACTATTTATTTTATCAATAAGTTTCATTCATTCATTAAGTTAGGGTGGGCACCTAAAGTTCGGGCAGTTGAGCTAGGTGCTCATTGTATCATCCTTATTAAGTCTCTTACTTCCACTCGAGCAACTTGGTGTTCTCTATAAAGCCCAGTATCTTGCCCAGTAGAAACTTGAGAACCTTCGAGGGCTCCAATAGATCTCTCCCGAAATATTTCTGCCTGAGTAGCTTCAATTCCTCACATGTGCAGATTACATGTAAGCGCGTTTCCTCCTGTAGTTCGCATCTTTTGCACCACGGTTTGCTTACTCGGCCTGTGTTGTATAGATGCTTTTTCAGGGGACAGTGTCCAGTTACCAGCCCAGTAATGGTGTTAGCTTCTTTCTTGCTGCGCCTGAGTGGGTTGTCAGAGAATCTAGCATCCCCATCCCCTATTAGCGCTTTGGTATGGAGTTGACCTTCAGTCGACCTACATTTCTTTGTACTTTCTTTGTCTAATCAGGTCCATCTCTCTTCATAAACATATTAGCACATGGAGATTTTTTTAAGATACTTACTATAGAGGTATGATGCAGATAATAGGTTAGTTGTTACTTAATTAAATTACTATAAATAATGTTCACTCCTTGTATGTCTTCTCTGTGGTTAATTGCATTTTTGTTTTTCTTTTTAATATTAAATATATCCATTACCATTTTGTCATTACTTTCTCTTTCTATTACCTCGACATTTTCAAAATTAAAAGTATGATTCAAATTGTGATGGTGCTGAGATAAGGCGGTAGCGTTAATGTTATTTTGTTTCAATATTATATTGTAAATTCTTTTACGAAGATATTGTGTTTGCCCGATGTATGTACTGTCACTGTCACTACAATCGATTTTATATATGACATGTTTTTTATCCATTTTTATTATTTTGTGGGCTACTAAAAAATCGTATGGTTTTAGCATTTTTTGTATTACTTTCGAAAGTCTTAGATGGTAATTAATAGAATTGTTTAGTATATTTTTCTGGTATGTTGTTGTATTAATGTTGACTTTTTTGTTGTCTTCGATTTGAAGTACTCTTTTTTTATATGCCTTTCTATGAATGAAAAAGGATAGTTGTTTTTAATTAGCATATTTCTTACTTTATTTATTTTCATTAATTTAATAATTTACTTCTTACAATTGTAAAAAATTGAGCTTCCTCAAACAATTAAATATCCTATCCATTAATGTAAAGATATACCGGGTCATCATCATTTAAAATAAACAAATTTAGCTAATTGAAATCGCCAGAAAAAACGCCATTAACTTAAAAATTAGTGGAAATAGACATAGGACCTCCGAATGCTAGTTTAAAGACAATAAATAAATATAACAAAGTTAGGAACGAATAAAGTTCACAAAGTTCGCTCTAGGTACTTGAACACTTGTTGACTACTGCATACCGCACAACGCTGAATGGGACATTCAATCAGGGGCGGTTCCCCTTAAAGAGCCATGGGGCCATGGCCCCACCATTGCAAATTACAAATTAACTTTTAAGGAGCTTTTATTTTCTTAAAAAATACCGATAAATATACGAACACACACACACACACACACAGTTAAGAACAGAACGAACATTGCGGTTTCCCATGATTTGATGCGATCAAACGCGCATTGTGGTTAGCGATGAACTGGGGCCACGTCTAAATTGGCCCCTGATTCCAGACGTTTGTAGGTACCGCGCGGAGCTAGCGGAAGAGGGAGTGGTCGCAGTATATGCAAAAATTACATTGAAGTGGAGCCAGCCATTTCGCGGCCCGCTGCCAGCTGGTTGATCGAGTCATCTCGTCAGTGCTCGGCACTGTGCGGGAAGGGTCTCCCACTATCACGGTAGGCAAGAGTGTTATTCTGACGCAAACGCACTAGTTGCATACGGACTTCGGTTTAGGCAATTTCCTGCAAAAAAAATTGGGTTCAAGAATATTTCATATTTATTAATTGTAGTCATAAGGTGTAATATTATTCTAGGATGACATCGCAAATTAATAACTATAGTATTTCAAATCAAAATGAACTACCACTCATATCTTTCTCATGGTAAAAATTATGAAAATGAAATAATAAATATAACAAGGGAGTTATTCCTGAAAATATATCATAATGGTGTTCTAAATAAAAAAAAAAAAGCCATTTGCTTGGGTAAATAAACAAAGAAAATAAAATTGTGTTTCAAATTCTTTGTAAGAAATGTCCGTTTATGTTTAAAATATCCATTATATTTTACTAGACCATCTTCGCTTAAATAACTCATGTCTGTATTGTATTATGTTTTCGTCGATATAAAATCACAAAAACACCTGAATAATTTTGCATAGTTAGGTGGGGAAATGTAAACAAGTGACTCATGTATGTACGTGCAGTTTAAAGGCTAAATATATGCAAGTTCGAAGGAAATACGTTAGTATTTTTATTTAAGTAGATAAGTATTCAAGATAAGAACTTAATGTATTTTTCATTTTAAAATGTCCTCTAAATTTGTCTACATTAATTTTTTTTTTGTGTAGGTACTATTTTAGTTAGAAATAAACGAGGTAAATTGCTGCCAGCTGGACTAACTGATTCAAAACTTTGTGAAATTAATACAAAAAGGAGACTGTGCCACCACTCAATATTGTCACGGACCGCCACTGCATTCAATCAGTCACAAGCTCAGTAATAACAGACTCAATCGTAAATATACAGCTTTCGTTACACTTCTCTAAATTAAATCGTTTTTAAAATGCCAGACTTTAATTGACACATTACATTCTCAAGAAAAATAATAATAATCTTTTAAACCATAAAAATTAGGCATTGGTAACCTTTAACCCCTAATTTCTGTGCGCAAATAATTAATAATATACAATAAATGATAAAAATTTCCAATTTTATTGGAAAATTTCTATAAATAAAAAAGCTATAGACAGGGAGCTATAATTTGGAACATCCGATATACTTGTAAATACAGGGTGAAACAGTGGTAACTGTAATCTCTAGGTAGTTAAAGCAACAATTTTTGAAAAGTTATATATCAGGGTACAGCAAAAGAAAAAAAGTTTTCGGGTAGCTTATCAGTAAAGAAAAATATGATGTACACACAATTTTTACAGGATATAATAGCTACTTTCCATTTACCGGTCGACTCACCTGACTTCAGTTTCGTGCATTAAATTACGAGTATCATTGGTAAAAAACACATACTTTAATACTAGATCGCGTATTCTTGTAAACTTAATAGGGAATTCGGCCAGAAGAATATGCTCTTAAACAGAATTAAGATGGTGAGAATGTAGTCAATTAGCCGTTTCCTTCAATTAAGGTCTTATACTCATTAACTAACGTTTGCTCGTTTAATTTCAGTATCTTTAGGAAGAACGACCGAGCGAGTTCTTGCGGCAAACGTAACAAAGCTACCTAGGAATAAAGTAGATAGCAAAGTAATTGGCGGTATCCACATAAGAATCAATAAAGCTCCATATACATTATCTTTGCAATATAAGGGTAAACACATATGCGGAGCTGCGATCATTGGCGCGAAATGGGCGATTTGTTCGGCTCATTGCGTGGCGGAGTAAGTTTCTGGCATTGATTAGGGAAATATGAACGAGATAGCAAATGTGCTTTAAAAATCTTACCCTACTATGGGGAGACGCATGACGGGGGAAAAAGTAATATCTGCTCAGGCAACCAATGAAACGACAAAACTATTTTAATCGCATAACGCCCGGCGTCAGATCGAACAAAGATCGAAAGCATCTACAGTTTTTGTGATGGCATGCATCACTACTGAGACAGACGACAAACGAAGTAAGGAATGCAAAGAAGTAAAAAAGAATATTTCGTATTTTACCATAAATACTATTTAAGTATATTTGTTTCTTTATACCATCGAAATGTGTTCAGAGAAATCTGTCTAACTCAGTTTAGAAATGGATCTTGAATTAACAATGGAAAAATCCCACATGAAAAGCAATTTTTTTGAAATATTTCTACACTGTATTGTATCTAAATTATTGCAAAATAAGTTAATATTTTGCGACCTTGAAGACTACATCTATACTCATGGTGTAAGAGAAACCTTACATCAGGAGCCATTAATTTATAATATTGCAGCGTGCTGCACCAAAATTAAATCATATAACTGGGATGCACAATAAACGATTGACGAAGTAGGCACACCAATCCGTCAAAAATTTAATAAGCTAACTTTGTTTGCTAATCAATGAATAAATATGTTTTATATTATAGTGATTTGTTTTATTTTTAATACCACTAAAATAAGTAGAATAAAATGCATGCTCAACAGTTTTGTAAATATATGAACTAATTTCTTATATAAGTTCTTTCAATATTTTATTATAATGTCGTAAAATCAAGTGTAATTTATTTTAATTTTAATTACTGTATTTAATTTTCACCTATTTCTCACTAATTCAGTATTTAGTACCTTTCTATACATTATAATTTCTAACACATCGTGGTTTTATCTCGAAAATAGTTGTACATTGAATGTGAAATATATCATTGTAAGGAAGTAACGTTTAAAATTTATAAATTATATGAAGGAGATCCTGGCGAATAAGAATAGAACTTATGTAATAAATGTTACAATTAAGTACAATAAAATACATGCTTAGCACAATGGAAGTTTCTTTTTTACTAAATTCAAACTTTATTATAATGTCTTAAGAGCGAATTTCATTTATTAAATTTTTAATAATCCACGTTACTTAAATTTGAAAACATCTGTATATTGCATAAATTTCATCAAATTTCCCTACGACTATTAATATTAATTCATTTTAATTTAAATTATTTTTTACTACTTTATTATTTATATATTTTAATATTTTCCTCTATTTTCGGAAATAAACATTATTAAAATTGTATGGTGAGTTAACCAAAATTACTTGGCGATTATGCAAATAGCCTGCGCAGATGTTACTTTTTTTCGCGTAATGCATTTTCCCATACTGGGGTAAATATTCATTCATGGCAGCATACGACATCTACTATACAGTTCTTATTTCCCTAATCAATGGTTTCTGGGCGCGTATTAAAATTCTTACAAGGGAACATCGCGAAGTGACACCCACCGACCGAATTGAAACTTAACACATTTGTAGCACGTTATAGAGTGTTGTAAACTACCGGAAAGAGCACCATTTGCGGAGAAGTGATTTCTTGAAAATACCATTTACGCACATGTATGTAGTACTACCTAAAAATAATGTCTTGCGTCACTCACTTTATTCACTAGCTTTTACCGACATTTAATATTATATTGAATTGGTCAACTGTAGGAAATTCCCGGTTCTCATTACCTGCAATTATTGCCTTCTTTTTCTAAAAGTGATAAAGGAAATTTTGTTGAGATAGACATAGGTTTTTGCACGTGTAGTAGATTGTGTAATTCCGCTGCGTATCTCTTTCTCTCAGTTTCATTGGCCCAGCTTGTCTATATTCCATTCTAACATTCCACTATTATGCCTATTTGTTCTCCCGATTTTCTGTTTGATTATGCTTAACACCATCGGAATCTGCACACGCTCCTCTATAAATTGTCAATTTTTTCTTTGAAGTTTGTTTTCGTTTGTTGATTAATATATAGTCGATTTGGTTCAAATTTTCTTTTATCAGGTGGCACCATGTAACCCATGTGATTTTTCGGCTGCTTGAATCTCGTACTGCATATGCCTACTGCTGCAGTTAGGTCTCTGGCCATTGCTATTCGGCGTTTCGTGTATTATTTCTTTATCAGCAATGTGGGCGACGTAGTCTTTTTTGCCTATCTGTGCGTTAAAATCTTCCTAGTCTTCATTTGGGATACTTCCTATTTCGTGTTCTATTCTTTGATACAACAATTCCTTTTCTCCTACGTTTACACTTTCTGTTGGAGAATAAACATTTAACAGGACTATATTCAGTGGTTTTGCCTCTATTCTTAAATATGCCAATCTTTCATTTATTACTTTAAATTCCATTATACTATTTCTTAAATTACCTAGAATCATGAAAGCTACCCCATACTTCCTTATTTGCTTTTTGTCGCCTAATATCTAAATGTAAAGAAGACGACGCCGACCGACGTCTACTCTGTAATGTCTTAGTGATGGCTTGCTACGAAGCAAACTGCCATTTTGTAGCAGTTTCCTGATATAGTAGACAAGTGCGAATGTTGTGAATGTGCAGTGTATAAACTGTAGCGATGTATAAAACTGCTTCTTACGTTAGCAGCTACAACCTGCTTCTGTAAATGTTTCTAAATATGTTGTGTAAAGGGAGTATCGTGCATCGATTTGGATCGGAATCGCGTGCTCTTGATCGTGCAAATTTTGTCGTATAGAGTATTTAGATCATCTTGATAACTTTGGGAGGCGCGTGGCCCAGAAAGGTTTTATTTTTCTTTTTCAATGATTAAATTAATTATTTTTTCACAACACTGGTGAGGAATGGAGGTGATAATAATTTAAATGAGTAAATTGATTTTTAATGTATTGATAATTGTGCTTATGTAATAAAAAAAAATCATGTGACTATTAAATTTAAGATTTTAGTGAGTTTTTGTCAAATAGATTTGAATAGCTTCTCTTATTATTAAAATCACATGGGTATTATTATAATAATCGGTACTAAACTATTGCAATATATGTTGGTTGTATTTTATTCTAGTAGTAAACTTTGGTGGTAACTTGTAACTGAAAGATTAATTTTGTGTATAGTGTTGTTATTTATATGAATTTGGGTGATGATAATAAAACAAGGAACAAAGATAAATACATAAAGGCTATATTTATTTGATATTATAAATTCAGGAAACATTTTAGTGTAAGAAATAGTTCATGTTTATTTTATGGCACTATCTATGGCATCATAGATGTTTTTTGCCATAAAAAGAAACTAAAAATGAACTAACAAACACAATAAAGAAGTATATCTAAAAATACTTATATTTTAGTGGTGTGCTAAATAAATGGCAAGCGTAGACGGTAAAAAAATACCGTCTAGAAATAACGAATATACGAACATCGCATCCGCTTAAGTAAACAAGAGAATAAAAAATAAACAGAATTCTCTAACAACTACATAGAAATATTGTTTTTGTCAAGTCCAGGTGGAGACAATTTTATTCCAAGTAATAATTGTTATTTTGTGTAACAACCCCACACAATCTAAGTTTTGTTGATTAGTTTTCCTAGTTTTTATATCGATTTTGGTTAAGAAATACCTATACAAAAATACATATCATTATAGAAACTCTATCATTATGAAACATAACCCTTCAAAACTATTAACTCAAAACTATATTACTAGTTGTTATTGTTACTTGTTTCAATCACTATTTTATAATTGATAGAAAATACCAATTTATACTTTTCCGTTGAAGAAACTATGCTTTTTCATTTATTAATTAATTATATTAGTAGATCATTCTAATTGTTTTTTTTATTAGTCAAATTCATATTTGTAATTGAACTGATAAGATTCAGGAGCAATTTATATATTTAATACATGTTGAAGATAGTAGAAAGTACCAATAAATTCTGCATTACCGTTGTAAAAAAAAATAAGCTGATTATTACTGTGAATTTTAAATGCGTTAATATTAGTTAAGTTTTAAATTTTTAAAACCGATTAGAACTGTACTCTCATTGGTGGGAGCAATTGTAACAATAATCTTGACAATATTAATACACTTCCTCAGTTTAAGAAGAATTTTTAAGAATTATTGCACCACTGTGGAAGGCTGTGCAAGAAAATGAGGAAAGAAGCAAAGGAGATATTGACGGCAATGCTAGCGGCATTTATGTTCGTCCTCACTTCCTTTTCTTTTATCCTCCTTTTCTCCTTCTCACGCTTTCCCCTTCACATTTTTTTTTCACTTTTCACTTTCTTAAGAGTTCGGAATGTATTGCTCGGGCATTTGGGTCTCATTTTTCCTTTTTTTTCCTTTTCCATTCACCTTCTGTCGTTCTTATGCATTTCACTATTTTCCTTAGGCAGTTTCTTTCTCAAATTTTCAATTTCTTAGATTCTTTTTGCAATATTTTTTGCTCCCAATATTTTTGATAGTAGGTACCCTCACCACTTTGTTTCCCTTCAAGATTCTGCTATCAATTTTCCACTCTTCCTCGTTTTTTAAGTTGTTGGCTAACTTTTTCGAAGTTCTTTTCTTACTTCTGTTTGCATTTCTCATGTGCTTTATTTTTTCGTTGTTTATATGTCACGTATATATCGCTATGATATCTAAGGTATGAAATCTATTTGAAAATCATTTACAACAAGGTTCTAAACTAAACGAACAAATAATTCAAAAGTGAGGCTTGTACTCAGTTGCCTACTCTACAGGCGAATTATGAATTTGTTAAAGATAGTTATTTAAAATGGACAACATTAGCATTAGATGCTAAATATTGCCTTTATGTAATGTAAACTGTATTTTATGTCACTTCAAAATTTTATGTTAGTATATATTTTTGGTCGGAGAGATTTTTCTTTCCTCGGGATGTTTTGTTTTTAACGTTTGGCGTATTCCCCTCTAACTAGAGAAAATAACGGTATTTTAATGTCGGTTAGCTTTATCTTTCAAAATTCAGGTTGGTCGACCTGTGTGATAACAATCGAAGGCTGTTGACCGTTGAATATGGTTTGAATCCTCATTCTGTTGGTGGCTACCAGAGACGACGGTTGTATAACGTGTTTCCTATAACGATTTTTTTTCACAATTTTAAAAAAAATTATCAAAGTTCCAAGAAGTATTACCTAAAAAAAGTATCGATACAATTGCTGTTTATATAATCTTTATCGAATACCTGCAATTTTGCCAAGAAAATATCCTATAAAAATTTCCCACGAAGAGTTTCCGACCAGATTGCCTTTCCATGCCATTGACCGAGATCGGGGGCCCGTCTAACTGAACCTCCATTCCAGCACCAGAGTTTGCCAAGCGTCGTGTCCTTTTCAAGTTAGTATTCCATAGAATCACCTCACCTAAAACAGAAAGGAATTATTTCAGTTTCCTTTCAATATTAATCAGAAACCTATATTTTTGAGGAATTTATTTTCACTATACGATAATTTGGGGTTAGTTTTATAATAGCCGCCCTTTTTGTTAGTTGGTAATTTAGGAAATTTAATATTTAAGGGTTATAAATAAATATCACTGAGTATGATCTGTGATAAAATAGCTATCTTTAACAAATATCGATAATCATAGATAATCGTTTGCTTTAAAATTTAGTATTTGCTGTTTACGGGTAGATGGCGCCGTTATTTATTTGAACTTTAATTTATTTTATGACATTTCCATAACCTCTTTAGTCTTTTACAATGCCAGGAAAGTTCGAATACGTGTTTTGTATTGAATAAATTGTCTTATATAGTATTTTACTGATTCTAACATACGTACCTTGTGATATAGAGTCTCAATTGATGATAAAACATAGCATTTGGGTAAATAAATAAAGATTTAAGCTTGTTTTGGTTTGAAACGTTTTTTTTATTTGTACAGTAAGTGTTTTACATCGATTTTCGATAATTACTTATTTCAAATTTTAATAAACCGAGAAGGGGTTTTGAGGGTGCGCCCGTTAGGTGAGAAACTGCCTATTCGTTATATATATATATATAAATCGTAAACGGACAAGCTAAATAAAAATAATATAAATTGAATATAATAATAAATTGGTAGTGAACTTTAAAAAAATAAAATTTTGAACTTCCGGGCATTGTGTTCTGAAAAACAGAGCAATATATTTATTTGCGCCTTTTTTCGAATTCCTCCTGGTCTTCTAGTGTTCTTTTCTGGATTTTGTTACCAGGACTACATCGTCTGTGTATACAATACTTTGTATTTGGTTATGGTAAGTCGAAACTATTCTATTTGTCAGGAGCAATTATAATGGTTCTGGGACTAGGCGGTAGTATTTTCAACACTCTATGGATGCTACAAGATGTAACAAATTTCAATTTGATCGGTGAGTTCCACTTCGCAATGTTCCCTTTAATGTTAGGTAACTTCTGATTTCAGTGTGACCGCCACGGACTTTTCCGTTCATTCCGGTAGTAGTTTTCGTTATATTCTGGGCCGTTCGCGTAGGGTTGTAAAAACCGTAGTCCATAAGAAATACGATTATGACACGGACAAATTCGATATCGCCTTACTTAAAGTACGAAAACCTTTTGCGACCAATAACAAGAAAGAGCGGCCAGTCGTATTACCGGAACCCCATAGTATGCCCGAGGTCGGCACTATTGTTAAAGTGACTGGTTGGGGCAGTGTTTTTGTAGGTATACTTTTACTTCAGCCCGTGACATTTTACCTTACCCGCTGATTGCGAATAAGTGTCGGTAAGCTCTAACGAGTATTAAGATAAAAACAGATGAAGCGGTTTGTGTTACGACGACAAATTTTCAAACCGTTTACACTAACGACTTTGTTTTACATTTCCGCGGAAAAAAAGTTTGCAATTTTTTAATTATTGAGAAAGTATAATTTGCTATTTTTAATTCGTAAGGATCTAAGTGAAAGCTGTTTCACGGGAGAGGGAGGGTAGGAGGGTGGGAGGAGGAGCAGTCCCTTTTATAACTTGTAAGTAAGCAGTAACAGATAAGTTAGGTTTTTATAAATTTTTGCATGATTCTTATTTTTCTAAAATGCAAAATTATCCATATTATTTTTTTTTTCAATTTTATACAATACCATTTTGCCAATTATTGCACACTCTTATATGATACTTCTTTAGCTGGCCTAAGAATCCTCGGATAGAGCGAAACCGGTCGTGTATTATTAAAGAATTCTGTGAGGAACTAGACTTTTGTTTGATTTCTTTTTCCCTAGAATAATATAAAGTTTGTGTGACACGCATACGCAATTCCGGTGTGTTAAATTTTACACAGAATTTTGTGTCGTCCGAAAACTGAGTTTCTGCTTATCTTCCATTGCTTATCTTCCCTACATTCAAGATGTAACCGACCGTATAGGGAAACAAAACCTTTCCAACCACAACACCAAAACCGCTCTCAAACTTGTGTATGTATATAGCGAGGGTGATGTTACACTGCGACCTAAAAATCTATTGTGTCCCTTATTCTTGCTGTTTTACAGCTGCCTCCAATCCTCTTTCTTTCAAAAAGTGTAGCATATCAGAAGGCCCCAGGTTAGGTAAGTCTCCCTCTACGATTTCACATGCTCCCAGGTGCGATACTCTTGAGTTGCACAGTGTTACGCAATTTGAGAGCAGATGGATGAGTGTTTCATCCTGTTCCCCAATTTGCTCCAGCCGTTTTGCTTCTCCCTTTGTTCCTTCCTTGTGAGGTAGTCTCATTTTGGAAGTGGAGGACTTCTTATGGAGTTAGTTATTTAACAGGGCAAACAAAAACGGGAAACTGGGAAGCTTGTAAGCTAGTAAGCTAGCTAGCTAAGTACCTATAACAAAAAAATTAAAGGACCGAAGAAGAAGGCCTGGAGAAACTTCTGTGACGACATAGAAGGTGTCGCCATGAGGGCCACTAGAGGGTGTCCTCAAGGAGGAGTACTGTCACCACTGCTGTGGAGCTTGGTCGTGGATGATCTCGTCAGATCATTAAACGACAAAGGAATATGGACGCAGGGGTACGCTGATGACATTGTCATCGTAGGTAGAGGAAAATTCCCGGCGTGGTGGCGGACATTATGCGTAATGCACTGCGAATAGTGGAGGAATGGTGCCTTTCACAAGGACTCTCAGTTAATCCACAAAAAACAAAGTTGGTTGCCTTTACCAACATGAGGAAACCCAATGACCTGGGCGGCGTTAGATTGTTTGGGCAGGAGTTACAATTAAACTAGGAAGTAAAGTATCTGGGTGTTACCCTCGATGCTAAACTGAGCTGGAAAAATCACTTAGTCAAAACAACGACCAGGGCTACGCAACTATTCTCGCACTGCAGGAGAGTTGCCGGCAAAACCTGGGGATTAAAACCGAGGGTGTTCCATTGGCTATATACTGCGATGGTCAGAAATGTCCACCGCAGTGAAGCTGCTAACCGCTGTCCAGAGACAGGCATTGCTGGGTATCACTGGTGCAATTAACAGCACAGGGACCGTCTCTTTGGAGACCATTGTGGGCCTTCCCCCGCTGGAGCTTTATGTGAGAGCGGAGGCAATGAATGCGATTTTTAGACTGAAAGCCAACAACCTATGGCATCCCAACTTCAGGGTGGGAGGGCATACTTATACTACGGGCACGATGCTGGACGGGCCATTGCTGCAAATGCCCACGGACAGCATGGCACCCGAGATTATCTTCACTGAAAAGGTGAAAATCTCCACACCAAACAAAGACCAGGCACGTAGTGAGATCACTACTAATGACAACTGGTTCACGGACGGATCCAAATCCAGCCAGGGTACAGGAGCCGGTATTTGTGGGCCCAGTCCTAATCAAAGGATATCCATACCTATATAGCCTGGGGAAACATACAACGGTCTTCCAGGCAGAGGTATTTGCCCTTGCAGCCTGTGCAGAAATTATTGCAAAAGGGGGCTACATGAGGAGGAAAATTAATGTAATGACTGATAGTCAGGCTGTCATTAAGGCAGTCTCGAACCCTGTAACTAGGTCAAAACTAATTAGGGACTGCAAACAATCCCTCAATGCACTGGCACGAGACTACACGGTGTCTCTGATTTGGGTGCCGGGACATGAGGATATAAAGGGCAATGTAATAGCCAACGAACTAGTCAAGGAGGGCTCTAAGAGACACTTCATGAGTCCAGAGCCCGTATGTAAAATTACTAAGAAGAAAAGAGATCTGGACCTGGTTAGATAAAGAAAATACAAAGAAATGTAGGTTAACTGAAGGTCAACTCTATACCAAAGCGCTGATAGGGGATGGGGATGTTAGTTTCTCTGATAACTTACTCAGGCGCAGTAAGAAAGAAGTTAAAACCATTACTGGGTTGGTAACTGGACACTGTCCCCTGAAAAAGCATCTGTACAACACAGGTCGGGTAAGCGAACTGTGGTGTAGAAGATGCGAACTACAGGAGGAAACGAGTTTACATGTAATCTGCACATGTGAGGAACTGAAGGTACTCAGGCAGAAATATTTTGGGAGGGATCTATTGGAGCCCTCGAAGGTTCTCAAGTTTCCACTGGGCAAGATACTGGGCTTTAGAGAAAACACCAAGCTGCTCGAGTGGAAATAAGAGAATTAATAGGGGTGGTTCAATGAGCACCTAGCTCAAGTGTCTGGACATTAAGTGCCCACCCTAACTTTAATGAATGAATGAATGGTGTAGACAATGATCGCGGAAGTCTACGTGCATACATTTCTACATCACATGGAGTAAAAGTATAGAGCGCTCCGGTTAAAAAAAAAAAAACTTTAGCACTAAGAAATTACCCCAAATCGATCCTAAATTGTGGGACACCCTGCATGATTTTGTTTACTTTTCATTTTTTGCTTAAATAGCAGAGCACCCACGCCCTCCACAGTGAACATAAAAACTCTTTACCTTCTACTGTGTGACTTTTATACGTATTTAATACATCATATTTTTTTATACTTCTTTTTCACAAAATCCAAAATAACTTTAAAAAAATTATAAAATTGTTCCTCTGACGAGTCATCACTGTATCCCATTCCTTCAGGCGTAGACGAATACAGTAAAATGAATTCTATACTAAAATAGATTCTTTATTTTCTTGCTGCTTACGGGGCGGAGACCGACATATCAACTTCTCCCAGCGCACCTTTCCAACACAAATGAGCTAACAGCGAATGACATTCTACTAAACGCGTACCCTAACAATGTAAAAATGCCTGTAAAAAAGCCTAGGTAAAATGTTACGGGTTAAATTAGCTCTGCTATTTATGTTTTGCATTTTCAATAGAACAAATGGGCTATTCCATCCATTTCCCTTAAACTTCTAAGATTAAGAATATTTAATTGGGAAAAATGTCAAGAAAATTACGCTTCAGTAGGAATGAATGTAACTAAGTAGTAAGTTTACGTAGCTTTTAATATCATAGTAACGCATTCGCTTTTTTAAATCTTCCCGTTTAAGCATGCTATGCGCCGCGCATTGGAAAGCCGGTAAAGACGCTTGTGAGGGGGATGCTGGTGGGCCCTTGGTTGCCAAAGAGGTCCTTGTCGGTGTGGTGTCCACAGGTTATGGCTGCGGTGACAGAGAATATCCAGGCCTTTATACCAGCGTAGGATATTTTCGCGAATGGATAAGAAAGCACACTGGCCTATAGATGATGAAGGAATCTAAAATATGCATGAAGTAAGAATAAGTAAATTGTAAATACCGAAATAAGTAAACTTTTCTTCTATATTTCCTGTTATTTGTCGAATTAGGTGTTTAAACTTCTATTTCGTCCAGTTAATACATAAATGATTTCCCCTTTTGTCATGTGCAGGTGTCCCATCGAAGGCTGGCTCTGTGATTACAGCTCTAGTTTCGATTTTAGGAAAAAGTCTGTTATGCAAAAATTTTACAGAATTGCTGCTTAACTTAAAAATATTTTTGACGATACAGGATGTTCCAAAAGTAGGAAAATGCATGCATACTCCACTATTTTAAATAGAACACTTGTTCCATTGTTGTTATTCCATTTTTAAATTCTAGGAAGAAAAATAATATCACTTTAAGCTACTTATGTCTATCTGTAATAACAACGCGACGGTGTTTATGGTTTTGTAAAAAAAAAGCCCTGCTGCAAGTTCTTGGTTAAAGCGGCGCTCACTGGTCCAGAAATGGTGAAATGCGAAAAATAACACTTGTCATTAAACATTATGGTAAATCTCGATAGTTCTTATAGGTCTCTAAGATGTGGATATTCATGTTAACTAAGATAAGTACCTAATAGTAATTTTTTAGATTAAATAAAACAATATTAATGTGCGCATCTTAAATAAACGTACATGTTACGTACAACTAATTCAACATAACCAAGAAAGACATCAACAGTACATTACATATTGCTCGCATTTCATTGACATAATTTATCAAGTTTCACCTAGTAAACAAAAACATGTTCCGCAGATTTTCGCACCTGAAAATGATTTTAAGCTTTATTTAA
The DNA here is from genome assembly GCA_004143645.1 of Protaetia brevitarsis. NCBI lineage: Eukaryota > Metazoa > Arthropoda > Insecta > Coleoptera > Scarabaeidae > Protaetia > Protaetia brevitarsis. Next base: position 1,976,567 of record RXPK01000067.1, on the reverse strand, counting down.
AAGCCCAATAAACATAACAAGACCATTCTCACCACGGCGGTTGACGGTGATCAAAAGATGTGGTTTATTGTTAAGTTTTAAAATTTGTTTCTTTTTACGTTTCTTTAGACCCGTGATTGTTAATTATAATTAAGGAAGAAACGACAACATCTAAGGTAACTACAACGAGTATCAGAATCAATATAAAATTTTATGTCAAGGTATTATCACAAATGTCATGGCAAAAATAATAGACCGGTCAATCACCAACACTGTTACCCCATTTATACATCTCGTGTGGCAACTTTGGATCTTCTTTTGTTATAAATATGCTAGCTAGCTGTTAAGGAAGGTGTAGTGGCAATAAGAAGCTATTTGCAGAAAATCAAAATTTAAGATTTTTTCCTCGTATTGACCACTGTGCGGCGTAGTTTAGTATTTGCTTTAGATAATTATATTTTAAACACTTACTTCATTCATACTTAGCTTGATACAACAGTGAAACTAAAATAGATATAGGGTTTGGTAATTGTTTTACCTTAAGTAAAAATTAAAACTTCCAAAAAATAATTTGTTTCATGTAATACGTTTTCCGTGATCGCTTTTTTTGGGCTACCTAAAGAAACTTGTGGATAAAAGCGAGCATACATACAACAAACATAGGGAAATAGGAAGAATAGAATGAGGGAGGCATTTCCATCCATTTCGTAGAATTGTTGAAAAAACTGTAGCACGAACGCATCTAGTTTTAAACTTGAAAGTTGAGGTGTCCGGCTGTCTCGGCAGATGGAGGCACTTTTAGATTACGAGACTGTTCACAAAGGCAGCTAGTGCGGGTGGGGAGTAGTCAGTCTATATCGGAGAGCGCATAGTGAAAAGACGAAGCAAGCGAGCGAGCGGTGAAAATAAATTAGATAGCAGTCAGTAAAAAATCGTAAATAGTAGTAATTAATTGGATTAGCTATTACGTGTTTTTAAGTAGTGTTTAGTTATTTATTAAGTAGTAATAGTGTTTTTTTTTATTATTGTTCATTTATTTCAATACATTTTTAAGTGTTGAAATAAATTATATTTATTAAACTGAAAACGTTACAATTGCTGTCAAGTGTGAGGTTGTTAAGGACTTATTGCGGGGTTTTGGTGATATATTAGTGGGCATAAATTTTAGTGGACTATATTTGTGTAACAACATAGACCATTGCAACCAAAAGGTGCGAATTAATGGATTTAAAAGTGGTCGACCTCAGGCGTGAATTAGAGGAAAGGGGCGAAGATAACACTGGGAAGAAGGCAGAGATCCAGGCGCGGTTAAAGAAAGCTTTAGAAGCTAATGAAGAGATTTATGATTTCATGCACCTGGTGAAAATGGTGAGCTATCAGAGAAAAATATGAAAGAACTTTCAGAAAACGCTAATCATTTGCAGAAAAAAAATCATGCAAGTGAAAAAGGATTCAAGAAATTTAGAAAGAAGCATGGTGAAGAAACTTATGGATATTAAAGAAGATTCTAGAGACATAAAGAAACTGACGGAAAATTAAAGAAATATGAACGCAAAATTTACAGAAATTGAAAAAAAAAATCCTAGAAAATTAAAATTCATGACTGTAAATCGGCAAATCAAAGATATAGAAGAAAAGTTGTCTGAAACTACGAGAAGGATCGATGAAGAATTTCAAGAGCAGAAGTTTAGTATAATGCACGAATGCAAGAAAATAATGGAGAACAATTTCATCCTCAAGCCAAATTAGGCACTGAAAGTTCCGGCCTTACACATAACAACCAAACAGAAGCCGGAAAACTGGTACTCGCTAGTACAGTTCAAGGCCAGCTATGTTGTCCTCAGCTCTGCGTAGCAAAGCACTAAAAAAACTATCAAGGGCTTCTAAGACACCTGGAGATGCGCTTCGGAAATAAAGTTTTCACAGTTGAAGAACCGTTGCCAGAGGTCAAACGAGAGCTTACAGGAATTTGAAGTCGACATAGTTCGTTTGGTAAAAAACGAAGCGTAACCAACGGTACCGGACAATGGAGTGGAAAAATTCAACAGGCGGTAAAGCTCGCTAGCCCGCGCACGTTAAATGAGGACTTAGCTTAAGCTCTGGAATTTGAAGTTGTAAAGCAATCAGTTAGGGAATTAACGGGCTCGCCTTCGTGCCGTGGATAGTCATGAAGGAGAAGAGCCAGTAGATGACCATAGAAAGATGATAACTGAGATCCTCAAGCGCATGGAAGGCAGACGGCCGGAGTGCCGGAGAAGCGATGTGAGAGGTTCGAGCATCTTCGTAGTCGCTGCGCTGAACCACAAAAGCCAAGGAAGAAAACTAAAATGAACCGACGAGAAGGGGCGATCGTCGATCCGTGTCGCTGAAGTCCCAGAATCACCAGTGGTAATAGCTTCAATGAAAACGCGGCCCACATGTTATTTACTCATGCCAACGTTAATGAAAAAGTTATAAACCTGTTGTTGGATACTGGTGCAAGTCCAGAAGTGGTTGGCAAAAAGAGTCGAATCTTCCCAACAAGATGGACACTACAAACGGCGACTGGGGAGTTACTTAACGTACTGGGGGGGACGATGACTCGTTTCCGTGTCGGTGATAGTATCGTGTGTTGGTGATAGACATTAAATTAGTCTTGGGGGGTTGAAAGTTGCCTAAGGGGAATTCTCAACCACAGCAAGGATGTTGTTTTGACAGAAAACATAACCATGGCGAGCCGCAGTGAGGCCTTTGTGGAGGCAAGCTTGCATAAAGATATTCCAAACACCCAGGTCTTGATGCTAAAACCTGCAGCGATTGACGGACGAGGACGAGGGATGTTATTCGCCAAAGCGGTGATCCAAACAGGGAAAAAGTTGCCCATTCGTCTGATGAACATCAACAATTATCCAGTGAAGCTGAAAAAGGACACACATTTGGGAAATAATTTGAGCATATTATCGATAGATCATAAAGTGAATACCGTAACCACAGCCTGCGATACGCTTCCTAAATGAGTGGATACCTTCGTCACAGTATAGGTACAGTATCAGCAGCGTCACTGTCGTACTTATATATTGGTTTTTGAAACTTCGAATCTATGACTTTGGGTGTTCTTTTGGTGGGAAATTCAGATTATCTGTATCACGCGTGGTGTAGTACAATAAAAAAAAAATCCATTTACCACACTATTTAAACAGCCAGTGGCTAATTCGCTGCAATACCTATATGAGTTTGTCGATAACTTTTGTAACTTTTGCCTAGTGCGAACAAACATGGTATCAAAGTTCCGTAATACATATTCTTTTCGCCTTGCAGATTCTCTAGGCCCTCTGCAATTGGACTAGAACATTCCAAAAATATGTTTATATATTCAAATTCACTGTCTATAAGAGGATCTCTTAAATTTAGGGCTCTGTGCTATAGCAACGATTTTTCTTTAATAGAGTGGATCTGCTTTAAAGAATCGTATACGCTATTCCATCTTGTAGTGTCATGTCTACTTAGTGTATGTCCAAGAACATTTTGAATGGTTTCTGCAGATTTTGGACGATTAGCAGCGTTCCATAAAATATTACATTTGCTGATTGTTTTTCCATGAATATGTGAAAGCAATGAATTGTTCCCGTCTTCGTCAACTTTTTGGAGCACTTTATTGGCATCGGTTGCGGCGCATAAATTTAATATATGCGAATCACAGTTCAAATGAAATTGCAATAAAACATCCAGTAGCTCACCATTATTTGGGTCAAATAATGGATCTAGATTATCTTCCTTAATTGGACATGCCCTTCCATCCTCTAAACTTGTTATACTCTCTTACATATTTCCAATTTCACTAAAAGCTTTCATAAAATTTCTGCCACCATCAGTCACTGTTGCAACAATCTTTGCATTGTCCAATTCAACTCGTTGTGTACTTCATCTAATACCGCGACTGTGCAGTCGTAGGTGTGCTTTCTCTTCAAACGGCTTAAAAAGTTTGATGAAGACTTGTGAATACCCTTAATTTTGACAACATTAGGTGAGCACATCATACATACACCAACAGCATACGTTTCTGTTGAATTCATTCAATCAAAATCATATTTGAAATTTTTTCCATTGAGTATAGTAAGTGGGATGTTTACCTCAGAATTATTTTCTCTTGAAGTTGATGCCATATCACTTCGAAGTGGATGTAAAATCCTCGGTTTGCTTGTAAGGTTCATTATTGGAATCGAACATCTTAATAAAAACGATTAATACTATTACAAATGAACATTAATTGTGGTCCAACAGGCAATTTTCAGGTGGTGAATGACTCAACTTTTCATTATTGGATCTGTTTTTTTTTCCACAATTTAAATATTGGCTTTTGTTGACTGCCATGCCTTTTTCTCACGTGACAACAAATTACCATTAATACGTGTTAAATCGAAAAAAAAACATTTTATATTATATGCTACCATGCTATCTGTAAACTAAATACCCTCTACTCGTGTATGCTGCTCAACTCATTACCTGTTCGGAGCTAAGATAGGCATTTGACTTCCCCCACCAGTTTTGGAATGTAGAAACACTAGTGACATCTACATTTACCATCAAAGGGCCACTTTTAAGCGCAACACTTTTCCCATAAGTTTGATTGTCTACTTATATATAGTCAACATGTCAACATGTTGGGACACGGATATAAGTAGTTTTTTTCTTTGAAATTAAAATTACTCATTATTTTTACTTTTTATACCCTTATTCTAAGATGTAATTGTGTTATCACAATGTCATCGGTTATCAGCTATATTAAACTGTTGTGTAGCGTTTATGGTGCGAACATTCTACCGTTTGTTACATAACACACAAGGTTACTTCAGAATCACAAGATTTCAGGAAAAATATTGAGTTTATTGGTTAAATGTTTACCATGGAAAATCCGAAGTTTAGTTTTATGATTATAAGCGAATAATGAAGTTTAATAAGCCCGTAATAAGGTTTTTGATAATCTTAAAACAATACGCGATTATTTATTGTTAATCGCTAGGTGCTAATGGTTATCGGCTAATTTCGCGAATTCCAGTATTAGAAATTTGTTTAGAAGTAACAATAATATCTAAGAAGCGTAGAATAATTGTTCATCAGTTAAAAGAATTTATTAACTGTTTAAGTAAAGAAACTTATTATATTAGGAATTATAACGGAATAATTACTACACTAGTTATTAGCCGTACGCAAAGTTGTTTATACACGGTTGGTTTTCTTTGGCTCGAGCGAAGTACGTCAGTTTACAAAAATATTTTAATATGTGAATTGCAGAAGTGGTTAAATGCTATTGGCGTATACTTAGCAGCCCTTCTTGATGGACCAATATGAGAATTAAGTAATCTGTAATCAGAAGAACATGGCGACCGGTTTAATTCCTTATATTATATCTACCTTTTTAGGTAAGTTATTAGCTAGAGAATTTGAAAGATTGAAGGAAATGGTTAGTTGAACATACCTACATAGTACATTATATCATTGCGCATTCTGTAAAATTATTTACAAATATACATATGGTATAGTAACCTATCTAATTCCTTAGCAGCATTAGTAAGAAGTTTTCATCATTTGATCGATTCGTTGTCCCTAATATCCGTTTCGCGCCTCGGCCAATACCAGTGTGTGGCCACTCAAATAAAACATACTACCTGTATCTGCTTAGCACATTTACAATGGAAATCATTAACCTTCCCAATTCTACATAAATAGGATATAAAATTTCGTGATTCGTGGGTTGCAGGTATGTTACTCTGCTCGTTACTATACAGTAATCAACACATGCACCACAAAGGACAGTTTGGCTAGCAACCCACTTTGACTTGGAGGTTCCAACCTGGAAAAGTACTGTCTATAGGGTCAGTATGAGCGGATCCCATCTGAGGAGTGACGTTCCAAAACACAGTTTTCCAGTCGACTATGTTTTTGAGCAATTCAGAATTACTGTTATGATTTACTTTTTGATATTTTGAGCCAGTTTGAAGTAGTAATCCACTGAACATACCATTACAAAATATTGGAATGAAAATGGCGTCAGAATAAAAGAAAACAAATGCCAATACTGCGTTTTGTTGCGGAAAATGGAAAGCAACGCGTTTTGTTCCAAAAATTTAAAAAACTGCCATTTGGAAATTGAAAAAGTGACTTGTAAAAATTTTAATGTTTATGGAATAAATTTAAAATGTTTATTCATTTAAACAATATTTTGGTTATAACAAATTAATAACAAAGAACATTATTATGCATAATATCTAACATAAGTAGGTTAGTAACACAACATAAACGAAAGTTACATTCTATAAAACTATAGGCATCAGCACTACTACTATGTGTGCAAAAACTCAAATGCGCATGCGATCGTCCTCTTCAGTACAGTCACATTCCCATTGTTCATCGTTTTGTTGATCGTTCGCATTATTGTTGTCAGGTGCAGTTTAAGGTCTTTATAAAATTGTAGACTATTGATTTCTCTCCAATTTATTTTCTTATTGTTTTCATCAATTGTTGAATAACCTTTATCAAGTAAATTATTGATATATTTTTTCTTCTTTGGATTTATATCTCTACCTATTACGTTATGTACCTAATGTTATTCGTTGCAAAGATTTACCTGCTTTTAGTAACAACTTTGCTTCATTTAAATCATTTCTGTAAAAAGGTTCAACTCGTAATTTTAGTTTGTTTGTTGCATCTTTCATAAGATACATTCTTTTTGCATCTCGTATACCATCAATTTTCTTAAAGACTTCACCTAATGCTTTTAAGTTATATAACGTCCACTCTCTTTCTAAACATCTAACCTCGCCAACCTCTGAGAAAATTTGCCAGTAATCTTCTTCCGAAAGAATTTCTGCTTTTTTTTGAAATTTTTTTAATGCGACCAAAAACTTGGTCTACAGGCAGAAAAGAGTGTCCTCTAACCGGGAACACAAAAAGAACTGTTGTAAGCGTCTCGGGGGCTTTATGAAAAAGCCAAAATATTAGCATACCAAAAATAAATTGGTTCTTATTTTGGCCGGAGCAGCCATTACAAAATAGTCTTAATAATGTGCATTTTTCTGGCCAAGTAGTTTTATTTAGAAAATCGTAAAGCGCAGATCCAATTTCATTAGAGCCGCGACCAGTTTGAGTTTCTAACCAACTGTAGAAAACTGGGGTACGGGTGTGTAGGTCAGTCACACAAAAATTGTACAACGCCAGCTGTGTAGAATAAAATGCATATTGAATTGGTACTTTGGGCAGTGCTTGCACTGGTTGAAGATCGAGGGAAAGAGACAAAGGCTCTTCTTCAGGTGCGCTTTTTAGTAATATGTTGAACTGCTTTGCAGACAACTTGTGCATTCTCAACTGCGTCATGACACGAGATGTTTCGGCTACTGTTTTTGCCAATTTGATCTGATTTTTTCTTTGGTAGCAAAAACTACACACATCGGTAGCTGGACTGCCAAATCCTAAATTAAATTTTGTTGAAAAAATTTCGAAAAAAATGTTTTTTTCACTGCGAGTTGAGAGCCAACTGAAGCGCTATACATTTTGTGCAACTTTGTTACATTTAATTCGGACAACAAGTAAAGCCTTACCGATTTTTGCCTGTTATAGTGCGACTCAGAAGCGTTCAGATTACCAAGAAAGTTAATAACTGCTTGCCTCTTTTGGGCACACTTTTTTGAGCGTCGGTCTCCACCTCTATTTTCTGTTATACCTGTACCTTGCAAAATTTGTTTCGATATTGTTAAAATTCGACGTTGAGAAAGTGTTAGCGCTGCACAAAAAAGCAGGCTGCAATTTGCATTTAATTTCAAAAAACCGACAGTGTACACGTTGGATTTGAACACCTTTGTTATTTTTTCTTGCTTTTGGATACTTCACATGTTGCAATTTTTTCATTTTGAATAAATCGGTTCGGTTGTTGATAAAGTTTTCTCCTCGCCCGAATTATGACGTTTCGACATATTGCTGTGCAATTAAATGTCTTTGTTGCGTGCTGACAGGGCATTTCAAATGTTTCCAAATTAGGGAAATGATCAGAGTGCCTAAAGTTTTTGTAACATTATAACATTACATGAACATAACCTAAATTATACACTATTACCTTATCTGCTTTTCACGTTATTTTGTATGTAGGACGAATAAATGTAACCCAATACTACGCTTTGAAACGTAGCTTCAATTTCCACTACGAAATGCTATAAAAATTACAGCGTTTAGAAACCGTGCCTTCAATGCATTAAAAGTGTTTCGTTTTAAAGCATCTTTACCTAAAAACTCGAACTTTGGTCTTTTGACGTTCGTGACTCCTCATCTGCTATACTGCTCGAGTTTATTCTCCGTCTGAGTTGATTGCCAAAACCAATAATCCAGAATAAAAAAATTACCCATATGTCCGATTTTTTTTTGGAATAGCCTGCGTAAACTCTAGTACCAAACAAATGCTAATTGCTACACTAAAACTTTGTATATCAAATAGTTGAAATATTTGCCATCAAAGTTTTAGCTTTATGATTATGATCGAACAATATCTCCGTTTAGATCATAAATAAATCCTTTACAACTTTTGAACAATATGTTATTACTTGCTGTTTACAAGTTAAAAATGTATACTTAACTGATCGATGGTTACTCGAAAACGATTTATGTGCATTATGTTGGCTAGAACAACAACCGACCACAAACATGCGTTTTCTAATGGTCTACCTATTCTTAATGGGTAAGAAAATTAAGCGTTCTATAGAAATTAATTTGAAATTTAAAATTAACTTGTAACAATCGCAACAGATAAATGTCTATATTGCCGACCAATTGGAGTGAAAATTGTTGGCCCTCAAGCGAAAAGTGTGAATATCTCCGAAGTGCCTTATACAATAGAAATACGTGTAGACGGCAGATCTTATTGCGGAGGTACTATCATCGGTCCAGAGTGGATCGTGACATCAGCTCACTGCGTAGCGTCGTAAGATTTACAAAAAAGAAGGCCATATATTTATTATTATCATATCAACGGTGTCTCACGATGAACTGCAGTGATCAATACATGGAAAACCATTCATCGAAGAAAATCAAAAATTTGGTAGCATACTGATACGTAGATTACAGTTCCTAAGTAGCACATTTAGTTGTGATTACCACTGCTATAGACACAACTACTTCATTGTACTGAATGTTACGTAATTTTTACTACAATTACCAACTTTGGGATATCTACTTAGACGACATACCTGTAGTTGCAGTTACGTCGTAGCCACCAAATAAATTACTTTAAGGTTTATTACTTTAGGGTGCTAATAAAATAGTAATTATTACGTCATTCTTACTTGTTGAGTCACTCTAAAGTTAATTCGTGCACATAGTTACAGATTAAAAGTCGGCGTCTGGCCTTATTGTAATCATGACCCGCCAGTATTATATTCGGTAGAATTGAGGTGAGCAGCACGTAGATATTACCTACCAAAGTCATAGACATTTTCTTTGCGTTACAATTACGCAATCATTACTTCCTAGGGCGACTAAATGTACCTCTAACCAAAAAGTTACATTTGACTACCACCTTAAAGTAACCATTCCAAATATATACAACTTTGTAGGAAATTTAACTATAAAATAGTAGAGTTTAAAGGTATTTAGATGAGCAGTGGTTTTGCTAGGTGCAACAGATAAGCGTACTGAGTACTAGGGTTTAACGCAAGCTAGCTTATTCAGGATTCGATACACTTCGTATACGTCATCGAGGCTCGTTAAGATCTCGGTGAAAACAGACACAATTTCCCAAGATCTGTATTGAAACCTCGTCCACCGCGCTGAGGAGAACTATTAACCACTCTTTCTAATAATAATATTAAACCAGAACATGCACACTATGCACAATATTATCTTTTTGTTTTTATTATGCATATATATTTTATCTCTGATTTATCAAAATTATGACACAAATATGAAAACTTATAAAAGGAAATTTATCATCTCTTTAAATAAAAAAACTACATTTTCCTATTGTTCCTTACTACGACGTAATCTTATTTTTTAATACTGCATCTTGTAAAAGGAAGTAATAGGTCTCTATCTCGTCCGTTAAACACTAGTAGGTGCCTAAATATTTTTTAATACTTTAATATAAATTTGGTCTCTATAAGATGAGTGCCGACTTAAGAAAGAAATTTGAATTGAATTTGAACATGTTGCACTAGTATTGTGCCGTCACTATATAGGTCAATCACTAGATAATTTTAATTTCTTTTTCTTGTTTTTTTTTGGTCGTAAATATGGAAATGAACATTAATGACATTAATAATTATAATATTTTTATTCAAAATCAGTAGTTAATGTAACTTAGATTATAAAGAAGCTAAAAGTTACACACGGAACTTGAAAGTGAAAGCAGTTACTTTCAAGTTACATTATATTACTTCAAAGTGAATTTAATTACGTTATAGTATCATATACAACTTGAAAGTATATTTAATAGGGAATGGTCACGTAATATTTACGATAAAGGATAGTACTAACTGCTACCATCTAGTAAATATCACTTCAGAGTTATACACTTCTAGTATGTATTACTTTGAATAGGAAAACGTGAATGTCAAGTGACCAAAATGGATGCACCATTACAATACGAGTGCCATGGAACAATACAGGGTATCCCACCGAACTGGGAGATTAGATTTTTTTGCACTTCTAGCACAAATTTGATTTTGAAACTTGCAGTGTAGACATGGCCCACTGTGATCTATTTAAGGGAATATTTTCAACTTTATAGCACTTTCGGTATATATGAGGGTTCCCTATCCCTAAACTCGACCGTTTTTAAGATATTTTCATTTTCGTTGATTTTTTGACATTTCATCTTTCAAATAAAATCAAATATTTCATGAGATAGCAGATATTTAATGGTTCTGCTCTTGTCGATATAAATACAAGGTTGTAGCTATAAGGTGTTGACAACAGTTAGAGTGAATATGTTATAAAAAGGTATAAAGAAGAAAAAGGAATAGTAACCATAAATTGCAATGCCATATAAAGTAAAAATACCGAAAAATTACTTTTTCAGAACGTCTCAGCTACGTAGTAGCTACTATCCGCCACGTTATGGCTACGTAACTATTACGTCCTATAAAAAGAACGATTACGTCGCCATAACGTAATTAGAATTTAATATTTGTTCCCCATTTTGGTAGTAGTTACGGATATATCACGTAATTAGAACGTAACTGGTGCTAGTAATTTTTACTTTATGGAAACCTTTAAGGTAACAAATACGCCATGGCGACTAAATGTGCTACTTGAGTTGTTGTTAAGAGTCATCTCTTATGTTATTATCCTTGCAAATGTAAGGTTTTAGCTATACGGATGCTTTCTAGTGTTAGGACTTATTTATTATATTATATTTTTAATACTCGAGGATACTCGTTACTTTTTTGCATGTAGTGGATATTAAATAGCGAATATTGTGCCTGTATTTATAATATCCGCTACTACTCTCAAAATATCTGCCACTTTCGCTGAATATTCGTTACGTTAGCCAAATAGAATAAATTCGATAATAAATAAATGGGTGCGTGTTCGCAGAAACGCTCGAACACATCGATTGGTATTTTTAGTTGTGCATTTTTTCAACAGGAACCTTTTGTACATGGTGTGTCATGTAACAGTGGCCAACACCAATTTCTTATTTTAAATACTACACCCTGTATATTATTCAATTTTTGGATTTTTCAGAAAATTCTAGACATATTTCATGTACAATTTCCTATATCTTCAACTGTTTAGGAAATATTAAGTGTTTTCAGTTTTTGTGCAAAAACATAACATTAAAGAAAAACAATTGAAGGGTGCACGGGAATAACGATCAAAGTTCCTTTTTTGTGAAAATGAGATCAGGGTGCCATTTTGTAGGAAATTCTGAGTATTACAATAATGCGCGTTCAAACTGTTTCAAAAACGGTCATAGTCCGTAGAAATCAAAGTTGCTATAATGTAGTTTTGTTTTGAACCTTTAAGTCGTAAACTTTAAAATTCATTTATCTCTTAATGTATGAATACGGACTTTGATCGTTATTCCCGTGCACCCTCCAATTATTTGATTACAGAAATTCGCTACAGCACACCCAAAAACTAATAAGTAATCTGTTTATTTCTTGATATTGTAAAAAAACAAAAAAAAAAACATCAATATAAAATGTAGGAGATGTTCAAAATGTTTGCCACGGACTTTTTAGCAACATCCGAACCTTAAATAGAAATTTCTTCTAACATTACGCAACATCTCAGGCGTGACCGATCTACTCGCAAGCGTTATTCGTCTTCTTAGTTAGCTAACAATAAGTCGAGGGTTTAGTTTTGTATATAATACTTTTGACATATCCCCATAAGAAGAAGTGTAATGGCGTAAGATCACGGGATCGTGCTGGCTATTCAATCAATCCTCGTCTCCCTATGCATTGATTTGGAAATATTCGGTTGAGGTACTGCCGGACATTAATTTGGTAATGAGGCGGTGCTCCATCTTGCTGAAACCATATCATATTCGCTGGAACTTGTGGGTTTGCTGGATCAGGATATAAGTTTGTCAAAGTTGGCACGAAATTATTTTGGAGTAGTACTAAATAATTATCGCCATTCAAATTGCCATCAATGAAAAAGGGACCCATGATATGATCTCCAACAATTCCTGTCCAAACATTAACCTTTACAGGGTATTGCGTATGTTCTTCTCTCATCCAGTGTGGATTTTCCCTCAACCAATAGCGGCAATTTTGACAATTAGCATGACCGTGTAATGTAAAGGTGGACTCATCAAAAAACAAAACATTTGGATCACATTGTTATCTAACATTGCCATCATTTGTCCACAAAAATCAATACGTTCTCCTATCAAAATGGTCTTCCACGAGCTCCTGAGTTGGTATCATTTTATAGGGATGTACTTTATTTTCTTTTAATACGAATGGTAACAGCGAAGATTGTGACTGCTTATCGACCAGAAATATGTTGGTTTTCCTCAAACTCAAGCAAAATATCCAATTTATCATCACTTATTGCATTGGCAGCTGTTCTTTTTTATCTGCCTTACATGTCCAAGCTCGCGAAACTGCTTTTCTATTTTACTAATTGTCCCTTGGCATATAGGCAGCAAATTTTAAAATCTTTCATAAAATAAGAGAGCAACTTCCATTTGTGTCCGTGTGTTATCTCCATAACCAATCATTTGTAGAATTGTTATTTTGTGCACTTCTGTTAAATGAAGCATTTTTCTGATATGCAGTTAATGAAATTCAAACGACTATAACACTAACAAATAAACTGTCATGCAGGCAGACAATAATTTGCTAAGGCCAGGCGTTTTAAACAAAGTAAGCGAAAGTATTTACAGATTTTGTTTATTTCATATCGGTAAAAAGGAATGTTTTTTCTTTGTGTTTTTACAATATCAAGAAATAAACAGATTAGTTTTTGAATGTGTTGTAGCGAATTTCTGTAATCAAATAATTTTCTTTCCTTAATGTTTTTTTTTGCAAAAAAAAACGGGAAACTTAATATTTCCTAAATAGTTGAAGATAGGCATAAGAAATTGTACAAGAAATATGTCTAGAATTTTCTGATGATTCCAAAAATTGTATAATATACAGAGTGTAGCATTTAAAATAAAAAAGTTGATATTGGCCACTATTACATGACACACCATGTATAAAAGGTTTCTGTTGAAAAAAAACGCACAACTAAAAATACGAATACAGGTGTCCGAGCGTTTTTTCGAACACGCATCCATTTATTTATTATCGAATTTATTCCATTTGCCTGATACACAGTGTATACTTATTAGGGACTCTTCAAATAAAGTAAATATTCTCTACGCTCATTGAATATTCGAATATTTCTACCCTACTACCCTATATTTCTACTTTATTCGTTATGATAATTCACTAGTATTAAGAAGTAGCGAATATTTTGCAACGAATAAGTACTTTGTGCCCACCACTACTGCTTTCTTTTCACGTTGTATTTTACACGATTAGACCAAATTGCTGTTAGTATACTACCACACTTGGATTTTTTTGGCGGTGAATCGTTGTTCACATACCGATCACTATAGTTCGTCGGTGGTGAGACACGCCATATTTGTTATATTAGTGTCCTATTTTAGCCCTGAAAAAACATATCTCTACGAGATCTTAGCTGGTGATAGTCGGCGTGATCGGGGAACAGTCCATCCTGTTTCTAAAATAATCCCCCACAAATTATACGACGAGTTTACTGGCGACTATGACATTGCCGTTGTTAACGTATCAAAGCCTTTCCAGATTAACAAACACACAATAGACGCAGCTGCGTTGCCAGCAGCAGGCAGTACACCACGGCCAGGAACTATGGCGAAAGTATCTGGATGGGGTGCATGGTTAGTAGTGGTACCAAATTTAATTGAACTTCCAGCCTTTCATCTCAGAGCTACTGATGTACCGATCTTCGATAAGAAGAAGTGTGCTATGTTATACAAAGGATATACAGGCGGAGAAAAAGTAACTAATCGGCAAGTATGGCCAGTTTAAAGAAACATTTGTTACGCTCTTCTTTGGAACTCTTTCAGAAATATTTGCGCCGGATATATCCAAGGAGGAAACGACGCTTGTTCGGGAGATTCTGGCGGTCCGTTAGTCATTAAAAAAGTTCTAGTAGGAATAATTTCCTGGGGATACGGTTGCGGACGACGTAACTATCCAGGGGTGTACGTTGATGTAGGGTATTTTCGCAAATGGATTAGAAGCAACACTGGAATATAGACAAAGATGAAGTCACGCAAACCATGTTCGTTAGTCATAATGAATATCTAACTTGCATCAATTCGTATTATCATTTGAATGTTATTGAAATATACATTTAATAGTGATATAGATATTAATAACATTTATTTGCTCAAAAATACCGCCTCACAATAGAATCTAATTTTACATTTATTTTATGTTTCAATACATTTATCATACATATTACAACATACCGTATCATCCCTATATCCAATACATGTTTTCCTCCAGGAGACGCGATGAGCGGGAAAGCCTAGAAGTTATGCAAGCACAACTACTTTGTTTAAATAATGTAATTATTTAACTTTATATGACCTGATATTTCGTCGTAGATAATGTACTACATACAACATATAGTAATAAAAATAAATGTCATATATATTGTAACGCTACAGAGTAGCACACAGCGCGGTATAAAAAAAAATAACTTTTAAAAATGATATTTTAATTAAATTAGTAAAAATCAAATTTATCATCCCAGTGTCATCTATATTCATCAGTTTTAAATCATAAGTGTACCCTCTCAAATGCCAGATGGCATGCAAGGCGAAAATTTCCGATTGAAACAGCGAAAAAATAGCGACTAACGTTACTCCCCTTATGATCTCAGTAGGTGGGGAGATGGTATGGAAGACTGTTGCCAAAATGTCCTCTCCTTCAATTTGCATGTGTACAATGGCCAATTGCCAAGATATCATACGCACAAGACTCTTGTGCATCAATTATGATCAATTTTGTATGATAAATAAAACACTTAAGTGTGAATAAAAGTGGTTATATTTAATAACAGAGTCCGAAATGTGAAACCCTGTACAAACAGCATAAAAGTAAGGATATTCTTATCTCAGGTAAGTTACGTGAGTTCGCTTATTCAATAACAATAACGTTTGTAATTCCAGTTTTTTGCAAATAAATTCATTATAGAAAACATAAATGCGTTTAAAATAAAATGTCAACATTCCCGCGTTTTCTGAAAGTTCAAACTGAGTTATTTTATGCTTAAGAGACGGGTGAATCAGCATGGCCAATCTTGATGGTAAAATTACTGTATAAATGTTCGTAGATGGCTCTGAATGGGATTAATGTCAAATTCATTGTCTAACCATAAGTCAGGGGGGGCGCACTAAATACGATTTGTTTATATCAGCGTGACGTCACGATTTATTGGGGGATACAATCTACTAGGCGGCGCCGAATGCTGGAATAAATCACGTGTTACCGCCATTGTTGTTTTTGTGTCATTTTGATTCTGACAGCGTATTGAGTATTATCGATTCGAGCGTTATAAAATAGGTTGTAGTTTGTATTTTTAGATTAGTGTGTTAGTTGCAGAGTTGTGTGCAGAGTGTTTATTAATAGGTTGTATTTAGTTATTTCATATAGAACACCTGTGCATTCGACAGTGAAAGTTTTTTACGAAGCCTTCTTTCTGCAGCAAGTAAGTTAAAAAACCAAAACTTTTGTGATAAAAATGATTTACTGTATGATTGTTGCTTTAGACATGAGAGGCCGTTCCTGTGCAGTAATGGGTTGCAGTGACCGGACATCCTTCAGACATCGGTTTCCTAATCCAGAAAAGGTGTGGAACGCTTCAATAAATGGATTGAGCTTTCTGGTAATGAGAAATTGCGAAGTGTGGATCCGCACATAATTTATCGAAATTATCGTATCTGCCATATCCATTTTGCTCAAGAAGACATATCGTCTAAAATATTTTTATGGAAAACAGCTATTCCATCATTATACCTACCAAGATTGCCACTGACAACAGGTAATTTATTTCTTCTGTTCTGTATGTAGTACGTGGAATCATATGTAGTTATGCAAAAGAATATACGTTACTTTATAATTTATACATATATCTACGTTAAGATACTTTCTGTAAATATGTTTCAATAAAAATGTATGTGTAATTATAGAATGTGTGGTCTTTTTATTCGTATTATAACAATAAAATGTATTAAAGGAAGGCTGTGTTACCATTTTTGCGCAATTTTCAGCATATGAATTTCCATATATTGAAAATTGCGCAAAAATGGTAACACAGTCTTCCTTTAATACTCTGAGGTGAATTTAAATAATTTTCAAGTAAGCGCGCTATATGTCCGCTAAGCGGGGATACAAACCGCTAGATGGCGCGAGCAGCACGGTTACACGAATTTCTTAATAGCGACCCATCTATACCAATCTACTTTATCTATGCCATAAGTGTGTGTGTATCTCATAGTAATTACACTTTTGAACAACGCAATATGAATAGAGACGACTATTCGAACCGCGACATTTTGAATTTATTCTACATTCATGAAGAATGTAATAAAGTATTAAACAGAACATGTCGTGTATTTAATGACAGATATCCACACCTTCCACCGATTACAAAGAAGAAATTTCGAAAAAAGTTGTTTTCAATAACTTTTTACACTCGGAAACCGTGAAAACAAACAGATAAAATAAACCAAAATTTTGAAAACACACTTCTAGATCTCCATATTTTCTATATGACCTCCATTATTTTCTAAGCATTTTAAAATCCGTGCTTCTACTTCTCCTGTGGCTCTATTAATTTAATTACGCGAAATTCTTCTGATAGTGTCGTAACCCTATGTGAAAGTTCCTCTCGAGATCGCACAGGTGTGGCATACACCAATTATTTTAAGTAGCCCAAAAATAAAAATCTAGATGCGGTAGATGCGGTGAACGATGAGGGCCATTTCCAAGGTCCATTGTTACCTATCCATTGATCCTCAAACATAGCAGGGATCTAGAAGTGTGTTTTCAAAATTTTAGTTTATTTTATCTTTTTCTCTACGCAGTTCTCGAGTGTGAAAAGCTGCTTTCAATTTTTCGAAATTTTATCCTTGTAATCGGTGAAAGGTGTGAATATCTGTCATTAAATGTACGACATGTTATATTTAATACTTTGTTAATTCTCCATGAATGTTGAATAAATTTAAATTTTGCTCTCCGAACAGTCGTTTCTATTCATATTGTATTGTTCAAAAATGTAATTACGATTACACACACACATTTATGGTTAGACAATGAATTTGACGTTAATTCCATTCAGAGCCATCTGCGAACATTTGAGCACAGAGCTACTTAGATTGTTCAACAAAGAGTTGCTCATATCTTAAAATCTATTAAAGATAGGTATAGGGTGATAGAAAATGATAGTGGATGATATTTACTTCCAATTTGAATTAAGGGTGTTTCATTTAAAAAAATTGATTTTTCTGCATTCGAAAATATGTCACTTTGTTTCTCAGTTTTGAACACTGTATATTAGAATGCGAAGTATGCGTACCATTTCTTAGAGTTACATCTACATTCATAATATAGCAAATTTGGAGTCTCTACTTGCAGTATTAACCGAGATATTAATTTCTGCAAAAGGCAATGATTATTACTAAAAAAAAAGAAAATCTTAAATTACTCAAAAACGGCAACATATAGCTATAGGAATAGCTAATAAAGACTGACGTGTTTATGGGCGTAGAATCGAAAAATGTAAAGAAAATTAGATCATTCTATTTAAAATAACAAAGTTGACGCCCATTTCCGGTCAACCGGAAGTGATATTTTGGTTAAGGTATTTCACATTTATAGTTCCAATCGAACAAATAATGGTGCCAAAATCTCAAATATAAGTAAACAGTAGAACATCAACGTTTAATGAACCACTTACATGGAATACCATGTATAAAATATATAAAACTAGTAACTTTACACTTAAATAATATCAAATGCACATTCCACAAATTATATATATTTTCTTTAATTGGATCCATGGTATGTAGATCAAAAAATGCGCTAATAAAATGGTGATTGTTCAACCGATTGTAGCATGATATTCTTATTATTATTTTAAATGAATCATTTAAATTCTTCAATATCATTTTCGTGCTTCGACCCCTTGGAGTTATTCTATCCCTTTCCTTCGTAGTAAATTGGGTTGCAGATTCAAAACTCAGTTGATGTACATTATGTCAAAAATTAAATGCGAATGGAGAAGGCGTTTTAGGCAGGCAACCAAACTAACAAAGTCATATAGTTGTGATCCGTAAAGGCTCGGGGCCACTGCGCGCGAAGCGAAGCTAAGCTCAGCGAAACTAATTTCCTTGAAAATTAGCTCCCATGTAATCTTACGCGGACGCAGCAACTAAAGCTAAACGAAGCGAAGTTAGGCTAGCGAAGAGGCGCGTATGATTGCATGGGAGCTAATTTTCAAGGAAATTAGTTTCGTTGAGCTTTGCTTCGTTTCGCGTGCAGTGGCCCCGCGCCTTAATGCACAATTCTAATATTTAATATTTCGATTTTTATTTCATTATGCACTTTTGCTGCTTTTTTTGCCGACGGATATCCTTAAACCATATTTATAAATACTTAAACGCCGTTTTTTCTGGAATGGATATACTTTAATAAGTAGTAGTGAATAATAATTACAAATGTTTTATATATTGAAAATCAACAATGGACCAAATATTAAATGTTCTTTCTCATTTTTGTTGTTTTTTTCTCCGTAATATTGGCTGTTTGCTTTTACAATATTCATTTACAAAACTTTTTTAATACATAAATTTAGCGAATATAGTTCTATTTCACATCTATTAGATATTGTAATGATACTTCGGCTAGACAAGAAAATATAAGGTTCTACTTAACTTTTCAAAAAGAAATAGAAAAACTAATTTGAATTATATTTTCAAAAAGTATGTCAAGATCAAAATTGTTTACAAATCCCCTTTTACAAATTATCTAAAACAATCTCTACCGACAGCTAATTTAACATAAATTCTAAACAAAATATATACAATTTGCATTTACACATAACTTGATCTTTCCGAAACTTCTTTAAAAAATATAATTCAAACTCTTGCAAGAAAGATAAAATAAATAAAAGAGATAAGAAAACATCAACACAAACTCAAAAAAATTGTAAACATTCAAGCAAATGTGAATGAAATACAACAATGTGTTTCTTAATTTGTGTGCGACACGCTTAAATTTTAAATATTTAAAAACTGGCATCAACTGTTGAATTTCACATTCACCTTCCAATCTCTAGAGAAATAATACACACATTTTTGGACTATAATTATTGATTCTCAGGATATAAACATTTGTAATTATTTAATGCTGCTATTTAATCTTTGATATACATGGACGATATTTTCTTCCTTTGAATACTCATTGTTATTTGAACGTAACTAGGTGAATCTTATTCGTATTTATTTGTTGTATCCAACAGCGGTTTCAAACACGGCGCAAATTATTCGAACACCAAGACGTTATAGGCATAACGTCTTAATTTCGATAATTAAATGCACACTCCTAAATATTTATATTAACATGGTTTAGGATATTCGTCCACAAGAAAACCTTTAAATGCATAAGAAATCGAAATATTAGGTAGGTATCAAGAATTGTGCATTACGGATCACAACTATATGACTTTGTTAAATTGGTTGCCTACCTAAAACGGCTCCTCCAGTCGCATTTATTTTTTGACATAGTGTACGTTCGTACAAATTTTTTTATTTTATTTTAATTTTTTCGATGTTTAGAAATTGAAAACACAGGTATAACCAAAATAAATAACCATACATATATTTTTTTTGAATTAATTGATCTAATAAGAACACAGATTTCAATAAAATGTTGGTGCAATAACAAGAAGATTAAAGTATACAGGCTGTTCGAAGTTATCTGGGCACTATTGCTAACTTTGTTAATATTGCAGGTACGATGTTGGTTAAATTATCAAAGATAACAATTGAAAATCACGTTTACGTGATATAATAGATAACTTTGTTTTTTTTAATGGATCACCCTGTATATTTTATCACCAATTGACAGAAAATCAATTTCTACATGCAATATTGTTATAATAGTATAATCTTAAATTGAAAAACAAAAGAGCTACGACTCATATAATGATGGATTCTATAGGGTGATTCTCAATATATGCGACAAACTTTAAGCGCTGATTCCTGGGGTTATTTTGATCATAAAACTTCATAAGAATATATGTCCAAAATCGCTTGGTTCTAAAGGTGTACAATGTTTAATAGTAAGTTAACATAATTAATGTTTTTATATGGGATTATTATGAAAATTAATAATCGCGTTTCTAGAGAAAGTACACACAAAAAAATCTATTATCAATCTGAATATTTTTATTTATTCAGAAATCGAAACTTAATATATATTTAAATGAACTAAATCTTGTTGGTTAGAACATAAGAGTAAATTCTCTGAAAACACAATATCCTCTTAGAACAAATAGTATAAATATTTGCATTGAAGTATACTTCCTCCAAATGAACATTGTTATTGTTGTAAGGAATAAATCTATGCAATCATAGTGAGAGAGTCTGTAGATTCAAAATAAAATCGCTTATACGTTTGGTAAAATGAATTACTATATAAAATTATTAAGTATTTTGTACTAAAAACATGAAATATCAAATTGAAATTACCATAATATTGAAACGAATTTTACCCCACCATTTATTGCACTAAAACTTATCTGTCATTGGTTCCCTCTTTTTAGGGGGTTTAGGGGGATTTGCATATACATACGCTTTACTTGGCGTCACTTTTTGATTGACCAGCGAACAGTGTTGTTGGTTGTGAGTGTAAGTAAATCTAAATGGATACTCTAGCCGTTTCACAGCTACTTAGAGAATGGGGTGGAATGGGGCTGATGCATAGATACTACTATTAAAATATTCGAAGGTAAATACGTACGTGTTATCTAATATTAAAAGATTACTGGTTTAAAAGCTTTGAAATAATGCTTAGAGTCAGTGCCATTGTGTCGATTATATATGAACATGGTAGGTGTGTACATTAACAAACATATGTAGGTATTTACTAGTTATTAGTTTTCAGTAGGTAATACCAGTAAATTGTTATACTGATTGAAATTATATCAGTAATCAACGCCGACTAGATACCAGGTCCAAGCATTGAGTGGGAAGTATCCCAAGAACACTGGTCGCAACGACGGATACGCATAACAGCTATACCTCTACCCTCGATACGCTACCTTCTCCCAAACATTGTAAAATTATAAAGTATGACAGTAAGATTAATTAATTACATAATATTTTCTTTATTTATTAATTTTCCCCTACCGAGGTTTTTTGGTGTTACAGACACAAAATTAGTAGGTAATTATTACCCTTGAATAGTAGAAATGCTCAGATTAAGCAGGTAAGTATTATCAGTTAAATATACTTATATTTTGGAAACAAGTAAAGGCAATACTTCAAATAATACTTTTATATACTTGTATCAAATGTACATAAATTGTTAAGGCATAAATATGATAGTTTCCAGTTGAGAAAATCTATTTACTCAAATCTAAAATAATAATTTTTGTGGTGAAAATATTATATGTTCATAATGATTTTAGTATATTGATTACATTTGAACTAAAAAATTGTTTCTTCTAACAGTTTCGCGGGTTTGGAAAACTGTACAAATTTTATTCTCAATATAAATACATCATCTTCTTGCTTATATAGGAAGTTATGTTATATTCAATGTGATGCATTTATATTCAAATTGAGTAATTATTTTTTTGTGTGTAGCCTCGTCGGTGAAGAATATTTGAGCCAAATAGTCAGGATTTTGTGCGATTTTGTGTTGCATCCATTGACAAAAAGCCACTCTTTGCGGAAAATCTGCTGACAAAAGCGCTGGCACCCGTTGAATGTGATATGAATACAACAGTTGACCTTTCAATATTCTCCAAACTGTGGCCTGACTAATGTTTAAAGCAAACGCAATTTTTCTGGTGCTTGTAGTAGGATGTTCCTCAATTTCATTTAGTACCATTTCTTCAACTTGTGGAGTTCTGACTGTAGATAGGTGCCAGTCGTCCGTTTTTTAAAATTTCCCGTTTCACTAAGACGTTGGTGAAGACGGGGCAAATATTGAATGATGCGGGATGATACGGTTCGGGTATCGTTCTTCATAAAGACGTCCAGCAGCACGCGAATTTCCATTGGCAAGACCGTAAACGAAAGGCATATCACACATCTCAGCAGTCGTGTAATTCATTTTAGAAAACAGAAACTGGTAATAAACTGAATGAATACTCTAACAACTATTAACAAATATTGAAATGCCAAATAAACAATTCCCTCTCAACACAATAATTTTTGAAGAACCAACTGTGACATTATATTGTGTTAGTCATAGTTCATAATTTATTATTAACATTCAATAACTTTAAAACCAAACCGTTTTGGACATATACTCATATGAACTTTTATGATCAAAATAACCTCAGGAATCAGCTCTTAAAGTTTGTCGGATATCTAACAGGAAATACCAATAAACTTCGGTCTCACAAATTCTTTAATCTTCAAAAACGTACATTTCGTTAGCTAAGCTAACATCTTCAGGTGTACATACAAGTGTATTGTCAAATACTAAATGCGTAAATATAGTAAGTATATCCTAGGCTACAAACATTAATCATCAGGGCTACTATATTCAATAAATTCTAAATATTTGTAATTAAGGGGTGTTAAATCAGTATTGAGCAAGCTATTAATATGTTTTTTCATATAAATAGCTTCCCACATATTAAGATTCTTACAATTTGAAGACTTAATTAATTTTAAATCATCAATTGAAAAGGTATGTCCTGTATTAACAAAATGATACGCCAAAGCGGATTTATCGGCATTGTGATTCTTAATATGATATAAATGCTCTTTGAATCTAATCTCCGCATTCCTCTTTGTTTGGCCTATATATACTTTATTACAAACACCGCATTTGATCTTATAAATCCCAGAACATTTTTTAAAATCAATAATTTCAATATTAAATTTTAATTTATTTCTTAAAGTATTAGAATTTTGAAAAACCGGACTAAGATTGTATTTTTTACACAAGTTTAATATCTGGTTAACCCATAATTTATTAAAGTTAAATGTGCAAAACTTTTTGTCCACTATTTTCACTGGAATAAGTGTAGTTATATTTCTTAATAACCTCTTATTTTCTAACTTATTTTTAATTTTATCTATCACACTTTTCTTGTAAACATTAATTTCTGCTATATGACATATATATTCTAATTCTTTTTTAAAATTATCTTCCGAAAGCGGTATGTTCAATAATCTAGTTATTATGAAAAAGAATGTTGTGTATTTATAAGATCAAATGCGGTGTTTGTAATAAAGTATATATAGGCCAAACAAAGAGGAATGCGGAGATTAGATTCAAAGAGCACTTATATCATATTAAGAATCACAATGCCGATAAATTCGCTTTGGCGTATCATTTTGTTAATACAGGACATACTTTTTCAATTGATGATTTAAAATTAATTAAGTCTTCAAATTGTAAGAATCTTAATATGTGGGAAGCTATTTATATGAAAAAACATATTAATAGCTTGCTCAATACTGGTTTAACACCCCTTAATTACAAATATTTAGAATTTATTGAATATAGTAGCCCTGATGATTAATTTTTGTAGCCTAGGATATACTTACTATATTTACGCATTTAGTATTTGACAATACACTTGTATTTACACCTGAAGATGTTAGCTTAGCTAACGAAATGTACATTGTGTTTTTGAAGATTAAAGAATTTGTGAGACCGAAGTTTATATCTCACAGTACTCGATTTACCTTCTATTTAATTGATTTGTCGGATATATTGAGAATCGCCCTGTATAACAGCCAAAACTTTTGTTGTTTGCCCACTTAAGATGTTTGTTTTAAAGGCTAAAAAGAAAATCCAAAAGAGTTTACAAAAAATATTGATAATAATGATAAAAGCTAGTAAATTATAATAAGTGTTCGACTATATTTCTATTTTCTGATATACATTTCCTATACTGTTTAATTAGTGCCTTGCGGGTTGAGAAATTACACAGCGATATATGTTACTCATTGTTCCTCTTACTGCATTTGCAACTCGTGCTATTTGGATATCTTCGACTGTAAACTTTGTCTTTTAGATATGTCTACAGAAGAAAATCTATTGGACAGGTCGGCAGTTCGTGCAGGCCAATTAAGTGGTTGCCTGGTACCAATCCATTTATTTCCAGAAATTTCTGTAATAGGAGCTCTGCTGTTAATACTCAATTATGCCCTGGAGCCTCGCCCTGTTGAAAATGAAAAAGTTCCTCTCTTCCAAGTTTAAATTATCTATGAAATCATCCATTACAGATCGTAGAATGTCAACATATCATGCTGCAGTAAGTGAACCGTGATAAAGCATGATCCAACTATTTTATTATTGTGCCACACCAAACATTAAAGGCGGTGTTGTGGCCTACGAGGAATTAGTAGAAGAAGATTTATAAATTTTCCAATGATGCATATTTTTTATGTTGTACATTCTATTGTTCGAAAAGTTTATCTCGTCGTTCCACAAAATATATTTGTATGCATTATTTCCTACATATTGTGCCAAAAATTGCGTACAATACGCAATTCTTCGTTCAAAGTCTGCGTCAAGCAAGCCGATACTTAAACCGTACATACTTGAGTTTCTTCTATTCCGCACTGCTAGTATTTCGTTTTCTCGTTAATAATAGTAAAAAATACTTTCTATTTCGTAGTATCATGTTTGGAAACATTTCTCTGTAACGTTCCAAGACTCTATTGCTGTGCCTTCTACATAGAAAACCTGCCTGAAGTATATATATTTCTCCAACTTGAATTATAAATAAATAAATAATGAACAAAAAGGAACGATAAAAAGGAACACGGCAATAAACGAATTTAATTGAAATGTTTGCCATCAGAAACCGGAAGTTTGAAATTAACGGTTACGACCAAAAAATACTTCCGTATAGACGATAAAAAAATCTTTTATAACTTTTTAACGATATGCTACTGTTTCTTGTTACTATCTGATTGGCAATCATTCAAAATCGATGTTTGTGCATGTTCGGTAAAATTTAGAAATAATTTTACAGTAACACAAGAAAAGAAAGTTTCTCCTACGGGGTCATAAAACATAATAAAATCCACCAAGGCCCTAAAATAACAAACGATCACAATTATGGGGTTTCAGACAATCTGCTTTTTCTTAGTTTGCGTAGGTAAGGAAATTAAATATTCCATAGAAATTAATCTTAATTTTAATTTAATTTGCAACAACCGAAACAGGTGGATGTCTATCTTGTCAAACACATAATTCGAAAATTGTTGGCGGTAGGTTTACGGATCTGTCAAAGGTTCCCTATACGGTTCGATTACATTACTCCTTCATCCCTTCGTGCGGGGCTACTATCATCAGCCAAGATTGGGTTGTGACCGCAGCTCACTGCGTATATTAGTAAGATTAACAAAAAAAAAAAACTTATTGTTATTGGATACTCGGTATCCCACGGCGAAATGCAATGATCCACATGAAAACTATTCAGCGGGAAAAAATCTAAAAAGTTAGTCGACCGCAAGCGTTCGATTTTTTCTATTGGAATTTATTAGCTGTAGGAAAAGAAAACAAACAAATTAAATGGGATAATAAATAAAGCTGTATGTGTTTATAGAACAGTTCGCATGAAAAAAACAAAAACATGAAGAAACATGACCCAACATTGTGTATTTTCACGACATGCGCACCTAATCCGAACATCGTCACACGCATCGGGTCTGTTAGGCCCTGATTTCATTTGGTAAAAGAAAATGGTATGTTTGGGTTATAATAAATTTAGTATTGCGTTGTTGGTTAATACAAACATCATCGTAATTAATAAAAAGTTTTTAATTCTATGAGCAGATCGTAGGATGCATACAAGAGATTAAAGATTTGATTTCGAGCACGCAACAACTTGTATGCCTTTGTTTGTTTGCGGTGCCCCGGTCCACTTGCCCTGCAAACAAGTTGTTACAAGTTCCTATATTTGTCGAAACATCCCAGGTAGCACACAATATTTATAAAATATGTATCTCATATTTTACAAATATTATATGTATGAGAAATATTTTCCAACATATACAACACATTTATATAATATTTGTTTATAACTGTGCATATATATTTCAAAATCATATTTATTATACATAGAAACAATATTTATTGCAAAATATTTTTTGAATATTTATTTTATAATCGTTTTCCAATATCTTATTTTAGTTTTACGAAAATATTTATTTAATATTATTTTATGAGTCTAACACCTATATTTATTAAATGTATATTTTATACATATTAAGCACCTATTAAGTTTTCAAATATATTGTTTTAGTATAAAAAGGAATATACCGCAAATATTAATTAGTTTTGAAAGAA
This sequence comes from Protaetia brevitarsis, assembly GCA_004143645.1. NCBI lineage: Eukaryota > Metazoa > Arthropoda > Insecta > Coleoptera > Scarabaeidae > Protaetia > Protaetia brevitarsis. Next base: position 1,949,520 of record RXPK01000067.1, on the reverse strand, counting down.
ATATATTGGTTACGAAATATATGGGAAATATTCCCATGTATAGCACACAATATTTATACAACATGAATTTAATATTTAACAACTACTATATCTACATACATGAGAAATATTATCCGTTTTTACTTAACCAACTAAAGTTGTGTTTTGTTACATTTTGGGATATTCATGTAAAAACAAAGCACAGACTCGGTTGGTCATAATTTCGGTTATCTATTAAAAATGTAAATTCATGGCTTCTAAAAACATTTTAATCGAATATCTTTAACAAATTATTATGACAAAATATTGAAAGAATTAATAATATATTTTTAAGTAGAATAACGCATGTACAAAATATACTCTATTTTAGCAAAAATTAATATCTTTCTCTTATTATTTTAATTTGAATTTGAACTATTAAACTTCTGGCTTTAGGCTTTACAAATTTTTCATTTGCGGTTGTCCAATCCTACTTGCTGTTTTGAGTCACGTGGAGTTAGTGCATATATCGTATCGTAAACAAGCGACAAGCACGCGTGCATCAGTGATGGCCGTGGTAGATCAGAAGCGTGAAAAAAAAAACGAAGGAATGTTGAAATTCAAAAGTTTTGTGTAGTTTTGCGCAGTTTTGTGGTCCATGATTGTGGGTTATAAGAAAATAAGTCGTGAATAAACATTGCACTGGTTATAATCGGCAACTGGTAATTATAAAATGAATAGTTGTTTACAAAAATAATATTGCAGGTTTGAGGTATGCCGTCCAATTCGAAATTGTCATAAGTATCATTTAGTCAAAGACACACTTAAAAAATATGAAATTAGCAGCTTACAAAATGGAGATATGCATAATAAATATCAAAATATTGGTGAAAATACTGGGGATATAGCAAAATATAACAAAAACAGCAATTGATGGATTTTGAAATAAAAAAATTTAGCACGCTTTTTTATCTTGTAGAAGTATGCGGTCCAGCATTAACCGTTTTTTTGTATATGTATGTTGTTAATATGTAGAGTATGTTGAGAATTATTGGTTATCTTGTGTTACTTAAATATTGCTAATCCATCTTTTTTTTTTATTTTGTAGTAGAACCTCTCATTACCGGAATTATATTGTCCAAAAAAGTTCATATGTAATATTTTATCTCTTAATCTTCAATTAGTCCGGATACTGGAGGTTCTACTGTACATATGGATGGTGTTATAATATATACATGTACGTTTAGTGAAATGTAGAGGGAGCGACCTACTGGCGAACAGCTGTAATGGCCCGATGTATTACCACGTTTTGTTAAACATTCTTAAAGATTATTAAAGTATTTCAAGTACTTAAGTTGTTATCATTAGCATATTAACAACCAGAACAGATGGTGTTGTGACAAAATCTCCCATGTAATTTTTCTAAGTTTTACAGTAATCCGAACTGAAATCTCACTCGATCCCAAATTGTTTCCTATTCGAAGATTTGAGTTCTGATATTTATATCAATGCTTTATAATTATTGTTGCAAATGGAAAATCATATAGCAGATACTTGCATAAGACCATCCACATGTATATGGATTAGCAATATTAAAGCAACATAAGAAAACCAGTATTTCTCAATATGCTGTATATATTAATTACAATATTTACGAAATAAAAAAAATCTCACTTCCCATATGAAATATATATTTCAAAAAAATATTATACGTATATAAGAAATAAATATATACTACATATGCATTTGATAATATGCGAGAAATATTAGTTGGCAATATTTACGAAATAAAAAAAAATCTGTGACTTGTGAACAATGTGAAGTATATATTAAAACCATCTGAAATGCTTTAAAAGTCCAATTTTATATTCCAGTTAACTTTACTAGTTTTGGCAAAAACATAGGGTCCTAGAAACCAGTGTGGAATGGCAAAACAAGAAATGCCTATGTAAAATAAACACTGCATTTTTCATGACAGTTTAAATTTTTAAATTCATTTAAGAAATTATAATCTGTACCCGGCTTTTTCGAATAACAACAATGTTAAAGACGTTCTGTGTAATAATAAAATAAAAGAAAAACAAAATTTTATGCAAACATCAGGACTTTACAAAATACATAGTAGAAAATGTTACCTACATATGGCAAACTAAAAGGAATTTGAACCAGGGCAAAAGGACTTTGTCGAAACATTAGAAACAGAAACATCCACAGGTTCTCGTAGGATAATCATTTCGTCGAAATGGATCATACTTTTTTTTTGTCCAACGTGCATTTATGAAGAGACAGTGTGGATGACTTCAGTGTATCTGAATCTGTAGATATGAAAAAATGCAAAAATTACCTAATTAATAATAATCTGATTCAAATAAATAACATATTACTAAGTCGTGCAACATAAGATGTAAACATCTTGATGAATTTATCATTGGAAGTTAAAGTGTTCAGGTGATTTGAGAAAAAAAAGCGAAAGTGTCTCATATACACGTCGATATTTTAAAGACAATTAAAAAAATCGAAAGTATTAAAGACTTAGATCAAACCACTGTTAACATCCAAATTTCTTGATTTGCTGCGAATTTTTTCCTGCGAATAGTTTTTCATATATCGAATGTTACAACGTCGTGAGGCACTCTGGTATGTATTCCATTGGTATTTCGTTTCAGTTCTGACCGTAAATCAGGTTGCGAAATCATGTCTGGTAGTAACTGGCGCTATTTTGGAACGGCACATCCTGTTTCCAAAATCATCATCCACGAATCATACGACAGTATTACTGGCGACTACGATATAGCCCTTATTAAAGTATCAAAGCCTTTCAGGATCGGAAAGCGCAGAGTGAAGGCGGCTGCTTTGCCAGAAGAAGGGAGCACGCCAGAGGAAGGAACTATGGCGAGAGCATCTGGATGGGGAGTATTTACATGGCTGATGGGTATCGCAATCAGATCTCCTTATCTCAGAGCTGTTGATGTACCGATCGTCAATAAGGAGAAGTGTGCCACATTATACAAAAAGAATTTCGGTCGTACACAAATAACTGCTCGGCAAGTATGCCAAGTTTAAGGAAAGATTTGTTACACCCATCTTTGGAACTCTTTCAGCATGATTTGCGCCGGACACATGAAGGGAGGTAAAGATGCCTGCCAAGGGGATTCCGGCGGGCCGTTGGTTGTTAAAAACGTTCTGGTAGGAATAGTTTCCTGGGGTAGCGGATGCGCAAAACCAGAATTTCCAGGAGTATACACCAATGTGGGATATTTTCGCAAATGGATTAGAGATAAAACTGGAATATAGAAGAAAAGAAATTAATGAGAACTATATTCACGTTAGTCAGAATTATTATTATTATTCAGAAATACTTGTAAGAATAGTATAAATAGTAACAACATTTGTTTGCTTAAAGTATATTAGGTAACCTAGAATGGAGTGGAACGTAATTTTATAACGCATAATAAATTTTACATTTCTGGACAGTCTGAGAATAATTTTATTTGTGGTTTATGCTGCTAAAGATGAATTTAGATGTCTGTTTAGTGAAATTCTCTAGATAACCCGAATCTTTTTCCTTATTTTCAGATCAATCAACCAAAATATTTTAAATTTGAAAACATAAATTACTTCGAAAATAGTATTTAAATTTTGTGTTTTCTCTCTTTAATTTTGTTTGCTGTATTTGCCTTCCTGAAAAAAAAAGAAAGTAGCCAAGTGTATTGGGACGCCTAAAATGCATTTTGTTTTATATTTGATTTATTATCAAAGCGCGGCGGTTTTAGGTTTTTGACCACTATCATAACCTCACCACGTACCGTTGCGGTTTAGTATAGTAAGCGGCGAGCGAGAGCGGGACGCCTAACAATGCTATCTCGGTGCTGCAAGTGTATATATTGCCCTGTTTTTCAGAACACAATGCCCGGGATTTCAAAATTTTAATTTTTTAAAAGTTCAATACAAATTTATTATTATATTCAATTCTATATTATTATATTTATTAGCTTGTCCGTTACGATTTTTTTTTTCAATAAAAATCAATTAAAATAAAATAGTGGTTTCAATGCACCTAGCGACCTCTCTAATAAGTGAAAGCAAACTGTGAAAAGTGACTTCCTACCTGATAGGTGGCACGGGACGCTTCAAAGGGGACCAGATCGTCTGTCAAAATCGTACTCCGGATAGGCGTTTTCTCACCTAACGGGCGCACCCTCAAAGCCCCTTCTCGGTTTATTAAAATTTGAAATAAGTAATTATCGAAAATCGATATAACAACACTAACTATACAAATAAAAGAAACATTTCAAACCAAAACAATGTTAAGTCTTTATTTATTTACCCACATGCTAGGTTTCATCATCATTGAGACTCTTTGATCACAAGGTACGTATGTTGGAATCAGTAAAATACTATATAAGACAAATTATTTAATACAAAAACACGTCTTCGAACTATCCTGGCATTTTAAAAGACTAAAAAGGTTATGGAAATGTTATATAACAAAATTGAATTTCAAATAAATAACTGCGCCATCTACCCGTAAACAGCAAATACTAAATTTTAACTTTTACTGACTTGAAGTGGACACGCGCTTGGCAAACTCTGGTACGGGATGGATGTTCAGTTAGACGGGCCCTCGGTCTCGGTCAATAGCATGGAAAGGCAATCTGGGCGGGAATCCTTCGTAGGAAATTTTTATAGGAAAATTTCTTAACAAAATTGCAGGTATCCGATAAGGATTTAATTATTCAGGAGTTATATCGATACTTTCTTAGGTAACACTTCGTGAAACTTTGATATTTTTTTGAAATCGTGGCATAAAAATCGTTATAGGAAATGAATACAACCGTCGTCTCTTGTGGCCACCAACAGAATGAGGATTCAAACTAGATTCAACAGTTCACAGCCTTCGATTGTTATCACAACAGGCAGGCCAACCTGAATTTTGAAAGATATAGCCAACCGACATTAAAATACCGTTATTTTCTCTAGTTTGAGGGGAATACGCCAAGCGTTATATAAAAAAAAACATCCCGAAGAATAAAAGGTTTCTCCGAGCAAAATATACACAAACATATAAAAGATACCAGGTAAGCTTGAATTAACATATAAAATAAAGTTTACATTATAATAAGCCAATATTTAGCACTTAATGCTAATGTTGTCCATTTTAAATAACTATCTTTAACAAAGTCATACTTCGCCTGTAAAGTAGGCAACTGAGTACACGCCTTACTTTTGAATTGTTTGTTCATTTAGTTTGGAAACCTGTTATAAATGATTGTACATTACAGTCCATACCTTAGATATCATAGCAATATGTACTTGTATGGGTTTTATTTGGAAAATCAGCGTAAATATAGGCTAATCGTATACGCACAACTGCATACTAACTATCCTACTTAATACTTAATTGTTTAAATCTATTGGAATTTGTTTTGAGAGTTTATTTTTAGTTCTTATTGATTTTTTGATAAAATTCTTAGCAGGTAGTTTTTTATCTTCAGAGTTTAGAGCTTTTATTTTCCAAGAGCTACCCAAGTTTTTATTATAGAAGAGTCAATTGCTTTCATTTTCACTGTCTCTCCTGCATTATAGCGCGTTCTACCAGTTTGTGGATTAATGAATTTGAAAATAATTTCTCGTTACTTAAAGATGGTTTGGTACAACAATGTCTCAGAAAATCGTATTTGATCCAACATGTTGCTACTAAAAAACATGCTGATAATATGAAGCAACCTATAAAAGGCAACTTTTACAAGGATCTATGCAACGCTTAAATATATCGCTTCATAAAATTCAAAACTCTGTTTTAAAATCATTTTTAGAAAAATATACCAATAGGTATGTTCCAGATGAATCTACTTTACGCAGATTTCATTTGCCAAAATGTTTTTCAAGCATAATGGAAAACATAAACTCAGAAGTGGGGGATAATTATATATGACTGTCTACTGATGAGACAACTGATGCTCTCGGATGTTGTATTCTAAATGTGGTCACTGGAATTTTGCATCCAACAATACACTACATTGGATGTCATACATCCGAAAAAGTTAATGCAGAAATTGTAACTTCTATAGTTTAAAATCAAATTGTGTAAAACAATTATAATAGAATTCTGTTATTTGTCAGTGATGCTGCGTTATATATGATAAAAGCAGGTCGGTTATTAAAAGAACGATACTCGAATATGCTACATATTACTTGTATTGCTCACGCCCTACATCGCGCATCTGAATATATCAGAGACAAAACAGAGTCATACGCGATGAGGTACGTGGCTAGAAGCAAGTTTATTTTATAGACAAAATATTAAAAGTATAGAAAACGTTATTTTCGATTTAAAAGATGACGCTCGCAGTATTAAAGACTGTAAGAGTGCTCTTCAAAAATCTACTTTAGAACAGCAAATAAGTTATGTTCAACGGGATTTTAATCATTTACCAGCCACAATTACTTATTTTGAAAACTGAAATTTATCACTAGAAGAAGATATTGGTAAGTTGGAATCTACTCTCTCTAGTTTACAAGGTATTTCCGATGAGTTTGGTTGTCAATTAAAACAGAAAATTGAAAATATATTCCATACAAATTCTAATCTTAATATTTTAAAGCAAATTATTAACAATAATTTAGAAAGAGGATGTAAATACGAACAATTAATTCCACTCTTTCGGCATCCACCTTTAGGTAGTGTAGATATTAAAAGGATATTTTCGCTATTTAAAGATTTACTAAAGCCAAAGCATAAACATAGTCTTAACACCGAAACATTTAAAAATGTTAGCTATTATTAATGCAGATAGTTCGACTTTGCATACATAAATATATAAGTTGTTTTACCGTCGAGTAGTATCGCCCGACTGCCGTGCATTTGCAATCAGTATTTGGCGCTACCCCCACTCCGTATATATATTGCCTACTTGGGGAAATGAGTGGGGGCTCTTTCTACGTTCTTGAACTATTTCCGCCCGGGCTTTGTTTATTATGTACATACTTCCTTAACAAAAGATATTTGATTTCATTCTATTTATGTAAACATATAGAATTTGTAACCTATTTTAGTTGTATTTAATCTGTGTGTCCAATCAGTCTCACATCTTTTATGCTGAAGACTATGGAAAAAAATATACACCTTAACATTACAGGAGCACTTGTTAGATACCCTCGGCATCCTCTGCAATAGGCATACCAGAGGGGCAAATCAGGAAAAGCTGCCCTGCATAGTTTGGTGGGAGGTCTTGAAAAGATCTTACATCAAAATGAAGTTGCCCTTGCAGTATTTCTAGATATAGAGGGCTCCTTTGATAACACATCAACGCGCTCGATTAACCGATCCTTAATGGATCGAAACATGGGCCACATGACTAGCGGATGGTTTGACTACATGCTAAGTGGCAGAGTGGTCTATGTCCAGATGCTAGATAAAAGTGTCGCCATGAGGATCACTAGAGAGTGTCCTCAAGGAGTGGTACTGTCACCACTGCTGTGGAGCTTGGTCGTGGATGATCTCATTAGGTCATTAAACGACAAAGGAATATGGCGCATGGGGTACACTGATGATATTGTCATTGTAGCTAAAGGAAAGTTCCCAGGCGTGATGGCGGGCATCATGCGTAATGCACTGCGAAGGGTGGAGGAATAGTGCCTCTCACAAGGTCTCTCAGTTAATCCACAAAAAAAACAAACTCAATGACCTAGGCGGCATTAGACTGTTTGGGCAGGAATTACAATTAAGCAAAGAAGTAAAGTATCTGGGGGTTACCCTCGATGCGAAACAGACCTGAAAAAATCACTTACTCAAAACAACGACCAGGGCTACGCAACTATTCTGGCGCTGCAGGAAAGTTGCTGGCAAAACCTGGGGATTAAAGCCGAGGATGACTCATTGGCTATCTATTGCCATGATAAGACCAGCGATAGCATACGGGACAGTAGTCTGGTGGAGGAGGACACAAGTGTCCTGCGCACCTGAAGCTGCTAATCGCTGTCCAGAGGACAGGTATTGCTGGGAACCACTGGTACAACTCACAGCACAGAGACCGCTTCTTTAGAGACCATATTGTGGGCCTCCTCCCGCTGGAGCTTTATGTGAGAGCGAGGGCAATGAATGCGATCCTTAGACTGAAAACCAACAACCTGCGGCATCCCAACTTCATGGTGAGCGGGCACACTTATACCACGGGTACTATGCTGGACAGACCATTGCTACAAATGCCCACCGACAGCATGGCACCCGAAATTATCTTCACTGAAAAAATCAAAATCTCCATACCGAGCAGAGACCAGGCGCGCAGTGAGATCACTGCTAATGATAACTGGTTCACAGACGGATCCAAATCCAGCCAGGGCACACGAGCCGGCATTTGTGGGCCCAGTCCTAATCAAAGGATATCCATAAACCTGGGGAAACATACAACGGTCTTCCAGGCAGAGGTATCCGTCCTTGCAACCTGTGCGGAAATGGTTGCAAAAGGGTCGCAAGACAGTCACAATAGATAATGTGGTTGTAATTTTGAAATTGCGTTAACTTATTGCAGTTGTAATTAATGTTCCCAACCAGCAATCCAGACCCAAAAGCTTTTTGGGACACTTGCATAATTTTCATAGAAAACAAATGCATAAACACAAAATTCTGAATATCAATAATTTAATATCATAAATACCACATAAGTACCACATTTAATAGTTGAAATGTTTGCCATCAGAAACCGGAAGTTTTAATTTAATGGCTATGATCGAAAAATACTTCCATATCGGCAATAAAGAGAGTCTTTTATAGAGCCGTGTAATAACAACCAACCAGTAATATGCGCTTTCCGACAGTCTGCTTTTTTCTAGTTTCCGTGGGTAAGGAAATTAAATTATCTATGGCAACTAATCTTAACACTAATTTGACTTGCAATAATAGGTGGATGTTGGTCTTGTCAACCGTATGATTCGAAAATTGTCGGTGGTAGGTTTTCGAAATTTAATATTCTATAGAAACTAATCTTAACTTTAATTTGATTTGCAATAACAGATGTATGTTGGTCTTGTCAAACGTATGATTTGAACGTTGCCGGTGGTAGGTTTTCGGATCTCTCTCGAGTTCCCTGTACAGTGAAATTACGTTATGGATCAACTGTTTGGTGCGGAGCTACTATCATCAGTCCAGATTGGGTCGTTACCGCAGCTCACTGCATACAAGAGTAAGATTTCCAAAAGAAAAACTTGTTATTGCATACCCAGTGTCCAACGTTGAACTGCAGTGATCAACATACTGCTGTGTACTGAATGAATTAACGAAAAAGCAAAGTGAATATTAAAAATGGAAAATTAAATTAGCTAGCTCAACGGATAAAATCTTTGAAGGGCGCAAAAGAACAATTAATCTCAGAGTTGCCCTCGCGAACTAAAAACTTGAATCTAATCACGAAAAGTAAATTGTGGGTGAAAGAAATCTGACTTTCTTAATTACCCCAAAAATTGAAAAGGTTTAATTAAAAATAAAAGAACAGAATTTTAACTCAACAACGTGAATTCACAATCAAAAATTTATTATAAAAAAAAATTAATTACAAATTTGCAGAAAAAAAAACCCTGATCAGAGGGTTCTGGCCTAAATTTATTTACTGCACCTAATTCTAAATTACAATAGGACAATGCTAGTTCCTATACAAAACAAAAGATTAATTAGTTCAGGAAGATAATTCTTTTTTCAAAACAATCCACGTGGTTTCAAATTAAAATAAAATAAATTCGTGGAACACTAGAAATTATACAAAACTGAAAACTAAAAGCAAGAACAATGCTTCTATTCACCAACCCGAGGTGACTTAAAAATTTAAAACAACACAGCAAAATGGAAAAACGGAAAAATTAATTCTTTAAACTATAATGAAAGAATTAAAACTAAAATCTATCTTCCTGCACGAAAATAATAAATGATCTTATATCTGTAATGTGCACTCATAAATATAATAACAATTATTATAAAGCGAATTCCTTGATGGACAGAATAAAAGATAAATAATACGAATTAAATAGTCGTACAATTCACCGACAAAAACTAATAGAATAGATGTTGAATCAACCTAGCGAATAAAAGACATGTTAAAGAGTGACATTAATTAAAAAAAACTTAACACTAAATTAAATAAATCAAACAATTAACTCTCTACCTAAAATTATACAAACTTAAGCATAATTATGAAAATTTCTCGATACAATGATTCAACAGTTTTAAGCAAATCAAATATGCAACACAAAATACACTCGCGGTAATGTGGGTTGCCACAGCAATGCGTAAAACCATCCATTTGGGGAAAAACCCGAAAACCTAATAGTAGATAAAAATACTTACAACTGTGGCACTGATGACCAGCGATCGGAAATAAACATTATGAAACAGTTCCTTAGTGTTTCGTGCGGTAGGATTGCGAGAACCGTACGCAAACGCAAACGAAACAGAGAAAACATATCAATTTCTTTTTCTGTATAAAGTTTGTGTACCTGCACGCAAACGATATTCATACGTTTAAAACGCAGGGATCGAGAACGAAACACAGCGGTTTCGTACCGTACTTTATAAAAATACGTTATCTCCGTTTAAATCGTTTGTGTAAATAAACGTAATAAGTACATTACGTTTAATGTACCTATGAAATGTTGGAATTTTCCTACCATTATACTTTCGTAAATTAATGCACCTCCTAATGTACTTAGCACAGATGTTTGTAAATGCCAGCAAATATTTTGTAGTTGTAATGTGCTCACAAAGTGATTAATTAAATATCTAATCCCTATAATTTACTTAATGTTTATTGAATTGTTGGAATGCAAATGGTTCACTCAATCTTAAATAAATAGGGAAGTAGATATTGCCTGAAAAATATACTGGATAAATAATAAGGACTCGTTAATGATGCGTATAATCCTTTATGTAAATCTTAATTATACCTGAATCCAAATTTGCATGCAAGTTATATTGACAATTTTAATAACGGATCCGATATTTCCAAACAAATTTTATTAAGAATGAAAGCAAAAGCATCTTTCTCGCATTGTGGCATAATTGCATATTTAGACATAGATTTAATAATGTAATATACATCTAAATATAAGAAACAAAACATAGGTAGGTTTAATAAGTGCTCTATTCTATTAGCAGACATATATTAGTGACATTCTTATATTATATATAAATCAAACGATATGGGAAAATGGAATTAATTCGTGGTGGTAAAGTTTTGAAAGAACACGTTGGCAATTTAGATACTACCATTTATGTTTTTGTTTATTTATTATTACTATTATTATTATTCAATTTAAAATGTTATTTTTCTCAAGAATGTTTATTTCTACCTTGTACTTATTTCATTATATATAACAGAAATGTAAGAAACCAATATAAAACACACTTGTTTACTTTTCATCCAATATTAGTGCAGTAGTACAACTTCACACTAAATTAAATAGTAAAATCGCAAGTACGTTAAACGTAACATACGGTTTGCGTACTTTCTTTTTGTATTCTGTATTCGGTAAACGTTCGCATACGTAAACGATTCAAGGCCACCTAAAACATATGTACTTAGTACAGTACGATATCTTTTTGTTTCGTTCTCAGTACATTTTAATGTACTGTATAACGTTTGCGCTCGCGTACACAAACTTTATAAAGAGCGGAATAGTTTGCGTTCTTCCTAGGTACGGTACGTAAACGTACTGTTTGTTTTCGATCGCTGCTGATGATACAACGCCCTTTAAAATACCCTACCAAAAATTGTGCTACATTGGGCACACGTTTTGATAGACAAGCGATCATCATTAGTAGTACCACTAAACTAAATAACTACACTAAAGCAACCGTATTTATATTTAAAAATAAGGTGATACAATGATTACCATCATGGTTGACTACCGTCATGCTTAGCTAATCACTAGAAGTGGTGATTTTTGTTGGCACACGCTAGCGTACACAGAGAAAAAGAATTCTTTAAATCAAAGAAATGTTTCTTAGATTCAAAGAGTCATTTTTTATGTGTAATATTAGTACATACTCCCCAGGTAAAGCGTGTGAATCGATTTATATACATACAGTAATGTGTACACTGGTATGTACACAGTTTCGTTCGATACACAACAAACTTTAATTTAACTAACGGTTATACTATCAGATTTTAATGATATACTTCTATCCGTATATTTGGTTTCCGAAATGCATTTTGGTAATTAATTGTACGATTCTATTTACAAATAATAATAAATATGAAAAACTATAAATTTGTTGTTGACAAGTCAATTAACTTTGTTATTTCAAGCGGGCTGAATGAATTAAAACAACGGCCTTCAAAAAGAACTACTAAAATAAGATTTCGCCGTCGATAGTAAACAGACAAATCCAGGAAATGCACCTAGCTAACAATACGCGGAAAACTTTTAAAACGAATTCGATATTAATTCCTTTGGAAAAATATAAAAAATAAATAAATTTCACTAAATCATATCCTGTCTACTTTCCTTACTTCTAACAGTGTCAGTTCACTGCTTTACGCAAAGTATTGTTGTTGTATTAAGTTCTCTAAATACATTTAGAAATGAGTTTAAATAACAAGAAACTCCGTAACGGGTCTCAGAGTACTGAATCTGAATAGATACATCTTTCCTATTCTTAAGGTTTAAGGTTTAGAACCAATGCGGGTGCGGGTAACTGATGTAATAGCTCCGGCTACCGGTATTCTGGCTCCATCTAGTTCAATCGAATCCGAAATTGCATTCAGGTCCCTGCACCCGCACCTGGCGGATTAGCTCTTTTACGAAAAGCGAACTTAGTGCACCTACTCCGGTAAGCGAACCAGCTCCGAAAGAACATGTCCGATCTGGAGCAGCTATCCCTAATACGAACGATTGTAGACATGTTGTTCTAGGCAACAAAGGGTTTTGGGTTTTTAATTTTACTTAATAAAGCGTGTAATATCGAGGTGTAAGTGTGAAAAGCTGTATACTTTTTGTGAGTTTGAAACAATGTAAAGCCTAAGTAGTAGCACAAGGACTCGTCCTGTTGTTACATGTTTAATTAATAATAATGATGGAGTGTTAAATTATTTTTGGAGATTAGTAGGGATCTGTAACTGCTGTGTTCAGCTATAACCTAACATAGATTGTGGCGAATTGTTTGTTGTTGAATCTTTGAAATGAGTGTATAAGCAGAGGTTGTTACTATTGTTGCCAGATTCATTACTTACTTGGCTTGGTGGACTACATGCTGTTTTATATCATAAAATAAACATTATTTTTATTTAAAACATGTTTCCTTCCAGTGACATCTGTATTTCTATGTTGTGTAATCCGTCATAGAACACTGCATTGACAGCTATTGTACATTTGAGGCGACATCTCTTGGAATAATAATGCATAAGAAAGACTGATATTTAGCTATAAATGATTGCAGTGCCCCCAGTGTTTTTCACAATCGCTCTTTAAAGCCCCCTCTCAACAAAGCACTTGCTTGGCTGCTTAATATGGAGGACATACAATGAAGGGAGTCGCCCTTTCAATTTACGACATGTATTAGATCGGGTAAATATACCAGATACCATGTTATAATAGCATTTATCGTGCTATTTGTACCAGATATATTCTGTTACTGGAATGAAATAGGAGACGCGTCATCTACGCAACAATTTCTGTACAGTATTTTACGTATATATGGGAATAAAACTTCTATAAAAAAATAAGCAGCGTGTACTTGATTCGTACTCCGAAAAAAAAACATTTTGTTGATTTAACCAAAAACATGGGTTACAGCGATTCAATGAAGTTGTTCTCGTGATATTGTAATTACAGTTCTTTACAAAACAATTTGGCAAACCTTTTGACTAAATATTTTTGTTGTTGCAACATCTTAGTTTTAGTTCATTTGAAATAAGGAAACATCTTTCTGTATATAAGTTAGACATAACTGAAGGCTAGCAACATCTCAATCCAAAACACTGTATAATGTAGCATTATAACACTGTTTTCAGTTTTTTTTAATTTTGGGGTTAATACCTTTTTGAAACTATCACCTGCCAGAACGGTGGCAATTCCGCAGTAGTAACACGCGATTTATTTGCAGTAAATTATCCCGAAAGATCAATTCCTAACGCGTCTACTATTCGTAATACGATCCGACGTTTTGAAACACCGTTTACACTAATAAATAAGAAAAATAAAAATATCCTAGCCGAAAATGTAAGTGATATCGAAATTCAAGATTGTGCATTATGTAATGAAATCCTAGTATGACAACTAGACAAATTACTCGCGAATGTAATATTAGTTTTAACAACTGTTTTAAGCTTTTTACATAAGAATAAATATCGGTGGTACAAAATTAGCATATCCCAAGAACTTTTACCCGACGCTTATATTATAAAATTTTGTGAATTAATGATTAATAAATATTCTGAACACATTATATTTTTCAATAATATACTATTTATCGGCGAATAGATACTTCATTTAAGTACTATTATTAGGTTTTTTAGAAGCTGTTTATTAGTTTATTTGATTATTGACTTTTAAAATTCCTTTTCGTTCTTTTTCTTTATTTTGATATTGTTTACGAGCTCTGTACTGAAAGATTTACATTATCTGATACATCGATGTAAAAGTGAGTATGAATAGAAAAGAAGCATGAATAGAATTTAGTTAGAATGAGGACAGTCTTATTTCCCTTTTCACTCTCCTAATACATACAAATGTGATATTGGATTTAATATTACTTTTACAAACTTGATAAATCCTGTTTACAATAAATACCAGCGATATAGCCAATGATCTCTAGTAAGAAAAAAATGTTACCCTTATTCTACTACAGCTGACAATGAGCTATGACGATTCGCCAAACTTCAATAAATCTGTGCTGCGACCTCGTGCCTAGGTACGCCTACAACTGAAGCTTTTCCCATTTCCAGTCGCTCAGAACGCAATGCACAGCTTGCAACTTTTTACGGTGTAAACGAATTGCTGCCATAAAATACAAATGGTCTTATGTGGTATTTCGGAAGTTGTAAACAAGCTCAGTTACTTTTGCCCTCCCTAGTATGGATGTCCTGTGCTTTACAGAAAACTAAATTTTGATCATTAGCGAGGTTTTTAGTATTTTTTTATTAGTTTTAGATGAACTACTATAGAAACTGTCTCCCTGGTGGGTTTATAAACTAAGAATTTTTAAGACAAAATATTGAAAATGCTAATCTTGTACAATATTTTATAATAGGGTGAAAATAAAGCAGAGTAAAAGCTATTTATAAAATATAGATAACATGAAGTAAAAAAAAAAAAACAAAAAAGTGCAAGTACTAATATTAAAATAAATGAATTACCTACTACCCCCGAAATGGAGAAAATTCAAATGTGGTATCTACAATTTTGTGAATTCCATTCTCTGACGTTTGAAATTCACAAAATTCAGGCGAAAGTTATTAGGCAACTCTTGGCAAACCTTGTCAGTGGTTGACCTTGGGGATTCCAACGATCCCAAATGGATTTTCAATTGTGAATCAAAACAACAAAAAACACAAAAAACAAAACCACCCAATCACTTGCCGCGAAATACAGCAATCGAACTATTATAATGAACATAAATGTTGGCCTATCCTTTGTCTTGGCAAACGCAAGCATTTATAGTTCAAAATAGAATTGTTTCTTTTTTTTGCTGGAATACCAGATGCAAGATATAATAATTATTTTCATTTATCAAAAGTATTAAAGAGAAATAAACTATGGAGCAGAATTTACATAGGTTGTTAAATAGGAATACCGCAAGAACTATCACCATATATGACTATTACTTTCAGCTTCATTC
The DNA here is from genome assembly GCA_004143645.1 of Protaetia brevitarsis. Taxonomy (NCBI): domain Eukaryota; kingdom Metazoa; phylum Arthropoda; class Insecta; order Coleoptera; family Scarabaeidae; genus Protaetia; species Protaetia brevitarsis. Next base: position 1,933,736 of record RXPK01000067.1, on the reverse strand, counting down.
CGTATCGCTCCGAAATTAATGATTTCTTTCTCTCATTTACCCGGATTTAGTGCCAGCAGGCATACCTCCTACATCGTTGCATTCCTTACGTAACAAACTCAAAATGTGCCCTTCCATTTCGATGCTTTTATTTATTCGCAATTGGAATGATAACACAACTGAGAAGTGCTTCCGGCGTAATCCTTGAACAAGCGTTGGTGATTCGCTCAATCATGTTTTCCCCTCGTGGTTGGCACTTCTGTATAAACTTCAGACTTTAAGTGGCCCCACAAAAAGAAGTCTGGTGAAGTAAGATCTGGCGATCTTGCAGGCCAAGGCACTGGACCACCTCTTCCGATCTATCGACGATTGTAGGCTCGATCTAATACTTCTCGTCCTACTCTTGAATAATGTGCTGGACAACCGTCATGTTGAAAGATGTTTCGACATTTTTCACCATTTAAGTTTCCATCGATGAAATATGGACCAATAAGCTTATTTCCAATTATTCCACACCAAGCATTTACGTTCCAAGGATGTTGATGTCAACTTGGGGCAACCAATGGGGATTTTCGATACTCCAGTAATGCATGTTGTGCCGATTTACCGTACCGTGATTTGTGAATGTCGTCTCTTCAGAAAATAATACTCGAGCAAAAAAATTGGTATTATCTTGTATCCGTTGAAGCGTCCATTGACAAAATCGGGCTCGATTTTGAAAATCATCGCCATGAAGTTCTTGATGCATTGAAACTCTAAATGGATTATATTTCCTACGCTTCAATATTTGGCAGATAGTGGACTGAGAAATTCCTGATCCGCGATTTCTCGAGTACTAATGTGCGGATTATTAGCTACTGCAGCTAATACCGCGACTTCATTATTTTCTCCAGCAATTGTTTTTCGGCGATTACGTTTTCTTGGCTGTACAGGTCCCTTCGCTAGAGAACTGTTGAACGACTCGATAAAAAGAAGCGCGCGATCGCACCTTGTCGGGAAATAGAGATTGTTGTGAATAAAGATTAACAGCATCATCGGCATTCCTACCACTTTCTCCATAGATGTAAATCATTTCAATTCTCTCTTGTAATGTTATAGCCTCCATTACTGTTCAAATATTTAACACTAACTAATTTGTATTGGTTTAATAATTAATAATCTAAATGGGGATCGGACAATGTGTAAGAATTCACAGCTTGTCAAATACTGAATAAAGTACGGTTTTGTATCGTTGAATAAATAAATAAAAAAATAATAATAATTAGTTTATGTTAAAATAAAAAAACACAAAATCATGTTTGGTTGCGCCTCTTTTTTGGGTATTTTTACTAGAAGTTCACAATCATGTGTTTTTTTGCGATTACAGCGCAATCTGTTACGAATCGAAAGAAAAGTTTCAAACAAAAACTACATACTTGATGGCGTAGAATCTGAATCTGCAATATGAAATGGGGGTTCCCATTTAAGATTTCAAGGTTGTCCCCCCTCCCACTCTGGGGGGGGGTGAGGTGGGGATCGAGTTCTGCACTATTCAGTGAGCCCCCTACATTATAATAAATCTTATTAAGATCTTTTTTTGATTTGATGCAGGGTGTTAGAGATATTCCGTTGTCTTGAGATAAAAAAACTCACCAAGTATAGAGGGTAGCGCATTAGTGTGTGGAAGCTCGAAATATATGACTTTGTAAAAGTTATCGAAAAAAAATATTAAGAAAAAATATAGGTATTCTTAAGATTCATATTTTAAAATTAGGTACACATATACAGAGTGTTTTATAACGCCGTGATAGACCTAACTCACATTTTTCTAAATGGAATGCTATACTTTTTGCGAGGCTTCTCATGTACGGTTTGCCATATATATTCTGCTTGTTTGGGAAACTTTTAACAGATAACGCTGAATTAATTCCAATTTGCATGTAAGTTGTTTCGGATATTCCATGGTCAAATTATTGAAAGCACAACAAACACATTTTCTAATATGATTTAATACCACCTACTAGTAATCAGTATAATAGTCCAAAACAACAAAAAAACCATGACAGTTCAATACAGTCTAAGCTTATGCATGCGCGTCTTGCTTACTTCCTTACCGCTTGAAAATTACTTTGTATATAACTGTAATTTTCTAAATTATAAAAATTTTTAAGTTTTTCCTGAGAGATATTAATATTCTTAGTATATTACTACATCAGAGATTTTTTTTCCGAAGAATCAAAAATTTTCCTATTAATATTCACGTCAAGTACTTATATTATGAGAAAATTTCTAACATTTCGACATTTTCCTTAAGTTTCTGTACAATTATCCCCATTCAGTGCAGAGAATTATAAAAAAGTGATTTCTACCAAGAAAAATTACTTAATTTAATTTTAGTGTGTACATATAACATTTGTTTTAAGAAAAGTAAACTGGAATATAGTAAAATATCGGAAATATAGGAAATATTTGAATCAATTAACCTAGCTACTTATTTCAAATTAAACATTTGTTTCACTAAATAAATGGTTGTATTATTAATATTAATTTGATGGACCTTGCACTGACTTCAGTTGAGCTACCATACTTGGTTAAAGTTACTTTCATACTTATCGCATATTCCTGCTTTATTTTTTAACTAAATCAATTCCTTGTATAATCATGCAATGATTTGTAAAATATCCCTCCACTCCCAAAAAATTAATTTTGCAAAAAGCACGTGCATAAGTATGTCCTCTACATCAGTTCCCTTTATTAATATTGATTTTTGCTATATACGATGACAGTTTACAATAATAATTGTCAAATAGATAAATGCCTGTTTACGAAAACACTGATAATAAAGTATATCAAAGGCCAACTTATCTATATTTTTTCTCAGTTGATACAATTCCCCATTGAAATGCAATCATTGTTGCTATTACTAATCAATTAAGTAACTTTTTTTCTTAAATAAATTTGAATTATATGGAAATGTTCTAAAATTACACCAAAAATAGAATTTCAAAATGAATTGCTTGTCATCAGTTTCGAAAGCCACTTATATTGTAATAAATTAAAAATAAATATTCTGAGGACTTTTCTTTATTTACCTAATGTCTTAACCAAAATATTAATCTACTCTACAACAATATTCAATGTCCTTGATATAATCTTATCTAAGATTTTTCTTTTTTAATAACTTATGTATATAAACCTGAAAGAGTTCAACTGAAACAGAATGTACAGTGTACAACCAAAATGCATGCTTTGATTGTTTTTATCCTTTTGGGTTGCGCTTTTGCAGGTAAGTTATTTTCCTTTATATAGTATCTATAAGTAAATTTAAAATATGTTTAATTTTGTTATATTATTTGCTTAATGTATGACTGCAATTTTATGCATTGGAGAAACAATTTTATTTCGAAAATGTGCAGTTCTTGGAGCATTTACAATTTTTTCGTAAGTTGAGCGCATTCAGCGGACGGGTTGATGATTAGCGAGTCCGCTGTATGACGCCGCGCGCCGCTGACTGTTTGATAGGTGTTGTGGCTGAGCGATATCTGCAGCGGAGAAATTGTAGGCTTTGCTCTTTCTAGCTCTTTTATTTAAAAGCAAACACACAACAAGCAAGTTTGATTATTGTGATGTAGAGATCAACTTTGATTATAAACACTATATTTGTTACACAGCACCCTTTTTAATTCAGATGTTAAATAGTTTTGAGAAATAGTGAAATATATTTGACAAACGTGAAAAAGAAAAGTACTGTCTATTTATTTTCGCATAACTGTTAAAAAAATGCTCTAAATTAAGTTTCCATTTCATACATTTGCATATTTAAAAATCTTCTTTTTTATATTACTAATAATAAACAAGAAAATCAATTTAATATTCTAGCCGAAAACCAAGAATCTGCCATTCCCAGATTGGACGGAAAAATTGTTGGCGGAGAAGCGATTCCCATCGAACAAGTCCCTTACCAGGTATCTTTGCAGTATCTAGGTTCACACACATGCGGTGCCTCCATCATTAGCGCCCACTGGGCTGTGACAGCGGCCCATTGCGTTTCTGGGTAAAACTATTAACATTAAAAAAACATCGCAGAAACAAAAAGTCATCCTGCTATTCTCCCAAATTTTAGAAGGCTTGTAGCATTCTTCACCGTTCGTTCAGGCAGTAGCGACCGCAGTTCTGGTGGCAGCATCCATCCGGTCTCTTCTATCATCTCTCATAACCTGTACAATAAAAATACATTGGATTACGATATTGCTGTCGTTAAAGTTCTTACCGCTTTCAACATTGGAACGAGCACCGTAGATTTGGTTCGTTTACCAGCAGCTGGAAGCGCACCTTCTCCAGGGGTTTCGGCTCTAGTATCCGGCTGGGGAGTACTTTCCGTACGTATACTTATGGGAAACGAAATAAAGTGTTTGATTTAAATTCCTTTCTTGTTTAGTCTAACTCAAATACGCTGCCATCGCATCTGCAAGGTGTTTGGGTACCAATCGTTAGCAAGGCAACTTGCAGATACTCATATGGCACGAATTCTATCACCGATCGGTAAGTATTTAGTTGCTAGTTATGCCTGATAGAGTTTAATCAAAATGCACGTTTATTCCGATTTAAATTGTTTTTATTTTCAGCATGTTGTGCGCCGGTTACACTTATGGAGGTAAAGATGCTTGTCAAGGAGATTCTGGTGGACCACTAGTTGCCAACGGAGTCTTAGTAGGTGTGGTTTCTTGGGGAGAAGGTTGCGCAGAAGCTAATTACCCAGGAGTCTATGCGGACGTTGGTAATTTGCGGACATGGATTGAAACTCAGACCGATGTGTAGATACTAATACAGGAATCATGTTACTTACGTGATAATTTTACGTGATAATTTTAGATAATAATAGATAATAATAAACGATGTTGCATTTAAAAAAATAAATAATGGTTTTACTGATTATAGTTATTGCATAAACATAGTTTTAAACTAATTTTTCATTAAAATGAATAAATCGGTGTATTAATTTTCAAATTATTTTGATGTTTCTCATTTCTTTAACGATCTAATGAAAAAATATTACCGGAATTCAATTTATATCTAACCGCAGGCCCGTCTTAAGCCACGTAGGAACCCATGACACGTTAAGATATATAAAGTTTCCGTGAGAAAAATTTAGAATCGATATCAGTAGAAAATAACATTAAGACAATTGTGTATGCATGTGTCTCTTAATTTTGAAAATTTACGAATAAATGCAAAGGAATAGATCCGCACATGTATGCGTGACACAATCATGAATGACATATTCAAAGTCTATCGTTTTAAGCCTTTTCTCACATTCAGTCAGCGATGAAGTGATTAACTTTCTGGAAAGCGTAAAGAAAGAAACGATGCAAAGATGATTCCTACTGGGCTTCAGAAGTCTTTCAGTCTTCTTTTCTGATGGTGTCTTTATAAAGATTTTACAATGAAAATGCCTGGTTGTATTAATCCTGTGTTCTCTGCATTTCTCTCTGAGCAACATTTTTACCTGCTCTGGTGCTATACAGGGTGAATCAAATAATAAAGTAAATTTTGCTTGGATGTTAACTACACGACATATAAAGCACAAACCCACCGAAACCGGATTTCATCATTAAAAAATAAGCAAAAATTCTTTAGTCCGGGCCTGATGCAAGGAAACGTCATGTTAAGCGCCCGCTAAACGTGGTATTATGTATAAATACATTGCACTCATTTAGTATTATTCTTGATGGTATGCCGTAAGTTCATTTAACGTCATTCTGAATAAATAAAGGCCCTTGTAACAATAGCAAAACAACAGAGGCATTTTAAATTTCTTCTTTTTATAAAATAAACATTCCTTTTTTGTTAAGAGCATTCTACGTAAGTCTACAAAGTATTATTTTTAATATCCTGATAAGACGTTCGTGTTTCACCGGATATGCGACTTTAGTAGTTACAAAAAAACGTAAATATTTTTCTTTTGCTTTGTCGAATCGGGAGTTAGTTGTTAATAAACGGTACCACATGAATCTGAGTTATTTCTTTCGCATTTATTTAATCAAATAACGCAAAATGAATTGAATCGAATTACACAGAAATAAATGTACATACAAAAAATTTGCAATCGCGCCTTTTTACTATGATATCGCGCGAAAATGAATCTATACATTCCCGCACTTTTGCCGAAGCATCAAGCTTCGATTTTCTTTATATGAAATCATGATGGTCCTGAAAAGGATCGTTTTTTCAAGACGGGAAGAATTTAAATAAAATGTTCGAAGTGGTTTGCACTCCAAGCGGTGATCCACACAAAACTAACAGCAGTAATGGCTGAATGATAGAGGTATGTGGGGGTATACTCGGGACACCATTTAGGTTCGGCACAGGTACGGCTCTAGCCCACGGCATTTACAAAATATTTTTTTCTCGTTAATGCTTACAGATAGACCCCCTGTGCATTAAGACTTTTTTATTGTATATGATCACAGCTGCTACATATTATTATATTTACCTCTATATCTGATACAGCCCGTATACCGTACGCGCTATTCTAACTGCGAACACCCGAATATTTCCGAAGCGCGCCGCTCTTATGCTGGCTTGACCGACGATACGAAATGTACCAAAGTGGTCTGATTTGGGGAACGCAACGCATCGATTGAAAATAAGCGCATAACTAACATTCGTAATAGTCACTAATAAATTATTTGTCTTTCAAGTAACATTTGAATACCTACTTCTGCTAGTAATTGCACCTGATATTTTCAGTAAACGTCAGCACAATAATTGGTGTTAATTAATTAACTAATTATGACAAAAGTACACCAATAAGTAGGTGTAATAAATCATGGCACGAATACGTCCGCCTAATATCGGTAACTCATACTGCCTCCTTGTGTAGCTCCTATTTGACTACTGCTTATTCGACCTACTCAAGGGATAAATATTACGTCCCCACTAACGATTTTTGCGATGCCGGTAATTCACGATGTATCTAGTGGTTTTGATGTTATGTAAATATTGAATAAATTTACCTACATATGGATATTCTAAATAATATTAGTGGAGGTTTTCCGTAAATTCGAGCTCTATCGGGCGTCGAATACAAAGAGATGTTTTGCTTTGATGCACATTTTGTGCGATAACGATATTTTGCGGTTTATAGTAACTTACTATACATAGGTAGTTACCATGTAGCGGTTTTTAAAAAAGCATATAGAAAGTATCCATATTGTATTTATATTTTGTTTGCCGCTCTTCCATTAAAAATATGTTTTGGTCTACCCGCTTATAAGCACTAGAAACACAATAGTGACGTTCACGATCTCCCAATTTGACGCTCTTGAACTTTTTCTTCTGGAGATAAAAATGTACACTGCCCGACGTTATTTAATGTCGCGTCTACATCATTTGCACAGGTGCGCGTTCGGCTGGCGTCGGCTGTTCCAGGTAAATGATTTATTTGGGTATACAGTTGTAAAACGCTTGGCAATTATGAAAAAAAACTATAATATTAAAGGAAACCTTTAATATTATAGTTTGAACCCAGTTTGAATTGAAATATCTGTTTTACAGCTTGAGACCAAGTGACTTTTAAAACTAAAGCCTTTATGTAATCCAACGAGTCAAATTTTGCTGAATAACGAGCTCATTACTTACATGGTAGAGCAATAAATTTTTAAAAACTTTCATTGTACACACTACACTATCATGTAGATATATGAGATTATTCAAAAACATTAAGCGTTGTTGGATTACAGCATTATGGTAAGCGGCCCAGTTTTGTAATTGTTTGTAAAGGGCAAATGCAAATTTAGGCAATATAATAAAAGTAATGAATTTATAACTTGACTATTAAAACTCCTAAAAAAACTTTATTGTCAGTAATGTGATAATTGGTGTACTTTATTAAAATTGTTGTTTATTACAATTAGGTGTAAATCCCTTCATTTAACAAAATCGCTTAAAGGGATTATTGTGTGGCATAAATAATTACAAGTGCGATTAGAAGAAATATGGAAGGGTGGGAATATTCTGTAATATAAAAGCAGTAGTGGGTAAATACCAGTTGCAATATTATTATGTTTATTAAATTTCATGTTGTTTATATTTGGAATTAGCATATTTACTTAAATAAAGAATACAACCAGACCAAACATAGTTTATATTTTCTTATAAATAGCAATTTTACAGCGTTACTTATACGTAGGTGGAGTCCTGAAATACTAAATGCTAATAATTAAATATTATTGAAATCTCCATTTAAAAAAATAGTAATTAATAAACCCTTACAATAGCTAATATTCATTGAAGCTCTAGTTCCATGAAATATTCCGGTTTTTTTTGTTATTTCCTACGTTTTTAAAACAATTGATATATAAGATTTACTATGAATACTAAACTTTATTTATATGTGAGTTTGAACAGTCTATTGGTCCAAGTTTTGAAAGAGGCATTTCAATTTAAATCACCCTCAAACCACAATATACAACGTTTACTTGTGATATTAAATAATCCAATATTTCTACCTGATTTGCGTAATTGCGCAGGGTTTTACAATTCTGTACCCCAATAAATCATTTACCTGGAACAGCCGACGCTAGCCGAGCGCGCATCTGTCCAAATGGTAAGTAGTTTTGATCGTAACCGCGCTGTAGGCGACAATATTAAATAAGTCGGGCAGTGTACATCATTAATATCAACGAGGTCATACCCTTAATGATCTACGCCAAAAACATTATTTATGCTGTGGCCAATATAATTATTGAATCCTTTTGCAGTTGCAAGTGGGGTATTCTTACGAAAAAGGATGCGATTTGTTCGAGCATTGGCTAAATTAAAATTAAATCGTCAAAGAGATTTTAGTTAATTTTGAAGGTTTCTTAATTTTCTTGCGGATTATTTTTAGTTCGTTTTCTTATAAGAATCTCTATTTTCTTTAACATTTAGATGCACATTTTTAATTTATATTATAATAATCTTCTTTTATTTCTTTTTAATTTTTTTTTAGAACAATGCAAATTTTATGTATTCTGTTGATTGTTATCAGAAGTTTATTTGGTTGGCTATCTACACTATAGGTAAGAAATCTCAATATTTCTTCTTACAACAAAAAAAGGCATTTATAGCTGTAAAACAATGTGATATTTTTCATTGTTTTGCAATGGTGTTTCCAAGTTAAATTCTTGCTTGCTCGGTAGTTATTCAAAAGCGAATTAGGAGCATGTTCAGTAGAATTCAGAAATCATTAAAAACTACATAAAGAATTCGAAACAAACGGCAATAAAACATAAATAACAATATAAATATAGTAAATAAGAAAATAATAGAATAACAATCTCCAATCCATGGAGCCCTAGAACAACAACCGACCACAAATATGTGTTTTCCAATTGTTTGCCTTTTCCTAATTAGTATGGGTAAGGAAATTAAGTGTTCAGTAAAAATGTATTTTTACTTATAACAACCGAAACAGGTGGAGATTTATCTGTTCAAATACAGCCGAGAGTTATTGGTGGGGGTATTACGCGTATCTCCAAGGTCCCCTATACGGTGCAAATACGCTATTGGAACATTCATTTATGCGGAGGTACTATCATCAGTGCAACGTGGGTTGTGACCGCAGCCCACTGCGTAACGAAGTAAGATTTACAATATACACAATGCCCCACCATGAACTGCGATGATCGATATAATGGCTCGGAACGCGTGCACCTTTCAATAGGAACATAAATCTATGCATAAAAGCTCGCCGCAGTCATTAATAAGCACCGCCCTCCACTATTATGTATGCAGTCGTTTCATACAAGCGATAATATTAACACTGCGTCCCTATCTAAAGATGCGGGCGGCTAACCTAGTACATATAAAATCATTCACCAGAACAAAAAAAAATGAAAATTTGGTAGTATATCTACAACTACGTCCAAATACGAATGAAAATTGGTTGACATTTCCAAGGCTATTGGTGGTAAAAATAAAAACATCAAAGGCAAATGTGAATCTTGAGTGAAAGACATTAGTCTTTCATTGGAGATTCACAGATAAAGATATGTACTTAAAGATAATTTACCACTTTACATTACCATTTGTCAAGTACCTTTTTTTTTAGAAGAAGTTCAGAGACAGAATAATATTTTGAAATTAAACCGGGTGTCCCAAAGTGGATGACATACTAGAAGTACCTATATATAGAACTAAATATAAGAGTTACCTCTAAGTTATTCAAAGCGAACTAAGCTTCTAAAATATTTTCACTAATAGAACGTAACTGCTTCCACTTAAATCAGGTAACAACTTTTTTTAATTTAAATGAAACAACCAATATTTTTTTCTTATTATTGGATTCTTTATAAAATTTTGTATAACTTTTCTAATACTTCCATATACCTACCTTAAAACGTTTCCAGATAAATATTAATCCTAGTATTTTCTTGGTGTATCCGACCTTTCAGAAGTACAGATATCTTTCCTGCTTGTAATAAATGAGAAAGCAAATATTAAACACAGCTTAAATAACTGTACCGCGACATCCAAATTTCATTGAAACATAGGATTTTATGTTACATTTTATCTAGTGATGAAAATTTTCGAGAACTCAGAATCGAAAGTAGGTACTCGATTCCTTGTAATTTTCAGATTTTTATTTTTAATCATTTATTGCTTTATTTAAATTTTGTTAAATTTCCCAAATTTTATGAACCGAAAATCCAGGAAATTACTGAAAAATCTAACACTTAACACTCTTTCTCTACCACCGCGCATGTATAAGTAGGCGAGAGCATATTTCAGGCAAAAAGCGTGGCCAGGATACGAACAGTCACAACACTACTCACAATTACTAGTTCCACGGTGTAAAAGTTTCGTTTGCTCTTCGAGCATAACCGTAAAAAATAACCCCCACCTCGACGAATGCAGAATAATATTTTACAAACCGTGATTAACTTCAAACTTAGTTACAAGAAACACGTTAAATGCGTAATGTGAAGAATATACCTACACTATTATTTGATACAACGCGCATATCTCAAAAAAAAAACCAGTGAAAACTGATCCGGGTTATCCAGAGATCCGGGTTCAGAGGATCCAACTTAACGGGTTCCACTTTATTTGGGATGAGGAAAATCACTGATACATATTCTCAAGGGCATCTTCTATCTAATGGTATACTTGAAATTACTTATTCCTTATTTCTTATTTCTTATTTCTTATGGGTGCTATATTGAATTGTAACACCACTGGAAAGAGCTTTTTCTGATTTCAACTATATGCAATATGCTAACAGAGATTTTTAATATTATATAAAGGCTAAAGGTTTTTCTTTGGACAATATGGCTATTTTAAAACAAACAAAAATTCCAATTAAACAAAACGTTTCGACGTTTATGTCAGTCTTTTTCAGTTGTATCTAATTAATTAAACAGCAGCAAAATGCAAATGAAACAGTTTTGGAACGAATTAGGAGAGGAAACATATCTAAATTTTGTAAAATAAACCAATACTGGCTTAATGTGACCAGTATTGGGGCTGCCAACTTGGGTTTCCATATTTAAGTCGTCAGTATAGGAACTCTGTAACTGGAATATCAATAGCAATGACAAAGCAGTAGCATATCGTACCGATATCGTATATGGCACTCTGTAAGGAGACCGATATCAACTTCGGTAATACTTGGGAAATATCAACTAACTGCTGACTTTTGTCTAAATCTTGTGGAAATTCTAATAAGTTCAGTCAAGTGCCCTAAAGTAACCTTAAATATCTGTCATTTTTATTAATCTTCTTGTTTGTCTTGGTAATTTTTTTTTTTTGTAATTTAAAAATTTATTAAAATTAATTTATTTATCTTTATTAATTATTCTTTGTATCAAATTAAATTGTTAAAAATGTTAAAAGTAATAAAAAAGTAAGCAGGTGTATGTTTATCAATCTTTATTATTGCGTCTAATAAAACAATTTATGATATATGATATAAATAATTCAATAAATAAATTAAACAATTTAAGTTATATAGTTTATATTGGTACAATAATAGATAAATAGCTTACCTCCTCCAGCAAACTTTTTACTTAATAAATGCATTTTTACAATCGTAACTGGATATACATCTTACGAAAAGAAATTCCTGTTTTATTTCGATGTATGTTTATAATATTAATTCTAACATATCCTTTTTTTTCCCGCAACTGAAGGTTTTGTGTATTCATCAAATATAAATATTACTTTTGTAATTTTGCTTTTCTATTTTCTGATTGAATTGTTATTAAATTTTTTGTATCATATTTGCTTTCAATAATTTATGTGCATTTTATGTTACATGAATAAACTTACTTTACTTAATTCGCGACAAAAGATTTTCTTTTGAAAATTTTGCTGCTATTTAATTAATTATATACAACCCAAAAAGACTGAAATAAACGTCGAAACCTTTTGTTTAATTGGAACATTTAATTGTTTTTTAAATAGTCATATTGTCCAAAAAATAAACTGTAAAGACTTTGTGCAATTCTCATGATTGCCTAATTAATTAACCACTTTAACCTAAGTTTTGAATATTATGCTTTAATTGATGAAGAATCCAATTTAAGATAATAATAGCAATGCAATTTCGGACTGTTAATCACTTCTATCAGCATTAGCATTAGTAATGCCGTATACCAACGAAGAGGAACGAGATATGTATTTTTTTTTCATCGAACCGAAATATCGTACAACAATAATAAGTACAAGATATTTAGGTAAAATTTTACCCGAAACACTGACAAACATGTCATACTATTTTTCGAGATCTTGATAGAAATATACTCGAGTATGGATCGTTAACTAAGCCGCTTAATGTTTATTGTAACCAGAATTTGGAATTTTAGAAATTGTAAATTAGAGATGTATTTTTGCAAAGTTTATGTAATTTTTATCTTATTACAACTACTACTACAAATTAAAATAACAATATAAATAGTAGCAATAAATGATTAATTACAGTAAATGTTCAAGTATGCCATCATCTTCATTAATAGACAATTGAGCATGTTTTCGGGCTGTTTGAAGTTCTCTTTACTATATTAAGAAGGTAATTAATTGACAGATCCACTTTCTCACGCAATTCTTTAATAAATGCGACCGGTTTCGTACGATTATACGGACATCCTCAGGTCAGGTAAGGAACATCCAATGAAAGGAAAATTAAAATGGATAATTTTAAAAGGTAATTAAGTAGTATTTGCAAAATTTATCAGTAAATGAAATGTGATAACATCAAATTAAAAGTTATTAGTTCTTTTTTTCTATTACACATACAATTTCCCTATGTGTAAAGTTAAAAAACAAATTGTCCATGCATTGGTAACCGGCGAGTAGGCAACCAGGTATTCCGCAAACCAGTTATTTTGTTTTGATTGATTTGACGTATGACATATTCTGAAGTTTTTTCATTATTTAGTATTTTTTATTACTTATTTCATTATTAATTAAAGTATTTCAAATCCGTAATAAACGTTACTAGTTGAATAACTAAAATAATTCACTTTCCAGTAACTAAAAAAAAAATTATGTAGGTATTAAGCCAGTTTATTCTCTTAAAATGTAATTGAATGGTTCTATTGCAATTTTTTTGTGTCATCTCAGCTTCCCGTATGTTTTAAAATGTAAGAAAATACCTTTTTTGAAATAACTCGAACACCCTTGCAAATAGGTATAGGGAATCTAATAACAAATTGCCTTTATTTTTAACTTTAAATAATAATAAGGCAGGAAAATAGAGTAGGTACTCCATTTGAGATTTTGGACTTCTCTACATTTTTCGGAACTAGTGTTTCAACTTTCATCTAGAAATTTTAACTAGAACTTAAAGAGCAATTCAAAAATATACAAGATGTTGCATTTCAGATAAGAACGTTAATGTAAATACCCCGTGCAACCGAAGTGCTAGGTACTTATTATTAGACACATATTCACAGTTTGTCGTCACCTTTATCTATTATACTGATATTCCGTTTCAGTATTAAATATATAAAACGCATCCTGATCCTATCCGGTAGTACCAAGCGCGGTTGTGGAAACCGCCAGCGTGTCTCAAAAATCATCCCTCACAAATTATACAACGATTCCTATGATGACTACGATATTGCCCTTATGAAAGTATCAACTCATTTTGAGTTCGGCAACAGTTCAATCGCTGCGGCCGCTCTACCGGCCGATGGGAGCACACCAGCAGTAGGAATTAGGGCGTTAGCAAGTGGATGGGGGGTATTTTGGGAGCCGGCGGGCACCCATGTCTCGGCCTTTTATCTCAGAGCTGTTGAGATACCGATCGTCAGTAGGCAGAAGTGTGCTAAGTTATACCAGGGAAATCCCGACGGAAATATAACTAAACGGCAAGTATATGCAGTTTAAGGAAAAGCATTTTACAGTCTCCTTCGGAACCTTTCCAGCATGCTTTGCGCGGGATACTTAGAGGGAGGTAAGGATGCTTGCCAAGGAGATTCTGGCGGTCCATTGACCATTAAGGGAGTTCTGGTAGGAGTCGTTTCCACGGGAGAAGGTTGCGGAGTACCCAATTATCCAGGGATATACGCTGATGTAGGATATTTCCGCAACTGGATTAGAAAAAAAACTGGAATATAGGCAAAAATGTAGTAATGATAGCTAATACGTTCGTCAGCCATAATTAATATGAATTAAAAAAAAAACTTGTATTGCCATTCGAAACGATTTTATTGAGGAATACATAAAAGAATAACATAAATACTAATATTTATTAGCTTAAGAAATATTAGAGTATAGGACAATATTTTTTCTTCAAACGTCAATAAATCGGATATTGCTCGACTGAGTAGCCGGCTGAGAAGAAGAATTAATTTCTGTTTTATTTCAGTAGCAAATGAGGTGATCCCATGATTTTATAAATAACAAATTTCTATATCAACAATGTTTAAGTTAATGTAAAAATGTATCTAATGTAAATTGTTATGCAGAATTCGAAAGATTTGAAAGACAGAAAGTGAAGTAAATTGTTGACTGTTTCGCTTCATTATCCGAATTGGAAATATGTTTGTCATAATTAGTGTGGTCAACTTTCGTCTGCGCGCCAAGTCACCACTAAGTTTCATGTATGTGACATTAACGTTTAATACAAGTAGGTATACCGTACGCGCTATTCTAAATGCGAACACCCGAATATTCCCGAAGCGCGCCGCGCCGCTCTTATGCTGGCTGAAGCCGCTATACGAAATCAGTATTACCAGCTTGGTGAATTACCAAGGAAGATTGTATGGTCAGAGTAAGACATACATTTGAAAGTTTGCGAAAAGTGTCTGGAAGTTCAAGGCCGTAACTTTGAACATTTGCTAAAATTAATTTTACGTTTCTTGCTTTTTTATAATTTAAATATGCTGCTTTATACTTTTACTATGAAGTATTCTAAATAAGTTTTTAATTTGCATTATTAACAATAGGTTTATGTTTTTGAATTTTTGCCTTGACCGATCCGAAGTTTTGAAAATTCTGTATTATTCGCTTAACTGTGTTTTGTGACGGCTTCTGCTTTTGAGGATACCTAGCAGCAAAGGTATCACATGTTCTTCTTACCACTTTATTGCATTCTCCATAAATAATAAACAAAATTAAATAATCTTCGTTCGTATAATTTAACCGCGCCGACATTGTTTATAATTGAAAACTATGTGATATTTCATCAATGCTGGATGGTCATGACTTACTTAGTTATACCAAAGCAGGATGACATTTTAAAAAAGTACATAAGCTACCTTCTTACACCATACATACATATTTTGCTAATTATCTTAAAAAGTATCCATTTTAGATGGGTAATGAATATGACCTTTTTTTGTATTTTTATAAGGACAGTTTGATAAGAAAGAGAAAAGTAGGTAGTTGTATTTAAAAAAAAGGTTTGACGCTTTTACAATTCGAAAGTTTAACTGTAATTTTCGGACACACTGTATCATGTTTTCGGAAAATTCATTCGATTTCGGAAGTTACCCTATACGGTCAACAATTATACAAATTTCCAATTTTCCAAGTTAAATACCTTTGCAGTTATAGAAGTTCAGATGCACTCGACCATCTGCCAAAAATTTTAAAAAAATGCAAATATTTCAACTATGGTTGAAAATAACAACATAGTTGTTTTAACAAACTTACTTTAGATTTGAACGAGGAATTAAAAAAATGTAATAATATATAGGGTGTTCCATTTAAAATAACAAAGTTGACAGCTACTTCCGGTACAACCGGATGCGCTAGATTATTCAAAATATTTTAGTTTAATAGCGCAGATCGGCTTTAGTATACTGCGAAATTTTCAGAATTTTCCAATGCGTACTTTTTCATATATCGATCGATGCAAATCGTAGTGAGACAGCCTGTATAATAGTATTTTTTATATTTAGGTAAATAAAAGCCGTTTCACATTATCGGTCAAATTCCGGTCAGGTCACGGTCAGATCAAATATTGTTACATACATTTTTTATTGTTTGACCGTGACTTAACTGTGCGCCCTAATGTGAATTTAACAATACAAAATGAATGTTACAATATTTGATCTGACTGTGACCTGATCGGGATTTGACCGACAGTGTGAATCGGCCTTAAATATTCCCGATAAGAACTTAACGTATTTTTCATTCTAAAATGGCTTCTAAATTCGATGCGGGGTCTGACAAGCGTCGGCTTAGGCATTTACCCCCCCCGTAAAAAAAAAGTAAACCCATGTAATAAACAGAATTTTTACAAAGGGAGATGTCTCTGTCTTTGAAAGATTAACATAATTAATAATAAATGCATCACCGATAGGAATTATACGCCACTGAATCTTAACAACAGAGTCGCGGTTATAGGTGCGAATATCTCTAAAAAAGAGTTACTAAACATCTAGAGAAGGAAACAATTGCACGGTAGACATATAAATAACGTGAAACAGGAACATATAAATCCTGAAGCATCTAACAAATGGTTGTATAATGGCAATTTACAGGTAATTAAAACAGAGGGCTTCTTATTGTCGATCCAGGACCAAGTGCACTGAGAAAAAAAATTAATAATCATAAATAAAAATATAATTATAGTAAGTAAAAAGTTCAGCTGAATAGGGGACAAAAGCACAAATTACTTAGCACTAGTAAAAAAAAGAGATCCTAAACACTGATACT
The DNA here is from genome assembly GCA_004143645.1 of Protaetia brevitarsis. NCBI lineage: Eukaryota > Metazoa > Arthropoda > Insecta > Coleoptera > Scarabaeidae > Protaetia > Protaetia brevitarsis. Next base: position 1,916,627 of record RXPK01000067.1, on the reverse strand, counting down.
AACAACAAGCAATCTAAGTTACTTAGGCTCTGCTTCATACCGGTAGCTTGTGAAGTTACTTATGATAATTGAACTGAAATAGTTAAGCCAAAGAATATATGTAGCTGTAGTAAGCAAAGATTTGCCCTTGTCAAGTAGTAAGTGTATTGCTGTGAGTGAACTATTCTATAACAGCTATCACACCTTCATAATTAATACAAGCTATTTAAATTACTTGTGATAAGGAAACAGTATCTTTAATGCACGTTCACTAAACACCTGATATATAGAAGGTAATGGTTTGCTATAAATATGCAGTGTACTTGCCTTAAATTTGTGTAGCTTACTGTGTACTCTGTGTGGATAATTGATAACGAAGAAAAAACAGCTCTGCAAATCTTCGATTCTTTATGCAACCACAACTATAAGTACTATGTACCGAGCAATGCATAATTCGAAATTGGTTGCAAATAATTTTTAATTACTCTTTAGAGTGCTGTAGCTTCGATTGCATTAATAATCGAAGTTTTGTGGAGTTTAAATTCGCATTTAATTTGCTAAAGATAGTACATATGTAATACTTATTACTCAAGAAAAAAAGCGAGTATTATTAGTAATAGTTTTATTTTGTATAGGACAAACACAGTGATACCTGATATGAATGTAGTGTAAAGCTTAAGCTACCTAATAACAACAAATAACAAGTAAATAACCGAATAACCTGAACAGACGTTTCAAAACAATAAGCTTTAAAAGGATAGCAGTTACTCCCACTGATTGAATGGAATTTTTATACAACTTGCCGGTACTTTTAAATAATTAATACATTGTCGTATTTTGTTTATCATTATGAAGTGTGCATATCAAAAGATGATCTACGTATTGCTGTGTACTGATTGAATTTGAAAATGCAAAATGAAAATTAAAAATGAAAAATTAAATTAGCTAGCTCAACGGATAAGATCAAAAAGGCGCAAAAGAACAAATAAACTCAGAGTTACCCTCGCAAATTAAAACTTGAATCTAATCACGAAAAGTAAAATGTGATTTTTACTTTATTATAAAAAAAAAAGAAAAAAAAAATTAATTACAAATTTGCAGAAAAAAAAACCGTGAACAGAGGGTTCTGGCCTAAATCAAAAACTGCATTTGATTCTAAATCACAATAGGACAATGCTATTTCCTACACAAAGCAAAAGGTTTAATTTGCTCAGGAAGATAATCCTAATTCTTACAATTTCAAACTACGTGGTTTCAAAGTAAAACAAACAAAATTAAACGTGGACAAATACTAGTAATAACAAAAGAAAAATCTAAATACAAGCACAAACCTTCTACTCACCCAATCCCGAGGTGATAGATAATTAAAAACGAATCAGCAAAATTTAGAATCCAAAAATTAACTCTTTAAACTAAAAATCTTCCCCAACAAAAACAATAAATGATCTTATATCTATAATGTGCACACATTAGTGATGTAACGAATATTCGCATTCGCATTCGCAAAAAAAAATGCGAATATTGCGAATATCGAATTATCCATTTTAACAGGTAACTTTCACCTGTTAAAATGGATAATTTGGAAAAAAAAAACTAATATTCAAATTCATTGAAATCCTAAAACAACCTTTTGAGCACAAATTTGCAGTTTACATTATAATAACCATCACTAACCTCAAAACTAAACTTGAATTGTAAGAATAAGACGTAAAAAGTCGAAACGATTCGTTGTACTTGCTAGTTCGCTGCGGTGATGGAGAAATTTAATTCTCTGCGTGTGCTTAATGCAAGTGTTCGTATAGTTGTAAACAGAAAACTAATAGATGACGCTAGTAAAGTTAAAAAGTTAATATTCGCATTCGCATTCGCATTCGCATTCGCGAATGTCTAGGGCACATATTCGCATTCGCATTCGCATTCGCGAATGTGTAAAATCATGTATTCGTTACATCACTAGCACACATCAATACAGGGTATTCCACGTAACTGGTTCATTAAAAGTTTATGATGTTCTACTATTTACTATATTTGAGATTTTGGCACCAGTATCTGTTCGATTGGAACTATAAATGTAAAATACCTTAACCAATATCACTTCCGGTTGACCGGAAATGAATGTCAACTTTTCTTATTTTAAATAGAATGATATAATTTTTTATTCATTTTTGGATCTACAACTAAAATACGTCAGTTTTCATTAGCTATTCCTATAGCTACATGTTGCCGTTTTGAGTTATTTAAAGTTTTTCTTTTTTTTTTTAGTCATAATTATTGCATCATTGGAAATTAATATCTCGGTTAATACTGCAAGTAGATCCCCAATTTACTATGTATGAATGTAGATATTACTCTAAGAAACGGTAAGCACACTTTACATTCTAACATACAGGCTGTTCAAAACTGAGGGCAAAAGTGACATATTTTCAAATGCAGAAAACTCAATTTTTTTAAATAGAACATCCTGTATTTTAATTCAGAATTAGGAAGTAAATATCATCCCCTATCATTTTATATCAGCATTCCCTATACTTATCTTTAATAGATTTTGAGATATGAGCGACTTTTTGTTAAATAGACTAAGTAGCCCTATCTTTAAATGTTTGTAGCTGGCTCTGAAATGGATTCACGTCAAATTCATGTATTATTTTTGAATAACCATACAAGAATGTCTATTAATATTGCGTTGTACCAAAGTGTAATTACAATGATATACATAAACACTTTTGGCTAGTCAATGAATTTGACATTAATCCCATTCAGAGCCAGCTACAAACATGCAAAGATAGGGCTACTTAGTCTGTTTAACAAAAAGTCGCTCATATCTCAAAATCTATTAAAGATAGGTATAGGGAATGCTGATATAAAGTGATAGGGGATGATATTTACTTCTTAATTCGAATTAAAATACAGGGTGTTCTATTAAAAGAAAAAGAATACTAGTCTGTTTAACAAAAAGTCGCTCATATCTCAAAATCTATTAAAGATAGGTATAGGGAATGCTCATATAAAATGATAGGGGATGATATTTATTTTCTAATTTCGAATTAAAATACAGGGTGTTCTATTTAAAAAAAAATGAGTTTTCTGCATTTGAAAATATGGCACTTTGTTTCTCAGTTTTGAACACTATGTATGTTAGAATGTAAAGTGTACTTACCGTATCTTAGAGTAATATCTACATTCATAACATAGCAAATTTGGAGTCTCTACTTGCAGTATTAACCGAGATATTAATTTCTCAATGATGCAATGATTATGACTAAAAAAAAGAAAAACTTAAATAACTCAAAAACTGCAACATGTAGCTATAGGAATAGCTAATGGAAACTGACGTATTTATAGTTGTAGAATCCAAAAATGAATAAAAAATTATATCATTCTATTTAAAATAACAAAGTTGACATCCATTTCCGGTCAACCGGAAGTGATATTTTGGTTAAGATATTTTACATTTATAGTTCCAATCGAACAGATATTGGTGCCAAAATCTCAAATATAAGTAAATAATAGAACATCATAAACTTTTAATGAACCAGTTACGTGGAATACCCTGTATAATAACAATTATTATTAAGCGAATTCCTTGATGCAGAGAATAAAACCAATAACGCGAATCAAATTACGATATAAAAATGTAATACAAAATGGCTAACAATGATTTACAAAATTACGTCTACTCACGCTAGCAGTCAACCAAGCAACTTAATGACAAAGTTGTACAGTTGTATTTCAAGCCACGCACAACGCAGTTGTGCAATTCACTGACAAAAATTAAGGCGCTGACAACAAGAGCAAATAAAAGATATCTTAAAGAGTGCAATTAATTTAAACCAAACTTAACACTAATTAAATAAATTCATACAATAATTATCTTTACTATAAATTTATATCAAAAATAAACATTATTATGAAAATTTCTCGAAACAATAATTCAGCAGTTTTACGCAAATCAAATAAGCAACACAAAATACACTCCCGGTAAACGGGATGCCTGCTATCCATAGCAGTATGTTACCTCTGTAAAATTCATTTAAGTAGTGGAGTTGAAGCAACCAAGAATAAGCAATTCTTCTATTTCTAACTCTAACACGATATTAATAGAGTATTAATAAGCAAACACCTTTATTAAGCACGGGAGAGATTTAGTATTTTTATTTTTTTTTAATGTGTACCTATCCCTAAACTAGGTCGTGAGGGACCAATTCATAGTTCACCCTATGAACGGACCCAGTAGCAGGCTAAGCGCAACTCAGTCCTTTAGGCATAGCTTCTCCTGCTGCCGACCGCAGTGCGGAGTACAAGTACTCCATCCTACTCGAGGTACACTGTTAAAGCAAAACACTGCGGTCTAGACCGAACAGGTCGAAAAAAAATCTCCTGACCAAGCCGTCGTGTCGTGGCTAATGGTTTGCACCAGGGTATTACGGCGCCGGTCGTAGAGCGAATCTAATTCACTCGCGGCTGTTATACCATCCCCTTCGGGGATATGGGGGCCTAGGCTTAACTGCACACGGCCGAGAGGAGACAACCTCAATAAAAACCTAAATCCTAAGGTGGCGGACTAGGCCGATGGGATGCGTGGCTGGATAGAGACCAGTCCAACTAGTCCAACCTTGGGGCAACCGGGCGCACCCCATTGCATAAATGCCTTACTTCAGTACTGCGGGCTCTGCTGAAGTGGACCAACCTTCCCCAGCTACTCGTGGACCATTTATGGAGAACCAAGTAACTTTTAAAAAAACTTTTCCCAAATTGTTAAGCAGGGAAAAATCCAAAAGGAGATGTACCAAAAGCGGAGACGCCTGGTACATCAGACTTAAAAAAAAGACCACCTTGAGGTAGGCTCAGTCGAGGACATTGACTTAATGTCCGACGACGAAATCCGAACAGCAAGACTGTCGGGTATTTCTAGGGCCAAAGTGCAAAAGCTGGTGAAGCAGGGCCAAGATTACATTCAGGCTCGAAGAGCCGTAATCAGAGACAACTTCATCCGGCACGCACAAAAAGGTCAGGATGGCGCCACCAAGGCGCAACCAAAAGCCAAAAAGGCAACTAAATCCGTAGAGCCAGAAAAGGTTGAGCGGACGAGTAAAACAAGGGTGGTATCCGAAAACGACCACGGTCGGAAGGTAATACCCCACCAATGTACCGAAGAGCAAAACCCAAAACTGAGGGATTATCCTTCAGAGAGGCAGCCCTCGTGAAAATCGCGATAGTCAGCGATGGCTATCAGCTAACGCTTGGAGCCGGACCAGCTTACAGCAGTCCAGGACTCCTTGCTGGCAGCGTATGACGACATCTCGGAACAAGACCCCAAGTCCGGTTCGTGAGGTGCACACAGAGACCAGGTCACCTTATCGTGATCTGTGCTGATCAGGAAAGCGCGCAGTGGCTAAGGAGTAGTTCCAACGCTCAGACCTTGGAGGAGCGACCCTCAAGCCTGGAGGCAAGGACATTCAAGGCGTGGATCTGCACAACGTTGTGCCTGATGAGAAAGGTGAACAAGTACGGCGAGATCCTAAGCCGTCTAAAGGTGGGAAATCGACGCCTTAACACATGCCTTTGGACCATTGGAATTCCAACAAAGGAGACAAAGGCACACTGTGGACTTTCTCTGCAGATAAGGAGTCAGCAGAGGAAATAAAGAAACTAGATCTCCAGCCGTTCTTTGGCCTAGGAAAACTCAAATTCGAGTCAAGGAAGGGCAGTCTGGAGTAGAGCAGACAGGCGAGGGAGACGCCACCTGTTCCAACGCGCCGACGGACCCTCAAGGTATTGTGCCACGGAATGGAAGCGGCAACGGACGCTGCCCCTCCGAGAGCCAGTCTCCCGAAAGCGGAGTTAGTCCCTCAACGGCATCTTGCCACGAGGGTGGCTGCTCCAATGGAGGTAGACAAGGCTGCGGAGGACGAAGCCGACACAGAACCTCTTCCTAGGGAAGAGAGAGATACAGGTCCTGCAGGCGAACCTCCAACATGCAAAAGCTGCGTCAGCAACGCTAGTTAGAGGTTCGACAACGAAAGTCTGGATGTGGCACTACTGCAGGAACCATGGTTAATAAAAGGAAAAGTTGCAGGTTAACACCACAACAAGGTAAAGTATTATACAATCCTAGGTCCTTAAGGCAAAGAGCATGCATACGTATCAGCACGAGGGTTCTTGTACACTAATCCCGGTGCTTTGCACCGACGACGTGATTACAGGAATCGTTACGGCCAAGACGAGAGGAAACCAGAAGCTGGATCATCTGCTCGGCCTACTTCCCCGGCGAGGACAGGAGTGCCACCTCCATAATAAGTAATATAGCTGCATATGGAGAGGAAAGGCCCCAAGGATTAATAGGAGAGACGCAAACGCACACCATACAGCATGGGGGAGCACTAACACCAACGCACGAGTGAGTCACTCATGCAATCTATCTTTTCAACAGGTTGGAGGTAGCCCACGTAGGCACGGAACCAACGTTCGTCACAAATCCAGAGCGGAAGTGCAGAGATGTTAGCTATGCTCAGGTAGGATGTTGACGCTAAAGGGATGCACGTGTCGGAGGAACCTTCGTGTTCGGACCATCGACACATAAGATTTAACCTGAATGTTACTCTCACCGAGTCAAGTACAGAAACCCAAGGAGACAAACTGGAGGAGTATACATCCCTCAGGGAGTCTCTCGAGGGAGGTACGCACCTGGGGGTAATAGAAGGGCTAGAACTAGCGGCAGACCAAGTGCATGAAGCCATTATGGCTGCATACACGGAAAACTGCCCAGAAAAACAAGACGCTATAAGGGCGCCAAACAGCATGGTGGAATAAGAACTTAGAGCATCTGAGGGCGAGTTCGAAGGCTGTTCAACAAAGCCAAGTCCGACCACAGCTGGGACACTTATAAAAGTAAACTGACACAGTACAACAAGGAAATCCGCAAGGCAAAAAGGACTCATGGAGGAAGTTTTGCGAGGAGCTGAACGAAGCTCCGCATGCTCACGAATCCATAAAGTTCTAGCCAAGGATGGTTGTGCTGCGACCGAGTGGGCTTCATCAAAAGAATGAATGGAACCTACACTAGCACTCATAAAGAGAGCATCGAGGGAACTGTTGAAGGTTCACTTTCCGTCCGCAAAATCCTGACTGGTGCTCGTGGGCGGCCGTAGCAGATCGTACGCCAGAGAGGCCAAAAAGACAAGACTGGAGGCTGGCCGCAGAAATCACGAGACCCACGAGAGTCAAGTGGCGCTAAGCAGATTTCTGCTTTCAAATCTGCAGGCACGGATGGAATATTCCTGCCCTACTTCAGAATGGGATAGAGGTACTGATGCCACATCTCGTGAAATCTTCAGAGCATGTATAGCCTGGATACGTCCCAACTGCATGGCAAAGGTGAAGTGGTATACCTACCTAAGGTAGTAAAGTATCCGATCAAACGCCGAAGTCATACACACCAATAAGCCTATCCTCCTTTTTACTAAAAACTCTTGAAAGGTTGGTGGATAGGTACTTAAGAGATACCGCACTGAAGAACAGCCACTCAGTGACAGACAATACGCAATACCAACCGGAGAAATCTACAGAGGTCGCTTTAGATGACCTCAACAGGCTAATTACTAAGTCTATAGAAGACAAAGAGATAGCCATGACGACTTTCCTGGACATCGAGGGAGCATTTAACAATACTACACTAATTCACTCATCGGGGCGCTACGGAGAAGGGGCGTCGCGCCGAAACTTCTACAGTGGTAAGACCAGCCTGGAAAGAAGGATAATCACATCCACAATTGGTGAGCTACCATTGAGGCGGAGGCGGGAGGGGATGTCCGCAGGGTGGAGTTCTTTCTCCCTTGCTGTGGGCTACCCTGGTAGAACGACCTAATCCGGAAGCTGACCGGTAAGGGATTCCATTGCCTTGGATATGCTGACGACTTACAATAGTCGTCAGAGGGCGGTTTCCAAAGGTTCTGGTGGAGCGTATGCAAACCGCTCTCAACACGGTTGACAAATGGTGTACACAGAGCGACTATCAGTCAATGCTCAAAAACACAGGCTGTCACGTTTACAAGAAAAGAACGTAGAAGGCTTACAAGCCACTAGTGATAGGAGGTGAGCGATTCCATACGTCAAAGAGCGAAATACCTGGGAGTATGGTTGGATCAAAGGCACACATGGAATTCACATATCCAAAAATTGACTAGCAAGCCACCATCGCCCTGGGCAGGTGCAGGAGGCTCTGTGGAAAGAATTGGGCCTTAGCCCCAAGATGACTCTGTGGTTGTACACAAGGGTAATCAGACCCATGTTAACGTATGGAGCAGTAGCATGGTGGCCAAAGGCGCGCAGGCCGGGGCGGCCAAGGCGTTGGGTGGCGTGCAGAGGTTAGCGTGCCTGTGCGCCACGGGGCGTTGAGATCGACCCCTACCGCCGCGATAGAAGTAATTCTGAACCTGCCAACAATACATATTTTGTACAAGGAGCCGCAAGTCCACAGTACATAGACTCTTACATAGTCAAGTACCGATAAGTAAATCGCACGGGCTGACTATAAAAAACTGCTAGACAACTCAAGGAGGCACCTATTTAGGAATGCCATGTGATGCCATGGTTCGAACCCTAACCTAGATAAGAATATCAGTTATAATACCAGATAAGAAGGACTGGGAGGCAGTGACCGGTAAGAGCGGACTAAACTGGTTTACTGACGGCTCTAAAACGGATTACGGCGTCGGAGCGGGAATATACACTAAGAAACCTAAAAGGCTCTTTCGGTAAGCTTCAGCAAAGACACGACTGTGTTCCAAGCGGAAGTTGCTGCAATTCACCACTGTGTCAGAGAGATAGAAAGATGTACCCACCGGTAAAAGCGTCGCTATCTTCTCCGACAGCCAGTCCACACTTAAAGCGATTAGCCCTCAAGCGTGGACTCTAAGCTGATTTGGGACTGTGTAAGCGCCTAAATGAGGTGGGCACCCAAAGGAAGTAACCCTACCTGGGTCCCTAGCCACTCGGCGCGAGAGGAAATGAGCGGCGGACGAGCTGGCCAGGCGAGGTTCGTCAGGCCATTCGTTGGAGCCGACCCTTCTTTCGGCACTACCAAATCGCAAATCAAAAATCCATCAATGAATGGATATACAATCAGTCCAGAGAGTGGTGGCATAAATCACCGGGACAATGGCAGGCAAAGAGTTCCTAAAGGAGCAGAGGCCTGAACTCACGAGAGATCTACTGAATAAAGACAGGAAGACTGTCAAATGATAGTAGGCTGCTGACTGGTCACTGTAGACTGAATAGGCATATGTATAACATAGGCCTGGCAGATGATGCAACCTGCAGATACTGCCAGAGGAGGAAGAACACCAGTTCATGTGCGTGCCAATGTGAAGCCTGGCGAGGACAAATTTCTAATAATGGGGAGGAGACCCCACAGCTAGTAGCTACATAAAGAAGCCGCTCTCAAGATGATAGGCCTAATTCAAGAGGGCAAATTAGAGAGCGTCCTCTAGGAAAAAGAGGATCACAATAGATCTGAAAAGGTCGCGGTGAAACAGGTCGATAGGCACCTATCCGCTATCTAATCTAATCTAATCTACCCTAAACTACAAAAAATACATCATTAAGGATCGCACCTGACAGACGGTAAGTGTAGAATGTGCGTTACAAAATCTGAAACCATAGAGCACATCATTAGCTCCTGCCCGATAATGGTGGCAAAATACTATACCGTACAATTCGGCTGCCAAAATAGTACACAATTGGCTAGCTCGCAAAATGGGATATCTACTGGACAGGTTGCCTTACTACAAATATATACCTGAGCATGTCTGTGAGACCCCGACGGCGAGGGTACATTGGGATAGGACAATTCAAACAGACCATCAAGTATCTGACAATACGCCCGATATAGTATACCTCGATAAAGCCGCCTATCAGTGTACAGTAATCGATATTGCAATCCATCACCTATAAATGTTAAAGAAAAACATAAGGAAAAAATTGCAAAGTACATACCATTAGCTGCGGAAATCAAACCTCTGTGGAAAGTGGAAGACATCAGAATAATTCCCATAATCATAGGCGCAACAGGTGAAATCCCAAGTTCGCTTCAAGATAATCTTCAGTCGTTGGATATTCCCTGGGCGGTATACATGGAGATGCAGAAGGATGTTTTACTGGCTACGAGCAGTATAGTGCGAAAGGTGTTGAATATCCGTGACAGAAGCGTAGGGGAAGAAGCACTGGAATGAAACACAAATTACATATTTTATTTGTATTCTGTATGTTTGCTGTAATACTTACCTTAGTTTAAGTCGTATGCAATATAATACCTTATTTTAAATAAAGTGTTTTGGAATAATAATAATAATAATAATGATTCATGCCTTGGCACCTCCCAACAGCTTTCGCCAATTACAGGTGTCATTGGCCCAGCCATGAGTTATCATTACGACTGCACCCGTGGAGCGACATAAGATGTTCGTCTCTCAGCTTTTGCCAAGGAGTGAGGGAAACCAAGAAAAAGTTAGTAAGAATTTTAAGCGAAACAAGCAATGATCGCAGTGGGTTCTGCCGTCAACTCCACCGACCACGCGCACTGCCCGCTTGTACAATTTGAAAATTTCTAATAAGTTTGTTGTACTAATGAAACTCCAGCAAGAAAGACAATACCTCATACGTGACTAAATTTTAAAATTTAAATAAACCTTTCTGGCTCACAATGTGAGTTTTTATTAATTATCTTCACTTCTGTACACAAAGAAAAATGAGACTAAATTTTGCGCCACCTTGTATTAAAGATAACATTGGCTCCAGCACCGAGCCTTGCGGAACGCCACACGCGACTCTGCTAACTTTTGTATTAACGAAGTCGTTAGCGACTTTCAACCTCACATATTGACGGCGATCAGCTAAGTACGAGCAAAAGCAATCATTAACTTTGACTCTAAAGCCATACCTTTCAAGCTTTTTTTTGTCTGCTATGTTCCATTTTTATAATTGAAAAAATATTTAAATTCTTTTTGAAAATGCAATGTTGCGCAAAAGTCTGTAATCTCAAAAATGACTTCAGAGAAGTGAAACGAGTGCTGGAAACACCAGATCCTTTGGTTAATTGAATGCTATATTTAATTTTGCCCAGTAGTTTACAGGTAGTTTAAGTACTGCTGTGTGCTGATAAGATTAAATAAAATTGCAAAATTGAAAAACGGAAAAATTAACTCTTTAAACTATAATGAGAAAAAATAAACTAAAATGTACACACTTCAATATACCAAAAATTATCACAATAAGAATTCCTTGATTGGCTATATTTTTACAGAAATCAATTTCAAAATCAAATGAATTACAAAATGGCAACAATGATATTCAAAAATACGTCTACTCACGTCAATAGTCGAACAAGGAAGTCCTTAACAAAACTCTACAACTATTTTTCTTATAAAAATCCCTCTCTCAAAATTGTACAACGCAGTCGTACAACAATTCAACGACAACAATGAAAAGAATCTGCATTAAATCTACACAAGCAAACAATAGACAAATGAATAAATGGATTAATAAAAAAGCTTAACACTATATAAATTAAATATGATACAATAAACCCTTTAACTAAATTTTATACAAAACAAAGCTCAGAAGAAAGTAAACAAATCAAAATATGCAACTCAAAATACACTCAGCAAACTTGGGTTGTCTATACCACAGCAGTACGTAGGGTAAACTTTGTAAATCTTAATCTTGTGTAAGTTTATTTTAAATGTACAACACCCTGTATATTTTTACGTTGATGGACATTTTGTTGTTTTTAAACCAGGACTTTTTAGGACTCTCTGTCTTTGTCTCCACTAGTTTTTAAGTTATTTGCGTTTCTTAGGCGGTTTTAATGAATTGGTTAATGATGAAATACCCATCGATGAAAAGAAAATTTTATTGATCGAAGAGGCGTTATCTCCAAAAAGTAATCATAAATTGAATAAGGCGGCAATTTTTTTGTATAAAAGTAGAAAAGCATATAATAGACATGCCTAGTAGTTGCTATGGCCACTGAAGTATCGATACCGTACAGGTATAGAGCTGTCCTTCTCATCCCTAACCATTAGTTACCAACAGAGCTTCAGTAAGAATTTCTAAATTTACAAAGGTTGTGCAAAAGTTACCTGCGATATAATTTTAAGTAATAAGGTTGTTTTTGAGTCTCAAAAGCATCTTTGTAACTGCTTCATTACAGGTATTTATTAGGCCAACAACACATGATGTTACACTTTAAAAATAGAGAATGTTGTTTTTGTTATTGATAATAATGAATGTCAAATAATTTTTCTGGAATCGAGGAATGAATAAAAATGGGACAGAGCATTAATTTTTATATTTTCTAAATATATCTTCACATCACATCCTTTTATCTCACGGCTGTTAATGTATTCATTATCAATGAGAAGTTACATGACCGAAATCTTGAAACCTTTTCAACGCCAAATACTTGCAAGTTACTTTCTTGCTTGTATGTTTGTCAAGAAGATTCTGGCGATCCATTGGTCATTATAGGAGTCCTGGTAGGAGTAGTTTCCACTGGAGAAGGTTACTGACTGCCAGTATGCACTGCAAGAATACTGGTTTAAGGAATTACTTTATTATAGTCCCCATTGAAACTATTTGCAACATTGTGAAGAGGTAAAGATGCCGGCCAAAGAAATTCAAGCAGTCATTAAAAAGTCCTATTAGGAGTATTATGCGACTCCAAACAATGCCATTGAGAAACACGTGCAATAATTGCACAAATACTAATAACATTGTTTGTTTAAAAAGTATTGCCGTACAATAGGGCATAATTGTATAACGTTAAAACCGCTTATATGTCATAAAAGAAACATTGAACAATATTGAAAATTTTTGAACAGCGCGAACGATTTATTCCTGATTTATGCCTTCTTTCTTATGTTGCTTAAGAACTAGTTTAGTGAGTGGCTATTGTTTGAAACATTATAGCTGTATTACGTCTTTTAATTTTCTTTTGCATTCGGTCAAGGTAAAATTTGTGATTAGTACAAATAAAAACTACCAAAGAAGTACTATAACAATACAAATATACCAAATTTAAATTAAATACTAACTGAATGTAACAGTCTTAAGTGTATATACATATTTACATAAAGTTTATTCAAAACACAAATTTCAGTTTTTATATTCAATAAGATTTGTAGTTCTCACAATTCAAAACAAAATAGTCTTAACTTTTAATACGGAACTTACTTTTATCTATAAATTTAAGTAAATTAACTACACTTAAAGTACAAATTTCTTTAATCCTTTAAGTTTTATAAATTCTTTTTGTTTTGTAATTTTAATAACAACTCTGTACCAGCTTAACGAACCAAAAGACGTCGCACTTAAATTATCATACTTCATACTATTGATTACCATATTTTTTTATACTTCAGAGGCTTATTTCTAGTAGCCATTTCAAATAATCTAGACTCTGAAAATCAGAATTGTATTCGTCATAATAGTTCTTTGTTTTTAATTTTATAATTGTTCCTAATTGAAACATAAACTTATTCCTATAGTCGAAGAAATGTATAAGTTTTTGCTGCACCTATTACAAATAAAGCACTAAACCTGAAAACCTTAAAGAACTAATTAAATTAGGATAAAATTAGTAGGTATCTACTTAATTTACAGAAATACATTCTTAAATTTAATACACCTGCTATGTCATCATACCATGTAGTAGTACATTATAGAAAAAGAAAAACAGAATATCATGTAAAATTGAGCTTACATGCAGTGGGGGCTTGTACTATACCAAGGGCGCACTTTCGACTTGTCAATTGCCGGAATATGATAAAAGTGGGATGAAAAATATGATTTCTATTAGTTAACAAAGTCGAAAAATGCGCATGCTATTATGCTGGGCGGTTGTACGCTTCGACTTACTACCTCCATTCGAATTGGCTATCGCTAACGGCAAGTACTCACCGCTATTCTCTACCCTTGTCTAACTACTACAAAATGCTATCCCCACATTGATCCTTTCAATTTAAATCAATTCGAGACAGCCCTCATTTCGACTACTACGGGGCGAGGGAAACGATTCGCTAGGCATATGTAAACACGGGGTAATTCACTTTCAGTTTAGCCGGCGCTGGATTCATTTCACTCATTTCTTAACAAGGCGTTGATGGATATTAGAGCACGAGTAGGGTCCTCAAATTTTATAACGGTTAGTAAGTTTGGATCGCGATCAGTAATTTTATTTAAAGAAAATGGAATATTCGAGGAAAAACTTTCTTTGTGAAACAAATTTACCGTGGCAATTCAGCAGAAGTGCACAGCATTTATTTGCAGTAAATTATCCCGAAAGATCAATTCTTAGCGCGACTATTATTCGTAATACAGTTGGACGTTTTGACACAAGGTTTATATTAATAAATAACAAAAATAAAAATGATATCAAAATAAGTTTGTGCATTAGTGGAATAAAATCCTAGTATGCCATCTAAACAAATTGCTCGCGGTTGTAATAATAGTGCAAAAATTTTATACTATTTACATAAGAATAAATATCGATCGTACAAAATTAGCAGATCCCACAAACTTTTACCCGACGATGGTTACAGTCGCATGGAATTTTATGAGTCAATGATTAATAAATATCCTAAACATGAATATTTTTTCAATTACATACTATTTACCGACGAATAGGTAGTTTATTTACTACATTGTTAAGTTTTTTTAGAATTTATGTTTGTTATTTTATGTGATTATTGACCTCTAAACTGCTTTTCATTCTTTTTCTTTATTTTTAAAATAAATATGAATAGAAAAGAAACATGCATAGATTTTAGTTATCGAATAGGTATTGTCTTATTATTTCCCTTTTTACTAATACAAATGTAATGTTGGATTTAATATTCCTGTGCAAACTTCATAAATAAAGCGAAAAACAGAATATCAGGCTCAATTAATTCGGCTGAACTATGAAATTCGTCGAACATTAATAAATCTGTGCTGCGACTTCGTGCGCAGCTACGCCTACACTTAAAGTCCTTCCCCTTTCCTATCGCCCAGAATGTAATCGACAGTTCGCAACTTTGCACTCGGTATAGCTCATGGATTAGAGCTCCCAACTCCGAAAATAATAAATTAATCTACTGATGTTACAATATAATGTGCATATAGTTTTGCGAGTATTAAAAAATGGAGTATTATACGTCCGAGGAAAAACCTTTTATTGTGAAACAAATTTACGGTGGCAATTCAGCAGAAGTTACACACGATTTATTTGCAGTAAATTATCTCGAAAGATCAATTCTTAGCGCGGCTACTATTCGTAATACAGTCCAATGTTTTGACACAACGTTTATATTAATAAATAGCAAAAATAAAAATTATATCAAAATAAGTTTGTGCATTAGTGGAATAAAATCCTACTATGACATCTAAATAAATCGCTCCCCAATTTTTTATTAATACCCGCAAAAGAATTGCGTGTGATCCATACTATTTTTTGGCTAACAAATTTTAATTTTGAATTGAAAACAGAACAGAAATTTTGACGCTATGGAGTTGACATTTGGCATGGAGTTGACAGCGCAAGTTGACACAGATGTTACATAGCTTAGTTTTTGACGTTCCCGAGAATTTGTAATTTCTTTCCTAGTTTAATATCCATTTATCAATAATATGTGCATCACACACTAGTTCATATTACAATTAATAAGGTTGCACAATGACAATGACAATTTATTACACATCTCTCATGCCGAATGTAGTGTGCCAACCTTCAGACATTTTTGCCTGCCTTTGAAGTAAATCAAAATGAGTGTTTCTGGACGGAGGCGCAAAAATAGATATTGTACGCTGTTTACATGTCTTTCCGTAATACGTTAGCTTGTAATATCATATTTGGGGCTGCTACCTTCATCCGCATTGAAACTTCTATAAGTGCTGGTTAGAGCGACGCAGTACCGACTTCTACAAAATTATTTTGGTTCCCACTTAAAGCTGGCATGTAATAGTCTATGGGGGAGTTTCATAATTTCACTTTAAAGCTTTAAAATTAAGTTCCCATAAATAACACAGACTTTTGTTAAAGTGCTAAAGTGACATTTATTATGAAACCGGCCCTATACTTCATAAATAATTGATATGCTATAAACATTTAATGTTAGTTCACCTCTTTTATACAATTATAAAAAATACAGTGCTTTTTTCCTGAGAAATATTTGTTTATTTCGAAAAATACCTTCATACGTGTACAAAGTTGATATTATTGTTTGATAATTGATTGTATTATTGCAATAATTTATCATGTTTTTGCATTATGTACGTTTGCATTTTGCGTAATGCATTCAATTTTCAAACAATAATTATATAACAGGGAAACATTAAGATATACATTTAAATTCCGCGCGCTTAGTGACGCGTGCGCCCTCCACGGATTGGTACCAGAACCTTCTAAAATCGATCCACTCCACATAGGCATAGCAATATTTTATTATTAAATTCTATTAAATGTAGTGCATCAGACCTTATTCTTTTTAGAGTAGGAATTCCCTGCTTAATATCCGTATCAGTTTCATTCATTTAAGCATTTTAATGTTTTAGTTTTACATTTGCTTCTGAAAATGTTATAATTAGGTGGTATTGATTTCTTTTTCTTTAATTTTTAATTAGGTTTTTATTTTGCAACAGATAAGTGTTTATACATTTCCATATGTTATAGACAAATTCGCAAGAATTAGTATTCCTAATTTAATATATTGTTTTTTTTTTTGCTTAACTTATATAAATATTGTAGTGTTTTTGTTTATATTAAATCATATAGGTATAAGTATAAAGTACCAATTAGTATCACAAAAGCATTTAAATTGCTCGCCAAAAAAATAGAGCATGAACAAGACACGAGCGACGCTATTTAGTTAGGATATGGCAGTTAACCTTCTAGTAGGTCCGCATTTTTCCTATTGCTTTTTTTTGGAGAAGCCGTCTGACCTGAGCAGAGCACTGTAGCCTCTTGGCTTTTTTTATTTGGTCTCCCATTTCTTTTGCCCATTAAATTATATCAGCCATTACAGTATCCTAGTACGTTTTAGTAATCTCCAGGACTCTAGCTAGTTGATCGAAGTAATCCTTCGGATTCGTTTTTGGCGTACCAAAAATTGCCTTTTTTGCGCCCAGAGCCTCGCATTCGCATATAATGTGATAAGCGTCGTTTGTCATCCCATTACACAGTGTGCGGTTGATATCTCTAGTGTTGATTCCAATTTTGTGTAGGTGTCCTTTCAGTGCGCAGTGGCATGTAAGGAAACCTGTTGCGGGGCGAAGATAATTCCTTCTAAGCTGCTGTAGTTCTTCAGTCTTCTGCTTTGATGGTCCTGCATATAGGACTTCCCATGATTTGGCCTGGTTGTTCTATTCTAATGTTCTTTGTGTTTTTCTTTGACCCAGCTTCGGACCTGCCCTTGTGGTATGTTTTTGGACACTCCTAGAACAGGTGCTTCTTTGCTACTTCATCGGCTCTTTCATTTCCTTTGATTACCGAATATTCGGGCACCCACAGCAAAGTGAATTTATTGTGCCTTATCAGGCTACTCAGTTCTCGAATACATTCCCAAACCAGTCTTGACAGTATTTTGGGATTCGCTAATGCCCTCAGTATCGCCTAGTTGTCTGTTGCAATGTAGATCTGTTTGTTTTATATGCCCTGTCATTAATTTCAGTTACACAATGCAATATTGCATATGCTTCTGCCTGAAATCGATTCCTTAGCAAGCAGCTGGAAAGGCGGCTTGACAGCTGAGTTAGTGCATCCACAGGTATCGCGTGCCATTTAGAAGACAGAAAGTCAACATCACATAATAAATTTTATTTAGATCTGCAAAATAAAGTGTTCATTCAGATAAATAAAAGTAGGAACTGTTAAATGAAATAATGTAGAAATAAATATATTGTAATTCATGTTTCATTAAATTTAAAAATTAGCATTTTCGGGCAATTTTGCTGTGATAAACAGAACAAATAATTTTAGTAAGGGAAGAATATGCTTTAAGGCATGATTATAATAAAATAACACAATTCTCATAAATAAAAAAAAAGTTACATTTTAAAAGAAAGAAACTTTATTATCTTAAAATGATTTGTTTGTCATTCCAGTTAAACTGCATTGAAAAAGCCATATCTGGTTTCTTAAAGTAAACCTAAATTCTTTTTCTTTGGAATTTTTTTGGAATAACCTCAAGCAAGTTACAGATTGTCAAAAAGAAAACAAAATAAGCTTTATGAATGAAAAATTTATTTTTTATTTGTTTATAATCTTATCTCAACATATTCAAAAAATCATCAGTGCATATACCCACATAGCCAAATTTAAATTGCCCGCAATTATTCTTGGTAGCTCCAACGTTGAAACATAAAATTACCTTATTTTTTATACTTCATTGATAGTTATTTTAAAGCCTTTACCTTGAAGTTACTAAAAATAGTAACAAAATCGAAATTTGGCTATTAGGGTAAAAATTAATTTTATATTAAAATTTAAATAATGAAATTTTAAATCCATGTACAGTCACTTAGTTAATTTTTCTATGTTATTTTGATTATTATTTACAGTAGGAACTTGCAAGTAAATATTATTTTTTTATGAGAAATGAATAGTGAAAGATTCACCCATTTGTAGGTTATTTAGGACGCATAAGTCTCGCACAAAGCAAGTACCAACATTAATGCAGAAATTATGTTTATTAGTGACTTTAAGTGCATTTTCGAAATAAAATTAAGTTAAATGGTAAAATGTTTAGGACGGGAGTTTAATGGTTATAGTCGAAAAATGATTCCCTGTCGATCATAAAAATCTTTTATAATCCTAAAACAATACGAAATTGTTTCTGAGCTGTATTCGAATTACAAAAAAAAAATATATACTTACCTGATCGCAGTCATTTGAAAGTGATTTATGAATATGTTCAGTAGAATTTGCAAATTATTAAAAACAAGCAAACAAGAAGTGTTAGAAATAGCTTAAACGGCAATAAAAACGAAACGGAATAACGACCCCGAATCTCTAAGGTCATAAAACAACAACCGACCACAAATATGCATTTTTCAATAATTTGCTTTTTCCTAGCTTGCGTGGGTAAGGAAATTCCGTGTTTGGTGGTGATTAGTTTAATTTATTACAACCGAAATAGGTGGATGTTGGTCTTGCCATACATCGCATAATCAAAAAATTATTGGTGGTCGTTATGTGCACATCTCATGGGTCCCCTATACGGTGCAACTACGTTATTACGGCAAGCATCAGTGCGGAGCTAGCATCATCAGCTCAGAGTGGGTCGTGACCGCTGCCCACTGCTTTGAGCAGTAAGATTTACAAAAAATATATACCACGAGAAAATTATTATTATGCCTACGATGTCCCACGACGAAGTGCAGTGACCGATATATGGAAAACAATCCAGCGGAGAAAAAAAAAACGGCCATATAACCAAAAGTACCAGAGACTTGTTGGTATACTGTGAGTTTTTATTTAACCCTGAACAAACACTGTTAACACTTTTCTGTTAAATTTTAAAAAGGACAAGTCAATACATCAGTGGCGGCTCGTGACAATATTGAGTGGTGGGGCCAATCACGGACCAATTTTGAATCAGTTTAGCTCAGCTTGCAGTAATTTATTACCTCTTTTATTGCTGTAGGCCATTATTACAAACGCGATTTAAGGATTTAAGGATTTAATATGCCACGATCGAGTTTATTTTTTTATTTAGATCGATTGTAAATCTTAGGCAGAGTTCACACCGGAGTGATACGACACAGATACGACACAAACACAGAAAGCGACACAACCAGAAAAACCGCACGTGCCGTGTAAATTTAATTTAATTGTCATGTTAGTGGTTATGGGCATATATAGCAATATAGCAAGCCACACGGCTTGCTATATTGCGTGTCGCATTTCTCCAGGTGCGCATTCTGCCTAAATTTACACGGTACCCGTCGCGTTACTGATTGTGTCGCTTGTCGTATTACGATCGTATCAATTCGGTGTGAGCAATGCCTAAAGTGAAGTTTAAACCAAAGATTATTGATCTACGGTTTAAACCGCGATTGTAATAATGGCCCTAACTAAAATAATACCGACACAAAAAATTTAATATAGACAAATTTAGAAGCCATTTTAGAATGAAAAATACGTGAAGTTTTATGGCCGACTCCCACTCTCGGTCAAATGCCGATTAGGACACGGTCAGATTAAATATTGTATAATTCATTTTGTATTGTTAAATTCACATTAGGGCGCACAGTCAAGTCACGGTCAAACAATACAAAAAATAACACTGCGTTACTGGAGAATCAATTCAGTTATCCTGAAGAAGCTGTCAGATAATGAACAGCTCGACCGTCGAGCGACGTTTTGGAACACACGCGAAACCCGCAAGAAGCTGTTAGTTATAATACAAAAAAATATGTAACAATATTTGATCTGACCATGGCCTTACCGGAACTTCGCCGATAATGTGAAACGGCCTTTATTTACCTAAATATAAATACTATTATATAACAAGTATTTAGTGTTTAAAGTGCATGTACAGCGAAATTCAAAATTTATATCTCCCTTAAATATCAGCGTGAGCAAATAGTATATCTATTTTAAAATGCAAAAATAGTAGACACGCAAAGAGCGATTCTGTTTACAAAGCCAAATCATCGTTCGGTTTATCTATCAAGTAAAAAATTTAATTTCAACGATTCATTCATTCCCTCGATCTCTTTACATAAATATACCAAATGGCATGTGTATTGATGTATAACATCTGTTTCGAATAGAAGAATTCATTTTAGCAAAAAGTACTTACAAGGGAAGATTTTCCGATTTCCATGAAACTTTACAGACTGAAAGAGTACCATGGTAGATGCATAACGCATTTCTTTTCTGCGGAAACGCGCGATTTAGGGGTACAGCGCCCTCCAAAGTTTGTGCGATTTTTGAATTGTTTGGAACATCTCCGAAATCATAACAGATATTGAAAGACTTCTTTAACATAATTTACAGCAGATTACATGCCCCTAAAGATGACGTAACTTATTTTGGTAAAAATCTAATATTGGGAGACGGGATACCCCATGTCCGCCATTTTTTTAATAATTTCCTTTTTGTTTTATTTCTCAAAAGAGGAACATAGAAAACAATGGTGTATTATTATTATTATTAATTTTTTGAATTAATAATAATAATTAAAGAATAATAATATAAATGTATAATAAATCACTAAACCTGTATATTGATATACATCAAATAATAAAATGCAGATGGATGCTTACTTTCGCCATTATTTTTAGTATTAAAAGAATATACGAATACTTTTGGACCTCGAGTTGTGCAATCATTGTTTCGACCTGTAAATGTGTATATTTCTTCTTCGACGTATGGTAAGCTCACCTCAAATCATTTCAAAATCTGCTTAACTGATTTTCCTCCCAAATACCGCACCAAACAGTGTACTCTTGATTGATTCTTGGAGTGGGCATTGTGTTGCCAAACTTCAGAAATCAGTGCCAAAAGACAAAACTTTAAACATCTTGAATATACAAAAAAAAAAAAACACAGCGCTGATACAATCTCTAGATGTGTTTAGTTTTAGACTCTGGAAAAAATTTGTTAGAACTTTTTATGATATAGTTGGGGATTATGTTGACGAACTTCAGAAATTAGTGCAAAAAAAAAAAAAGGTACTCCTATTTGAAGTTGACTAAGTTTGCACTTTAGTAACAAACACCATTACAATACAGCTGTAAGCATACCTCCATGTGCAAATAGGTCCATACTAAGATATTTCAAAATTTGGTTCACTTATTCGTAACGGTAATTAAATTACAATCGCTTTTCTCAAACAGTGCAAGCGACATAATTTTTGGAGAATCAAAGATATCTTGGAAATACTGGCGCTTTTAAAAATGCAATGAGATTAGGGGTATTGTATTAAAAAAGAAAAAACAAAGTGGAACCGAGGTTACGAATCACCCTGTACAAATCCCGATAATTTTACGTTATATTAAAACATAAAACCTACCCATAAATTATATAAAAACTTTTTCCCACTTTACTGTTACGGAGTTATTAGAGGAATTCCTTGCTGGTGAAACACCCTGTATAGCTGGAGCCACCGTCACTGTTGATAAGCTTTTAAACAACTCAAGATATATCTTCAAAACCAGCAAAATGTGGAGTTAAAGTTTGGTGTGTGACGCTATTACATCTAATCCAATCCAAGGACAAAGGAAAGAGAAACAAATCAAGATGAACGTGTGGTTTAGGATGTATGTTGCAATCTGTTTCGTGGAGGTGGACGAAACATCGTATGTGACAACTTTTCTGGAACTTATAATTTGGCTCGTACTTTGATGTTAGACTACAATTTGTCAATATTGGGCACTGTCAACAAAAGACGTACATTGCACCAGCCGAATTTTCAAATCAGAGAGGAGGAGCAGTTGAATCATCATCATATGTTCCAAAAAAGAATAAATTGGTTGTGCTTTTTTCCATCGAAATTGAAGGTCCATAAAAGAAAGCCAAGAATGATACCCGATTACAACAGAAGCAAAGGAGGCGTTGACAATATGGACAAATGCCTTGACGAATATTCAACGAAGAGATGACCCTTGGTTTTTTTTTATAACATTATAGATATGGCTGCATTTGCAGTATTCGTTATCTACATCGAAAATAATCCACGCTTGAAGACATCAACAAGCCGTAGAAGAGTGTTCATACAATAGTTGGGTGAACAATTAGCCATGCCTCTAATTCAGAATCGTTGACAATTCTGGCAGAATCAAACAGAACGGCAATTGTTATCTATGTCTCAGAAGAAGACCAACACAAAAAGCTTGTAAACAGAAGTCAGTTTGTGCTCAACATTCAGCAGATATCACTCAATGTGATAGATGTGCAACCTAAAATACCATTTTTGGTATCATTTTCAGTGTTTTTTGTTGTTTTTTCATACAATATAAAAAAATAATGTCAACTAAAAAAAGTTATGATTTATAATAAAACAAAAATGTTTTTCTTCATTTCTAATTAACAATTTACATACTAACTGGTATGCACACTCGGGCATGTTGACTGTAGATAAGAGGAATAAATAGCAAAAACTACTTGTATAGGCTCTGTTCCGATAAGCCATTGAAAAGTGCCCCTAAAGCGATCGGGCTGAAATTAAAGCAAATTAGTACTACTGTCACACATACTGTAAATAAAATGTAAAAAATTAGCTCAATCGATGCCACCCCATTTGAGATATTAGCATAAGGGTGGAAAAATTGCATATATCTTTTTCTGAGAAATTGATTGAACGGAATTAGTCTTTGCTTTGTTTTTATAGAATGCCCATAATCAGTGTTTACTTACATATTTTTTTTTTAAAAGTGATAGCTTAAGTAATTCCTGAGAAAAAAATATTGCATTTTTCTACCCTTCTGCTAATATCTCGAATGGGATGGCATCGATTGAGCTAATTTTTGGTATTTACAGTATGTGTGACAGTAGTACTCATTTGCTTTAATTACAGCCCGATAGCTTTAGGGCCTCTTTCCAATGGCTCATCGGTCTTTGTTTCAAAAAATATTTTTTTTTAATATGATAGAAAACAATATTTTAGGAGGCTACTCGAAATTTCAAGTCGACACTGCGCCTACAACTCGAAATATATCAATTTGAAAATTAAATGCACACTCAGATAAGTGGGTGTAGACACAATGGTTAAAAGCAACATTTTTCACAAAGAATAACTTTTCTTCCTAAAATTAGAATTTTTCCTCTTGTAAACACACTCCGGGAATATCTTGTATATTTATATTACGCACTCCTATTTTTACCTGCTATTTTTCATTTGGACTAACAACTACTTGCTGGTATTTGTGTTTAGCTGTTAAAAATCAGCGGCTATTGCAACATACCTCAATGTAGTGTATTCTGAAGTACATTAACTTGTCCTTTTTTGTCGAACAGTGTTCAAAGTTAAAAAAAAAAATCATGGTATATTTTATTCAATTAGGCTAAATTGCAAACCAATTTTTAGATCAAGGATTTGCTATATATCGATCGCTACGACTCGTGGTGGAACATACTATGTATCTATACGTATTATGTCAATATTCCATTTCAGTGAAAACGATCCAAAGTATTACAAGATTCTATCTGGTAGTAGCTGGCGCGGTCTCGGGCGGACTCACGCTGTTTCCGAAATAATCATTCACGAAAAGTACGACCACTACCACGTATCTAGCGATTACGATATTGCTGTTGTCAAAGTGAAGAACCCTTTCAGGGTGGGCCGCCGCAACGTAAAAGTGGTTGCTTTACCAAAAGAAGGGAGCACACCAGCGGCTGGAACTATGGCGAAAGCATCCGGGTGGGGATATTTTTGGGTGGGTATACTTTCAGGAGACAATGATCACCCTAGATACTTGTAGGTAAATATAAATGACTATTTTATGTATATTACTAGGTAGGTTTCGACTGGTTATCCCTATTTCTCAAAGCTGTTCGGCTACCGATTGTCGATAGAAAGGAATGCGAGAAGTTGTACAAGCACAATGAGGACAATATAACTGAACGGCAAGTGTACCTAGTTTAGGGAATAGCTTGTTATAATCTTCTTTGAAACACTTGCAGCATGATTTGCGCCGGATACAGAAAAGGAGGTAAAGATGCCTGTCAAGGAGATTCTGGCGGTCCATTG
Organism: Protaetia brevitarsis; assembly: GCA_004143645.1. NCBI lineage: Eukaryota > Metazoa > Arthropoda > Insecta > Coleoptera > Scarabaeidae > Protaetia > Protaetia brevitarsis. Next base: position 1,891,920 of record RXPK01000067.1, on the reverse strand, counting down.
GTCATTAAAAAAGTTCTGGTAGTGTGTAGTTTCCTGGGGAGAGGGTTGCGCAAAGCCTGATTTCCCAGGAGTATACACCGATGTGGGATATTTTCGCAAATGGATTAGAGATAAGACTGGAATATAAAGGAAAATAAACTTGTAAACACTATATGAATAGAACGAACTCTTTATTGCTTTTCGATATGTTATATATGTATATATTATATACAGGGTGGGCCATACATTCACGTCCGTTTATATACGAAAAGTGCTAACATGTTTTCAATTTTTTTTGTTAAAGATTATACAGGTTTAAAAGTAGTGCTGTGTAACCGGACAGACTTCATAAGCGGTTAACCGTATGTTCATAACCGGATAACCGGCATGACCGGTTATAACCAGCGTGACTCAGTTAGCCGCCGTGACCGGTTAACTTTCGTGACCGATTAACCGTCTTGACCGATTATCCGCTTTGGCCGGATAATCGTCGTAATCGATTAAAAGGCAGTTTTAATTATTGTATATCTATCTTCATATAAGTAATTCACTAGTTTTTATAATGTTTTTGGGTACTTATATACGTTTGCTACAATTTTCAGAAATAAATTTTTATGTAAATTGAGAGACAGATCAATGTTTTATTTTTAAAGTTTGCTCTAACCTGTTTCATCTTTGAACATATTTTAAGAGCTTAAACTTATACACAACAAGTATTTTTTTTATTTCAGCATATCAATAATTTTGGGCAATTAATTAACTAATTAATTTTTACATTAAATTGCGCTTCTCGTACCAGGTTTATGTAAGGCCTTATAGGTACACTTGCATTTACGTATAGAAAAGCCACTTTTCTTATTTTTAATTTTTTTTAGTAGTATTTTTGATTTTCTCACCGATTTTCTGAATCCACATTTATTTTTTTTTAATACGAATTGTTATAACTAGCTCTAAGATAGTGTATCACAAACACATTTCCCTTCCAATGCAAATTTAAATAGCTACTTGTTAGCGATAAGTAGTTTGAAGCACAACTTATTGACGATAAAATCCATACGTTATAAATGTACTCGACACCTCGCAAGTAAATAAAATGTATTCTGTCAGTAATCGTCGAGTACCCTACCTAACAATGCGAGTAGCTAAAATACTTACTCGTAAGTAATCATTCATGTAGGGTACAATAATTGTCTAATCACATAGTGGCATGTTTTTCCTATAATATAATTTATATCCCTATGCTATCGTATTTATTTCCGTTGTCTAAATAGTCCATTCGAATTCATTTATGCCTAAATTATTTACTTTGCTCTTCCATGTCTTGTCAGTTAAATAGTTATTGACGGAAAGCCATTTAATATTTATAGTAGATATATTTCATAAATTTCAATAATATTCCTCAACACAGTCATAAAATTGGCAAAAAAATAACTGGAAAAAATAAGGTATAGTTACACAGTTTCTTCATTTAATTAAAAAATTGCACAGATATTTTTGAAACGGTTGAAGGACTTTACTAATGTTTTTTTGTGTATACAATTCGAAAGTAAAATCCGTCCATCTTCTCTTTTTAAACGATCTGTATATTACTAGAGAAGCCGTATATTTCGGTACGTCAAATATAAAGCAGTAAATGTTATCTACACGTAATAAAAAAAAAAGGTAAAGTAAAAGAAGTTCAGTTTATCAGTTTTTCTGACTGTTCCTGACGATGCCAGCTACTAATCATGCGATACACCTGTGCGCAATTATATGTACAGGTAATACACATCGTCATATAAATACTCGTCGAACTTGCACGACACTATACTTACCCTGCGTTCTCAGTGGACGCGATTTTAAGCGTACGCGAGCGACTGCGACAAAACTTCATTTAAACCAAACGGCGATTTGTCGCTGTTGCTAGCGTACGGCTTAAAATCGCGTCCTCTGAGAACACAGGGTTAAGCGGAGAACACACATACGCGATCACGACCACGATCACGATAGCAATCCCGTTGGCGACTGCGATCAGAGAAAGTAGCAAACACATATACGCGTTTGCGATATGATTTTTGGGCGCAATCCACAATTGTGCTCATACAGTATCTGAGAAATGTGTAGTTTGATAAATGAATAGACATTGCTCCTTGCAATATTAGCGAATGATAGCAACTGTATTAGTAAAAAGCGAAAGTAGATACGCAAGGTTAACATTTTTTTTTTTATATCACTAATTTATTTTTGAAAAACCGTCTATAATTTTTGTACTTATAGTTTGTTACTAATAATCACTAATCACTTACATTATAGGAAAAAAAGAATGGTTGGGTACATGAGATTTAATAAAAAAAACGTAAGGAGAAGGCGAATTTCATAAATTATTCCCGAACTTCGTAATCATGAAAATAGTTCTACACGTATTTTAGAATCAACTTTGAAAGTTTGAATGAAATATTAATTATTCACCTACATTGGAATCCGTTGGAGCAAATTGTAAAAAGAATCTAAAAGTTTCCATATGGAGAGACCAGGGCTGGGACTCTGTGTACAATAGAATTCTATTATCGTTTTCTATAGTAGTATTCTATATCTGAAGTCGACAATATGGTGAATTGGTACTCTGTGTGCCTATAATAGTGCAGTGAATTTAGGAATAGAAATATAATCGCTTGAATAGGCGAAAACCAACCGTTTAGAATATATTGGCGTGACGTCCTAGTAATTTTTATGAAAAAGATAACGCATTAAGTGAGAATAAAGAAGTTGTTTAGGTTAGGACTGCGAAAAATATTTGTATATTTTATTCGCTAACCCTTATTTTATTGATTTAATGTTCCCAATACATTAATTATGGTGTGCGATGAAGAAGAAGCGTAAAAAAATGCGCATCTTTAATATAAAACGACGTATTCTATGCGAAAAAAGCGATCCGTTTATACATTTCCAAATATTTCACACCTCTTTTAAAGTCAAACAAGTAAGTTGTGAAGTAAGCCATCAACTACTAAATGCTATCCTTTTCTAAACGATCTATCTATCCTTCAAAGTGAGGTGTGTGGACGTATCGTCTTTAGGCGACAATATGGCGGCATATAGAAACGACTATTGCCCACCAGAGTACAAATGATTGTAGAAATGAAGCGATAAATAGAATTCTATGTATACACAGAGTCCCAGCCCAGGGACATTATAACGACACATAAGATTTAGCTGCTCTTCCTACTTCGTGTTTTCAGAGCGTAGATACTTTGAGTAACAATCTCTCAATTTTCTCCAGCGTTTCTGTAGATCGTCACCTGCAAGTAAAAGCTCAACAATTGAAATGCCCCGTTTGCAAAACATTTCTTAAGTCATATTTAAAATGGCGTTATTGTTTAGAGTGGTAAGAAAATTGTATTTCTAAGGTATTTTTTTTTCTAGATTTTTAACTACCGGCGATCACTACAAAACAATGGCCACAGCTATCGGTTAGGATTTTCAACAGTGCCATAATTTTTGAAGAAGTTTGCACAGCAATATGGAATATATTGCAACCACATTATATGCCAGAACCCACAATGGAATTATAGGAAAAATCAATTTCGGGCTATAAAATCTTATGACAGTTTCCTAATTGTTAGGGAAGTATAGACGGCAAACATAAGACTATCAGATGCCCTAATAAAAGCGGATCAAACTACTTTTCATACTTCAAAAAAAAATTAATTGTTCTAATGGCGATTGTTGACCGTGAATTTAAATTTACTTGTATAGATGTAGGAGGATATGGTAAAAATAGTGACGGTGGTACCTTCTGATTGCCTCAGCTATGGTAGAAGACTTGCAATGGCTCTTTTAATCTCCCTCCAAGCATAAGGGTCTGCTTCGCTCAAGCCAATACACTGAAGGCCCCGTGTTTTGATAGCGATGAAACCTTTACGCAAATATTTAATTAATACGGCCACTTCCCTATGGGCCAGTCAAACAATGACATGCATGAAAGAAAATTTTAATTATCATTATTGTAGAACACGTCGCCACAGTGGCAAAATGACTGATCTTTAGATGGGACAAATTATATTATGGCGTTTCATATGTTTTTGGGGTCGCTAAGTTCGATAAAAGTAGTTTAAGTGTTGCTACGTCAAGATTTTATGAGTTACAAATGAATTCTTATAATAATATCTAAATAACACTAATAGAACTAACAATTTGTGATATTAATTCAGAATATTACAATACTTGAACTTGGTTTTAAAACAATGACTGGAAAAATTGTTATAATTAATTGCAATAAATATAATTCTTAATTTTAAATTTGTGTCTCTGTTTTAACAAGGCTCTGAAGATGGCTAGTCGGTCGAAACATGTTAACCAATGATTACATTTAGACTTTGACTGAGTTTTTTACTCTTTGGTTTTATTATCATTAGACATCACTCAATTTGGACATAACCATGTACTAGAAAAATTGTTTAAAAAGAAATATTTAACATCACTTTAAGAAAAGTAGATTTATTAAATAGAATATCAAAATATATATAAAATAATTATTTGTAATATGAATTGATATCATTCACCGAGAGAAGAAAATGCACTCCGTCAACTAATATCACTTTGTTGGAAAAATATTATTACATTAACATTTTTAATCAAATTGAACAAAATATAAGGTTAAAATAACCGAAAAAAAATGCCAATATTTTGTTAGTTCAACAGTAGTTTATTTGTTAGCGTAATCACTAACATTATATTTTGCTTGAACGAATTAAAAATATTTTATTTTAGCTACATCGAAATTGTTAGAAAAATACTTCACAGTAGTATATTTTAAAACCCATTTTTAATTACTTTAACAAAACTCGTTCTATTGATAAAACTATATTATAGGTACTGTAATGTTTGTTGGGTTAACGAAATTTTTAGTTAATCTTGCAAGAATACCTTGTAATGAAAACAACCATATCGTTTTATTAATTTAACAAAGCCAATGGGTTCACCTGCATAACAGTTTTTTTTTCATATAGTAGCAAATACGTTAAATATAGGTATGTATTTGAAAAATCGCAGTGAAAATGGCCGTTCCTTCCATTTCACACCAGTAATCACATATAAGGGCCATAAAGCACAACAGTCAGATTATAAAATATTAATCTAGTGCATTTACCAGTCAAACATTCAATAGGAGTTGCGACCATTAAAGCAGCGATTGGTGGTCTGCAATGGCAGTGATGTCAATAAAACTGCTTTGTTTTTTTGGGGGTTGTAAATATATCTCGCCTTAGAGATATTTTTCACTTTATGTTGTGAATGAAATGATAAATGTACAATACTATGACATGATTCAACATTTTCTCTTGTAAAGCGAATCAAAAAAATGCCCAATAGCTTGCTATAATATTATTAACTAAAAAGCAATTCTGTTTTGGTTCAACATAATTTTCTTGTTTAACACTGCTAAAATTGTTATTTTGGCATAACAGATAACATTTATTCAATTTAACTTAAAACGTTTATTTAACCTAGCAACTTCTGCTTTTCATTTTAATGAGATCTTTTGGTTAATTTAACATGAAATAGTTGTTTATTTTACCTGAACACTTACTGCCCTAACATATTAAATATTTAAAATAAAATTATCTTGATTGCTGAAACAATGCTAAAAATATTGTTAAATCTACACAATTGTTTTAACATTCGCGTTTTTTTACTTTAACAATTATTTTTCTTTGACTATATTTAACCAAAATCTTTTTGTTGGATCACAATTTTTTTGTTAATTTAACACATCTTCTCTCAGTATAGAAAAATGTAAACATGAAACAGTGCTTATAAAAAATTACTGGTAAACAGCAAACAAGTGAAGTGTCACAATAATATTACAATTCAGAAAAAAATATTAAGAACTTATAATTAAATTACAGAGGCACAAGAAACAAGTGAAAGATAACAAAAAGTCTATCTGAGTAAAAATTTATCTTTCGTCGCCTGTGTCATACAATGTGCATTTTAACATTTGCAGTACTTCTGAATCCATTTTCGATTTCTTTGATGTAGGACGCCTAGAGCTGGCAATAACTGGATCTGATGATACCATCAAAATATTTATTAAATCCTGATTCGTTGAGGTACGTGAGTGTTTTTGGGTATGATACAGTCTGAAACTTCTCAATTGTTTGTTACGAGTTTCTTGAGACTCCTCTGTCAGCATTCCGATGGGCACCAAATGATATTTTGCAATTTCGGGGCCGTGGCATAGTAATTTATGCACAGTTACTGGCATTGGGTACCACGGATAAAGATTTAAATAAAGTTGTTTCGTTTCAGACACGTAATTTTCGAATTTATGCAAGTTTATCTCATAACCAGATGATACCGTTTGTAAAATTACGCCGAACCTCTTTATTAAAGTTTCGTTGATCCCCGTGATTTTTGATGATATTTTCGGATTGCGGAAAAACATCTTGCTGTATTTCCGTCATTGGTGGATCCAAAACCTTGTTTTGGTTTATCTACGTTGAGCCCCAATTGCACTCTGAACTGATATTGTATCTCTTTCTTTGTCCTTTTCATTATCTGGCTGATCACTTTCATATTCTCCTTCCCCATCATTGTTATCATCGTCATCACTAATAATAATTTTTTCATTTATTTTATCACTTCTAACCCGCCATTTCTGAAAACCTAAACGGTAAGCAATATGAATTAAACATTCAAAAGACCTAATGAGAGCATGCAACGGGGATAAACCAAAACTATAGTTTTCTATTATGTCTTCAGGAAAATTTGGTGTTGCATTGTTCATATCTTTTGGGGTCATGCCACAAATGTAGCATCTTTGAGTCGACCTTGTTCCTGTTAACGCATTGCAAACTTTGCCGTCTGCCATAGTTAGATATAGCTTGTGTGTAATTTTGATTTCTTTTCCGTCAACAGTTAATGTAGTGGGATTTAAATTCGAAATTTGTTCAAGTATAAGATTTGTTTCTTTTCTAATCAAATCTTCATTCTCTTTCTCAAACATAAATTTAATTGGCCGACAAAACCTGGGAGAACCAGGGGCGTTATTTTGCCAAACAACACAAAAAGATCCACTGCTGGCCTTGAGGCGCAACTGTAGAGAAATTAGTGAATACATAAATATAAATTCATCAGTCATAGAGCCATTATCACCAGCGAATTTTTGTTTATACTCACTATGCGCCCCACTCCCATCACAACCCCATTTAAAAAGCAGTTCGAAATTTAAGTTTCCTTCTATAACAACCTGTTGAAGTACAGGTTGTTGCACGATAGCTAATCGCTTAGCTGTGTGATCTACCAAGGCCTGCAATGATACTTCTGCACGTGTTTCCTCGACTGAAGTATCATCTTGTACACAACATTTCTTCTTTGCATCCTGGACTCTATGATAAGGTGGAAACAAGTCATGTCCCTTGTCAAGGGCACGTTTTCTTAGGTAAATGTAAGTGTCTTTACTCAAATCGCAGTCTACAAGGAGAGCCAACGCTTCCTCTGGAGAAAATTGTGCTGCATTGCACTTGGAATGCTGACTTATTTTATTGCGTATCGTGAGAGCTGAGTTTGGAGATGAAATAACTTCTTTAAGAACACTTGCTGCAGTTCTTTGGCCTGAATCGTGTAGCGATACCTTAGCGGCATGCGTCAGTTTTTCAGTTTCGGTATCAAGCAAATGTGCAATTTTTCTCCTTTTTGATTTATCGGAAGAGTCACAAAAAGGTTTTGTCGGACGTCCACTAACGCGTGGGAAAGGATCTTGATATGATTCTTCCGGAACAAGTAAGATAGAGAAATCGTCCCTGTCAAGCCACGATGAAAATTTGTTCATGAACCCAGACTTACTTCGACAGGAACTCACCCATCGCTTTCTGAGCTCTTCGGAGAATAACTTTATTTTTATCTTGAAAGTAAGAGAGGAAAAAATTATAGTACCACATTAATCCTGAAGCGAACAAAATAATCATTTGAACATACTGTAATCGTCAAAATTTATTTGTAATATAGGAACGCAGAGCGTAAGAAAGAATGCGCCATTTTAAAATAGAAATAGACATATAGTCGGGTCTCCCACCACAAGCCTAGCGCCCAGTATCGTTTCAAGATTGACATCGGCGCGCATTGTAAGGTCACTTTAAGCTTATTATAAGATCCGTATGCTCAAATTGAAATTTGTCGACTACGGTATAATTAGAGAATAAAAAAAAATAAATACAGGTATCTGCTGTCAGCGATGTCACAAAAACACCTCCTGAGCCATCGTGGTTCAACTATTTATGTTTACCTTTATGGTTTTGCTGTTTTCTTCATCAGGAGACCCACTGCGCATAGTTAGACTCCACACATATTCAAAAAGCTGATCACCTTCGTCTGCATTTTTTGCATTAACCCATTTTTCAAAAAATACCCTTCTTGGAATTTTGATTTCTATAAAGAGCAGGGAAATACGTGTCACGTGATAAAATAACAAGAGGTAAAAATTTACTACTCGTTTTCCTAAAATTAGAGATTGTGGAACCATTATAACTTTTAATTCGAATTCAAGTCTACCAGAGACCTAAATATCATTTACAATAGTATGTGTACTATAATTGTTGGTCTTCCACAAAGTAATCCTTCCCCCATACAAAAAAGAAACACCATTCGTTTTATATAAAAAAACCAAAAACGCCCTTTACTATAAATTATTTTTCAAATCACGGTTTCTCCTAACAAAAGTGATAATAAATACTTAATAAGCAAATTTCAGCAAAAAAAATTGTCATATTTGGAAACTACATTAAATTATCTTTAAAACCATGCATTGATCATCGCGCCACTCCTCGCCACTTCTATACTTTTTTTCTTCTGAAGTTGATCTACGTCATTGCAGAAAAATAATTTAATTTTTTTTCCAAAATATTATACATTTATTAGTTGTACTTACCCTGCTTGTGAGCATTCATGTTACCAAAGTTGCAATATTTCCTAAATAAGAGCGTATGCGCGACTGAATTGTCAATAATCAATAAAATGTTACAGCGTGAGATTGATGTTAACACAAGTCAATTCACAACTCCAACTGTCACATAGTATTTATAAATTACTTTTCATCATTTGTCACACTGTTTTTGGAGAAGCCAACTAAGATAGTTAACAGCCAGCATGCATTGGAGAACCACTGTCAGATTGACTTTTGTCCACCTAAATCAGTCATTTTGCCCACTGTGCGTCGCGTCGTGAAAAACGCATTCGGAATACTGGCACACAAATGAAGATTATTTTTCAGACCATTAGATGTGAAGGTTGGAACCGCTAAAAAACTTGCAAAAGCAGCTTGCGTACTACATAATCTTTTACGGGTAAAAATTTTATTGCTGATCAACATTATGTTATTTACAAGAAAAATAATGAATAACCAGTTGAGCATTTAATAACCTGGCGGTTGATGGAAGGAGAGCGGTAAACTTGGCCCTTAATATACGAGAAAAATTTGTCACCTATTTCAGTAAGTTGTAAACATAAAATAAACATAGTTATTGGAAGTTTTGGATTGGTGGTATTATGGAATAAATAATAATATTATATATTTTTTGGGTTTGTTACTATTTATTGCATAAAATAAACATTTTCTTATACTTACCAGTTTGTTTTACGATATATTTAATTCAAATTTCAATTGAAATTTCATTTTTGTACAAACATTGTGATTTGGAGCGCTATCGGCAATTCATGTTATCAATTGCTAGTTATAAAACATGTCCACTATATTTTACTCAATGCCGGTGACCAGTTACCGCGTGACGGTAACGCTTCGCGACGGTTAACCGTCGTGACCGATTAACCGATTACGGTAATACCGGTTAACTGGTTATCCGGTTAAAATGCACAGCACTAGTTGAGCCATCGTTCTCCATTTTCACAGATATTTGCTGCTCCCAAAGAGAAAGAGACTTACGGAAAAAAATACAGAACGAATTGTGGTAATAAATGTCAATAAAGCAATTTTACAACATAAATGATAAATTAAGTGAAGTCGTCGCCCTATTTAATTTATTAAAATTAGATAATGTGGGGTTTTTCTGTGCGGCCTATGGTCGAAGCGGAATTGTGTGTACAAGACGACCGCGAAGTTGTTCTCGAATTGTGCCACAGGTGTTTTGATAAATCGAACCACTATTTACATAGCTGCAACGCTTCCTCGATAAATGTATAAAGCTGAAATATATTTCCAGTAACACTAGTTATCACTTGTTGTCCTAGGTTGATTTTCCTATAATGTAATTTGCATCACTATGCTATTTGATTTTCGTTGACTAGAAATATTTTCCTAACTACTTTAAAACTTTAAAACCATTTACCCTACTTTATATGAATCAATAATATTGAGTATGGTTTAACTATATGAAGGCCTGCATTAAATTTTAATGTCGTCCCTTTCTACAACATAGAATGGTAAATTAGATTGGATTAGATTAAATTAGGATTGGGGGGGCCTATAGACCTGTTTCACCGCGACCTTCAATCTATGTGATCCCATTTCCCAGAAAACGCTCTCTAATTTCCTCTCTTAATTAGCACCTATCATCTTTCAGAGCCGCTTCTTTATGTAGCTACTAGCTATGGTTTCCTCCCCCAGTACTAAAACCTTGTCCTCGCCAGGCCTTCACATTGGTCACAGCACATGAACTGGTGTTTTTTGGCTCCTCTGGCGTATCTGCCAGGTTGCAAATCTGCCAGCCTATGTTGACATTCCTATTCAAGCGACAGTGACCAGTCAGCAGACTACAATCATTTGGCAGTCTCCCTGTCTTTATTCAGTAAGATCCTCATGAATTCAGGCCTCTGCTCCTAGGAACTCTTTTGCCGTCATTGTCGCGGTGAATTTTTGCCACCACTCCTCTGGACTGATTATGTATCCATGCATTGATGGATTTTTTAATTTTGCGATTGTGGATGCCGAAAGAGGGGTCGGCTCCAACGAATGACCTTGACGAACCTCGCCTAGCCAGCTCATCCCGCCGCCTATTTCCTCTCACGCCCGAGTGGCTAGGGACCCAGGCCAGGGTTAGTTTCCTTTGGGTTTCCTTTCCACCTCATTTAAGGCGCTTACACAGTCCCAAATCAGCTTAGAGTCAGAGAAGATAGCGACGCTTTTACCTGACTCGGTACATCTCTCGGACACAGTGATGGATTGCAGCCACCTCAGCTTGGAACACAGTCCTGTCGTTACTGAAGCTTATCGAAAGAGCGCCTTTTTGGCTTCTTAGCATAATATTCCCGCTCCAACGCCGTAGTCCGTTTTAGAGCCGTCAGTATACCAGTTTGAGTCCTCTTACCCGAGTACCTGTCTTCCAGTCCTTATGTTCTGGCATATAAACTGATATTTTCTATCTAGTTGAATTTCTGAACCATGGCATCACATGGCATTCCTAAAAGGAGTGCCTCCTTGAGTTCGTCCCACAATTTTTTATAGTCAGCGCTGTGCGATTTACTTATCGGTACTTGACTACACCGAGAAAAAAAGATGTGTTAATTCAACCAATAATTGGTTCACTCAACAAATTTTTGTATTTAAATATTCTCAACCACCTGAAATGTTAAATCAAATTACCGCAAAATTAGTTGCACGAATGTTTTGAATCAATCTGACAATGTGTTCCATCCAATAATCTTCATGCTGAATTAAAATAATGGTGGCAAATCGGCCCGCACATGCATTCTGGTTAACTAATTTTGTAGTTCACTGACGGTTAAAGCAATAATGTTGAATTAACATATATAATCAACGAAATTCGTTTCTCATGAGGTACTGTTTTGCAATAAATTTAAGTGTGCTGATTTAACAAACTGGTTGAGTGAATCAAAAAGTTCAAATAATAATTTTTGTTGTGCAACATTTTCATTGTTCTCAGTAATGAAAAATCTGTTACTGTGACCTGGGCTCCTTGTATTAACTATGTATTGGGCAGGTCAGATTATTCAAGCCGGTGAAGGGCGATCTCGCCCCGTGGCGCACAGGCAACGCCAACCTCTGCACGCCACCAAGCGTTTTCCATATAGCACACATATTCCTTACTTCGGGTGAGCTCGGATTCGCATGTAGAAGAAGAGCATTGAGGGCTATTGTCAGTGTTGAACAGGGTGTTATTATTTCTTTTAAGATTTACTGATAGTAATTAATACCAACGTATTAAAACAATTACCATATATTTAACAGGTTAACCTTCAGAACTGAAAAAAAAATTGAAGAAAAAAAACAACCATAAAGTAAATAATAATAATAATAATAACAAGAAAAGGAAATCGGGGAAGGTGTGGAATTAGTAATCTGTGAAAAGGTTCTTAAAAAGCAAAAAATAATTTTGTTTCATACAATAACTAACAGGTAATTATCTCGGTCTGTTGTTTAATGTGTGATCTGGTTTACGTAAATATAAAACACATAGTACACGAACTGAGGTTAAAATTTTAACGATTCCGACAACAATTCAGGTGCACCGATCGAATGCACGTCTTATGTAACTGGGGTCACTTTTTATTAATAATATGTAATAAAATCACACTACTATAGATTTATCTATGAATGGTAAACTATATCGAAGGTAATTTTATGATATAATATTCATATCTGCCACCTGCGTATCCGAAAATAGCCAAAGCGCACGGCTTAGAGCATGTGGGCAGAAAATATAGATACATGGTCGTAAGGAGGGGACATTAAAAAAGAAACGCACTGTACATACCTCCACCCACACGATGGCGTACTTACTCAGGCGGGTCTCTAATAGCTGTTCAAACAATAGTTGTCATATCTAAAATTTATTTATCTCAAAATTTAAAAAAATCAGGGTACTTGTATTCTATCGATTTTATATTCAATTTTAAATTCATTGATAGTCACTTCATTAATTTTTCTAGATTATTTTGTTACTCCTTATAGTAGGAACTTGAAAGTAAATATTATTTTTTGAAAAATGAATAATAAATAATTTACCGTTTTAGTATTTAAGACGCATAAGAATCGCACAGAGCAAATATCAACATGAATGCAGAAATTGTTCTATAGTTATATTTTTATTGATTTACGAAGTTTGAACGAAGTTATTCCGGTCGGCCATAAAAAGTCTTTTATAACCCTAAAACAATACGAAATTGTTTTTGCGGTGTTTCCGAATTAAATCATTCAAAATCGATTTATGAACATGTGCAGCAGAAGCTACAAATTATTAAAACCAACCCGAAATGTTAGAAGTAGCTTAAACGGCAATGAAAGCAGAACAGAATAAGGATCCTGAACCTACAGAGCCATAAAATAATTACCGACGACAAATATGTATTTTTCAATAATTTGCTTCTTCCTAGCTTGTGTGGGTAAGGAAATTCCGTGTTTGGTGGTAATTAGTCTAACTTATTACAACCGAAATAGGTGGATGTTGGTCTTGTCACGTATCGATAATCGAAATTTTGGTGGTCTTATATCCCATCTCAAGGACCCTATACGTCCACTACATTTGGAGGTCGATCAGTGCGAGTACCATCATAGCTCAGAGTGGGTTAACCGCTGCCCACTCCTAGATTGTAGTACAAAAAAGAAATACTCAGAAACATATTTATACATACGAAGTCGCTTGATGAAGTGCAGTGATTGATATATGGAAAACCATTCAACGGAGAAAAAACGGCCATATAACCAAAAGTGCCAGGGATTTGTATAGGTATATCATAAGTTTTTTTAAAGATACGAGATAATGGTTTGTTTTCTTTGCCGTATTTGGTTTATATATAATTTTTAAAAAACTTCTTGTGGAAGCGGTATTTATTTATTATTTTTATTATTTATATATAAAAACGTTTCGATGCATTTTACTACATCTTTTTCAATTTGTCTCCATGTTGGTAAATTCCAATTGTATGTTCATAATAGTAACATAAAGTCAATATTTTTAAAATTTACATCTTTGTTTTTGTTTTTATATTTTTACTTTTTGAGATTTTCAAATTTTATTGTCTATGTGTTATATGTTAACGATATATATATATATATATATATATATATATATATACATCCCTCTATCATTATGACGTCTTTTCATCGAACCGCGTTTATTGCGTCCACCTGATAGCGCAATATATATTGAAGTTTGACGATTGGATTGTAATAAGGGTTGTCCACATATAACGCTGTACACTTCTATATTTTTCTATCATGCTCATAGCTTATTCCCCATTATGAAATTAATGTGACGTCCTTTCAGTATGTCGCTCATGTGACGTCCATGGTATGCAGCGGTATGTTTTACCGCTTTATAGCAACCACGAAATATACTTACTTTCATAATACCGTTAGAATGAACTCCGCCATGTTGCCATATCTATCTATTTTCTTTACAGCCTAATTTAATTTATGATTTTACTAAACGTTTGGTTATTTCTTAACATTCTATATGTATGCATACAAATACAAGAGCCTACACTACAAGGCGCATCTCCGGCAAAAGTATTGATTAATGCCATTATTTATTTAATTCTTATTTTAATCTAAGTTTTCTTCAAATAAAAGTTCTTTTCACACGAAATTGTTGTTACTTGTGCCTCTGCCTTGTCGATATTTTTGATTGGTTATCAGTTGTTATTTTTTGACAATCAGCGTCGCTGTTGATAATTTCTTGTGAGTTAGTTTTAAATTTGAGTGTGTTAAAAATGGTTCACTCAACAGAAAAGGGTAAATCTAATATTTTCGTCATGATAAGGTATGGTGATCGAAAATTTGCGCAAGCAAGAAGTATGCATATTATTCAATTACGTCTATTCTAACCGTACTACTATTACGCAGACTTTCCAAATTTATTGAAAAATACGCAGACATCCCGACCGTAAAGGAAAAGTATAAGACGGGAAGACCAAAAACTGCTACTGGTGGTGATGCTGCATTAAATATTTTGCTGGCGGTGAACGAACGACCCCGGACATCGTGCAATGATCTACAACGTGACTATAATATTTCAGAACGATCTGTTCGTAAAGTGCTTAAAAGAGAAATTACATCCATAAAAAGTGCATTAGTCTAAGAACTAAGGGCAGATGATTTCGATAGAAGACTGCGATTTTGTGAAATCATGAGGGATGCGTTCCAAACAAATTCGGATTTCTGAAACAACATTTTGTTTTCTGACGAAGCCACGAAATTATGTTAAATGAATATGTTAACTAACAGAAATAATTGTCGATATTAGGCTCAGGAAAACCCTAAATGGCTAATAGAAGCTCACCCTCAACGTCCTTAGAAAGTTGATGTTTAGGCAGGGATTATCAATGCTAATATTATTGAATCATCTATGGCACGTTACCAATGGAGAAACTTTTATTGACCCAAAACGTAGTTCCGACATTACAAGCTATTTATCTCAATTACAATAACCTCTGGTTTCAACAAACGGGGCTCTTCCACACTCTGGTTTAGAGGTCAGAAATTATCGGAATAATTTTTTCCCCAGCCTATGGAGTGGACGAAGTGGGGCAGTAAAGTGGCCGGCCAGAACTCCAGACTTAAACCCTTCTGACTTTTTGGTATGGGGTTACATAAAATATAAAGTTTATGGGGAGCGGCTAATATCTCCGAATTAGAAATATCTATATATATATATATATATAACACTACAATATCCAAAAATTATAAACTTATTACTACTATTACTCTTTACTGAAATGGAATAAAATTGATCACATTAGATTTTGTATAGGCAAATAAAATGAAATACGTGCCAAAAAAAAATGCAACAGATCGAAGGAGGGCATTCACAAAGCTGGAATCTTGACAAAACAACTGGCTGCTTGTAAAAAATCGCTGATAATCATATTGCCCATACCTGTCAGAACTTCATAAACGAAGAGGAAGTTGAAATTCTTCTCTGGCCTGCTCGCGGAATGGGACGTTTCAGCGCCGCCGTTTCATCGCCGCCGTTTCAGCGCCGCCGATTCAGCGCCAGGACATTTCAGCGCTGGCTGATTCAGCGGCGGGACATTTCAGCGCCGGCCAATTCAGCGCCGCATTATTGAATGGTTAAACTATAGATAACTTAATGATTCATAACTTAATGATCTTAACTTAATCATTCATTCTTATGAAGAATTTCTGTACGACGTATATTTGGTTGCATGGGATGTTTCGATGCGGCCGTTTCGAAGCCGGAACGTTTTGACGCCATATGCAGTGCCAGTTGAATTGATTTGAACGTATGATACACAGATATCTAAAACGTTTGATTTTTTTTAACATTGGAAAGGATAAGAGGAGAGAGGGAATGATTTTTTTAAATGATTTTTTCTTTTTGTCGAAATATCATTTTTTTAAACATTGGATGGGGTGACAGGGGCAGGTAATGATTATTTAAATGATATTTTTTGGGGCAATTGTTCTTTTTAATGATTTTTTTTTCTTTTTTTTGAAATATCTGGATAAAGGATGCATAAGAAATGTTTGAAATCATATTTTTTCTGACATTGGAAGGAGGGAAGGGGCGAGTATATTAGCTTTTTTTAATGATAGTTTTTTTTCTTTTTTTTCGAAACATCGGGAGAGAGGATGCATTAGAAACGTTTAAATCATATTTTTTCTAACATTGGAAGGAGGGAAGAGGGGGAAATTATTTTTTTTAATACAATTTTTTTCGAAACATCGAGAAAGAGGATGGATTGGAAATGTTTCAAATTTTTTTTTTTAACACGGGGCGAGAGGAGAGGGGAATGTTTTTCTAATTGTATTTTTTTTTCTTTTTTTCAAAACATAGAGAAGACAGATCAGAAATATTTCAAATCATATATATTTTTTTAACATTGGAAGAGGGAAAGGGAGGGGGTAGAATGTTTTTTA
This sequence comes from Protaetia brevitarsis, assembly GCA_004143645.1. NCBI lineage: Eukaryota > Metazoa > Arthropoda > Insecta > Coleoptera > Scarabaeidae > Protaetia > Protaetia brevitarsis. Next base: position 1,875,110 of record RXPK01000067.1, on the reverse strand, counting down.
ATAATTTTTTTTTCTCTTTTTAAAAACGGGAGAAGACGCATTAAAAAAGTTTTAAACCATTTTTTTTAATATTAGAAAGGTGGAGGGGGAAGGGTATTAGTTTTTTAATTTTTTTTTTCTTTTTTTCCGGAACATCAGAAGAGCGAGGATGCGTTAAAAAATGTTTCAAATCATAAACATTGTCATTAAAAACACTAATGCCCCTTCCCCTCCACCTCTTCCATATAAAAAATGATTTAAAACATTTTTAATGCGTCCTCTCCGTTGTTAAAACGAGAAAAAAAATATCATTAAAAACATTCTATCCCCTCCCTTTCCCCCTTCCAATGTTAAAAAAAATTATATATGATTTGAAACATTTCCGATCTGTCTTCTCTTTCTATGTTTCGAAAAAAAGAAGAGAAAAATGCCATTTAAAAAAACATTCCCCTCCCTCTCGCCCCTTCCAGTGTTAAAAAAAGTCTTTTGAAACATTTCTAATGCATCCTCTCTCCCGATGTTTCTAAAATTATCTTAAAAAAATAATTCACCCCTCTCTCCTCCTTCCAATGTTAAAAAAAATATGATGCAAAACATTTCTAATGCATCCTATCTCTCGATGTTTCGAAAAAAGAAGAAAAATTATCATTAAAAAAGCTAATATACCCCTTCCCACTCCCCTCTTTCCAATGTTAGAAAAAAATATGATCTAAAACATTTCTTATGCATCCTTTATCCAGATGTTCTGAAAAAAAAGAAAAAAAGATATCATTAAAAAAGAACAATTCCTCATCCCCTCCCATTCCCCTCTTTCCGGTGTTAGATAAAATATGATTTGAAACACTTGTAATGCATCCTCTCCCGATGTTTAAAAAGCAAGAAAAAAATATCCTTAAAAGAAATATCCTCTGCTCCCCCTTTCCTCCTTCCAATGTTAAAAAAAAATATGATTTGAAACATTTTTAATGTATCCTCTTCAAATGTTTAAAAAAAAAAATTGCCTTCCCTCCGCCTTCCAATATTAAAAAAAATATGATTTGTAACATTGCTGATTCATCCTTACGATGTTTCGCAAAAAAGAAAATTATCACTTAAAACAATCACTTTCCAACACTAAAAAAAAATATGATGACTTGTGATGTGTCCTCTCTCCTGATGTTCAAAAAAATCTCTGCATCATATGTTTAAATCAAATTCAACTGGTATTGCATCTGGCGTTAACACGTTCTGGGGTCGAAACGTCCTAGAATCTAGACCGAGGAAAAACACCAGATAAAATAAACTCTTATTGAGTAAGATATTTAATTTATGTGTTTTTTCTTTAGATGTAATCTGAAAAAAAATATTATCCTTAAAACAATTTTCTATTCATCGAAGCTCACGACTCCAGTTGCATAGGATCTCATTATTTTACTTAATCAAGACTATGTTTATAGACAGAAAAAAGGAGTGGTATCACAATAAATTCGAAAAATGTTACATATGTAGTTTGCAACCAATACACATGGTACAAAAATTCTCCATAAAAATGAATCATCAAGTTATCCATAGTTTAACCGTTCAATAACGCGACGCTGAATCGGCTGGCGCTGAAATGTCCCGGCGCTGAAACGTCCCGGCGCTGAAATGTCCTGGCGCTGAATCGGCGGCGCTGAAACGGCGGCGATGAAACGGCCGGCGCTGAAACTTACTAGACCCCCTGCTCGCTCACCGGATTTAAACCCGATCGAGGATGTGTGGGATATGATAGGTTGCTGCTACATAAGGCGTTTACCATAAGCAGCAAACACCTTGCAGGAACTATCGTCGTCATTTACATTATGCCTGGAATGAGATCCCATAAGATACCATTGATCATCTCATTCAGATGTAACATTTTTGATTGATAAATTTTTTGCTAATTGTTGGTATTTTTTTTCTAATTGCTATGATTTACTACTGAAAACTAGTAGTTATGAAATACTACTTAAAACTTCAGCCTTATAACTCTTTTAAGGTGTTGCGATTTTTTTGGCACACAGTTTACATCTATAAATTAATTCCAGATTCTTTGTTGTTGTCCAGATGGAATAAAATCTCTGTATTTTCTCAATTTATCACATGGATAAAAGTGAAAGAAAAATATCAACACTATTGTAATGATAATTCATACAAATTAGTATATAGCATTCGTGACGAGGACAAATTGTTAGTCTGATGGACCGAATATTATTGTAGGATGTATATAATGTGGATTTTCTAAATAAACTGCTGTAATATTAGGAAGTTTGTGGTAATATTGTGTAAGAAATAACCTTCTTTTCTTTTAAAATTTACTTTAATAACAACAAACAAACAGATCTATTTTCATATTAAAATTAAACAATGCAGATAAAAAAACAATCTGCCAATCGCCTTCTCTTGCTCTGCTATCAACCTCTCAAAACTAAAGTTTCCTACAATTGTTAATATATTTCAATACTTAATATTCTAGTGCTAATACAAGCAGCAATCCAATGCGAAATGTAATTACTTTTAAAATTGGGGAGGGTAATGGAATAAAGATTGTTGTACATGTTTATAAATGCAAACATATTATTAAGGTCGTCAAAGAAATTATAATAATAGTAGACATTTAATCAAATTTTATATATAATAAGTTTTATATGATCCTTTAGGTAAACCCGGATCATACTCATGTAGATCTTCTAATGTCATAACGTTGGTTAGATTATTTTGCGATTAATTTGTACATCAAAAAACATAAAGTGTAGTTTAAATTGTAATTGTTACACATAAATTTGTACAAAAACAAAATGTCTTTGTTGTTGTAAAACGTTATTCTGAATTCTGTCATTAATAACACATTTTTGTCATGCGATATCTATTCGAAATTTGTTTTATCTTTTTCAATCTTATTTATAAACAAAGATTACACCTCAAGAAAATGCATGAAAGAAACTTACATACCTGCTTAGAAACTATAATGACATTTTGAAACAGTTATATGTGTATGAAAATGAGTTAAACATATACTGATGTAAAGAATTACATCTTCTGACGGAATAATATTTAAATTAGTTAAAGTATAATAATTTCAATATAAAATAAAAAGGTGGAACAAATACTAAAGCTATAAAGGAGATTGTCTAGAAACTGCCGGCTTCACAATTCTACTAAGATATTTAATACCTATTTATAGTTTTTATATAGTTCAGAAACTTGTTGGACTGTTTATATAAACTGCGAAACCCTAATAGTCCATTATTTCCTGTATCAGCTTGGGCTTGTGATAATTTTGTTAGTCTATGCGTTTTGATTTCTTATTTCATTACACTTCACCCAACACTTTCGGTTTGCGTGACAAACTTCACACATGACACTATTACCCGTTTGTTATGATGAGTGTAAAATTCACTGAAAGATACTGTGCGTCAATTTCCGTATATTCCAACCCACACAAGTTACTACTGGCTGTTATTTTTGAAGTAATAGCATTGGATTATTTCGAATGACGGTTGCTTTTCAGATGTTTGCACAATGCGCATACGTTAATTTCATTTCCCTGTGTACCGCGACAACTTTCACTCACGAGATGCAGCAAACGGTGAAAAAGCCTAAAGAGTACAACCTGTAACCCGCATAGGTATAACAGCACTGCGCATGTTAAGGAAACGAATTACCAATAAGAGCAGAACTGCTGGTCACACACCCGATTTGTTCACGAATTTTAACGAATGGAACATTATATTCTTAAAAAAATTATAATTTAATTTTTATAAAAATATGATGTGTTTGAAAATAAAGACTAGAGAACTGCTCCAAAAATGTCTAATTTTTGCTATACGGGTATAAAGAATCCTTTCATACAAAATCGCTGTAATAACTAACCAAGCATCTATTCTGGATACATTTACGTTATTCAAAATTTGAAAAAAATCCATCTGTATGTAAACTAGAAGTGAAAATTAACACACCAATTTATTTTACGAATAATAATTAATAATACTCTTTGCAGGTTTATCACTGTGTTTGAATGATGTGTGGAATAACTGAAATTTGCTATTAAACCAAGAATTTTCACCGTGAAAAGAAAAAAAAGCAATAATTAATGTATTGTTTTAATGTATCCTAGATAAAATTGGTAAATAAATTTAGCAACTTAAGTGGATTGCCCTAAATTGATTTGACTGAATTGGAATAGATATTTATTTCTTTTATTTCTTTTTATTAGCTAAACTGTTTCTTTTTATTCATTATTTACAAATCAAAAAAAAAAAAATACTGTAACAGGAAAACTATTATTATTATTATTGTATAGTTTCTGGGAGTGAATTCATTTTTCTACAACTTCGAGAAATGGCCTGGGTTAAATTATTATTACTTTTTGGGGATGCGAAGACAGTGAATTAAACATGTTTTGTAGTAAATTATATTTCTGTAACATCCCGATGTTGTGGAAATATGTAAGGAGATGACGTAGCTGCGAGTTCTGCGATCGCTAAATAGACATCTACACCCTAGGCATTTTTTAAAACTCATAATACACCATACCGATGCATATTAATAAGACGCTTAACACCCTCCCTCGCTATCATGCTAAACTATGCATGCAATGTTGTCAGAGCTAGGAGTCCCATACGCAAATATTATAAACTTATTTTAGGATTGACGTCGCATACGCGGAAGGATGTCATAATTTGTCATATTTGGGGTATTTTACGAAATTCGCAGCGCCACACTAAGTATTTGCCGAACTAATTAATACACAAAACTTCATCGGGGCATTAAAATAACGTCCACTTAAAATCGTTTTACAAGGTTAGCAGTCGTACATCCATTAGCCTAGAAATGTTTTGTGGCGTCCATATACGGACGTATATGAGTGGACGCCACATGCAATGCACCCCAACCAAGTGTGGACTTCGTATTATCGAAGGAACAATATATATATATATATATATTATAAATATTATATATATATATATATTATATATATTTATATATATATATATATATATAATATATTATTATATATATTATATATATTTATCCCACGCACATTTTGCGTCCATGCATTGCCATTTTACATACATTTTGCGTCTCGCTTTTTGCGTCCGATACGGACGCAAAAAGTTCCGGCCTTATTAATCGAGTAAACGCTAAGAAAAAAAAAATTGCCGTGCGTGCCGTTGGTCATGCCACCACCATTGCCAGGTTTTTTCTCATATTTTTATCCAACCCGTTTAGACAAGTTGGAAAATACGGTGAAGCAAAATAGTGCGTCAATGTAAAAATTCATGTATAATTTAGTTCACAAAATGCGATAGAGCGAAAATAATATACTTATGCCGTATATTTTTATTAATACCGCGCATTATTTTGCGCCTTCACTTGGCAACGTTCGCACACATATAGAAGATCGATGAGGTTAGTGATTTTAAATCAGTAGCATATGGTATGACACAATTTAAAAAAAATGTTAGGGTGTTCTTTTTCTTTTGACTAATGAATATATTTGAAGCTTTGCAAAGTCGGTTTAGTAAGAGGTGCCGTTGTTTTGATTTTTTTATAGTGTTTCTTACAAAATTAATATTTCCAAAATTTATAATTATTTATTTATATATCGTTTCTCTTCAGCATTCTTTTTTTTTTGATACCTCTACATATTTTCGTTAGGTTTCTCCATTACTTTATTTAGTTCAAAGCCAGGATATCTCCCAAAACAATTACAAAATCCAGTTTGGCCACAACAACTCCTTTCATTATAGTAAACAATTCTAGAAAATGGATATCATTATGATAGATTCACTATTGTACTAAAGTGTCGACTATGTATAGGCCACCTAATAAATTAATTAGAATCAAAAAAACAACTTTAATGTGAGAAGCTTTGGCAACGGGAAAGTGAAATCGACTATTCTTCTTACAATTTTCTCAATTGTTATAGTATGTATATCATAAGTAATAGACGTAAGAACTGCAAGCTTGAGTTATGGCTCTTGCGCCCCGCCAAAATAAAACATTGTCATAGTCTTGCTATCCAATAAGTGGGGAAATCGACATTTAAAATAGATTCATTCAATATTCAAAACTTCATTCGCTTAGGTATCTGATTTCTAGGATGGTACTAAAGTCTGAGGATGCTTTTTCATAAAGCACACATTTTTTACCGTTTAATTGATATATCGCAAATGTAAATAGCAAACATTTGCGAATATCAATTAAACAGTTATTGAGTGTTTTCTTTCATCGACCTCAACCACACATAGATTAAGTGGGTTGGGTTAAGATGGTGGATGGAAGGTTCATGCATCTTTTCAGATCTATGTGCACCTTTTTTTCCTAGGAGACACACTCAATTTAATTAGGTCTACTATCCTTGAGAGCGCCTTTTTTGTATTTGTTAGCTGTGGGGTTCTCCCATGCCATCTTGCCTCGCCAGTCGTCGTCATTAGCACAGTAATGAAGTTGGTGTTTTTCCTCTCCTGACAAATCTGCAAATAGCATCATCTGCCGGCAATGTGTGTACTTATGCGTGTTTAGTCGCAAGACCAGTCAGCAGACCTTACTACCATTTTGATACCTTTCCTGTTTTACCAGTAGGTTTCTAGCAAATTCACGCCTTGTTCCTTAGAAATTTTTTTTGCCTGTCTCTGTCCTGGTCACTTTGCACTATTTCTTGGCTCATCATGCGTCTAGTCCTAGCTTTTAGTCTGAGTTTTAGTTGAGACGACATTTGTTATTGTTTATACTGATCCAATTGTTAATTTTAATATGCTGTTTAGGTATATTTCTGTTTGCGCACAGTTGCCACATACTTTAACTATTTGACAAGTGCTACCTGTCGTTACATTACTTTGACACATCAAGAAAGTAGTTCTCTCTTCTCAAATGTTATCGCTTGTTACGAGCATACTCCAAGGCAATCTGCCACTAACATCTTGGATGCTTGATCGACGATTAAGGACATGCACTGCTGCACGATGAAATGCATTATATAGACGACTTTGAAGTTGAAATAGACCGACGGGTATATGAGACCCTGTAGGTTTATCATGTTGGTATAAATAAATAAATTTGGATTTGTAATGCCAAAAGAAGACCAACTTCTGGCGAAGACCTTAACAATCTTGCCTTGGAAAGATCATCCGCTCTCTATTTTCCTCATTTCGATTGTTGGGAACCTATGCTGATGCAGATCGGGTACCCACCTGATTTAGGGCGCTTACACGTCCCAAATACCTTAGGCTCAGTACTTATGTAACGAACGCCTTAAGTGAGGTTGTTCGATTTCTCTGACACAATGATGAATTGTAGCAATCCAGCCTAATACACCGTTATCTCTGNCTTGGACTGTATAGAACTGCGAACCCCTAATAGTCCATTATTTCCTGTATCAGCTTGGGCTTGTGATAAATTTTGTAGTCTATTGCGTTTTTGATTTCTTATTTCATTACACTTCACCCAACACTTTCGGTTTGCGTGGACAAACTTTACACATGACACTATTACCCGTTTGTTATGATGAGTGTAAAATTCACTGCAAGATACTGTGCGTCAATTTTCGTATATTCCAACCCACACAAGGTACTACTGGCTTGTTATTTTTGAAGTAATAGCATTGGATTATTTCGATGACGGTTGCTTTTCAGATGTTTGCAACAATGCGCATACGTTAATTTCAATTGCCCTGTGTACCGCGATAACTTTCACTCACGGAGATGCAGCAACGTGTGAAAAAAAGCTAAAGAATTCAACTTGAAACGCCGATCTGGTAAACCAGCACTGCGCATGTTAAGGAAAACGAATTACCAATAAGAGCAGAACTGCTGGTCACACCCACCCGATTGTTCACGAATTTTAACGAAATGGGAACATTTATATCTTAAAAAATTATAATTTTATTTTTATAATAAATATGAATGTGTTTGAAAATTAAAGAACTAGAGAACTGCTCCAAAAATGTTAATATTTATCTATACGGTAGTATGTACGAGAATCCTTTCATAAAAATCGCTGTAATAATAACAAAGCATCTATTCTGGATACTATTTACGTTATTCAAATTTGAAAAAAAAATACATCTGTATGTAACTAGAATGAAATTAACACCAATTATTTAAGAATAATAATAATAATAATACTCTTTGCAGGTTTATCACTGTGTTTGAATGATGTGTGGAATAAATAGAAATTTGCTATTAAACAAAGAATTTTCAACCGAAAAAAAAAAAACGAATAATTAATGTTTGTTATTAATGTATCCTAGATAAAATAGGTAAATAAATTTAACAACTTAAGTGGATTCCCTAAATTAATTTGACTGAATTGAAAAGATATTATTTTCTTTTTATTTCTTTTATTAGCTAAAACTGTTTCTTTTTTATTCATAATTTACAAATCAAAAAAAAAAATACTGTAACAGGAAAACTATTATTTATTATTTTGTATAGTTCTGGGAGTGAATTCAATTTCTCAACTCGAGAAATGGCCTTGGGGATTAATTATTATTACTTTTGGGGCATCGAAGACAGTGAATTAAACATGTTTGTAGTAAATTATATTTTCTGCAACATCCCAATGTTGTGGAAATAATGTAAGGAGATGAAGCGAGCTGCGAGTTCTGCGGATCGGTAGAATAAACATACTACACCTAAGCATTTTTAAAACTCATAATACAACCATCCTCTGGCAAAATTAATAAGACGCTAACACCCCTCCCTCGCTATCAATGGCTAATAACACGCATGCAATGTTGTCAGAGCTAACCGGACGTCCATACGCGAAATATATAAAACATTATTTTAGGATTGGACGTTCGCATACGCGGAAGGATGTCATAATTTGTATATTTGGGTGTATATTACGAAATTCCGCAGCGCCACACTACAGTATTTCGCCGAACTAATTAATACACAAAACTTTTATCGGGGCATCAAAATAACGTCCAGCTAAAAATCGTTTTTACAAGGTCTAGGCAGTCAGTAACATCACATTAGCATAGAAATGTTTTTGTGGCGTCCATATACGGACGTCATATGACGGTGGACGCCACATGCAATGCACCCCAACCAATGTGTGGACGTCGTATTATCGAAGGGACAATAATATATATATATATATATATATATATAATATATATATATATATATATATATATATTTATCCCACGCACTATTTTGCGTCCATGCATTGCCATTTTACATTACATTTTGCGTCTCGGACTATTTTGCGTCCGTATACCGGACGCAAAATAGTTTCGGCCTTATTAATCGAGTAAACCGCTAAGAAAAAAAAAATTGTCCGTACATGCCCGTTGGTCATGCCACCACCATTGCCAGGTTTTTTCTCATATCCATCCCTTTGTACTAAGATGGAGAATAGGTGGAAGCAAAATAGTGCGTCATATGTAAAATTCACGTATAATTTAGTTCACAGAAATGCCGATAGAGCGAAAATAATATACTTATGCCGTATATTTTATTACATACTCGCGCATTATTTTGCTTCCTTCTACTTGGCAACGTCGCACACATATAGAAGAATCGATGAGTTAGTGATTGTAAATCAGTAGGCATATGTAGACATATGACACAATTTAAAAAAAAATGTTAGAAGTGTTTCTTTTCTTTGACTAATGAATACATTGTGAAGCATTTGAAAAGTATCGTTTAGTAAGAGGTGCCCGTGATTTTAATTTTTTTATAGATGTTTTCTTTACAAATGTAATATTTACCAGAAATTTAAAATTATTTAATTTATACCTACCGTTTCTCTTCCAGCATTTTCTTTTTTTTTTTGATACCTCTACATTAATTTTTCAGTTAGGTTTTCCCATTAATTTATTTTGTTCAATAAGCCAAGGATATCTCCCAAAACAATTACAAAATCCAGTTTGGCCACAACAACTATCTTTCAGTTATAGTAAAGAAATTCTAGACAATGGATATCATATGATAGATTTCACTATTGTACTAAAGTGTCGACTATGTATAGACTACCTATTAATCAATTAGAATCAAAAAAACAATTTAATCTGAGAAGACTTTGCCACACGGAAAGTGAAATCGACTATTCTTTCTTACAATTTTCTCAATTGATTACAGTATGGTATATCATAAGTAATAGCACGGAAGGAACTGCAAAGATTGAAGTATGGCACCTGGCGCCTCCACCAAAATAAAACATGTCATAGTCTTGCTTATCCAATAAGTGGGGAAATCGACATTTAAAATAGATTTTCAGTTCAAATATTCAAAAACTTGCATTCAGCTTAGGTATCTGATTTCTAGGATGGTACTAAAGTCTGAGGATGCTTCTTCATTAAAGGCACACACTTTTTTACCTGTTTAATTGATATATCGACAAATGTAAATAGCAAACATTTGTCGATATATCAATTAAACAGTTATTAGTGTTTTTCTTTCATCGACCTCAACCGACACATAGATTAAGTTGGGTTAGGGTTAAGATGGTGGATGGATAGTTTCACTGCAATCTTTCAGATCTATGTGGTCACCTTTTTTCCTAGAAGACACAACTCTAATTTTAATTAGGTTACTATCCTTGAGAGCGCTTCTTTTGTGTATTGTGTTACGCCTGTGGAAACCTTGTCCTCGCCAGGTCGTCGCATTACCACAGTACATGAACTGGTGTTTTTTCCTCCTCCTGACAAAATCTGCAAATAGCATCATCTGCCAGGCCAATGTTGTACATATGCCTGTTTAGTTTGCAATGACCAGTCAGCAGACCTACTACCATTTTGACATCTTGACATATTCCTGTCTTTACTCAGTAGGTCTCTAGCAAATTCACGCCTTTGTTCCTTTAGAAATTTTTTTTGCCTGTCTCTGTCCTGGCCACTTTTGCCACTATTCTCTGGACTCATCATGCGTCTAGTTCCTAGCTTTTAGTCTGTAGTTTTAGTTGAGACGACATTTGTTATTGTTTATACATATCTCAATTGTTAATTTTTAATATGCTGTTTATGTATATTCTGTGTCGCACAGTTGCCACCGTACTTATAAAACGTCATATTGACAAGTGCTGTACCTGCCGTTACAATTACTTTGACACATCAAGAAAGTAGTTCTCATCTTCTCAAAATGTATCGCTGTTACGAGCATTCTTCCAACGCAATCTGCCCACTAACATCTTTCATGCTTGATCGACGATAAGGACATGGCACTGCTGCACGATGAAATGCATTACTTATAAACGACTTTGAAGTTTGAAATAGACCGACGGGGTATATGAGACCCCTGTAGGTTTATCATGCTGGTTATAAATAAATAAATTTGCGATTTGGTAATGCCAAAAGAAGGACCAACTCTGACGAAGGACCTTAAACAAGTCTTGCTGGAAAATCATCCGCTCTCTTATTTTCCTCATTTTCGAATGGTTGGGAACCTATGCTGATGCAGATCGGGTACCCACCTGATTTAGGGCGCTTACACAGTCCCAAATTACCTTAGGCTCAGCACTTACGTAACGAACGCCTTAAGTGTAGGTGGTTCGATTTCTCTGACACAATGATGAATTGCAGCAACCTCAGCCTAACTACACCGTAGTATCTCTGCTGAAGCTTACCGTAACAGCCTCTCTAGCTTCTTTACATATATTCCAGCTCCTATGCCGTAGCCTGTTCCAGAGTTGTCTGTATACCGTTTCGAGTCCGCTCTCACCGGGTGCCCTTTCGGTCCCTCTTATCGTGTATTATAATCTGATATTTTGAAACATGGCATCGCATGGCATCCCACAAAAGAGTGCCTCCTTAAGTTTATTCAATAGTTTTTTGTAGTCAACGCTGTGCAATTTACTTATTGTTGCTTGAGTATGCTATATACTATTTCCTTTATGTAAATATATAGCGGTGGCAGATTTAGAATGACTTCCATTACAGTGGTGGGATCGATCTCATTGCACCCGTGCCATTTAAAGACGCTAGCCTTGTACGACACTTGGCGTTTTGACCGCTCCGTTTACTACAATTTTGGTCACCATACTACTGCTCCGTACGTTATGCTGTTGTTATAATCATAATGTTTCCATTTGCACTGCTTTTAAAAGTTGTTGTGATATATAGTGCCGAAAATGCCAGTTTCACAAATAAGAAAATATGAGATGCATGAGATTTCTTGAAAATAATATGTTCCGGCTTTATATCAAGATGTAATTTAACATGTTAAAACAAACAATAGGGAAAGATTACTGTTAATGTATGAGTATGTACTAATACAGCGGATACAAAATTTTATTGATTTTTATTTTTTATTTCTGTAGTCATTTGTAATTAATTGAAGAAGTTGATTCGGTAGAATTTTGTGGCTGGTTTCATGTAAAGTCCTACATAATGCCAAACAATTCGACTTTTATATTTTTATAAAATAAAAATACCTTAATTAATTATCTAATCATTAGAATTTATATTATAATATCTTTCTGGACCTATGGCGTATACAACATCGTTATTATGGCAAATGTTAATGTACTGGACAACACACAACCATATACTAAATAATTTCAAATGAAAATATTATGATATCTTGTATGAATGTGCAATTTTTGTTAAAGCCAGATTTTTTGTATACTGATAATTTTAAGAACGGTAGATATTAGTGTTGCAAAAATCACCAGATATCAAAAACGGTTAATCGATTTTAAACAGTAACAAAAAAAAAAAGCGTTTTACAACTTAAGGTAAAAAAACCGTGTGTATTTTTTTAGTAATTAAGTTATTAAATACCTGTCTTCTGATTTCAAAAATGGATTTTGGTTTTGAAAACTGGTTTTGGTTTCAAAATCTGGATTGATTTGAGCACATGAATATAGATCATCTTCCTATTCCTTTAACACTGCATTGTTATATTCCTTGGATACGAGTGTGTATTTCTTACATAGAAGAGGTGTTAATTGCTTAACTAGGCTTCGCAGCCTGTGTGGTATTTTTTCCGGCAGATTAGCTTCAAGTTGATTGCTTCCCGCAATGTAGTCTCTGCCGTTCCAATGAACGCATTCAAAAACAACGTGGTGGGCTACCTTCTTCTCCTTGTTGCATTAGTCTACATACAGGTCATCTTTAAAGACGCTTATTCTATGTGGATACTATCTTAAGCAGCCGTACCATGTTCATCGATTCGGTACCGTTCTAAGCTGTATTCGGTTTGCTAAATGCCTGGATGATTGCCTCATTATCCTTTGTTGTGTTTGTCCTCATACTGTTCCCAGTAAGCCTGGTGTTTCTTTTCGGTCCACTCAGTTACTGCATCACTTATCGCAGTATTGGTTATCTCGAGAGCTGGCGTCAGATCCAATGAATTTTATGGAAGAGTCCTTGTTAGCATTCGCAAGTTCGTTGCATGCTATGTCCTTATGCCCTGGTATTCACACCAAAGTAACTTTATTGTGTTTAGTCAGTAGTTCAAGATTTACCAAGCAGTTCCAAGTTAGTTTTGAGGTTACTTAATAGAATACTGCTTTAGAGCGGTTCGATTGTCGGATAGGGATCACTGATCAGCTTTGCATACCAATTTTGGGTTTTGCTGTCCAACCATCCCCGTTCACGATATCTTGAAGGTTTGTCGAAGGAGTTTTGAGAGTAATTGTATCACTGCCCATTTAAAAAAATACGGTTGTGTTTATGTTATTCTGAATTTCCTAGGAGTTTCCATTCTTGCCACCCCATTAATGTAAATAAAGAGAGTAGATTTGACATGGTTTCCATAGTAGATTTATGCAGCTGCAGTGATGCACAAGCAAGCTAATCTTCGTCTCTTTGCGAGTTTAATAATCGTCTTCCTCTGCGTGGTCTTTGTCCACCAAATCAGGGATCCATAGGTTAACAAAAGACTTACAAGATGTCAATCTCGATGTTTCCGAATTGTTCTAAGGTTTTCATTCATTCATTAAAGTTAGGGTGGGCACCTTACGTCCGGGCACTTGAGCTAGTGGCCATTGTACATTCCTATTAATTTTCTCTTATTTCGCTTTACTTACGTTGTTTCCTCCTGTATTCGCATCTTTCTACACCACGGTTCGCTTACCCGGCCTGTGTTGTATAGATGTTTTTGCAGGAGACAGTGTCCAGCTACCCGCCCAGTAATGGTTTTAACTTCTTTCTTACTGCACCTGAGTAGGTTATCAGAGAAACTAACATCCCCATTCCCTATCAGGGCTTTGGTATATAGTTGACCTTCAGTCGACCTCCATTTCTTTGTACTTTCTTTATCTAACCAGGTCCAGATCTCCCTTTTTTGCGGAATTCTTAGTAATTCCACATACGGGCTCTGAACCCATGAAGTGTCTCTTAGAGCCTCAATCGGCTAGTTCGTCGGCTATTACATTGCCATTTACATCCTCATGTTCCGACACCCAAATCAGAGACACCGTGTAGTCTCGTGCCAGTGCATTGAGAGATTGTTTGCAGTCCCGAACTAGTTTTGACCTAGTTATGTGGTTCGAGAATGCCTTAATGACAGCCTGGCTGTCAGTCATTATATTAATTTTCCTCTTCATGTAGCCCCCTTTTGCAATCATTTCTGCACAGGTTGCAAGGGCGAATACCTCTGCCTGGAAGACTGTTGTATGTTTCTCAGCTATGGATATCCTTTGATTAGGACTGGGCCACAAGTACCGGCTCCTGTGCCCTGGCTGGATTTGATCATTAGCAGTGCTTTCACTACCATGCCTGGTCTCTGTTCGGTATGGAGATTTTCACCTTTTTCAGTGAAGATAATTCAGGTGCCATGCTATCCGTGGCATTTGCAGCAAGGCCGTCGAGCATCGTGCCCGTAGTATAAATGTGCCCTCCCACCCTGAAGTTGGGATGTCACAGGTTGTTGGCTTTCAGTCTAGGGATCGCATTCATTGCCTCCGCTCTCACAAAAAGCTCCAACGGGGGCAGGCTCACAATGGTCTCCAAAGAGGCGGTCCTTCTGCTGTTAATTACACCAGTGATACCCAGCAAGGGTTATCATTAATGCCATTAGCTATTACATTTAATTTGTCATGTGGTCAAGTGTTGATTCCAAGTTAGTTTCGAGTCAAGAACCACTTCTAAGGATTTGGATTCTGACTGAATTGCTCTTTTCATTATGAAGAGTGGTGGCTTTAGGTCACCAGCTTTCTTTTTTCGTGAAGGAAACTAGTGTAATTTTCACAGGATCAACCTTTAGGTTTTTCTTTACACACTTCCCCTTTGTTGGTTTCAAAACCCTCTGAGTACTGAAATGATGCTTGTAAGAAGTTTGTAATTGGTGATATTTTCTTAGCAGTTCTTTCATTTGCCAAATACTTCCAGGAAAGTAAGTATATTTTGTTTCAAACTTTTGGTTCGCAGGAAAATCAGTTCCGAGGTATTTGTATTCGTACCAATATATTTTATATTTCCCAGATAAGCATAAAATGTGCTTTAAAACCATAATAATTAGTACTAAATAAGACTTTATATTTTTAACACTCACATTATGTTTCTATCAGCTTTCACATACAAAATAATTCTCAAGCATTAAAAAACGGTGCTAACCTAATTTTCAATTCAATTAGTTATCAAATTCGACCAAACCTCATACAGTGTTCTCGACTGGCGATATACACTTTATTTCGACTAATTTGCGTCCACCACGAAAGAACACAAAAATACAATTTTATATTGATTCTATATTACTCCTTAAATATGCTATATTGCTTCCTATATACGTTTATTTCGACCAACATGTGGCAACGTAGCGGACGCATTATACTTACAAGTTTATACAAAAAAATATACATCGGACGCAAAATAGTTAGCAATTTGTCTGAAAATATACGCAGTGGACGCAAAATAGATAGGCAAATGTAAGGAAGCAAAAAAGTGCGTAGAATGAAAAATCGTATTAATTTCATTTTAAAGCTACAGCAATAAAAAGTGATCGGCGTTATCCATTTTCCCCGCGGTTCAATATACGTCACTAAAATGCGTCTAACTACACTCCTTCCTGGGGACGCACTACGACCGCGTTATGAAAGAAGCAAAATAGTTAGCGGGATGTAAATATATATATATACTTATTATATATACTATATATATATATATATATATATGCCTGCGCGTTAATGGTTATTACTCCATTAGTGCCCAGACCTATAATCATTTTCCTTCAGAACAGTCTGGCAGAAGTGTTTTCTTTTTCAAAAGCATAAAGGCGTTTTTTGTCTTTCAGCAGGAATTGCAACGGTCGCACTCAAAAATATTTAATAGTTTTGCTGCCTCGTAATTACTTATAGGATCAGATTTTAGTGCTCATATTCGAGTTAACAAACATAATGAAATTTTGTTATTCATTCTTAGGTCATGTTTTTCTTTTCTGGTTTTTGAGCAAGCAATATAGTAAGTATTTAATGTCTAGAGTTGGGCATTTGTCCGGCGGAGCAGATACGTATTGCGACGCGGGTCTCAAATAATGTAATATAAATAAAGCAGATCAATCGTATTATAAAAGATGTTATATTAATAGAGTTGTGCAAATTTTCCTTGTGGACAAAATCGGACAAAGCGGGCGAACAAACGGGCCATCTTGCGATGCATTCGCATTTTATATCACTACATATTTAGATAAAATAAAAATTTTTACATTTTCTAAGAAAAACAGGCACTGTCCTTACAGACTTGCACTCTACGGTTCATCTGCTTTATTGGAGTACATGAATTGGAACGCACGTTCTGAATACGTACCTGCCGCGTCGGAAAATTTGCCCAACTCTATTAATGTCTTTCGAATGTAGACATTGTCAGATATAATGGCTTATTTATAATATTAAAAGTACCCAGAAGATTTATAAAAAAACACATTTATAATATACAAGCAAAATATAAACCACGTGTGAACTGATAAAACATATTAGTCCGAAATACTAAATAACTCAGCAGTGGTAAACTACGCATCAAAAATACGCTCACTTCTTCTTTAAAGATTTTTTAATCAAGATATTATTGGTTAGTTTATTAAAGCAAGTAATGGCTTTATAATGCGGACTTTTCTCATAGAAACTTGTTCTGTGCATATATTTAAATTGTTAGATGCTCTCGATGTCATGCCGGTGAAGATGCCTGTATTTTTTTAGAAATATACATATGTATTTTTTTTGAGAAATACTAAATTGTATAAATATATATACACGTCAACGCCGATAGAAAAACCTTCAAGTTTCTGAAAATTACATGTCAAGAGCTCGTTCCACTAGCTCTAACCAAGCACGGGATTATTCGTTTTTGCAGGATTAAAAAAATTAATCGAGGCCCAAAGATTTTTGGCGGTCCGAACCGCGAACGTGTATTCATCTATTTCGGCAGACGCGGCGTGCGTTATTTTGGCTATGTGGCTTGGTGACCGGCGGTAGAATTAATAGCGGGTCACGGTAATTTTAAATCATATTTATGTAAAGTTGGGAGGGTTAATGATTCGCATTGAGAACGGCATGATATTTAGATAGTTAGTAGGGTATAGTAGGTATTTATAAATGAATATTTCATACTCTTTAATGGTATAAATTAATGTTAATTGCATATATAATAATTGTAGTCATAGTATAGTTGGGGAGTATAAATAAATATTTAATTACTATTGGTTAGAATTATTAGGATTAATTCATTGATAAATATTAGAATAGGTACTGTTGTTTTATTTGTTTTAGATTTAGATTATTACGCTGGTCGACTCTTCTGGTGTTTCCACTTCAAATTTATGATTGCGAAGAAGACGGCACGGCTGTTAGAATTGAAGGGACGTGGAGGTTGCCTCTTCCAAACTCAAGAGGATAATAATAATAATAATTTCATTCCCGGCTCTCAGTAACAATGTCTGGAACTACTTCCCAGGTCCTGCTCCGAGACTAAGGTTTTTACATGGTTTTCTCTTAGTTCTTGGCGAATGCTGGGAGTGAGTGAAGTGAAGTCGTTCCATGGGTGCAAAGATAATAACAACTGATAGCTGACCACTTTATCATATTTCTGTTATTATTAATAATAATCATAGGGAAATTAACTTTTAGTTAGAGCAGAACATTTCAATTGTTATGGAATCCAATACTGTACTTAGAATAGGTAACCTCGTGTAGTATCTTTAGGTGGAGCACGGGGTTTAGGATGAATTGTAATTACTTAGTTTTTCATAAATAAAGGGTAGTTGTTAGCCAAATCGCTGCGCTAATTATTATCAATGGTACATTGTACGTTATTCAGATAAATCATGAATAAAGTGGGGTCCAAAATTGACCCTTGTGGTATCCCGACAACACTATTTGACATGGTTGGGAATTTTTTTTTATTATAACATTTTCAGGTCCCTCAATCTACAGAAATGAATATCTGTTCGAGAGGTAAGACTTACATAATTGGTAGAAATGGTTACTGGTCGTACGTTTAGTTTCTTATCGATAAAGGATATGCGCGACTGAAAGTAAGAAACGTATTGAAGCCAAAATTAGTTGGTATCGCTACTAATGTATCATATCGTTATAATGTGTCCGCGTTAGTTTGCGCCTAACTTACGAGATAATATACGAACGTTGTGTTTACCAACTATTGCTGATTACACGATAAAATAGATTGCATCTATTCTATATATTACACTTCCGTCTACAGTAAGAATTAAGTAAATGTATTTAACGTATAATTACTTTGGTAAAACCACAATAACATGTTAATTGTAAGTCTTCAATGTTCGTGGAATCAGACAAATTGGCCATTGATAAAACACCAACTACACGTGGTCATCGCCATGTTAAATCAAATACACAATCAAAGAAGCGAGTACAATTTCTTAACATCGTTGCTTACCGTGTCTGCACTGTGTTGACCTTTCCACAACGTATAAACACACAAAAACCACACGTCGCGATACTCACTTCCGCATTTACTAATCTATTCTTTTTAGCTTCACCTTAATGCATCGATTTAATTATTTCCGTATGAATGGAATAGACTGTGCTTCATGCTCGCCAGGTTTTTGCGGCCCCATTATGTCGCCTCATGTCTACACTACACAAGCGTGTATCGCCGCGTACGTATACAACATTGATTTCCATAATGTATGGAGTGGAGGGTGGTTTCATGTTTCTCTGTACGGAGGAACGGTTTTCATCGCGTCTTTTATGAAGGCTTATTGTGAGACATCCATTCATCTGACGCGTTGAGGACGTACTGTGTGCGTGAGTGTGTGTCTCTGTCACTCGCACTGCCCGTCATATTTATATTCCCTTCGATCTTTTGTTCGTCCGGGTGAGTTACGTAAGATCCCAATTGTGTACGTTATGCAAGATGCGAAAATATTTATAAATGCGTTGACGTTATTCTTCCATTGATGTAACTAAATTGTCAATACCTATTCTTTACGCTTGTTTAGCGATTATGCAATCAACGAAATAAATATTTTTCTTGGAACAATTGGTTCCATAGATAACAAATAAGATAAATATAAGAGAATTTTTCGCATTTATTTGATCTACATATAGTTTTAAAAAATATAGGTATAATTGTCTGATTTTTACAGTAAATAAGGCAAGTCTTAGAAATTTAATGACAGAATTGACGTACCTATTAGATTAGATTAGGATTGGGGTGGCCTATAGACCTGTTCCACCACGGCTTTTTCAGATCTACTGTGATCTCCTTTTTCCTAGCAGATGCTCTCTTAATTAGGCCAATCATATTTGAAAGTGGCCTCTTTGTGTAGCTGCTAGCTGTTGAGTTCTCCACGGCCATTACCAGAAATCTTGTAGTTGTCTTTCCAGGTCGTCACATTAGCACAGCACAAGAACTGGTGTTTCTTCCTCCTCTTGGCAGAATCTGGAAGTAGCGTCATCTATTAGGCCTATGTTGTACATATGCCTATTTAGTCTACAACGATCAGTCAGCAGACTTACTCTTATTTTGACAGCCTTGCTATCTTTATTGTACCTTTAGGAACTCTTTTGCCTGTCTCTGTCTCGGTGATTTTAATCACCACTCTCTGAACTGATTATGTATCCATTGATTGATGGATTTTTTAACTTGTAATTTGGTAATGCCAAAGTAGAGTCAACTCCAACGAATAATCTTGACCAACCTCGCCTGGCCAGCTCGTTCGCCACTTCATTTTCCCCCACGCCCGAGTTGCTAAGAATCCGACCAATGTTAATTTCCTTGGGGTGCCCACCTCATTTAGAGCGCTTACGCAGTCCCCAATAAGTTCAGAATCCATTAAGTGTGGACTGACCGTGAGAGAAGTATACGCTTCTACCTCACAATGGTGAATTGCAGCAACCTCAGCCTGGAACACCTTTGCTGAAGCTTATCGAAAGAATCTTCCTAGCGTTTTTGCATATATACCAGCTCCGACGACGTTTTAAAGCCGCCTGTATACCAGTTTTAGATCCGTCTCTACTGGAGTGCCTGTCTCCTAGTTCTTCTTATCTGGTATTATAACCTGATATTTTCCATTTAGGATGAATTTAAGTCTATGTGTTGTGCACCTGGCAGTTCCTTTTATGTAAATACGCAGCGGTGGCAGGTTTAGAATTGCTTCCATTGCAATGGTGGGGGTTGATGTCATCGCACTCATGGCATATATAGCCTTTAGCGTTTTGGTCGTCTTCGCCTGCCGCATCATTGACCACCATACTCCGTACGCTATCATGGATCTAACTATAACTCTTGTGTATAACCACAGTCATCTTGGGGCTAAGGCACCGTATGGCATATCTATACAATGAAACGATTTTACCCGTAACAACGTTATACATATGTTTTGTGCGCGCAGTTTTTGTAATTAATATCCAAAGCTGTTCTGACTGCAAACAAATTGGCTGCAAATTGATTCCAGCAAACATTTTAAGCAGCTCAGAACAAGCTTAATCAATGATTATGTTTAATTGCCCAACAGATTGCCGGTTGCAGAGCAATTAGATATTTAGGAGTACATACATATGAAATAAAATTAAATTACAAATTATAAATCACTTTAGGTTTATAATGCAAAATGTCATGCCATGCAAAACCCAGTGCACTGTGGTTTCACTCCAATTCAAAGATTTGCCCATGGCTTTCGGGCAATGTCATCCTAAATGATTGAAATTGTTATAGTAAAATAAACATATTTAAGTATCATTACCATTTCTTTTACCCTGTTTGTTCGATTATTCTTAAGACAAACCAAACGTGCGTGCATTGATTGCGTTGTGAAATAAACTAATTCTTATCAATCTTATGTTTTGTGTTATACGTACGGCGTAGGAAAAGTGCGGATCATACACACATATGTATATAGGCGTAGAATGTTCATGATAGCGCGGGTCTTTCATGTCTATTTTCTAAGTAAAAAATAAATAAATAGGTAAAAAAAGATTGAACGCTGGTGCATTAAGTCGTTGTAAAACTTTATCTTGCTCATTACTGCTTGTAGGTTTTATATGCCGCTTATTTATAATTATACGTAAGTATTATTATTATTTGACTCTTGTGTCTGCGTAATATACCATTTTATCTATTACTTTTTACAGCGCGGACAAACTTTTACGCAAATTGCTCTATATTTGCATATTATATGAATAGCGAATATATTTCATTCGCAATCATAATAGCAATATACCTATTTTTAACTTGCGTCAGATTGGAAGATGCGTCATTGCTGAATGAAAATTGTTTCTCTTCGGTCGAAAGTTCGCATCTCTTGGGTGAAAAATGATGTTTCTATCAATAAGCAAAATCACGTCAATTTAGGGTTTAGGTATCTACTAATATTTTGAGAACCCCAAGTTCTGTGAAAAATCCTGTATGTATCAATATATTATATGTTTATCAAAAATAATGCAAAATCGCGTGGATTTAAAATTATTGACTACTATATTCGACATGACATATATATCAACAATACCAATGGTGTATAATTGAATATTGCAGAACAATAATATTTCATTTTCAAACATATTTAACCTGATAGAGAATAAGTAGCAGTACTATCCTCGATGAAAATTTCATGAGATTTCATTTTCCTCATGGAGGGATCATGAAGAATAATGAAGACCCGTGGTTTAAAGGTCAGTTAGATCCCAACATTTTCCACCTGGCATATAATACACCATGTATGAGAAATTAATGAACAAGTACATGTAATTCATTTTCAAGCACAGTCATACATCATTATTATAAATATTATATTATTAAGTTGTTTTATTATAGTAGTTATTATAAATTAATTATTGTAAGATGTGATATATGCAAATAGTTTTTAATTTTCCACCTATTTGGAATTACCAATAGCAAATTTCAGAATAATTGGTACAAAGAACACAGAGTTGCATATTTTTGGCAAGCAAACGTTCGTTTGGGAGCATAGTACAGGGAAGCGGCGCATTGTGACCAGTAAGCAACCAAATGAGCGACATCTAGATGATATAATTCACTAATTACATTCCAAATAAATGTAGTGTCAGGTTCTAAACAAAATATAGTTGAGGAAAGTGTAGAACTCCAAGTTTTCCAAGGTAATATACAGCAAAAGATGAAAGGGGATAAAAGGTCAAAGAGAGATCTAAAAAACGAAATTATATGAAATGAAACAATCAGAGGTCATATTGTTTTCTTTGTTAATAACTAAAGAGCAACTATATTATTTACGTAATCATCATTTATGTAATTGTATCGTACCTATTAAAAAAGCGATCATTGTCCAATTATGTCATAAATGATTAAAGCGTAATGAGCAGTGAGCAAAGTTTTGTAACAAAAAATAATTAGTGTTTAGATACAAAGTTTGCATTCATTGGTAGATATGAATATGAATAATAGTAGCGACAACTACCTTTGGCATTTGCAGGTGAAGAAACTATCATTATGTTTTACGGCTTATGTAATGGTGTAGTACTTACACTAGGAAAATATTATTAACTGGTCATAGAATTCTCCACAAGAATTCTCCCGACGTACCTGGAACAAAATAAAACATCATTAGTTAATTTCTTATTTCGGTAGTTGTTCCACAGCGTATACGCTGATAATATTTATTAAATAACTATTAAGTATGTTTGCTTTCAGGGGGTGGGAATTATTCATCCTTTCAAAAAAAAAAGCAACACGATAACCACACGCTTATCGCGTGTTTTTTTTTTGTAAATAACCACAGTATGTAATATTTTTTACTGATTGTGAGTTAAAAGCGTACATAGTATACAAACACACACATTTACTTGCTAAAAATAAAATATCCATTAGCTTGTTAACGTTGATTTAGATATTCATGCGATATGCGATAAAATCAACAATCGTTTTAATGTGAATTCGATATTGTATTCCAGATAAGATTCATAGCACATAATCATACACAATTATAGCATGAGGTACAAAAGTGGTAGTATTTCATGCAATCGAGGAAGTACATTAACTACTTGTAAAATATTTTATTAATATTACTACTAGAAACTTATGAGTTATTACTCGTACACTGCGTTAATAGGTTGATAGAGGACTTACTTACTGATGGAATATCTCAAATTGAAAAAGGGCGATTAATGTGAGAAATTAGAAAATGAACACAAAGAACTCGTTTCCTGAGGTCTAGATTCGTTCTTTTGTAAAAAGCCACCGGTTTCGTCTCTAAGAGGACATCCTCAGGCCGGAATCTTTAAATCAGTATCTTAATATCTTTTAATTTTTAATTAGAGAATCTGTGAGGAACTAGATCATCTGGTTGTAATTATGTACTCACACAGAATCACGATGGATTATATAGAAGAATAATTGAATGAGTACTTAAGATTGGTAATAATAAATAGATCTGTGCAGGTAGTAGGCTTTGCAGATGACTTGGCAATTGTGGCAAGAGACAGAAGGATATTAGAAATAGCACTATTAAACTTAAGTAATGAAGCAGGAAAAAGAGGTTTGGAGATTAACCAGGAAAAGACAAAATATATGGAGATAGCAAGGAAGGAAGGACTAAAGGATAAGGACTTTGGGACAATACAAGTTTGAAAAAGTTAAATCTTTAAATACCTAGGGACAATTATATATAATAGAACCGAAAGGAGGTGGGGAATCCATCATAGAATTCAATTAGGATATAAGGCATACTATAAACACAAACAATTAATGGCAATTCAACCAAATTGAAAGCATAAAAAGTTGATAAGATCGTGGTGTTATACGCTGGGGAAACTATGTGTTTAACAAACAAGGAAAAAAACCAAATAAGAACTTTCGAGAGAAAGCTAATACGGAAGATATATGGATCGAAGAAATTTAACGAAGAATATAGAGTATTAATGAACTGCCAGGTAAACAAAATACTGGGAGGAGAAGATGTTAGAATAATAAATCGCAACGAATGATAAATAGGGAAAGACAAGAGTCGTTATTAAGGAAAATTACTAATTGGAAACCATGCGCTAATAGACGCCATATTTATGTTTGTGTGGCCAACAAGTTGGTGGAATCGGTTCTTTGCGACGGCTTGCTGGGAGCACTACCAATAATGGATGCATGTTTCACTACCTCCTTTTCAAACACAGAGTCATCAACTGGTACAAGCAGATTCTTGCAGGTTTACGAGATGCGAAAACAGAGCAGGGTATGGGTTTAAGAACTTTTTTGTTAGTCTAAGATTAAAATACAACTTTGGACAATGAGTTTTCAAAGAGACAATAGTATGCATTGAGGTGTTGCTAGAGGAAATTTGTCATAAAAGCATCAAACAGAAATCGATGAAGATTTGACAGCCATTCGGTGCTGAAAACACTAGAGGCGTGGAAATACAAGTCGAAGCTGATCTGGAGATATAAAAATGCTCTAAATATATTAGTAGTAATCTATCCCTAATCTAGGTATCTGGACATGCACTCGTGGAAATGCGGAAGCAGACACGCTTGCGAGAAAAGGCGCTGCTTTCAGAGATCAGAACCTGCTATACAGTCGCAGTGGGTAAACAGAAAATCAATTCCTGGGCAAAATAAAAATTGATCCAATATTGGAATAATTGTCGTGGCTTTGTACATACATCAACGTTTGCAAATGTATAATAAAAGTAGGTGAATTTAAACCAAGTTACATCATATACAATCCTTTGAAATATTATGAGATAGCAATAGATTAAAAAAATTAGCAACAGATTGTGAGAAATATTCCACATGCAAATCGTCAAAATAACACGTGTTAGGTATTATTAAACATATCATCTCGATCAATACAGTTACAATGAAAGAGACTTTGGATACTCTGGTGGACTGCATAATTTCATTTAATCATACGTAAGCCGCGTCGATTTATTGGCAAGTTTGCTGGCGAACAAACAAACGTGATAAGAGAATTAGTATCTAGAACTACACTTTAGTTACTTGAAATTATATATTCCTGCATGGGAACGATTTCGGTGTAAAATAGGGGTTCCGTATCCTCCACTTTCTCAGCCGGTTGATTTAATCCTACAGTTTATCGATGGCGGAGGATTCTATATTAAGCGACGACCTTGGCAGCGACGATTTTCGCAATTTTATTTTTCATAATTGATCGCCCGCCTCCGGTTTTTCAAAGTTCACGATCGCGATCTTTATTTATTGATATCGTAACGTAGGATTACGCACGTACTTATGTATTTATGTATGAGCACGACACGCATCGGTGTGTACGGGAAGATAAGAGTGGCGAATTTTATAGTACACACGGACACCTAGTGCTCGAATATTTATAATTGAATGATTTCCATTTTCATAAAATATCCACTTATCTCACCGTATTGTGCCGTGATAAATCGAATGTTTTATCTACCTAAATAGAATGTGCTCGCGTGTGTATATTTACCAGGTGTAGCTAATCGCGAAAATATGACCACTTTAAATTGGGATCACATATACCGAAACATCTGAAATAATAAACAATACTTCTCGTGAAATTAAATAAGCTTTGTCAAATAATTTCCCACTAACTGAGTTGGTAATTGACAGTATAAAACAAAAGTTGTTGAGCCAGTAAAAAGATAAGACAAGAAGGATTTGTCGGCGCCTTTGATGTTGTGTCTCTACAAAGATGACCGATAGCGTTATTTCGTTATTTTAGTACCAGATGCTTTAGCTTTCTTCTTTAATTTATTTATAGCAATCATAATTGTATAATAGTGCAATCTGAACTGAAAATGACGGGTATCATCTCTTATTATTTACTAAGTTAAACCATTATAAATGGTTAAACGTTAGACATAAATAGAGATAGAATCATTGGAGTTTCTTGAGTATTTCAATATTTCTGTCTTTAATTTTGAGTCAAGACTTTTGTCTTCGATGGTACATCTTCTGTGAAATTTAAATAGTAATAAAGAAGTTAAGAATCTGAGAATGAGCACCAGGTGAAAATCACAATTTAGTATGGCCTTTACCTCCTCTTCAGTCTCAGATGCTCAATTATTGCTGCTATTATTTTTTTTAATGAGAAAACAGAGATAGAAACAATGTAAATAACAATACTGCAAACTTCTGCAGTTTGTAGTGAGGGGTCTAGACCTCACTACAAACTGCACTAAACTGGACGTACGTTTCAATAGCAAAGCTATAATCTTCAGCAGAAACATAGAATTTAAACAATAAATTTTATTAACAGCACCCTATAATTACTTCAACAATAATGTTTAGTTATTCTCCGTTGTATTCAATAACAAAATCAACGCCAGAACAATGATTATAAATATAAAATATAAAACTAATTTAATTGAAATTTAATATCATGAATATTTATTATCTATTTGTATACAATATGTCGAATGATACCACAGACAATGATAATCTGTCGTGCACACCACCTGAAATTCTTATAGGGTCGAATGTACTAATGTCATCTATCAATAAGGTCATATAAGACGTACAGTTTCATCATGTCAATGCCACTTACTTTCCGCTATAGGGAGTAAAAGTACATTGTTCTCTTTGCAGGGAAAAAAACTATTTTAGCTAACCCGTCTCAATCTGGGGATAGAATCTTAATAAGAAAAGTTTCGATCAATCTTCCATTGGTTGTTGTAATCACGTGGTAAATTAGTTCACTGCGCTGAAAGCGATAGCGCTTTATGCATTTAGAAAGCTACATTATGGATGTGGCGTTGATTTGTAAATAACTAGTCCACGTGCGCATAAACTGCGCTGAGCCAAACCAACAACAACAAGTTCTAAAGTTGTTGAGGCATTTCATTGTTTTTTATCATAAATAGTGTGAACCAGGCGCGTACACAACTTGAGTTTATAGGGGGGATAGTGGGGATAGTATTTTTATTTTAACTAAAAAAAAAAAGGTTGCCTGTTTTTTATTTAGATAAAATTTGCTCATCGTGGGATGGGTAATTAAACAAAAAAAGAAAATAGCAGGATGACTGCTGTCATGGTGGAGAGCGGGGAGGGAGAAAGGGAGGGGGGGGTGTTAACATTTGTTGTTATTGTATTAAAGTGAATTAACGATTTATTATGAACAAATGTGATTGATGTAATATTGCGAATTCTTGACAAGTTACAAAAATAATATTTGTGTACATGACGTCAAAGATCCATTAATTCTGCTGCGTTCAATATAACTTTCTTGAAATACTACAACTTTTATAAAGTATCTTTATATATTATTTCAGTGTTGTATTTATATCCAGATTTTATCATATAAATAACCAAATATTTCATGACTGTATTACAAACTGTACTATTATAGTTATAAAATATTTGGTATATACCCAAATAGAAATCTTAAATATTAAAAGTATATTAAACGACCCATTTGAATGTACCGCCAGATTAGTTATAGTTCGGTGTGTTGAAGTCGATGGCGCGCAACCTTGTCGACAAAATCGAGCAAGTTTCCACTCCCAGGTCTCAATGCGTTTTCACTCTTATTTTAACGACGGTTATGATGGACTGCAAGAGTATTTTTTGAACCATTTTAGAGGAAGGAACGTGATTTGGAAGTGGTTTACTTTTTGGTTATTTATGGCTTTTTGTATTACATATACTACCATAATTTTTAAATTTATTTCGCGGAATTTTGTAGTGTAGATTATTAGGCGAACCTTTTGTTTATGAAACATATACATAATTATTGATCGAGTCAGAAGTAGAAGAATTTAAGGGCAGATTTATAAAAAAAAACGCTCTCTAATTTTGCCCTCTTAATTAGACTTATCATCTTTGAGAGCGGCTTCTTTGTGTAGCTGCTAGGTGCGGGATTCTCCACGCCCATTTACCATTACTAGAAACCTCGTCCTCGCCAGGCCGATAAATTGGCACAATACATGAACTGGCGTTTATTCATCCTCTTGGTAGATTCTGCAAGTAGCGTCACCTACAGCTATACATCAGTCAACCTAGCCCTATGTTGTACATATGTTTATTTAGTCTACAGTGACCAGTCAGCAGACCCACTACCATTCTGACAGTTTTCATATCTTTATTCAGTAGATCTCTAGTAAATTCGGGCTTCTGTTGCTTAAGGAACTCTTTTGCCTGTCTCTGTCCCGGTGATTTTTGCCACCACACTGGACTGGACTTTTTATGTATCCATTCATAGATCGAGGTTTTAATTTGCGAAAGAATGACCAACTCCAATGGATGACCTTGACAAATCTCGTCTGGACAGCTTGTCCGCCGTTTCACTTCCTCTTACGGCTGAGTGGCTAGGAAACCAGGCCAAACTTAATTCCCTTTGGGTGTCAACCTTATTTAGGGCGCTTGCGCAGTCCCAGACCATACAATCTCCATGAGAAAAGTTATCCCACAAGGTAAGAATTCCTAATTGATTTGTTAAAGAGTTTGTGGAAAATCTGTAAGACCCTACCCGAAAAAATTAAATTCATTGGCTTTATATGGCGACAGTACACTAACTAATAGAGCACACAGCGAATCATTTACCGCATGCTCATGTCCATACACTAAGTATACTGCTGGAAACACTTTCAACAGCAAGCTGCAAATACCAAGGACATGATATGTACTTAACTATTCCTAACCGATACGTTCTTCGCTATTTCCTTTTCTGAATATAAGGAAATAAAGATGTAGCAAAATCACAATGACAGAGGCAGACATCTGCTAGGTTACAAGCAGTTCAGAAATACACCAGGGTGTAGGTGCACATTCTGTCGCAATCCAAGAGTCGGTAAATATTACACTCCTGGACAACACCCAACAACAATAATATTATCGTGTTAGATAATCAATATGGTCAATCTGGTATCAATACATCGTCCAGCAAATTTCTGAATTCGCACTCTAGTGGCGCTCTTAATAAAAAATACAATACTGTTATTGCCTTTGTAATGAAGATGTGATGGAGTATCTAAACGTTAATTTGCTGCCCATTAAAAGATTCATTTTTTAATGGACATTTTGTCAATTTCCCCAGCCTTTTGCTCATAATTGAACGGTTGACGTCAAAATATAAAATTTTATAAGCATCAGAATCTGAAAAAATGCTATGTTCTCTCTAACATTAGAAAGAAGGTTTTTGGATTGAGCAATTTTATGGATCATGATGTACAAGAAAATAATTCTTAAGATAAAATAAAAAAAAAATTATAATTTCCTGAAATACCGAATTTCCTCAATCTACTCAAAATTCTGTTGCCAATTCTTCTTCAATCCAGTATTTGTTTCGATATTAATTTCAAATATATCCTTGTTGTGGTTCCACGCAAAATTATTTGCATTTAATAGAAGCTAAAGCGTATACCGCGAATAGTTCACAGTTAATGCCAGTCATTGCACACATACAATACCCCTTTCAGGCGACCGATTCCAACAGCATAAAAGATAAATGGAGGTGCAATGATTAGGTTTACGACGGTAGCGTGACTGAATACCGTCCATCATAGGACCTTATCAGGTGGAGCTCGCCTTAACGATTATTATGAAAACACGGCGGATAGATCAATAAACGGAACGGTTCATTCAATCTAGCTAGCCGGTCGTCGTAGGGCTTTAGGTATATGCCTGAATACGTTAATATAATACCTGTGAGTCGGGTAAGGAACCGCTTTAAACTTGCATGATTTTGGTAAATGCAAAAATTGTGTTTGATGGGAAATACAAGCAGACTCGCATGTTCTTGTCAACGGCTGACGAGCGTAATCTATTCCGGGTTATTTTTGGAACGGAAAACGAATTAAGAAGTAATGGCCACGTTGGGTTCATACTTGAAATTTACGATTAAACATTTAAATGATGCCAAGAAAAAAAAAAGGTTTTTATTTTCATTTACGTGTATATGTAAAAGATATATACATTAAAACTACCGACACATTCACAATTAACCTAACTGTAATAACTATAAATCGAAAATAATTTAAATTGAAAATTGCAGAAAAGAACAATGGGACATTAGTAATTTATAACCAGAGAGAAGCAAGATAACTTACTCATCTCACCATTCAGTAAATCGGTACTTACAACTATACA
The DNA here is from genome assembly GCA_004143645.1 of Protaetia brevitarsis. Lineage (NCBI taxonomy): Eukaryota > Metazoa > Arthropoda > Insecta > Coleoptera > Scarabaeidae > Protaetia > Protaetia brevitarsis. The sequence goes on along the minus strand of RXPK01000067.1, from coordinate 1,844,726 downwards.
GTATGTAATTAATAGAGTAGCGACATTGTGTGCAGTTTGTCATTGGCGTTACGTTCGGTGGCAGTCTAAGAGTGGGATTCTATGCATATCTGTAGCACCTATGAAGTTATTTGCGGATCTATAACCATCTAAAGTACATGTTTACAAAGTTGCACATAACCTTATAGAATCTACAGATGTGCATAGAATGTTACCATAAGTAACTCGCCACGTAGGAGACAGGCAGAGAGCGACGGCAGTACTGGCCACTATGGAGTTAGTAACCAAGCGGAGACGCTTAAAATATGTATCTAGAAATCTGGATATTTCGTTAGCCTTTCATTTTATAGTTGCCCTTTTTGGTATATTTTGTTACTATGCGGTTTTAAGAGTGCTTTTTTTTCATTTATTTCATTACTGCCCTACTTTAGAAGTCTTGGTTTTGGTTTATATTGTTTCTGTACTATTTTAGAAGTGTCTTTTTTCGTTAATCCTTTTTAAGAAGTTTCATTTTCGCTTTATTTTGTTAGGTACGCTCATATTTTTGAAGTATTCTTTAGCGTTTATATTTTGTTTTTAATAATTTTATAATATATTTGATCCTTATTTAATATTTACTTGCCTCGTATTTTTTCGTTTTATTTTAGTAGTTCTTAGTTTATCATTTTTAGAATATGGCACCATTTTCACTGCCGTTAACAAAAAAGAAGTGCTTTGCACCATTTGTTCTGCGAAATTAGAATTCAGGGGTAAATATACTCTTGAGCGGCATCTGAAAAGTACGAAGCATATTGAATACTAAAAATCGCACCTTTTCTTGGTGCCAATATCCCATTAAATAAACTACAGTTTATTAAAAAAATATATCAAGCAAGATGTTCCATCGACAATTAGAAAACATTATGTACCTAAGTAATTCAACAAAACAATAATGCAAATCAGGTCAAAACTAGGTAAGAATTATCTCTAGATAAGCGCGGATGAAGCGACAGACATTACAGAAGGTGCGTTGTTAATGTAATGGTTGGCACATTGCTTCCAGAAAATCCTCCAATGTCATTTTTAGTAGCTACAAAAATCAGATTGCGTGTCACTACAAACGATATTACCGACATTATCATTAACACCGTAAAAAATGTAGGTGGTGACGTTGAAAGTTCTACTCTTTCTTTCAAATTCTGCAACCATAACGCTAAAAACAGGCAGCGAGCTCAAAAAACGTTTTCCAAACTTGTTACATCTAACATGTGTTGCGCATGGAATACATTGCATTGCTGAAATTATTCGGGAAGAATTTCCCGATATTAACTCATTAATTAACTCATTTAAAAAGATTTTATTGAAAGCACCAACTAGGATAAAGTTACATAAAGAAATGTGCCTGAATATACCTTTGCCACCAAAACCTGTATTAAGCGGTGTATAATACGGTTTTACAAAGAAATCCAGAAATTTGTAATAGCACTTTCACTACCCAAAATGAAAGTTCATATTTATAATATAAGGATTTAATTCCATACTTCCATTTCCCACTAGTTACTTCATGTGACGTGGACAGATCTTTCTCTAGATTTAAAAATATATTATTAACTTACCAACGAAACCAATTTACAACGTAGAAAAATATATCATAGTTAATTTTTATTGCAATCGTATAGAAAACGTACTTGACGATTAACAAAATATAACTTTAAGTTTATGTACGCTACTGCATATACACGACCGACGCTTGGATGACTAGCCCTATGTCCTCAGTGGACGCGATTTTAAGCGTACGGAGTGACTGCGACAAAGCCCCATTTAAATCAAATGGCATTTTGTCGTTGTCGCTCGCGTATGCTTAAAATCGCGTCCACTAAGGACACAGGTAACACTCGCTACCGAACTGCACCCAACGTCCTAACTCTAGTTCTCTAGTAATAACTAATTTATTGAATGATGAAATAAGTCATTCTATATAGGTACTATAACGGCACGGAATATTATGGCCAAATGGTGTACAGAAATTAAAACTAATTAAATAAGTGGCTATTACGCAAATGAATATTTTTTTTATCGTTTTCCTGAAAATAGACATTTTTAATAAGTCCTGCATAATGCATCAAAATCCAAAATGTATTATTAACATTTTAAAAGTATACAGGGTTTAAATGATTTGATATTTAGATTTGACGTTTGCTGGGATTAAATTTATACACAATACCATATTTTGTTTCATGAGTTTTGTGCAATTTGTTTTTATGAGGTAGTTATTGTTATTACAATCGTCAAAAATCCATCATATACAAAAGGTTAATGAAAATACCAGTTATTCTTCATTATTAAGTATATGCAATAATGCTACTACTACAAGAACAATTAAGCAATGGTTGCTTTACAGGTAAAAAAAGCGTTGTTACCTTATTGATACGCATGTAAAATGAATATTGCATACACATGTATACAATGCTATTTACGTTTACAATTCTACAATGGCACGGATATAGTTTCGAACAATATTTCTGTATCACAGTAATTAAACCTTATCTGGTTGAGACAGCATATATTAGTATCAGTAGCAAATTTTATAAAGTGGTTTTACTACCGCATAGCATGTCTTGTATTTAGCAAGCACGAAAATATTTTCATTATAAAAATGAGATAAGAGATACATGACAAAGAGTTTAGGTACAACAGACCATTCGTCAGGGAACCGTATTTAACAATATTTTAAGGTTTTCTTATAAGCTTGAGAAACTATATAAAATGCTGTTAAATATTTTAATTTTATTAAATTATTCACGTATTTCGCCGATTACTAGCAAGGCCAACAAATAATCGAAATATACGCATGCAAAAGCAGTTATTTAAATGTAGCTGGTGTAATTAGAGGTCTGTATAAATAACGTGGTTTTGGTATATAATTAGAACAGAAAAACTCAATTATAATAACAGTAAGCTTGTAACCATTGGTGTAATGGAGTGCATAATCACTTCATTTTCTTTTAATTCCAACAATTATATTTTATTTTTACATAACACATAATAATGTAATTTTCTGGTTTTATTTGACTGAAATTGTTATGTCAACATTGGAAATGGAAATGATGCCATAACATAAATATACAAGATGTTTATTTACAAGCTGTGGTTACGCAGTTTTTACGCAATATTTGATGGCTTAAACTGCAATTGAGATATCGATGAAAACAGATGAATTGTTTCAACGGCAATGCTTTGATTGTCTAACGCAGTAAAGAATTTTACAGATTGACATTTAAATGAATAAGCTGTGTATTCTTAAGTAGTATTAGTTGTGAGTGGTGAGAGATAGCAACAGCGCGGCGCGCAGTGGCAGAAAATATGTCTCTTCGTTTCTTGGCATTCTAAAGTACTAGATCTTACTAAGTAATTGGTCAAATATTAGTTGGTCAAGCTCTTTTGCATGTACATAAAACAAATAAATAAAGTAAAGACGGTCTCATCAAAATGTCCAATAGACCTATGTTCAATATCCAGTTTGCAAATCAGATAAAGGCTAAATTTCAGTTCAAGTTTCTACTTCTATTAGCTTAATACCGGAGTGTTGCTTCCACAGTGCAGCTCTGAAAAATAGAGGGCATTATTGATTGACACATTTGGATATTTAGGTACATAGAAATCGCTTTACGTGAATTTATAATATAGGTCTTAGTTTTGATGCTTGTTGTACTCCTCAAGAAATTAAGGATTCACTTGATTTTATAGTTTAGAAGGGCATTCTGCTTCGTATCCGTTAAGTTAGTTTAAATTTCTTAACTTTTCTTAGGTCAGTAAAGAAGCTTTTGGAAAGAAAAAACCGAAACGAAAAGAATCAGGAGATTTGAAGAAATTATCAAGCCCACCAATACTGCTCTTAATTAGATTTCATTTGTTGCTTTTCTATTATCTTCTCTAATTACTTCATTTCTTATTCTGTTTTCCTTGTTGCCAATTTAATTCTCAGATTTTTCACTTCGCTCGCCTGAAGTCTACTTCTCAAGCTGGTAGGTGTTATTTAATACCTATGAATTACTTCCATATGTTGATACTGGATGAAACACTGTTTTGTACATAGTTATCATTATTTATTTGCTTCCTGCTTATGTCTTGCTGCGAGGTACATACTTTTGCAGCACTGTTTACTATTTCATTCATCAGCTGTTTTAAATTGTTGTTCCCAGCTAGTTAAAACAATCCACTTACTAAATGGAAAAATAAGAATCATTTTGTTCTCCTTATCTTTACTTAGTTGGTTAGTAAATTCAGTAATCAGTCAGTAAATTCATGCCTCTGTTCTTTTTTTTACAAGTAAGACTAATTATAAGTATAGAAGCAACAGAATGCAATGTTGCCAAACGATAAACATGATTGTTTAAATATTTAAATCAATAGAACGACATCTACAACTCCAGCACAAAAGTAATGCATACGAATTTACAATTTACACATAGTATATTATAAAAACATAAACAAAAGAAGAAACAGTTGTGAATTGTCCAAGACGCAATTAATAACCGAAATCACGATAAACACGAGTAGTAACCTAAGAATAAAAGCCTGAAAGAGAAACTCTTTTACTTCTCTCTGTCCCAGTGAGTTTTGCCACCACTCTCTGGACTGATTATGTATCCATTCATTGATGGAGGTTTTAATTTGCGATTTGGTAGTGCCGAAAGAATGACCAACTCCAATAAATGACCTTGACTCTGGACTCATTATGCATCCATTGCGATTTGGTAATGCCAAACGGAGGGTCAGCTCCAACGAATGGCCTTGACGAACCTCGCCTGGCCAGATCGCCCGAGTGGCTAGGAACCCAGGCAATGTTAATTTCTTTTGGGTGCCTACCTTATTTAGGGCGATTAGACAGTCCCAAATCAACTTCATCAGAGTCCACACTTACGAAACTAATGGCTTTAACGTATGGACTGACTATCATAGCACGACTAACTGACTAACTCGTCCATCTTGTTATTTCTCTGACACAGTGATGAATTGCAGCTACCTCAGCCTGGAACACGGTTGTGTCTTTGCTGAAGCTTCTTTGCGTATATTTTAGCTCCGACGCCGTAGTCTGGTTTAGAGCCGTTTGTGTACCAGGTCGAGTATGCTGTGACTAGAGTGCCTTTCTCCCAGTCCTTCTTAGCTGGAAATATGACCTTATATTTTCTATCTAGGTTTAATTTTTGAACAATGGCATCACGTGGCGCCCCCAAAACGGATGTCTCCTTAAATTTATGTAATAGTTTGAAATTATAATAAAGTTTGCATTGTTCGGTTAATAGACTGTATAAATTAACTGTTGGCTCAAGCAACTATACATTTGTGAGTGAAAATGTTAGGTAACGAATACAAGGAATACACCAGCTTGATAACGTTTTAATAATACTAATGATATGTTAATTAGATGGATACTAATTTATATGTTTTAAATATTAATTTCATGTATTAATTAGAGTCAGAAATTGGTAAATGTACCAATTTCTGACCCTGTCCTAATTACTGACACCTTCCCTGTATTTTTTCCTATACTTAATAGTTTCTTTTGGTGTGTTTTAGCACACATTTATTTTAAGTTTAAAAATCAAAATTGTTCTTCTAGTGTCATCTTGGAATCTTAAACATTGACATCATTCTTAAAGTGTCAGTAATTGGGACTTCTACCTTAATTTATTGCTATTTCTACTTAATGGAATTAGTATGAGAATTAAATATGATTCTTTCCATTTAAAATTATTAATTTTCTTAGATGAGCAACATGTTTCGGCTATTTTACCTTTTCCACTTATTTAAATTATAGCATTTTATTCAATGGTATTTATTGCTATATATGCTGTATATTTTATGCAATTATATGCATACACATATAATTTTTCACAATTATGTACAAATTTTATTTCCCAATATTATAACTCCAAACAGATTTACTTGCCATTCCTGTTGTTTTTTAGTTTTTATTTTATTTTTATCATTATTTCTTCTTGTTGTTTGTTTCTCAAGATGTATCTGCCAATATATATTATACACATATATACACATTTTAAACCTTAATAATCACAAATATTTAAATTTATATAAGCGATACTTTAGACAATATGTTTCACGGTCACTGAATAATTTAATTTTAATCCACTTTGCCCCTTTTTACAATTCCCTACATATTTTAAATATTGGTATCTTTATTCATAATACTATCATATAATCATGTACCAATTTCATATCCCAATATTGTAAACTTTTAAACTTTATTATCGTTGTTTAATGTTTGTTTGTCGTGATTTTTCTTATAATGTATACTTTAGATATCATGTGTACGATATAAAACTTTGAAATCTTATACACATAAATTTTATTTTCACAATAAAATTTAATCCACCAGACACGACACATTACTTTATAAGTTTTGAACTTATGATATTCCAATCCGTACCAACTATTTTTATAAATTTTCGACAACTATTTTATCATGCTCTACCAGGCGTTTTAGAAGGTAATATTTTTTTTTATAATTTAATATAAATTTTACTAATTTATACATTGCTTTGTAAATTTGGCTGACTTGAATATGTAAATTAACAATTTTCTAAGTTTTTAATTTCCAAATTGTTAAATCCGGTGTATATTTGATTTGCAAGGCCTGAGATTGCCATATTAGGCGAAAATTTGCTCATCTAAAGAAATAAATTACTTTGAATGGAAGAACCATATTTATTCTCCACTATTTTCCATTCGATAATATTATTATTAATTTTATGATTTAAAAATATACTAGTCTTTAGGGCAATTTTTAAATAAAACGAAAAAAAATTCCATTGTATTTTTTTATCTTAAAGTAGGTGTTCCTTACCTATTGTAATTAAACAAGTATTTTGACATTAAAAATGATATATTCCAACAAGTTTTCCAAATTGTTATGCGTTTTACAAATTCAATTGTTCCTTATTAATTGTGAATTTACCTTAATATATATTATTCCTATTTTTAATGTATTTTTACTGCTTCTAAAATTAAAGCGCCCATAAAACATGCCCGTGTTTTAGTCTAAAAATCGGGTATCAAAGACGATTGATCAAACTGAGTGTATGCGTAGCTGGCAGCTCTATGTTCGGCAGATGAAGAATTAGCTCAATTTTATTCTTGTTAAAAAAAGAAAAGAAAATCATATGAAATGTATCAACTCGGGCATATTTTTTATTTTCACCTACGGTGAACGATCTATACGACGACTTTAGCACTGAATTCTTTCGTTTTTAAGTGATTTTCATTTGTAAAAATCTCGTTTCATTCATTTCGTCCTCGCTTCCAGAATTTCTTCGCGAACGAAAATCGCACGCGCAGGCAAAAAAAAATTAACGATTACGTGTCGAATGAATTACATGAGAGATATACCGTGTCTGTTGTCGCTCCGTCTCATTTACTCGGTAATTTTAAACGAACGCGGACCGGTCGGGTCGGTGGCCCGAACCAGTCCGTTCCTGCGAGACAACCTCAGTCCCAACGGAGGCCACTATGACGCGCTCAGCTGTCTTTGGCCACTGTGCCAATAGCGGCTGTCTGGGGTGCGTCGATTGAGTCGGAGGAATGTTGCCCTTCTGCTGCGTAGTAAATTTCGTACCATACTATCGCTCTTACTATACGCCATTGTTTTTAGCGGTCAGGGATATCCGAAGCGCTAGGCAGCCAACCTAATAAAGTGCATCACCGCCGCATTATCGGTACTGAATGGGCGAGGCCTGGATATTTATACGGAAGGAGTAGAAACCTTTAATTGTGTATCAGTAGTTGTGTGTACACAGTGACCCACCGAATAGTGATTTTTATTACAGCTCTATTATTGATTTTAGGTAAAGTTTAAAGTTTTTCCACAAACGTTTGTACAGAATTCAATTCTGCCTAAGCTAAAAATATTTTTGACTATACAAGGTGTTCTAAAAATAGGATAACGCATACCTACTTCGTTCGAGTACTTTTTGACCATAAGCTGACGTTTAACGATCACATTCAAGTCATCTGCACACAAGCAAAAAAATCATTAGGATTTATAATTAGACATACTAAGTGCTTTTCCAATCCTGAGGTACTCATTTGCTTTTATTTTGCTTTAGTGAGATCTCGGTTAGAAATACGCTTGCTTGATTTGGTATCCTTATCACTCTAACAAAAAACGTCAACTAGAGCAAGTTCAACTTAAATTTGCGAAATATTGTCGGTGATTCAGTGTAGATATGTTGAACACCCGACAGTTTTATCGCGCTTTGATTTACCATCTTGTCCTTCCATCGGGTATCTATGTATTAGCATTTGTTTTCCTTACAACCTTGTCCACAACACTATTGACTGCTCTGAGCTCCTGTAACTTTCTATTAGATTATCTATTACGTTTTCTTTATAATTTCCAAAACCAATATATTACTTAAGTCACCATTGTACGTTATGTGTAAGAACTACAACATTATTGCTGAAGTAACCGATATTAATTTCAAAAATTGAGAGAGTTGAAAAAATCCATTTGCGAAAACTTCACAAATATCACCCTTAGATTCATTGTGAATGTTGCATTATCTTTCTTGTTAGATTTAAGTCATAGTTTTACGTATATTATCGTGTAAGACATGTAACTCACACTTTACTTTTTGTTATGTATTCCCCTGTAATTGAAATATGTTTAATATTTTATTGGGCAATAAATACGTATTATTATCGTTATTTTAAATAGAACACCCTATATACTTTTCCATTTTTAAAACCTAAGTAAAAAAATAACATCACTTTATATAAGCTATATATGTCTATCTGTAATAACAACACTGTTATTTAAGCTTTTGTAAAAAATGGCTCTGCTGAAAACTTTCGGTTAACGCGGTGTAATTTGTGTAGGCATTTGTTTTAGATATTAATATTTTAAATACTTCACTGTCTACAAAATCCTGCATGAGTCGTCACGAATGTTTGGTATGAATTGAAAGGGCTTTGCGTAAGGATTAACTTAGCCTAAGCAGAGTTCACCGAGTAAGGACAAGAGATTAGTTTTAGGGGTCCAAATTTCTAAACCTAACTTCACACAAACAACAGCTTCCCAAAATGGCAGTTTGTTATTGTTTACGTTCGTATCTGCACAAATTAGTTTACTTATGCGTTAATCTACCATGATTTTACTTGTTTCATATTTATTTTACGTATTTTATTAGTTTTGAATTACCCCTGCAGTTTTAAAAACATTAATGAACTATGATATTCTTGTGTAAAAGTAAGATCGGTGGCCAATGCCATAACATTTATATACTTTTATATATTATATTTTTAGGTTTAAGTGGAATAACTCAAAATAACCGTGTGAAGAAGACACCAATGGGTATCATGTGTAGTGCCAGTCACTCTCGCAAGATAAATTGTGATGCTAATGATGGTCGAAGTTTCTTGGTATTCCGAATGAATCTAATATATATGACACGACAAGAATTAAGAAAGTACATGAATAAGAAGAACTATTATCGTTGTGCAGAGATTCCTAGGGCACATTAAATCAATTTATTTGTTAGATACACATTTTAAGCTAGATTGCTATTTATCGCAATAACTAATTCATTTTATGTTCACTTTTTAAAATAATGTGATTTTGGTTTGAACTGCATTATACTGGTATAAATTTTAATCGCATTTATTCACATTATAGACAATTCGATATTATATAGTCTACGTTTGAACTGTATCCATTTGTGCACCCCGGACATTATTGTTGACAAACCAGTGCAGGGTCGGATGTTAGAAATGAAGTAGTCGCTATAAACTGATGTTATTCTTCTTGGTAGAATTTAAAATTGGAATAATATATAATGTTCCATTTAAAATAACAGAGTAAGTACGCGTTTTCCTACTTTTGGAATACCCTGCATAGTCCAAAATATTTTTAAGTTACGCAAGATCGAATTTTGTAAAATTTTTATATAAGAGCCTTTTTCGTAAAACCAAAAATAGAGGTGTAATTAGAGATCCATTCGATAGGACAGCCTGTACAAGTTATTAACAATATAATACATATTTGTCTATTCATTGACATCAAACAATTATTGACACTGATAAAAATGAGAAGTTAAGTTAGGATGGTTGAGTTAGGATTAGGTTGACGAAAAAGGCTATTTTACCACGACTTTTTTAAATGTAGTGGACACTCAAATTTGGATTGCTTGAGGTGCGTTCAGATATCTACTCCGACCCACTCTATGACGTCAAACAATCACAGGTTGTCGTATGTGTCCAATTGACTTCTTGGAGTAATTCTAAGTAGATATTCGGTTTCGAACAACACGCCGAGCCTTTTATAGTAATATCTATTCAAATATGTTTATGCCAATTGATTTTTACAGTATCTTTCTTTTGGTTTTCCTCTTTTGTCAAATGTATTTCACTATTTCTCAAAACTATTTAACATCTTAATTAAAGAGGGTGCTGTGTATGTCAAATTATTTCCCCTTTTGTGAAAACTATGCCACATTGTTATGACAAGCATGTAAGAATGAATGCTGAAAGAAGGCAAAACAACAAAATCTCGAACAGGATACGTGGTTTAATAATCAGAGTAATGGACGATGGTAGTTAGCCAGTCCAGATAGAACGAAAATCGAATGTTTTCCCGAACCTTACAATACTTACCAAATAACGAACGAAACGAAAAAAAGAAGTGTTGAGCATCGTCCCAAAAAAATACTCAAGAGGAGCAAGAGAGAATCTGATTGATGAGGATTGCACTTTAACACTAAAGCAAATAAAAACCAAATTGTTAGAGCAAAATCCACAACTAAAGGTGAGCTTATCGACCAATGACCGAGCGACAACGACATTTCGCTATTCTGTAAAACAAATTTCTCTACCAAAAAGGCGTAACGGAACAGATATTGTCCAAGTAGGTTTTAGGTTTAATTATGCTGTTCTGTATAACAGAATAGAGAAAAAATACATTTTATTGACGAATTTGAGATTCAAATGGATTTTAGAAGATCTTATGGAAGATCACAGAAAAATAGTAAAGCCAACAAAGTTAACGCCCAATTAAGAAGCTGTAATTATTCGAACGTGTTTGATGCTCCAACGTGTATTAATTTATTACATTTATTCACCATTCACGAATTTCATTCGATATTAATGTCAAAACGACGTAGGAGGGAAACAGTTTTGAGAAATAGTGAAATACATTAGACAAAAGAGGAAAACTAAAAGAAAAACACTATAAATACATTAGAGAAAATCTCGAGATAGGTATTTCTAAGAGGTTACTGCAATTGCCTACGAGATGAGCAAAGCAATGATCTTAACGTACCAATTTTTGGATAATCACGTAGTAAACTTTTCGACGAGATATTCACATTTGATAGTCCCAAATAAATAAATTTAATTCATCTAAACTCGCGTTTTTTTTATATGTGCTCTTATGCATCTACAGCTTGGAATATATCTATCATTTCCATTCGTTCGTATTGCCGAGGATTTTCTTCCAAGGGTCTGGGGTCATGATGGTCTGTAGTTTTCGCACACACAAAAAGAAATTCTTCGCAATGTTAGTAATCAGATTTTTTTTGGTCAAGATGAAGTAGAAGAGAAATGTACAGGTCTCTTAATTTTCACGTAAGAATTTAAGTTGGCAAAAAATACCCAAAGTTGGTGATACTAATTACTATACTCATTAAAACTTACCACACAAACTTACTTATCACAAACCTCACTGCACTGGACGCAGGTTTCATCTTCAGTAGTAACACTGAACAGTTCATTGCAGTCAAGTTTGTGGCAAGTTGTTTTAAACTGTGTGAATAATGAACTAATGTTGTTAACAATGTATTACTTAATAATATGTAAAACATTGAAGCGAATATGTTTTCTACCTTGCTATTTTTATCATTTTGCGCACTTCTGTCGAAGTGTATAAAAATTAAGTTAATTACAAACAATCAGTACTATTATCACTTGCAATTATAGAAGTATGGATATTTCTGGCTATTAAGCTTTTTGCTTTTTCTAACAACAAGTTAAAAAATGTAGACATAGTCATTACATAAGCACATATATTTTAGTCTAGAAAAAAATCGTCCGAAACCAGTCACAAATACCGGCTCAGAAAATTGCTACAATGAATTAAAAATAATTGCGCTGCATAATCGGTGGCTATTTTAATGGAGCAAAGTCGAGTGAAATGCAAGTAGTAGGCATGTAAGTACATAGATATTTATTTCATTAGTACATTAAATACATACTTGCAATGTATATAACCTAATAATATATACATAAATTTCAGCTGGTAAAGTAAACAGAACTAACAATATTTTTTTACAAGTAAGCACACCTAATGATATATTACAAATCATAATTATTATATTTGCACACTTCTGTTATTATATTTACTGAGCATTTGCCGCGAAATCTCAAAATGATTGCGCAAATAATAATGAAATATTGCAGATAAATTTTCACTGATTTATTTATTTTTTGGATTATTTCTTAAAATGGCTATCAACCGTAAAGAAGTAAGAGAGAAGGAGTATTTATTGTTGAGTTATTGAATAGAAAAAGTATCTCTTAATCATATGATTGTTACGGCTTTTACTTTAGGAAAATACAAAACCATTATAGGCTGTAACATAGTTGATATTTTTATGTGATAAACTTATTTACAATCACAAGCATTATTTTATCTTATTATAATTGAAACGCATTTTCAAGTTACATCATTTTTTGTCAACAACCATATCATTTATTAACATGCACCCAATTTATATTAAATAAAATTGCGTTTTTTTATTACTATTGACAGTTAAGACATTTAAATCAAAGTAACTAATTGTAAGTGCAATTTGAGATTTAAACCATTAAATCAACTGTGTCATCTCTTTACAAGTAAATGTTGCCTATATACAATATCTTCGAATCCACAACACAAGAGGTTATCGCTAGCTCTCCTTCAATGTTGTGAATTCTGTTAAAACTGTTAATATCAATTAAATAAATTCTCCAGGATGAAATAAAACGAATTATAATTATTTCAAGTGTTGCAGCAATTTGTTTTTGTAAGAAATAGCTTTTCATTACTAAACTAATTTTTCAAGTTATGCAACTCATCTGTGTATATTTGTAATGTACCACAAGAACGTTATATATAATATTTGGTTTATTGTATCATAGATATAGATACAAATTAAATTGATTATAATAATGCTAATGTATAATACGTCTTCATTGGATTAATTTTAATAACTATTTGCCTTTTATATATTATAAAGCATACAAGCAAATTTAATATTATCAACGCGTATCTAACATGGTTCGCAAATATTTTACGTATTCTTTTTCAAATGCTTCAAAATTTGCCTAGGGAAAGTTGTCTAATAGAAAATAAATTGTAGGAAAAATATAATATTGCTTGCAAGGAGTCTTATTAATACTTATTGTATATAGGTGCCTATATAATTCACATATAATATAATCTGTCTAATATTATCAATCAATAGTGTTTGTGATTTTATTAAACCGTATATTAAAGGTGGTGATTCGTCATATCTTGCTAATGCCTTGCAGCTTAGAACAAAAATGGATTTTTGTAAATTTTCAAAATTTGCAGCTTTTATGACGTTGGTTTGTGAATCGTACGTCAAAATACTCATAATATTTTGTTTTATATAAGATCTGATCCACGTATAAGCATCACAGAAGCTGTGAGAAATTGATATTTAAATTATTGATCTATAGAATATTAGAAGAACACAAGACACATGCTTCTCATGTTATTCTACATCGAGGATTAAAGCAAACAGATTTTGATCGTAAATTAGACCACTGCAATTGCTTGAAAGAACTGGCACTTATATGCCTTACTGGTTGCAAAAGCATTCACATTCGCAGAAAGAAATCAGTCATGAAACGGAAAAAAAGTATCAGTCCCTTTATCCTTGAACAGACGACAAAAAGATATTTGGGCTTTTACTTCTTCTCTTGGAGAATTTTGATTCAGAGAAAGCTAGTATTAACACGAAGCTTGGGCCTTATATTTCTTCTGTTGATGTGAAAAATTTCATTCAAGGAAAGGCACCACGTGTATCTCTTCGATTTTGATAAAATTTGGTAGGAATGAGGGCTGAAAGTCACCCATAAAAACACATTTTTTGCAATATTTCAGAAACGAGAAGAGATATCGAGATTTTTCAAAGACCACATTGTTCCTCGTTAGCAGCCGTACATTTTAGGTTGAAAACAGAGCAATTTTCTCACTCCTGCTCTTGTGTAATATAAATTTATTTTTTATTTTTTAAATCTTTAAACTACATGAAAAAAAATAAGGTAACGCGTTTTTGGATTGTTTTATAAATGTTCATTTTATAAAGTTATCCTCATATTGATTTACCCCTATAGAAAACTATTTCACTTCGTACTTTTCAAATTTAATTTAATGCTACATTGTAGTTAAATTAAAAAAATATATTATATGATATATACAAACACTAATAGCCAAAAAAATTGCTGCGTAATTGGTTATATATAAATTACTTTTTGACGTCTTGGCACAACAATGTGTTTATGATTGCCAATACATGCAAGTAACTACAATATAAATTATCTTTTCAACGTCAGTAGATATCAATTGCTGATGGTGATACCATTCCACTTACATTTTTGGAGAAAATCGCACAAATAGAACAAGCTAGCAGACAATTTCTTCTATTAGTTCTCATTTAAAGCAACAAAGCAAGCATTATTATTTATGGTCTTCATCTACTTGATATTCTTTACATAATGAAGTCAAATTTTTATAAAAGCGGTTCACATTCACTTAAGTTGCAGGGGCTTTTGCGTGACGAAAATTAAAAATTCTCCCACCGGTTCATAACAGTGCACTCTTGCAATCTCAAAATCTTTTAAAGCAAAAATAATTATAAGCATATTATGTTAGTTATTTTTTTACCAACGTTAATGATGGAAAATAGCTTTAAAAAAATAATTAATGTAAAAGAAAAACAAATTACGCCATCTCGCAAGAACTTGGAAAATTAAAAAAAAAATAATAATGTCCTCAAGACCACATTTTACTTGTAATTTTTTTTTAAGCTCTAAGATTAACAGTTATCGAGTTATGACCGGTCGTCACCCTTAATGAATCACCTTTTATCACCTATTATTAGATACCGCCCAATATTGTGCATCAAATTTTCTTGCTGTGTTATAAAGGTTCTTTGTCAGAGAATTTTGTTTGTATAACATCAGTCTAAATACAGTTTTCTGCGTGTGCAGACAATAAATGTGTAAGGAAGCTCAGATGTTATAAATATTGATAGAAATTAAATATAAATATAGTAATAGTTTGTTTTTTCTCAGCATTTCCTACATGTCTATTTATTATTTTATGCGATTTGTAGATCATTATTCCTAGATGAAAGGAACTTCAAAAGAAACTATTACAGAGTAAATAGCAAAAATTAGAACAGACAATAAATACTTTGTAATATACCACTAGAACTCATTTCAAAATTAGGAACAGATCCTATTATTGTATGTCATATGTTCATTAGTTTTGGAGGTTGACTACGAATTCATTTGATTTATTGCTAACGTCTCCTATATCAATTTTCTGATGTGATCTTATGTTTCGTAGTTTCTCTTATCTAGGAGTCACTGACAATACAACAACTTTGAACTGTCTCGTACACTCTCTGTTCTATATTGCTGTTAAGTGATCACAACAGAGATTAATTGATTAGTCAAACAGGGAACCCCACAGCAGTCTATATTTCACTTTGTTAGTCAGGTTTAAAGGACAATGCTTTCAATATTATTAAACATTATTTTAATGTGATAAGAAAGTACAAGTTTGCGGCCAAAAATCGTGTAATTTTTTTTAATAAAAACTAGTAATTAAAACTATCTCTTACCTTGGAAACATAAAATATCCAAGGAAAATGTATTTTAAACTCACGCCGAAAAAAATCCATCCAAAAATATTTGCAAATTATATTAGTATACACGAGCTCCTTAAGAACCTGTACAATTTTGTGTAAGTTTTGTATATACTCTATCGATTCTGTAAAACACTACTTAAGTGTTCAAAAAAGTATTAGTTTATGTATCGCATGAGGCTGAACCAGAGTTATCTGTGACATAACAAAGTAGCAACAAGAACAAAACCTGATATTATTCTGACACTTTAGATTATTATTTAATAAATAATCATTGAAAGACCATACCTTGTAATGTAAGACGGTGATAATTTTAAAACTGATAAAAGCATTATGAAATAACGTTAATTAAATTTACTCGATTGAATAAAATGAGTTTCGTTTCAACTGAATAGTAGGAATATACTGAACGTTAAATATCTTTTAAATAAATTAGTTGATGATTGGAACTTACTTAAACCTTAGCAATGTAATTAAATCTATATCGCTTCGCTAACGTTAGTAAAAACAAGCTTAATAAATTTAGTGGTAGCCTTATCTCCACTATATTTTTCCATTTAGCAACGTTTTCTAAAATTTTATAAAACTAACTATTTAAATTTTCATCAGAGATATCCATCACCTTTTGGCAACACTATTTTACAGCATTATTACCCTGTAACCCTAACTAATGACGAATGATGTTGCAAGATTTTATGTGGAAAATACGGAATTTTCCAATACTGGGAAGCCAAGCATAGACTGCTTGCCTGGTCCCCAATCAGTTATTAGATTTCCTTTCTGTTCTTTTCTCTTGGAGTCTCAAATAATATGTGCTGATGGAATTCTTACCACATCTAAGAAGATACATACGTAGCTATAGGAATACACGGTTATATACAATGACAAATTTTGTAGGGGATATGTTAATAGCGTGGGAGCTCCTAGAAAAAATTAAAAGCTTTAAATTTTTGTATTTAAATAGCAAACCTAACTCTTCTTCAGTCATCAATATTATCAATTGTAGGCAGACTTGAAGAACAGACACCTGAATGATTCAAACTTGAGCAAGCAAGAGAGAAAATATTGGTTCTTGGTAATGGAGAGAATCCGATATCTTCTCTCTCGCTTGCTTAAGGTCGCATCGTTCCAATACTTTTTCTTCAATTGTTCTTTGAGACTACATACTTAATACGTTGCTCAGCCCACCAGGACTGTTATCTATAAAGCTAGGGCAGCAAATTCACACTTCTTTAAAGGGTACACTGAAGGAACAGCATACGTTAAATTAACAAAACAAGATTTTAGTTAAAAAATATTGATTTAACCAAAATTATAATTAATCTAACAAGAAAAACGAGGTGAAGGTAATCATATTATTTTGTTATTTCTATCTTAATTTAGCAAACCCTTAAGTTTTATTTAATTAACATAATGAGGGATATGAAGAACTAAGGATTAAGCTAATCAAATTTGCAGTTTATTTAAGGAGATCGATGTTCATTGTTATTTACTAGGAAAAATTGTATTCTTTATGTTCCTTTTTTTTTGAAACCGCTCAATTAAATCGATTTAAAATTTCCGTATTTGTTATTTGGTATCAAAAGATAATTTATAGCTGGGGATTTAGAAAAAAATCTTGACAAGGAGAAGTTAAAAAACTTAGATATTTTATTTTTCAAAATCGGGTTTTCTTTTCTGGCCCTGCCGAATAAAATTTTGGAAAATTGTCAGTCTTAATTAAACCTGATGTGCTTATGTACATATAAAAAAAGAAAAATGACAATAAGTTAATTAACAGCTGAGAAAAACTAACATAAAGAATACAATTTTTCCTAGTAAATAACAATGAGCATCGACTCCCTTAATGCAAATAAAAATGTTAACATAGTATCCCAAATATTTCTCAAACGAATGTCCTAATCTAAACATTATTATTGCCAAATTTTCTACTCATGTAGCAGCAAATATATTGAATATATGTGTTATATGAGTACCGGAATTACCGTAAAGATGGCAGCTTCTTCTATTCCACTACAGTAACAACGCATATTTAGTATAAATTGAATGCATGGTAACACCAAGGATATTATATAGATAGATATATCATTCTGATGTCTCTCGCATTCATTTGTTTGTCTCCAGCATACCCTATTTATATTAGTGCTGCGGAAATCGCCAGATATCAAAAACTGGCTAATTGATTTTCAGTAAAAATCGGTTTCCAAAACCAGTTTCAAAATCTGGGCTAAAGTGCCGACTAAAATTTAATAATTCATAAACTACTTGTTTTAATTACAATCAATACAATAAAAATATACTCAATGTACATAACCACTGTATTCTAACCCAAATTATATACTGTTATAATTAAATCTCAGTTATTAGGTCTAGAACTTTGCTAAACATGTAAAGATAATTAACTAGCTAGAAAATAGGTTTTATTTTTTATGTCTATCTAGAATATAAGTTATGGTACGCTTTGGCTGCAGTCTATTAGTATATGTCTGATTGCGTTTGAATTCAATTCAACACGTAAACAAAAAGTAGTAGAAGTTTGTTTTGATTTTAATACACTGAATGGGAAATGTTGAAGACTATTTATCTGTTTTGCAGATAAATATGTTATTAAAGATGTGATCATCAGAATGGCGAATCGTACCGCACCACGGTGTGCCTGTCTGCAATCAACCCAATGCGGGAGCAACTACTGAAATCCACTTTAGCTAATGTTTAGCTAGTACATGCTCATTACAACGAAGAACTTGCTTCAACAAAGAATGGTAAGTGAACTAAAGTCAGTACAATGTATTCAGTCCACAAAATATTTGATACCATTAAATTAATATAATTAATAAAACCAAGTATGTAGGTAATAATTTAATCTAAGCAAACGGTTAATTTGAAATAAATAGTTCGATAATTGATTCTAATATGGAACTAGGTTTAATCCCTTGTAATATTTAATCTAATCTGTTTATTTTGAAACAAATCCTGTACACATTTGATTCGAATATTTGGTATCTACTGACAGAGTAAGTTATTTAAGAGAAATAAATATTTGTTCATCAATAAAGTAGTCACCAGCTTGTGTCAATGAAAATTCCATTGACTTATAATTTCTTTTATCTCGACCTGGTGAAAAGTTGCAAGCTGTGGATTGCATTCTGGGCGTTTAGAAATGGGAAGGACTTCAACTACAGGCGTACCCGCGCACGAGGCTGCACTACAAATTTATTAACGTTCGACAATCGTCATAATTCACCGAAGCCAAATGAGCGTGAATCTTTTGCGCTAGTTTCGCTCTTTATGTATGAATAATATAATTAATAACTTCAATGTCTAAGTGAGTTATTGTAAATAATACTTATGAAGTTTGTAAAAGTAAAATTAAATCAAGCCATTTGCATTGGTGAAAAGGGAAATAATAAGACAATACTGATTTGATAACTAAAACCTATTCATGCTTTTCTTCTATTCATACTTACTTTTATATCGAAGCATCAAATAATGTAAAGAATATATTTCAGTGACGGAGCTCATTAGCAATCTCAGAAGAAAAAAAAAGAATGAAAAGGAGTCTTAAAATATAAAATAATCAAATAATACAACAAACATAGTTTCTAAAAAATTTAACAATAGTAAATGAAGTACCTATTCGGCGGTAAGTATATATTGATTGAAAAAAAATTAATGTACGAGATATTTATTAATCATTAATTCATAAAATCCATGCGACGGTAATAACCGCATAATTTTGTATGACCGATATTTATTTTTATACAAAATGTTTAAGCTTTAGAAGTTGTTGCACTAATATTACATTTATTTTTATTTTTGATATTTATTAATGTAAACGTTGGTTAAATTGGAACTGTATACGGATAATGATTGCGTAGGATTGATCTCACGGGATAATTTACTGTAATGTAACTTCTGCTGAATTGCCATTGTAAAATTGTTTTACAATAAATAGTTTTTCCTCGTGCTATAAATTCCATTTTTTACCCGCGATCAAAAATTACTAACGGCTATAAAATTTGAGGACCGTATCCTGATAACCCAACAACGCTTTGTTAAGAAATGAACGAAATGAATCGAACGCCGGTTAAACTTGAATGAATTACTCATGTCTAGCGAATCGTTCCCCTCACTTCGCAGTAGACGGAATGAAGGCTATATTAAATTGATTTAAATTGAAAAGATCGATGTGGTGATAGCGTCTTGTAGTAGTTAGACAAGGATAGAGAATAGGAGTGTGTGCTTGCCATTAGACAGCGATAGCATGCGGATTGCAGATAGTATATCGAAGCGTATATCTGCCACACAAACGCCCAAGAGAATAGCATGAGTATTTCTCGACTTTGTAAACTGATAGAAATAATATTTTTCATCCTTCTTTTATCATATAACGGCAATCGACAGGTCGGTTGTTCTCTGCATGTATGTAGCGATTCCTGTAAATTATTTCCAGATCGTAACCATACATTTAGTTTGATTTCAAGCTGGTTGATATCCAGACATGCGCACTTATAATACATTTTTTAAATGGTCACTATTTGTTTGAGTTTATTTATACCAACAAAACTAATATGAAAATATATAGAACATGGAATTTCTGTTTTCCTCTCAAAAAAGTACGAAATTTTTCTCCCTAGTATGCAATTCAACTTTTGAGGAGGGGGCTGACATTGGAAAAATTGGAAATGCGAGGAGCTTTTTAGCTGGATTTACTCATTCTTTTCCTATAATACGTTCAAGTATTTGAAAAAAAAATGTTAAAGGCGATGACATATCCTTTACTTGAATGTAATTTACAAAATTCTATGACCCTTATAACTTTTAAACTTGATTATATTTAAAATAATATTATCTATGATTGTTTTGCTTAATATACAAGTTGCTACTACGATCGAGTATTGTAGATTTATAATCTTTTTTGGATCATGCTGGTGTCATGCAATGTAGTATGTGGAAAATATCTTCCATTTAATGCATCACATGTGTTCATCAGTAGTGTATAATAAAAACACTAATACTCGATCGTCTCTGTGGTAGTAAAATTATGACTTTTATTAGTTAAAGATTGTATACACCTATACATACATCATCTATATACATATACATACACGACCAATGGAGTGCGCTTGGCAACAAGGCTTGGGACGAGATTTTCGATACTTTTGATAGATTGTATAGCACTAACGCGCCCACAACACACACACGAGAGCACAACGCACAACAACATTCAGAAACGACCAAACCGGCTGTATCCCTGCCTACATTCCTCACATACTCGCCATAATTGACGATTATTTTTCCGTTCCGACCAAAATAAAGCGACGCTTCTAACTAACACTTCACTTACAACCTACGACGACCAATTAGGAATATAACGGTAGAGGATAGATAAATGGCGTTAACTATGATGGATGGATTACTACTACACGTATTTGACAATGCTGCTGCTGCACCCGGATTACCTACCTACCTGCTTTATGAGCGATCTTGGAAATCGCGTCATATCCCCTTTACACGCCGGAAACCGTCCAAACGACCAACAACGTCGAAAACACTGGAGCTCGGTGCATAACAACGATCACTAGATCCCGGAAAATAATCGAAAAACGCGATAAAACCACGCCGTCGATGTCTTTCTATCGTATGTGCGTGTCCGTCTCTCTTCTCTTTTCGTTGCGTACGCGTGGGGTACGAGCAGGTCCTTCTGTATCGGTTTACGTGTGCTTTGTGTGTGTGTGTACTCGTGACGTAATCCGTCTCACAGCTGATTATAAAACGTGCGGCGGTACGGAAGCAGCGCAACCGTCGGAGGATCGCGCGACGACTCCGCGAGATTTTTACTCAACGATAGCCGAGCGACAACTAAACGAACGCCGGCTAGGAGCCACCGCTTTACGTTTTACATTACTATACGCGAGGACGGAGTAGATTTTACGCGCACTCCGATGAAAGAGACGACGACATCACATCCCAGACAGGGCGTCCTCGTCGCCCGCACGCGGATACCCGGATAGTTCGTCTCGTCGTCCGTTTAGATAAATGGAAAACCGATTTGGCCGTGAGTGTCTGCACGTAAACATTATGTAACGCGCGGCGTATACATAAATGTGTGTATTTCATTCTGGGTGGGAATCGTTTCCTGCGCCAGCAGGAATTGAATTTTCTGGGCGATTCGTTTTGGGCGGCGGTATTCCGAGATTCGCGGCCGGGACGCCGGCTAATTGCACAAGCGGAACACTTTCCTATCGAGCTGCTTAGAGCGTAAAAGGGCCATTGAATATGGAAAGAAAGGGAAGGCTGTGTCGGCTCGATAGTAGTCCGAGTGAAATGATCAGCTGCTCTCGGATATTTGCCATTGGGCATTGCGCTACGGGGAAAGCGGAGTCGCAGTCGCTACTACCGTACTACAGTGCATTCCTTTCCGGATTGCTAGCCATGGGTAACAAGATGCAGCGTTGATTTGATTCTTTTATTGAAGTGAAAAAGACACAAAAGTGTATGTAATAAATGAAAAAAATATACGAATATATTTTTGCATTGCAGGAAACGCAAATATATCAATGATTGCTATTAAACCGTATACAATTTGAAGTTGAACTTCATATTTGCCTAGAAAAATGCAGACAGGTTTCAGGTTTTGATCCATAATTGGAACACGTTGTTTTTACTTCATTTTATTTTTATTGACAACGAAAATAACTTTATTTTAATTTTTTTTTATTTATTTTATTTCATTCTGGGAAATTAACAGGGCAAAGCCCCAAAATATTTCCCCTGCTAATATACAATAATGCAAACATAAAAACACAAATGAACAGCAGTGCAATAATTACAAGAGGCAAAATAATAATACTAATTAGCTAAATGTTAATTAAAGTTACTCAGAGCTACATTAAACAGTAACGACAATATTAATAAAGTAAAGTATTAAATTAAATAACAAAATTATTAGAAATTTTATGAATGTTTCATCTTAAACAGCAATATTGACAATGGTAATGATAGAAATAGTGCTAACCATTGTAATAACAAAAAAGATGAAACAATCCGTAAGATTAGACTAAAAATTTACAAAGACTATAAAGATGAAGAAGATGAAGATGAAGAAGGGATCCGGAGCAGACTGAAAATAATAGATTTAAATTTAAGCATGGAATGAGCAAAAATGTCGATCCTATTAAATCTAGCGTTATATGTATTACATAATCTATAGATGGGAGAGTTTATGCCAACACGCGTACGTTGGATAGACAAGTGAAAAGTGAGTGCATTCCTGCTTGCAATACGAGGGATATTAAATTTAATAAGCGCTACCAATACAGAACTATCTAGACCATTACATAAAATTTTATGTAAAAGCAGCATATCGGCCAGCAATCTCCTGTCCGCTAGGGATATCATGTTATAGGCGGATAAACGTTCCATATAGTTTTGGTGTTGTTTACCAAATTTATAGTCCAAAAATTTAAGGAACCTTTTTTGGACTGATTCAACTCTGCCTTTGTGCACAGCATAACATGGGCTCCAGATAACAGATCCATACATTAGCACACTCATAATCAATGATCTGAACAAATGGATAATACAATCAACACTAGTAAATGGCTTGGCAATGCGGAAAATAAAACCAAGGAGCTTGAAAGCCCGTTGCGTTATTCGGTCAACATGTTGTAGAAATGACAGTTTCGCATCAAATAATATGTAATAATTAATTAAATTTAGTAATTTTTACGATAATATGAAAACCACAAGAATATTCCTGATACTTTTTCTTTTAGTAAATTGAATAATTTTTTGTTAAATACATTTAGAAATACTTGAGTTTTTTTTTTCTAAAAGCTATAGCTGGACAATTAATGAAAATGGCGTTTGCACACACTAAAAAATTAAGTATTTTTTTCTTGGTAAAACTTGTTTTTTTTTTATAGTTTTCCGCATTAAATGGAAGTGAATGTACAGAAATTTAAGTAAAATTTCGAAATGTTAGAAATTTCTCCATAATACATGTATTTTACGTGAATATTAATAAGATAATTTCTTTTTTTTTTCAAGCGTATAATAATGTCAATATTATACTATTGGCAATAAACAGCTAAAAGAGTTCATTTCTGTCAGGCGGCAGTTTTGACATTATTATTTTACGACGGCTGAGGAAAAAGTACATTTAAATTACATAGGAAGAATGTCTCCCTGTATTAATAAAAAAAAAATTAATAGTTTATTATTGTACAGCGGCTGAGAAGAAACAACATTAATATTTAAATTAAATTAAAAAATTATAAAACACTGCGATGAATATAAATCTCGCAAAAATCTAACAACTGCTGCAATTAAGCGAGAAAAGGAAGCCTATTTGCAATATAGACTTAAAAATTCGAACAGTAAATCACTTTGGAATGACTTACTTGACGACATTCACAAAAAGAGCTCTCCTGTTGTGCCGTCTCACCTTTTAGATCGCCGTTATCAAGACGTAAAGGCGTATCTCAAAATTTGGCCAAAACGAGTTAGATACGCCTATCAACAGATGCCAATGTTTTCCGTGTTGTGACTACGAGGCGTATCTCGATCACACTCCGTTTATATTTTATAGAATTCTATGTTTCAGGCGTATGTCAAAAATTTAATGAAAATGCTTTTAAATATACATATACATATATTGTTAAACGGCCTTAAAGACGTATCTCAAGTTACGTTTCTTCTTCACAATTTAAGTAAGTGCAGTCAATACATTTATACAGGCCTATCTCAAATTTTGCGTGTCTGTTCCTGTTGATAATCTGATATTTACTTGCAATCAGAGGTGTCAGCGAAGGAAGGGCGGTCATTCGTTGTTCTAAGCTGCTAGCAGACGAGTGTTAGTACCTAAGTAAATTATTTGCCAAACAATTATAGCAACTAAGATGAAAACAACTGTAAATAACACTTTTAAATTAATGAATCTTTGTTAATTTTTTATAATTTGCTTAGAAGATGGATGTTTTGGTCAAATGGAACGATGGTTCTGTAAACTGTGTATGCACCAGTGAATTAAAAACAATTGAAAACAATGTTAAATTTGAAGTTGGCACCCATGTGAAAATGCGGTATAAAAGCAAATGGTATTATGGGATAATAATTACGACAGAAGAAGAACATAATTCATCAGGGACAAGTTCCAGTGACGATAATGAACCTCCAAGCAAAATAGCCCAAAAACCAACAAGCGATTTAAAAGCGGTTATCAGTACTGATATAAAGACCTCCACCACTGATGATGACTATAAACCGTTTAATAAATTAATGGAAGAAACTGCAAATTTCGTGAACAACGGTACTGTTATAGTGTCAGGCTTTGAACACGGGGAGGCATCAGCTGAGTCGGCAATGTTATCTTCAGAGTTTAACATACAAAACTTTGACTTAATAAATTGCCATGATTTAGATGAAGATGATCCGTTTGCTAATGTTGAACTAAGTGATCGAGAAGATCCCACTTATGTTCACACATGCGAAGTTCGTCGCTGCAATAGATATGTTTTTAGCTACTGCTTTCGATGTTCAATGAAGTGTTGGGATCATTTCGTTGAAGACTTACCTACGTGTGACACTCATCGCATCAGTAATGTTGAAAGTGACGACTTTGCCACAAATTCGCCTAATAAACGGAAGCGTAAGACGAAGAGAAATATAGATAACGAGAAAAGGAATCCAGAAGACTTTGAAATGGAGGGGCTCCGAGGAATATGAACCCGAGAAAATCGCCAGGATTAACAAGAAGAAAGTGGCTCAGGCTTTACGACGAAGTGGTGCAGAATATGTTTCATCGCTACAAAAAAAACTGTTAAGGACGGTACTAGGTCCAATGTGCAATACTGAATGATGCAAAAAGGGTGATAGACTTTATGCTAAGTTCAGTGAAGAATGTAGGCAAGCTGTATGGCAAGACTTTTATAGATTAAGTGAGGTCCAACTCCAACGTGAATTTATTGCGAGATACGTTAAACAGGTACCGAAAAATCGAGTACGACAAGTAAAGAAGTATCTAGATGTAAAAATACAAAGATCTTTTTTCTTCCAATGGAAGGAAACACACTCAAAGTGTGTCGCAGATTATTCATGAACACGTTAAGTATCAGTGAAAAAGCAATCCGAACAGCACTTGAAAAAATTCAAAGGTAATCTGGATGTAATATGCCAAAAGGCAATTAAAGGATGAATCTAACAGGAAACTGATTGAGGATCACATTAATCGATTCCAAAGAGTGGAATCACATTATTGCCGAAGAGATAGCACCCGAGAATACCTGCATAGTGACTTGACATTAAAAAATATGTACACTATGCTTTCGGATGAGTTGGGACGCAACACTCAAAAACCGTGTTTCACAACATACCGCACGGTTTTCAAAAGTATGGAACCTTTCATTCCATAGGCCAAAGAAAGACCAGTGTGGTTTGTGTAAAACTTACCACGAAGGAACCGTAGAAACGAAATTAAAAATGCAAGATATTTTTGACGAGCACACAAAATCAAAAACTGCTGCACGTGACAAAAACTCTTCTAAGATTGCCGCCCAAAATGATCCCAACTTGCTTTGTTTGTGTTTTGATCTTCAGCAGGTAATTTACTTACCCATGTCGAACGACGGTGCTATTTTTTATAAAAGAAGGTTTGCTGTCTACAATTTAACTTTTTACGACATAGCTTCTCGAGACTGCTACTGTTTTACGTGGAACGAGTCTGACAGTGGACGAGGTGCTTCTGAAATTTCAACAGCACTGTTTAAAACGTTGCTAAAGTACGATGAAAAAGAAGTTCATTCCGCCGATTTATTCACAGATGGTTGTGGAGGACAAAATCGAAATTCCATCGTGGCGGGAGCTCTCTTGTATATTGTATTTCAACTAAAACACGTCCAAGAAATTAGCCTCCGTTTCTTTACCACTAATCATGGTCAAAGTGAAGGCGATTCGGCACAAGTGCTATTTCGTACGCACTTAAAAAGGCAGGTGAGTTGTTTGTGCCGTCTCAACTTCTACCAGTTTTTCGTCTTGCGAGACACGCAAAACCCTACGAAGTATACTCCTTAGGCTTTAATGATTTCTTAGACTTTAAAAAATTTAGTGAAGACCTTAGAGTGCGTTCTATACGAATCGACGACGAAGGAAATGCTTTTAAGTGGACAGGCATGGTCGAATTTAAGGTAAAAAAGAATGACTTGGGTAAAATAGTTTTTAAAACGAGCCACTTGGATGAAAATTATCGATCACTGACATGAAAGCGGTAAACTGCATCTGTGCTGACCACACGGCCTAATAATTTGAATAATGGGCCTCGTCCAATATCACTGTTGAAGTACAAGGATTTAATGGCTCTTTGCTCAGGTAACACACCAGTAATCAAGCTACCTGAGCACATGCAATTTTATAAGTCTTTGCCTCATGCTACTGAATAAAGTTTTAGATCACACTGCTTGTATTTTAGTTCTTTTTACCAAGTTCAATTTTTCAGTTAAGAAGTGAATAATGATTTTGTTTCTCGTGTTATTTTATTTTTGTTTGGTTTACCTATTCTTGTTTTATTTTACGATTTTGTAAGAAAAAATTTGTTTTAGTTAACATAATGTATCATTTTTGTCTTTTATTGCATACATAACATTTTTATTATAAATTTTTAAAATTATTACATTTTGTTGTGTTAATTTTTTATACCTGATTTTGACTTTAAAATCTATAAACTTCGAAGGACGTATCTCAATAAATCGGAGTGCAACTTAATAAGATGTAAGCGGTCTAAATGATCATTTCATTTCGACATCGTATTCCTCCTTGTTGCCCGGATTCCAATGTATTTAACTTCTACAATTTCAATGTAAGGCCGGGCGTTGACTCTTTCTCTTTTCTGTGATACCAGTGAGTCAGAGGTTGCTTCCATAATTTCCAGTGTCCATTTGAATTCAGTTGGAGCGGATGGTATTTCCTTAAAAATGTTGGCATTATGTTGCCCTGCCATTCTGCCAGTCTTAACACACATTTTTAATTTTTGTCTTCAAACTGGGGTTTTCCCTAGTGATTGGAAGAGAGCTCATATTATTCATGTGCCGAAGAATAATAACCCTGTTAGCAATACTGATCTTCGTCCAATCAGCATCTTATCCGTTTTGTCGAAGGTCTTGGAGACGATTATTGACAGGCAATTACGTAATCATCTATCGAAATTTCATTAATTGTCTACATTCCAGTCTGGATTTCGCCCAGGTTACAGTTGCACCTCTGCTCTTACTTGTATTGTTGATGACATCATATCTGCGAGTGACACTGTTAAATTAACAATATTGGTGCTGTTGGATTTCTCCAAGCCTTTTGACAGTATTGATTATGATCTTTTGATAGCTATTCTTAACTACATTGGTTTGGGAGAAGTTGCTCTCCGCTTTTTTCCATGGCTACTTGTTTGGCAGGAGGCAGACATTTTGACATACGTCACGTGACCACTAGTATAGCGGTAAATTTAAAAAAATATACTGTGAATCTCCAAAAAATGAGGTTAGATGACATGATATCCAAAAAAGTTATTTGAAAAAGTTGTTTAGAATTCAATTTTGAGGCCGTATACAAATTTTTGTAAAAATACTTTAAAAAAATCCAAATCACAATTTTTCCAAATCTGGATTAATTGAATTACATATTTCATTTTTTTTTATTTTCGTTTTTAGCAGCTCAACTACAGTAATATTTCTAAATCCGGTTTATACTCAACCAATTTTTGCATAATTAACACATTGAAAACTAAAAAGTACGTTTTCGGTATAACAGTTGTTGTTGCAAGGGACTGTATCTAGAAGTAATAAATAAAATTTTACAAACATTTTTATTTTAAATCACATAATAAACATTACTTCTATTGAAAATTATAACACTTTTTTGTTTTCTGCATTAAAGTGGAAACCGTTAGTCTAAAACTAATAACTCATAACACAACATGCGCGCACCGAATTAGTACCTTCGGTAGTTAGTAGGTTTTGAAATGAGAGAACAAGGAATAATAAATAGTAGGTAAAATAAAAATAGTTTAATGTCTATGAAACTCAATAAAAGTAAACGATTAATAATAAAATACTGTTAGCTAATGATATGAATACTTACTTAAGCAAAAATATTTAAACAATAACTAATAGTAATGAACAACTTGTTAGGCAGATATATCGTTCTTTCTTATAAGATATAAGGCTTTGAAATTAAAAACAACAAAATAATCTAGTAAACTATTTTAATTTTCTGGTAAATGAATGATCACTATTTTTATTTTACCTACTGTTTATTATTCGTTATTCTTTAATTTAAAATCTACTTTACCTTCGGTGGGCGCATGTAGTGTTACCAGTTTTGGACTAACGGTTTTCACTTTAATGCAGAAACCAAAAAAAAAGTATTGTAATTTTCAATAAAGATAATGTTTGCTAAGTGGTTTAGAATGAAAGGTTTGTGAACTTTCATTTATTAGTACTATATACAGTCCCTTGCAACAACAATTGTTGTACCGAAAACGTACTTTTCAGTTTGCGCTCTGTTAATTATGCAAAAATTGACAAAATTGTTTGAGTATCAACCAGATTTAGAAATGCACTGCTGTTTAGCTGCTAAAAACGAAAAAAAAAATGGAAATATGTAATTCAGTTAAACAATATTTCGAAAAATTGTAATTTCATTTTTTTAAATATCTTCACAAAAATTTGCACATAGCCTCAGAAATGAATTCTAAGCAACTTTTTCCAATAACTTTTTTGGATATCATGTCACCTAACCTCACTTTTTGGAAATTCATGGCATATTTTTTAATTTTACCGCCATACTAGTGGTCACATGACGTATGTCAAAATAAATTTCGAGCTTTCTAGACATGCACAACCTATCCCCATAAAAAAGTTTTAGTATATTTTAATAAATTTTCCATATGTTGCAATTTTTATGCCGGTCACTGTATAATTTTCTTTTTATGCTTGAAAGTTGTTTCGTGTGTGCTTGGTGTATGGACTGTTATGATTTATAATCTATAAATATTCAAAATAATTGTTTAAATTGTAACGATAAATACATACATTATGTCATTATTAATGTTAACTAATATCTCATTTTAGATACATATGTTTATATAGACATTGGTTTCATTATTTATTTATCCAACAAGATGAGTGAAAACACATATTCCTAAAAATATACACACGTACTACAAGTAATATAGTTATCTATGTATATTCTCGACTAGAAATATATGTAACTATATTATCGAGAAGTAAATGATGGGGGTGAAAGGAGGCCGCCAAAGAAATTTTGCTACAGAGCTAGTTATGTCAATGCATATAGACACAGGATAAGCGAGAGATTATCAAAGAGTACCAGGCATATGGAAGAAATAAAAGGTTATTGAAAAGTAAAAACATCCGTAAAGCAAACAAAATAAAAACGTATAAATTTTAATAAGACCAATAATTACGTACGCCGTGGAAACAGCAGTGACATGTAAAAGGAAAGAAAAGAGTTGGAGATAATTGAACGCAGGATATTGAAAATATTAGGTCCAGACGTAACAGGAGGAAAGTAAAAGCAAAGAGAAGAGGTAAAGCCGGAGTTGGAGATGAAAATATAGTAAGATATATAAGTCCAGTAAGACTGAATTACGCTAGACATACAGGGTGATTCAAAAGCACAGGACCACCTTCTAGAAGGCGCTAAAGAATCATTATTTGACGATACAAATGTAATCGGAATTTCTTTAGAACTTTTAATTTTTAAAAACGAACAATCTCACTGGAACAGCTGTCAATTCCACCTAAGGTAAAACTATACATTAATGAACAATAAAACTATAGCCATTAAAAACCCAAAAATTTAATGAAATTTCAAATGATAAAACTGACACTAAATACACGTACAAAATGTAAATTGACAATGTGATATATAAGTACTTTTTGTGTGTAAAACTAGTTACTTGCTAAATGTAAATGTTTACATTTCAACGAAATTTTACATTTAGTAAGTAACTAGTTTTACATACAAAAAGTACTTATACATCACATTGTAAACTTACATTTTGTATGTGTATTTACATGATTCATCATGACGTCAAGTAACCAACGATCAGCATGGTAAATTTACACAAACATTTAAGCGGGGCTGATGCTCCAGTGGCTTGCACGCTTGGCTATCAGTCACGAGCTTCGGATTTCGAATTCTAGAGCCTAATATACTCTCACAGTAAGGTTTTCGTACCACCCCATAGTTATTGCGATAATAATATAAATGTAAATCATATTGGCGTAAGCTCTTGAAATAAGTTTTACAAATAGCACACTGGATCATAAATTCACTAATTAGAATTTTGTGAAGGACCTTTGATAGAATCTCACTTTACTATACAAACACTGATGGGTTAAACATTCATATAAGTTTGCATAAAACTACTAATGTCGCCGCCAGAGAAGTACCAAATGCTTTGGCGTTTAGACAATTCTCGGCACTGTTGGAGCATGAGTGTGCTTATCACGTGATCCAGCACACGCTTTATTATTCGCACTTTGTAACTTGTTACATAATAACATGTAAATTTACAAAGCGGTGGATGGAGAAAGAAAACAACGAGTATCAAATGATTCATTTCGATATTTCCAATAATTATCATCCTGAGTGGAGACTAGAATCGTAACGTGAACTGTTTTTTGACATTTTCGGTCTGATTCCTATAAAGTACACATTTTATTTCTCTTAATGCTTTTTAATAGTTACAGATTTTGGGAATACTATAGGTACAAGAACAATCGCAGCGTTGATTCTATCTTTAGATAATATACAGATCAAACAATCGACCTATAGTTAGGGCATCGTATGTCGGAACCATTCGACAAGTGAGAAGTAGGGGTGCCTTGGTAATACCACGTGATGCAGCACTTCATTCGACAGCATGCAGTTGCATGTTGTTAGAGAAATAGACTAATTAATGCCATCTCCCTTCCCGAATAGTCCCGACCTGCGATGCCCTGACTATAGGTCGACTGTTTGATCTGTATATGTAAACGGTGACCACGGAAACAGTTCTTTATTGAGAAAGACAGGAGGTGTGTTCAATTCATAAGTACGTAAAAATGAAATTGGCATGTAAAAATACGCACGACCGAAATAGATATGTAAAAATACCCACCACTGAAAAGAACACATCGTGGTTTCATCAGGTGGACAACAGATACAAACGCATATCACAGCAGGTAATTTAATTTATAGTTAGAAGGTGAGCATTATGGAAGCCACAATTTTAATGAAAGCAGAGGAGAGTCAAAAAATATCTATGTGTTCATTCAGAGCTACCCACACAATCTACTGTATCGATTGTGTTCCAAATATTCTAAAAGGTTAAGTTCTTTACAAAATAAACCTTAAAATAATAAACCGTAACCTACTTACAGAAGAAAGTACCTAAAATAAAATAAGCTAACTAATATTGGCTCCACATATTTTGTTGGTTTTGTAAGCACGAACTTTATTCTATCTTAAAAATCTACGTCCTGTTGATCGGACAGGATGCTGTAGGATGTATTATAATTATGAGTTCGCGTAAACTCAATGTAATACTTATATCGTAAGTAGCCCTATCCTACAACTTCCTGTCCGATCAACACATTTTTTCCACGAAATCGTTAATTATATCTGGGACACTTATACGATCTGTTCGCTTATCAGGGAATTTGTATTGGGCATGCGTCTTTATTGTCAGAGTGGTGCTTTATAGGTATGTGATTGTGTTTTAATATAATTACGCTACAGCCACTAATGATTTGTTAAAAAAGAAGGAATTAATGTTTTTGCAATTATTTTCTTTTGTGAGAATGAATTTATTATTATTTTTAGCATACACTAACTAATGAAAACCTTACCTTAATCTTCATTCAATTTTTTGTATTAAATTAAAATGATTTCAATTAACTTAAAAATTTTTTGGTTTAATAATTGAATACTGTTGCTCTTTAAATTTGGGTTGTATGTTTGCGCAAATTTAAAGAGAAACAGTTTTAAATTATTAAACAAGAAAAAGTATTTATTCTTTTATTTTATCATAAATATAATATTTTCATGATAACACAAACTAAAACGATTTAATTTTGAATTAACACAAAAAATTCTGGATTAGTTTTTAATACAGTGTATAACAGACACATTATTTCTAAATAATAGTTACCCAAAATATTAAGTTGTCTAATTCACGATTCTAATTTTTATGACGGACCAACTGACAGTGGATGTCCTGACACTTCTACGTATAAAAAATTACCATTTATTAACAAACTAACAAATCATATTACAAGCCAGTTTAAAACTTACAATCCCATAAGAATTGCCAAATGCAACACTGTTACACTACGAATGCTATGTACAAATACTAAATATGAAGGGCCAACATTATTAAAACATAATGTGGTATACAAAAGAATTTGTAAATATAATTGTAACAGATTTTATACCTATAGGGCAAACAACTCAATTATTAAAACAGCGAATCACACAATATAAAGAGTGGTTGTAAGCAAGGTACCTTGCGAATTAATGTATTTCTGCTCATTATTGTAATAATTAAGAAACTGGTACCGACCAACTCAATATAATCTATACCAACACTCTTAATTGAGAAATATATGATTCCTAAACTTTTGTTTCACATTATATATTTTAACATGTACATGAACTTATTTTGCGGTATATACAAACAACTTTTTCTAGGTATCCTCGGAAGAGTCTATTTCTATTTTTTTCATTTCATAGTTCCACACTTAAACGTAACTTAGAAGCAGCATATATATTCTTCTTGCATGTTGCTCAACTCCATTAATGGAGAGTAACAAGTATTCTATAATATTAACATCCTTGAGGAGTGCACAGCCTTTAAGTTATGTGAAACTCCTTCCTCATTACTTGAATTGTAAATGTTTTGTAAGAAAAAGAGTTCGTAAAACCAAAACATGCACTGAAAAAAAAAGAAAATATTCAGTCAGCAAATTCCAAATTGACCCAACAGTTCTTAGTGATTGCCAATGAGCAATGATTTGTAAATTTTTTATAAATCGAATTACATTTTCAGTCGCTTGTAGGTTCGAATTGGAAAAGTACGTACTACTATCTTCTTAATATTTATACATTTATTTATTGTCACCAGCAGGCCGTAAAAATAATTACAGAGTATATAGTGCAGTTTCTCAAAGTTGTATGCTAGCAATTCAAATTTTATTTGAATACATAGATAATTATTTAAATAATAAAATTTTATTTAACTCAAATAAATCCCCTTTGCTTT
Source organism: Protaetia brevitarsis (assembly GCA_004143645.1). NCBI lineage: Eukaryota > Metazoa > Arthropoda > Insecta > Coleoptera > Scarabaeidae > Protaetia > Protaetia brevitarsis. The sequence goes on along the minus strand of RXPK01000067.1, from coordinate 1,810,496 downwards.
ATTCTTCTTAGATACTATGAATCTATGTACACTCGCTAAGCACACCTAACGAATGATGTATAGATTAATTTTGCAATATTAGCATGACAGCACAATAATTGTAGGTCGTTACATTTGAAAGAACTCTTTCCGCTGTTATCAGTATACGGCTGGAGAACATGAAAGGTCAAATACGTGACGCCTCTCCGTAGAAATATTAATAAAAGTTAGAAAACTGCGCGGCCTAGGTGAAGTACGTTTGAGAAAAGCTAACGGTCAACAGTTAAAACGTGCGTTGAATGTTATGCATTTTCCGACTTATGTTCGTACAATTTATAGTTTCAAATATACAGGAAGTTGCCGTACCCAATTTTTAACCTCCAGACGAGAATACTCGCAAGCGAAAAATGGCAAATGCACACGATTCTCAAACTATGCGTAGCGAAAGGGCTTTAATGCAATAAATTATTCTTTTAAATAGTGGCAAAGAAATATTTATTCGACGCTAAGGAAACATTTCTTTGTCGGAATAGTAAAAAATGTAGTAAAAATTATACTAAACTAAATATTTAGTTGATTATAAGAAACAACAATATTTGGAATCAACAAAGCATATATTTAGGTTAATAATTTGTTTATTTGACCGAAACAAATTTCAATTAGTTCAACAATATTATGATGAAGTAAAACGCAGTAAAAGCCATTGCTATAGGTTTGCTAAATTAATCAAGTATAAGTAACAAAATAATATGATTGCGTTTACAACGTTTCTGTGGTCTATAATTTTTTTTTCTGGGAGTTCCCATGCTATTAACTATCTTTTATTCACTCATACATTGTAATCAAGCACAATTTTCATAAAAATAGGAAAAAAAAATGCATCACCACATGTTATTCCAAACAAAATAACGGAATAAGATTTCATTTCTGATTAGTTATTTCAAGGCATGAAAGCTCTAAGGTTAATTTCACAACGATTAGAGCCAATCATTTAAGTAATAAAATTTTGACATAAAACTAGTATTTCTTTGTGCATATAACTATCCTGATTTTATATGAAAAAAATTGTTTTCTTTGAACTATTTGCATTTGATATATATCAAATTCAGGTCGATGTTATTTATAGTGACATGTCCAAAGCATTTGACTTCTACCACGCAAAATGCGCAGCTGGGTTTCAGCAACCCTCTGATTCAATACATTTCTATTCGATTGATCGTTGTTTCTATATATCTTATAACGGATATTGTTCAGGAAATAAGACAATTACATCGGGAGCGCCACAAGGATCAAATCTAAGGCCCTTGCTTTTCGTCTCTTGTCTGTTTATCGATGATTTTTCTGATATTGTGGATGCGAAATTCTGATGGTTGTGGATGATATTAAGATTTTCCCTAGAATAATATCGCTTGATGATATTCTGTGAAGCTAAAAAATAATCTAGAATCAGTATCATACTGGTGCATCGCCAATCGATTAAGTTTGAATGTAGCAAAGTGCAAAATACTTACTTTTACTAAGTTCCTCAAAAAAAGTTCTCGATCCTATGTAATTATTCCATTAATTTCGAAACAGTGGCTCGTTGTACCAAAGCTGGAATAGATCTCGTAATACTTTTTGATGCCCAGTTCACTTTTGTCGACCAAGTTAGAGAAGTCGTTGCCTCCGTCACAAAAACCATGGGTTTCATTTTGTGTAACATCAAGATGATCACGAGCTTATATTCGCTACTTTCCTTTCTGAAAGTTTTCTGAAGTACCTTTGGTTTAGAGAAAATAATACTTACCCCTGCCTGCAGAGGCTTTCAGTACGACACATTATTGAACACCTTTTCTGTGACATCTTTAGAACGGAGACGCAGAAATGCTTGTCTTTCCTGGCTTCAATTCCCCTTTTCTGTTAAGTAAACTGAATTTTCTTGTTCCACGAATATCAGCTGTGCGAAATCTTTTGATCTTTTGCACGTCGCCTGCGCGCACAAATTTTTTAATTCTCTTATTACTATACGTGGATGTGAAATGATTAAAATCGCATTTGCAATAAATGTGATATTTTTATTAGTTCCTTGAAGCAATTGTTGGACGTTAACGTTGGTAATTTTATTTAATATGTAAGTGTAGCTGCATATAAGTGCAGTTGATATGTGAAGAAATGGTGAGTATTTTCTTTTCTAGCCCTATTTGTTAGCTAATAAATTTACTGCCTGATACTCGCGATTTCCCTTTCGGATATTATTCTCTAGTATTGTTTTGTTGAATTTTTGTGTTATATTTTTTGTCTATACACACAATTAGAGTTTAATTATTGCTGCTTATCAGATGTCTGATGGTCAATCAGTCCAGTTGAATGGGGTTAGTTAAAAATGATAATAGAATAAAAAATATGTCTTTTCCATTTAAATTTAATTTAATATTTACTACTACTACATGCTTCGGCCATCCTCAGGTAATCTACAAGATGAAATTTGTTATATAATTCTAGTTAATAAAATTGATTGATACAGATTAAAATTTAAAGTAAAAATACTATATATAAAACAAGTACTTATAAATGTCATATGAAAAACCAAAGTGAAATAAGTCCAATATATTTTTTTTAAATGATGAGGTGAATGAGTTTAATAAATTTAATTAATAGGGGAGAGATTTTGATGTAGTAACTATAAATGATCTGTGGAGAATGTGCCCTTATATGTATGTACAACGGTGAGCTTAAATAATGCTCCACCTAGCGGATGCTTTCTGTCTTGCACCGACCGGGAATATTTTTTTAGGTAATCTTGTTATCCATGTTTATATGTTAGTCGAATTCCTTTTCGGCAGTTGTAAACAGCATACCTACCTATTTATTTCTGCCCTTTGTAGGGTGAATGCGTGCGAATTTTACACATAATGACTTTTACTCCATAGTGCGTTGTTTGTGAACGAAAAAGAGTGCAAACTTACAGCATATCTCATCAGCTATGTCAAAAAGGATGAATTTTGACTCTACACAACAATGTTTTTATCCGCAGGAGTTGCAACCAGTATTAATAAATTTTTACATAAATATTTCTTTAAATAAAATAATATTTATTCAGTGAAATATATTTTATTATTACTATTAATCATTTTATCATTGTAGGTTTTTTTCAGCTATTTTGGCTACACTGTAGTATACCCAATAGTATCTTTGTTTAGTGGGTTTACCAATTCTTTTTAAAAGACCTGCCTACATATGCTATACATATATATGACTACAATATACATAATATAAGAAAAGACAACAAAACAATGCGGGCGTAAGTATGAAGTTGAGTATTATCCAGAACGCTTTTTAAAGCAACACCAATAACTATACACAGTGATAAACCTGTTGTTAAAATGAACAAAGATTTAAAAAATTTTGTTGTTTCAAAAAGTACACAAAACAAATCTTAACGACCCGCAGTTATTAACACTTTGATAGTTGCATTAAATAGTAAAACCAAATAGCGCAATTTTCATAGTATAAACTCATAAAATTCACTTACTTTTTAGTCAAAGCAATCATTAGATTTGTTAGATTGTTTATCATCCATATAGTGACAACTGTTCTTACTGCTCAAGACTTTGAAAAAATAACAAAGTAATTTAGTCAATAGACAAAAAATGTACAGTTAGTTTATCAAATTGCTGTACAAAAATGAATTTATTACCTCTGCGTTCTCTTGTTGTAAATGTGGTATCATAATGTGGTAACTTGAAATAACTAACCTAATTGCCTATTTTGTGAGGGGTATTACATCAACAAATGTGAACGTAATCCAGTTCTTTTGTTTAAAATATTACATACACTTTACACCTGATACAAAAGATGATAAATCTTATTCTGAAACTACTTGTTTTAGAAAAAAAAACTATTATTCATTAAATGTATGTTCAAATCAAAGCAGTGTACACATTATAAGATGTATATTAACAATTTCATTAGTTACATCGACAAAGAAATTTTGCTAAATTGACAACACTGTTTAACATTGTCCTGTCTGTAATATCTACAAAATTCAGCATAGCAAACCTCTACAATTTGTTATACCAGTCCTTCTTGTAGGTTGCTTAAACATAAAAATTAGTAATTCTAAAAAAATCACTTAACAACGAATTTTGGCTACTGTGTGTAGATGCAATTTGTTTCGCAATTATTATTTAATATATTTTGTTAATTATGAGAAAATTAAAAAAAACAAAATAAAAAATGGGGCGCGGGTTGGGTATTGATGATAAAATTTACAATTTATACTATAGGATGCTATACAAAATTGTAGAAAATTGTAGAAAGAACGTTGCAGAAAAGTAAATAGTGGAGTATTGATATTTTGTATCTGATCATTTAATAGTGTTATGTTAGTTTTGTTATTGTGTTTGTATATTTCATATGTTTCTAGCAAACTAAACTTATGGCTATTATCACCGCTGTCTATAGGAGTTTAATATTTTCTATGTTATTAATAGTGTGGCCTGTTTTTAGAATATGTTGGTATATATTAGATTGTATTTGTTTTTTGTGTTTATTAATTATTATATTTAATTTGCGTTCTGTTTCCCCTATGTATGTATATGGCGTATTTTATAGATGCCATTTTTGTATAACTTATTATTGTTATGTTATAACATGCTTCTTAATGTGTATTTGGATCTGAATGCGGGAGTGATATTGTATTGCTTTAAAAAATTTGCTGCATTACGTGATAAAGATTTGTATATAAACGATCTATACACGGTGTCCGGTTTGTGGTTATTTCTTGTTAGAGGGTCGCATTTTATTTTCTTTTAATAATTTTGTTAATAGTGGTGTTGTAGGGATATCCTTTTTCATAAGCTACTTGCTCTGTGATATTTAATTCTTTGTCAAATTCTGGAAAATTCAAAAATTCTCCTTCATGAAAATTGCAAATTGTGTGAAGTTAGTTTCCTATTTTTTAAAACAGCTCTTTGTTGCTTAAAATGCTATTATTTCATTAATATTAAAACCACTGGAGAATTCTAAAACTCTTCAAGGGGCAACTGGAACTCCAATTATTTTCCACATATTAATTTTATATGTGGAGTTAACTTCACACAGGCGAATTAATCCTTTTTCTCGGCGTATTTAGTTATTTATACGATGTACTGAAACTTGCTTCATTTAAATTAAAATATGCGTTTATGATCGTGGAAGAGGTAAGATGGATTCCGATAGATCAAAAAAAAGCCGTTAATCCGTAGAACCCCCAGTGTGGGCAATTTTACCGCTGCTCTCGTAATTCCCGTTCGCATTAAAAGGCTCTCAACTTTGCATTTATCGGCCGTACGCGACACCACGAGCGCGTAAAAGATAGCCCGGAGCAGCGTTTAGGTATATAAACCGACCAATAACGACCGAAGTCGTCTATCTCGCAGGTACGAGTCTGCGGCGTCGTCGAGTTGAAGGCCATGCGCACGTCAATGGGTACCGGAGATACCGGCGTTTGTTGTCACGACGACCGCTAGGGTTCGCTACTATTCTCGGCCTCCGAGCACCAGGAAAATATATCCAGCAGCGACTATGGGGAATATCTCGAAAACGACCGCGGGAAAGTTATCGTTTTCTCCGGGAACCTGTCACGACTCATATTGCTAATGATGTTTTTGTTCGACTTTCCGGAAATAATAAATAATAAGCTGGTTATATAGAGGACGTATGGTCGAATATCATACGGGAACATGGTGAGTTATCTTGTTGACCTTTTGTTCGCCGTTAGTATTTTCCGAAAGAAAAATATGTTCATATGGTTTTGTGGGGAATTGCACGTTCTCTAATTGAAAAAGGAATCCATCAGTCATTGTTAAATAAATATTACGTACTTGTATTATTCACGGAAGTCTCATTTTTTCCATTTATTGTAATTGCATATTTAATTAAATATTTGTTTTAATGTGATATTTAGTAATTGTGTTAGTATCAAATAATTGCCAATACAGCAACGAAACGTCTTACAGTAGTAAAGATGTACTGAAGTAAATATGTAGGTGTAGTAAAGATGTCAATTGATTTATTATCCTGACCAGACTCCCAAAACAAAATACTTCAACTCAATACATAATCAAAAGGTCAAAAAAAAATACATATATATAAAGGAAAAATTAATAACCCAAAAAACTGCCATTAGAGCAACAACAGGAGTATCGCAACGAACATTATGCAGACCTTTGTTTAAAAAATGAAACTATTAACTGTAGTATCGCTGTATACAGAGTGACATACAAAAAACTACAATGCATAGCATCACGAGATAGAGGAACGAAAAATAACAAAAAAAGTTCCTATATACTAATGTCCGACTGCGTTTTTTTTTTCAAGTTACAAACTGTTCTTTATATTGTTCTTGTATTTTAGTATTACCTAGGCATTAAAAAATATTTTAAGGTAGGCTGTGATTTCATGAAACAAAACTTTTCGTAAATGTCAAACCAATATTAGCATATAGTGTCTTGAAAGTTTTATTTCAAAATGGTGCGCTATACTTTCGTAGAATACAGGAACATGATCATGTGTTACGGCGAAGCTCGTTCAAATTCTTCCGAAGCTCAACGGATCTACAGAGAGAGATACCCATTAAGGCAAGTTCCTAATGTTAGGACATTTATTGACGTACACAGGCGTTTGGGAGAAGATGGTTGCTTTAAAAAACCAAAATTTGATTCTGGGGTTAACAGAACTCGTCGTATTGTTGCAAATGAAGAAGCTATTTTGCAAATAGTAAAGGACAATCCTAGAATAAGCACCAGAAGAATAAGTGCAGCTGTACCGAATGTCAATCGTGAACCTGTTAGGGAAGTCCTCAAAGAACAACTTTTTCGTCCATTTCATTTCCAAAAAATCCATCACCTATTGGAACAGGATTTCCTACCGCGTTCACAATATTGCGAGCGGTTGCAAAATAAATAAAGGGCAAAACTTTCTGTCATTAATTTTGTTTACCGATGAAGCAGGTTTTAGTCGCGATGGCATTTTGAATATTCACAATATGCGTTATTGGAGCCATGAAAATCCTCATCAGAACGTAATACGGAATCACCAGTAAGTATGGGTTTTCCATTAATGTGTGGGCAGGTATAATCGACAATTATCTAATTGGTCCATTTCGAATGCTCAGACGATTGATAGGCGAACTCTATCGAAATCTTTGGAAAATGAACTGAATACTTTATTAGAAGATATTCCATTGAATATTATAAGAAGAATGTACTACATGCATGACGGCGCGCCAGCCCACTATTCCATGAGAGTACGGGAATTTCTGCAAAGAAAATTAGGAAATAGGTGGATTGATCGCGGGGGACCTATACCATGGCCACCACTGGCATAACTACTTTGTTTTTCATTAATTTTAACAAATATATGATATTGGAATAAGTTTGGAAGGTCATAAATTATTTTGTTTTGGAAAAAAATAGGTAGTATCACGACTATTATTATTTGAAAATGAAGAACTACCTACACTGAAGAAAGTGGGCTAAGTAAAGTGTTTACTTGATAAAAAATTATTTACAATAGATAAAGTTTTACTTGGAACTATTCTCGTTAATTAATACCTGCAACTAAACCCAGTTTCCTGAATGCAAGTTATTACTGTAAATAGTGCTAAGAGTTACGGACGTGGGAAAAGGTCGTCGAAAAAGGGTGTGCAAAGGAGGAAGGCCATTGTAGGCCAGTTGGAACGCAAATTTATTAAAAATACCGGATGGGTTAACCTCATCCGTATAAAGAATCCCAGCGAAAGAAGAAGCACCGAGCCTATAAGCAATCGGATGTTTCAAGATTGCAGTTTTGAACCACGTGGTGGGATATTTGAATTCCCCATCATTGTGATGATATCTGCGCCCGCTGGTGAAGTTAAAGTGTGGATGCCGTGGCTAGCTGAGTGATGCAACAGTCCAAGTGTCACCTGCAGTTAGGGATACCCCGACGAAGTAGCCGTTTTCGAGGCGATATTATTTCTTTGTTTGTTATTAGTTGTAACTTCAATAAAGCCATGTTTCTTTTTGTCCTTTGTTTAGATTTAATATAATAATTTCAATAACTAAATAACGTTTCGAGGGGGCCCCATTTACCTTATCTTTTATTATTGCTTTGTTCATTTTTTTATTATTAAGGAATGTATTTTATGAGTCATTACGTTGTAAATTGTTTAAAAAAAACTGTTGCTAAAGTAAAACCAATATCTTTCATTCATATCAGGTAGTCACTGTGTTTGTCCTATACAAAATAAAACTATTACTAATAATAACTGCTTTTTTCTTAAGTAATAAGTATTATGTACCATCTTTAGCAAATTAAATGCGAATTTAATCTTCGATTATTAATGCAATCGAAGCTACAGCACACTGAAGAGTAATTAAAAATTATTTGCAAACAATTTTGAATTAAGCATTGCTCGGTACGCAGCACTTATAGTAGCGGTTGCATAAATAATCGAAGATTTGTGGATCTTTTTTTTTGTACTTTATCAGTTATTCACACAGAGTACACAGTAAGCTACTTAAAAAATATTCATTAAACTTCCTCGTTTCCTACACTACCTATACTTGAACAACAAATTTAAAGTAAGTATATTGTATATTTATAGCAAACCATTACCTTTTATATATCGGGTATTTAATGAACGTGCATTAATGATACTGTTTCCTTATCATAAGTAATCCAAATAGTATGTATTAATTGAGATTAATAATGAAGGTGTGATAGCTATTATGGAATACTTCACTCACAGCAATACACCTATTACTTGACAAGGGCAAATCTTTGCTTACTGCAACTACATATATTCTTTGGCTTAACTACTTGAGTTTAATTATCATAAGTAACTTCATAAGTTACCGGTATGAAGCAGACCGTAGGTAGCTTAGATTGCTTCTTATTAGTATCAGTGTTTAGGGTCTCTTTTTTACTAGTGCTAAAGAATCTGTGCTTTTATCCCCTATTCAGCTGAACTTTTTACTAACGATAATTTTTATTTATGATTATTAATTTTTTTTTCTCAGTGTAGTTATGGATAATCATATACAAAATTAGGTTGGGGCTAAGAAAATCCTATTGAAAACTAAGGCACTTTTTATCAATATGGATAATAAATTAATAGAAATTGATCAATAATAATTAAGTAAAAAAAAAAAATTAGCGCTCTTTTTAAATGCTGGTATGCCTAAGAATGCACTCAGATTATCTCAGTCTGTTTCTACGCCAATATCCAGTTGTAATTCATTTAAGGTAAGAATACCATTACGCAACAAAAACCCGACTTAAACTCTATTACAATCCCCTCTCGTTGGCAGTAAGATTAGCCTGGCGTTACGTGCGTGTTTGTATTCATATTATCGCAGATATAGCAGTGTTGGCGTAACGTAAAACGCAATATAGCCGTATTTGGACATGTAAGAGTAGCCGTACACCGTATAGTAACCAAATAGCAATACGGACATTCGTCCTTGAAAGGTCAGACAGACATCGATTACGCAAGCGAGTAGGCATTTCATACTTACCGCAACACCGAACCCGTGCAGATACAGCTAAAGTAAAACGTTACCTGCGGATTTATCTATGATTATATACCAGAAGATGGCCGAAAGATTTTATTATTAGTTACTAACACAAGCATAAGATCAGATTATATCATTATACGTTTTTTTATACAGAGGAAAGTTTTGATTGATCCGAATTTTAAATCGGAAAGGTTAATAGAGTATTTGGTAAATAGAGCAATAAGGAAGCAATTGAGATAAAGCCGAACAAACTCTATTCAATAGATAACATTCGGCTTCGGTATTGAAATTATATTAACCGTAAAAGGCATTGTTTCCAAATATATATTTTGTATAAAATGTATTTGAATGAGGTGATTTTATATCACAATAATCTTATCTTTTAGTTCCTACAATTGATTAGATTATCTTTTTAAAAAAAAGGTTATCAGCCTATATGGAAATTTTTGAGGAAATTCTCGTTTCAGTTATATTTAAAATTATTTGACAATTAACTGCAAATAAATACTAATTGATACTAAACAGGATTATTAAACAAGTGAAACTGGAGAAATTTTAGAATTAAATTAGTCTATAAATATTTAATCCGAAATAAATAGGAAATGTACTATTTTTGATTTACTACGGTATTAGGTATTAACAATACATTATTAACTTGGGACATGGAAAACTTGTCATACGGGCAATGCAATCTATAGCTCAGAAATTGAAATTTAATTACATTAAAAGCCTTTATTTTCAAAAGGAAATATTTTTACGTTCCTGGTAGTTACTAAGAAAAATAAATAAATAAATGAAAAATATATCATATGAATTGGTTATGGTATTGCTCAAACAACCTCTGTCAATTCACTTTATGCATAGTTATAATTGATTTAGGTTTAGCAATAATCGATTCACATTTTTGCCTCTGAAAGAGTATTTTTTATGAAATGATATTATGATGAATTACGCATAAAAGTAGTAGTCGTAATAGTAATAGTAATTTATTGACATTATATACTGGGTGAGTTTTTTCATCTTGAGACAACGGAATATCTCTAAAACACTGCATCAAATCAAAAAGAGATCTTAATAAGATTTGTTATAATGTAGGGGGCTCATTGAATGGTGCCGAACTCGATCCCCCAGCTCACCCCCAGAGTGGGAGGGGGGACAACTTTGAAATCTTAAATGGGAACCCCCATTTTGTATTGCAGATTCGGATTCTACACACATCAAGCATGTAGTTTTTGTTTGAAATTTTTTTTCGATTCGTAACAGATTGTGCTGTAATCGCCAAAAACATGATTGTGAACGTCTAGAAAAATGCACAAAAAAGAGAAGCAAGCAAACATGATTTTGTATTTTTTTATTTTAACATTAAATAACACTTCAAAAAGCCATTCAACAGCGAATAACTTTACTTTATCATACCCATCTCAGAAAATGTATTCGAAAATGTGCCCTTCCACTTCGATACATTTATTTATTCGCAATGATTGCACACAACTGAGAAGTGTTTCCGGCGTAATCCTTGAACAAGCGTTGGTGATTCGCTCAATCACGTTTTCCCTCGTGATTGGCACTTCTGTATAAACTTCAAACTTTAAGTGGCCCCACAAAAAGAAGTCAGGGGAATTAAGATCTGGCGATCTTGCAGTCCAAGACACTGGACCACCTCTTCCGATCCATCGACGATTGTAGGCTCGATCTAATACTTCTCGTGCTATTTTTGAATAATGTGCTGGACAACCGTCATGTAGGAACCACATTGTTTGTCGTACGTCCAAGGCAAGGTCTTCATGTAACACTGGAAGTTCGTTCTGCAAGATGTTTCGATACTTTTCACCATTTAAGTTTCCATCGATGAAATATGGACCAATAACCCTATTGCCAATTATTCCACACCAAACATTTACGTTCCAAGGATGCTGATGTTCAACTTGGCGCAACCAATGGGGAAATGTTAGTTTATGTTAAAATAAAAAAAAACACAAAATCATGTTTGCTTGCTTTTATTTTTTGTGTATTTTTTCTACAAGTTCACGATCATGTTTTTTTTTGCGATTACAGCGCAATCGCATACTTGATGGCGTAGAATCCGAATCTGCAATATTAAATGGGGGTTCCCATTTAAGATTTCAAAGTTGTCCTCCCTTTCACTCTGGGGGGTGAGGTGGGGGATCGAGTTCGGCACCATTCAGTGAGCCCCCTACATTATACACATCTTCAAATCTTATTAAGATTTTTTTTGATTTTGAAGCAGTGTTTTAGAGATATTCCGTGGTCTCAAGATGAAAAACTCACCCTGTATATTATGCTCATATATGCCAAAAAACACTAAATCACTGTAAGATTAGCCCTTTCTGTCCTATGTTTTTTTGGTTGGATAGTAGTTTATGACGTAACACTTTCGCTCAGCTTAAAATCCATTCGATTTGGCGAGTACTGCTCTATAACTAGTTTCATACTGTAATTAATGTTTTCTAATACTAAAAAAATTAAATAAAAATTTTTGCACTCTAATGGAATATTTAGATTTAGGTTTATTTACGTAGTAGAACCTTGAGCGTTTCTTTTCTATTCGCATTAAAACTAATATATTTACACTCTTTATCTATAATCCTTACTTTGTTAATAAATAATTGTTTTCGTCTTTTTTGATTCTCCACGTTTAATCTAAAACGACAAAAAAGCAAAAATTATGGATGAAATTCTGCATAAATAATTTGTACTTCATCGAGATGTACGAATACTTTTAAACTAAACTGTAGACAATTATACATACCATATACATTTACGCAGCATTTTAAATGCCCACCTCGTATATTCACCACTGATTCTACAGTCCATTTTGGAATGGCATCGGCCATTGTTTCCTGTTAATTAGCCGAGAAATTACAAACTGAAAGGTAAAGTTAAGACCAGCCGATCCATCGTTTTCGAGTCTCTCATGCGGGGGACATTGAATTTTCTTGTAGTATTCTTTATACACGAACTGGTTTTCGTATTCTAGCATTACCTGTTCAGCTACAGCAAAACAAAGAAACAAAAAACTACGGCTCAGGCTTTAAATAAGGTGTAAAGCATGTAATGGGTTCCTATTATTAGCACGATTACTTATGGGAATTAAAAAATAAATTTATACTTAAAATTGCTTTGCGATCAACTTAGGAATAGACAATGGTATTAAAACATGTATTATTTAGGAAATATGTATCTCAACATTATGTGGCATAAAAGCAATACATATTTTCAAGTATGCAAATAGAATTTTGTTGTATAATTGCATAGAATGTCATCTATTATAAATTGGAGTATTCATGCAAGTATATTCATTACACGCCGGTTTATCATGCACGATAATACTTTCATTAACCTAACAATGATTCAACATTTCATTGAACGTTTTTTTTTAATGGAACTTGCTGTAAGTAAAACGACATTTATTATCCGATCATCAAGGTCAACCAGGTATTATCTGCGTCCACATACATATCTAGCGTATACCCATTGAGTTTGCTATTCCTGATTATCTTGTCAACATGAGTTATGTATTGAGGGACGTTGTGAGTATAGAATGATTGGAAAGTAAAGAGAACTATCGATCGACGAAAATACAAAAAAAAACCAGATCCAACAGTATTATGAAACTTAAAAATGTGGTTTATGAAATATGGTTACTGCGATAAAATGTGACATTAAACGCTTGAATACGCTGCTCGAATATTTTAAAATTCCACTTAAAAATAGATTTTTATTTTGTTTGTTACACACAAACAAAGTTTTTAACATGCGCGCCAAGTTATGTAAGTCTATATAGCAACCATTCATTGACTTGTAAACACGATTCAACAATTCTGATGAATCATTTATCCAGGCGTTTATTCAAGATTTTTTTTAATTGTATGTAAAGATGTTATTTGGAATTTCAATCAATTATAATGCCATGAGTGGATTTCGGATAAAATAGAAAGATTTACTGTCTTAAATAGGGAGATGGAATAGCATTTTTATAATTATCATGTAAGAGTGTATGTTTGTTTTTACAATAAGGCATTTACGGTTTGTTTTAAACAATAATGTTACCATACGTTGTAAGGTTACTTCAAAGCCTCACAGCATCGATATTTTTCTTTTTTTATTGCAGGTATCTAACATTTATAGTACATATTTGCATAATAGAATCGTAATTATACACAATTATTCATATAGTAAGCACGATTACCTTTGGTTTTTATTTAAAAATGCTATTCAAGGTATTTTGTTTATAAAAGTAAAATTACAAATGATGACGTAGCGCGAAACAGCCATAGCTCATACATTATGCAAGTATCGAAATAGAACGTGAAACGCAAAAAAGCAAACATCAACAAACAAAATGACACGTTAAATCCAAATACCCTGTGCAATGAAGTTTTAAAACATTCGTAATATCTGTTCGGAGTGATGTCATGGAATTTACGCTCAGATATGGGCTGTGCAACAAACTGCGAAGAGTTAAAAATAGATCGAGTTTATCGGAGAAGAAAATGTTTACGATGGCCGCGCGTTATACGAACAAGGATGTATCTATTATGATATATAAAATAATTAAACACGTCGAGACGGGAGATTCGCGTGTGCGTGGCATCCGAACAAAAGTGAAAACTTTTAATGAAACGCAGATGCTGGATACGCGCACAGGAGTTGGCGGCGCGAATGTTTCGCGGTTCTATGTGACTGAGTAATGATTACAGTGATGCGTGTAAATAAATGCTGATACACGGTAAAGCAATTTTACAGTGCTTACGCCAGATCGCGCCAGAGATTTATGATATTAAATCAGATACATCAAAGGAACTAAATCTTGATTGTTGGTGAAGTTAACACGAGCATCGTTGCTTTACGATTGTAGCAATTATTCAGTTCATAAATTTCAATAGAAATTTAAAAGTTGAGTGATCCAGTATCTGTAATTCCGAATGAGAACCATAAATTTGATTATTTATATGCAATCAGACAGTGGCGTAGATAGCTCTGAACAGGCTCTGTATCAAACTTTTTTGACCAGCCCTTTTTCAAAAAATTAAACAAAACATTCGTATAAACAAAAGATATTTGAAATATCACGTAAAAATCTCAGAACTGAGAAAAACCTTAATAGTTCCAACAACTATTGTAACTTTTCGAATTATTTCGATAACCAAATGCACTAAAAACAATTATCTTTTGACTTTGATATTCATAAATTCAACTTATACCTCTCTAAGTCAAGCGTCAACTTCATTTTATTCTTTAATTTTACTATTGATGTAGCACTACATTTTTTTACTTACGCTTGTTGGGTGCCCTGTATCATTGCTAAAGTTGCTATAGTGATATGCCCCTGCAATAAGTCTAAAACGCCTATTCATTCTTTGAGTAAATGAGAAGAAGGTACCAAAAACTGTCTTTAAGAAGTACTATTTCGAGATTATGTGAGAAGCGATTTTGTTGGATCTAACGTGTAGTGGTGATGTGGAAGAAAGAGTTATCAAATGTAACAAATAATTGAGGCAAACCAGGCACAAACTTCAAATGAACCAACAAATGTTAGTTATAGTCATTTTAATTATTTTTTCCTTTAAATTGTGTTCTGTTGTATTGTATGCCTAGTCGTAACCAAAACTTGATCGACGGGAAGGGCCAAGTAGAGATGACATATTGGAGACTTTCAGATGATGCTTCTAACTCCATCTCAGTTTTTTGTTTGTTTCCAGAACAAAATTGTTACGCACACTTGTTAAACACACCATTTAAACAACGCCGTTTCCCCATTGCAGGTATTAGCCATGTTTTAATACGTCTTAAGGTGTTAAATGATCTTTCTATTGTACTTGTAGAATAAGTTTGCGCTATTGAGATCATCAAAGCACTTTTTAAACCGGGGAAAAATATAATAGCTTCTTTAATCACTTCAACTTCAAGGTTCTCAGGCAACATATGATACCATAATTCAGTTTCAGATTGAAGCTCTTTATATGTTTAAAATCTTTAATGTTTAGCATAAGATAGGGATAGTTAAAGGAGATATTCCATCATAGTATCTACAGTTTGCCAATGAATTTTCACTATATCTAGAATTTTCTCAATGTGGTTAGGAAGGTAAAAAATGCTTTCGTATTTTTGAGACTACTTTTCCGTATTTTCTCCTTAAAACGAATTCAAGAAAAAAGTTTATCCTTCATCTATTGTGGATACTGTATTACGGACCTCAGTGACGCGATTTAAATCACTCCCCACCAGATTTAACCTATATAGATTATTAACTCCTTAAGCGATCATTATTTTTTAGGGTAAATGCCTCAAAATTGCCAATTTTACGTTTTGAAGCTCGTATATTTACGGGATTATTACCAATAGTCCATTGCAGTTGGCCCGTATATATATGGAATAATCGCTTAAGGGGCTTAATTATTAGATTTTAATGTATGGCTTGCACAATGAAAACCTTTTCTATACTTTTCTTTTATTATCCTTTCATTATTCAAATTCTAATTTTTGTAGAAATTTACTGATTGTTTTTGCTATGGTTTTTGTATTCATAGATTCTAATCTTACAAAACCGAGAAATTCTTTGGGTGCAGCAAATTTTTCTTCATCGAAAAAAACTCTTTTCTAAAGACAGTTTTTCGATTTATAATATATTTCCTGTATCGTCCGCTAATATAAACATACGATTTGTTAGCAGCTTTAAGTACATAACTTCTTACAGTATTACCATACACATTATATGAGTTTATTTTGCTGTATGTAGATTTTTCTTGACACAATTTCTCGCCACGGATATTTCCAAGAATACTTGTGTCGCTTGCGGAAAATAGATAATGGAACATGTCTGCACTGTCCTAACGAAGTAGACGATATTTATTATACATTCTTTAGCTGTAATCGTTGGCTGGAATGGAGATATAAGTTAGGAGAATGGTCCCTTGGAAACCATAACAAGCACAACTTAAAGTATTGTGTTAAACGGTCCCAGATTGTTGTCTAAAGAATTATGCGAGTGTTTTAGTTGGCAGGTTTCTTCTTGAAAAGAGGGGGTTTGATACAATGTACGTAACTGCACACCTCCACAAAAAATATAGTGGAAATATTTATGTCGAATATTCTACGCGTTCTATGTAGAATAATATTTGTCTGTATTGAAACGAATTTTTTGAAGTCTGAAGTATCAGAATCCCCTTAAACGTCCAACTATCTGGTAATACTAAAGTAAAAAGCTAATTTGAATAAGGATAGCGTAGCGAATTCTTAATTTACATTCTTATCTACAATTCTCAAGCTAAAGCACCAGTACCAACGGCTGCAGTCAACCTGCAACAAACCTAACGCAGATTTCCATAAATACACACAATTCTCTTGGTTCTGTTCACAAGAACTCCTTTCCAAGCGCAGTAGTTGAGAAAAGGGAGGCACACTATGCGCTAAATAGATCAGATATGCTTCGATAGTGAAGTATGGAGCAGCGTTCCTCCATGAGATCTCTCCACCGGCCGCTATTTCTACAGAATTCCGAGTACGTCCAATTAGGTGGACCAAGTGGCCGCATCAATCTTGCCATTGTGAGGAGATCGAGATGCTTCCGACGATATTCGCCCCACAACTCCGGACGGGAAAGGCCTGCGAACAACGGCGGGGCGTCGATCTGAATTCGGATCTAAGAAGGCCTGCCGCTACATTCCGTGAAATTCCACGTTCTCTATAGTCGCGCCGCATAAACTAGGCGGCTGTCGATGTTTTAGTACGAGTTGCAGGCCCGTGCGAGCCAAAGGCTGAAGGGGGATGTTAAATAAACCGCTTTGAAGTTACCATCTGAAAGTTACTAATGTCAAGGTTATTAACCGAAGGCAATAAAACAATATTAGATGATAGCCAAATAGTTTTGCTATAACATAGCCTATAGAACTATATACAGGGTATCCACGTAACTGCTTCATTAAAAGTTTATGATGTTCTATTATTTACTTATATTTGAGATTTTGACACCATTATCTCTTCGATTGGAACTATAAATGCAAAATACCTTAACCAAAATATTCACTGTGATATGTGCAGCTTTGTTATTTTAAATAGAATGATATAATTTTTATTCATTTTTGGATTCTACAACTATAATACGTCAGTTTTCATTAGCTATTCCTACAGCTACATGTTGCCGTTTTTGAGTTATTTAAAGTTTTTCTTTTTTTTAGTCATAATCATTGCATCATTGAGAAATTAAATCTCGGTCAAATACTGCAAGTAGAGACTCCAAATTGCTTATGTTATGAATGTAGATATAACTCTAAGAAATGGTACAGATACTTTACATTTCAACATACAGGGTGTTCAAAACTTAGGAACAAAGTGACATATTTTTCAAATGCAGGAAACTCAATTTTTTTAAATAGAACACCGTATTTTAATTCGGAATTAGCAAGTAAAATCATCCCCTATCACTTATATGAGCATTCCCTATACCTATCTTTAATAGATTATAAGATATGAGCGACCTTTTGTTGAACAGACTAAGTATTCTTTTTTTTTTAATAGAACACCCTGTATTTTAATTCGGAATTAAGAAGTAAATATCATCCCTATCACTTTATATCAGCATTCCCTATACCTATCTTTAATAGATTTTGAATATGAACGACTTTTGTTAAACAGACTACAAACACGCAAAATAGGGCTACTTAGTCTGTTTAAAAAAAGTCGTTCATATCTCAAATCTATTAAAGATAGGTATAGGGAATGCTGATATCAGTGATAGGGGATGATATTTACTTCTTAATTCCGAATTAAAATACAGGGTGTTCTATTTAAAAAAAAAAGAATACTTAGTCTGTTCAACAAAAGGTCGCTCATATCTTAAATCTATTAAAGATAGATATAGGGAATGCTCATATAAGTGATAGGGGATGATATTTACTTGCTAATCCGAATTAAAATACAGGGTGTTCTATTTAAAAAAAATTGAGTTCCTGCATTTGAAAATATGTCACTTTGTTCCTCAGTTTTTGAAACACCCTGTATGTTAGAATGTAAAGTGTGCTTACCGTTTCTTAAAGTTATATCTAAATTCATAACATAGCAAATTTGGAGTCTCTACTTGCAGTATTAACCGAGATATTAATTTCTCAATGATGCAATGATTATGACTAAAAAAAAGAAAAACTTAAAATAACTCAAAACGGCAACATGTAGCTATAGAATAGCTAATGAAACCTGACGTATTTATAGTTGTAGAATCCAAAAATGAATAAAAAATTAGATCATTCTATTTAAAATAAGAAAGTTGACATCCACTTCCGGTCAACCAGAAGTGATATTTTGGTTAAGGTATTTTACATTTATAGTACCAATCGAACAGATACTGGTGCCAAAATCTCAAATATAAGTAAATAATAGAACATCATAAACTTTTAATGAACCAGTTACGTGGAATACCCTGTATAGTCTATCCATAGGTACAAAGATTTGGCTAATAAGTTTTACCAGGGATTATCCACTACCTCTTGCGGCAGGTTCCGAGAAATTATACAAATGAGGTAATGGGGCGCTTAGGAGAAATTTGACTTTTCCTAATTAGAAATAATCATGTTTCATTTAATATAATTCACCGTTCACAATGTATTTTATTTATTTAATAAATTTAAACAGAATATGTACAGAAACAAACACATTATTAAAACATGGGCTAATGGCATTGAGGGCCTCTTGTTTAATTTTATTTTGTCGACTTGGGTTATATTATTGGTAATTATTTATTGGAAGATTTCTTTTCTCTTAGTAACTGTTTCATTTTTATTTTAAACGGTTTATAAGGGTATTTTCTTATTTTTCTTTGAGATTTTATTATAAATATTTATTACCGATGTTGTCAAAGATTGTGGGGATGTTTGATGTGCGTATTTTTCGGTTCTTATGTGTGATATTCTTCTGGTTTTGTAATTGTGTATATCTCTGTTTGTCACTAATTGTATTCTTAATTTAATTGCATTGTTTTCTATTTTGTGGAGAGTAAGTATATTATTGGGGTCTATTAAATGGTATATGTTTAGCTCTTGTGTTTTATCGTATACCTCTGATTTCCGCGTTTTGTATTGCATGTTATATATATATTTTTTTAAATTTCGTTTTGTAGTCGCTTATTACAAGGTACAATCGAAGAAAATTTAACTGGAGTTCTTTGCTTACGCAATTCTTATATTCTTATATTTTCTTTATTTGATTTATATTTAGTTAATTTTAATTTTTTAAGTGATTTTCCAGTAGTATCCATTCTATTTTACTTGATATGTATGTATCTTTTCTTCTATTTGGGTATATCACCTGTTACAAAATAAAATACCGATTACTATAATATATACCAAACGAGTGCTTTTAACACTACCACAATAATACTTAGGAATGCGCTAATCAGAGTATTTAAGTTTAATGTAAAACATGTATTTATATATTCTAAAATATTCTAAAATCAAACATAAATGTTTTTTATAATAGACGTGTAGTATAATAATGTTTGTGAATACGTTATTTCTTTTCTAAAATTCGAGTACTAGTGAATAAGTTAAGTTATGGGCAGACTATATAACCTTAATGGAAGTTACATAATCCTTCTTAGAATTTCAACAGGAATGCAATAGCGATTATGCTCAAATTGTTAAACTGGTTTGTCTATTGACATCATATACAATATACAATTAATATATACCTACTGTTTATTATTCGTTGTTCTCTAATTTCAAAATCTACTTTATATCTTCGGGGGACGCATGTAGTGTTACCAATTTTGGACTAACGGTTTTCAATTTAATGCAGAAAACAAACAAAAAATATTATAATTTTCAATCAAAAGTTTGCTAAGTGATTTAGAATGAAAATGTTTGTGAAATTTCATTTATTACTACAATATACAGTCTCTTGTTGCAACAATTGTTGCAACAAACTACGTTTTCAGTTTTCGCTGTGTTAATTATGCAAAAATTGACAAAATTGTTTGAGTATCAAGCAGATTTAGAAATATTACTGCTGCTACAAACGAAACAAATGGAAATATGTAATTGAATCAAACAATATTTGGAAAAATTGTGATTTTTACTTTTTTTTAATATTTTTTCACAAAAATTTGCACATAGCCTCAGAATTGAATTCTAAGCAACTTTTTCAAATAACGTTTTTGGATATCATGTCATCTAACCTCACTTTTTGGAAATTCATGGCATATTTTTTAAATTTACCGCTACACTAGTGGTCACGTGACGTACGTCAAAATAAATTTTACGGTTCCTATACATGCACAACCTATACTAAAAAAAAATTGGAATATTTTAATAATAAAAAAATTTCCCATATATTGCAATATTTATGCCGGTCACTGTATAATTAATATATAACTTTGTTACCTCTTAGGGCTTTTGAATTACATACTACTTTTGTATAAGGCTGTGGGTACATACGTCCCATTTTTATTTTTTGGAAAGTATGCTTACAGGGAACCCAACTTACTTTTTTACATGTAAACATTGGCGTTTCTTAACGTTATTTTATTGTAAAAGGTGAAGGCATGAAAGTAGTTTGAGTACCTGACAAAATTTCAGCGTGTTGTGAGAATTTACCAGGATAAGACCCATATTATACTGACAATAAAAGAAATGAGATCGTTATTTCATTTTTTTCTTGTGGTTTTAAATCTTAGGCATTGATCTAACCATTAATCGGCCAACTGAATGCAGAAAAGTGCAGTGAGAAAGAAAAATGTGTTCAGATTCAGTACACTTTTTGGGTTGTATATAAATAACACAGCTATGTATTGAATTTACTCAATCGATAAAATCGTGTTAGCATGAAACATTCATTTTAAAAGCTAAATTATTTTAGAACAACAATAATTCGTCATTCTGTCTCCCCCAAGAGCCTTTGCCAATTAGGCCAGGACGTCATTGCCATGGAGCTGGGATGGGAAGGTTTGAATGTAGTCCTTTTATGGTCGGGTTTCCACTATTGAGATGGGCGAGTTTGAGCGGAATTTAGTCAAATACTGTGAGTTGTCCAACTTCGCATGCCCTACTTGAATTATATGCACTCCGATCCATTCACCTCCATTGATTCATTGTGAACAATGCTGTGTAGTGTATTTGTTTCTGGTACTCGTATTTTCAATAGGTAACCGCCCACAAGTACGAAGCAGTACAATATAAACAAGCTGTGACTTGTTATCTCATTTTCATTTCGTAATTACAGCGATTGTCATGTTGTGTCAAATATAAATTAATAGTGACCAGTTTATAGAATTAATTACAGAACATAAATTTTCTGGATAATTAATGAGAAACGTATTCATTCACAAACTTCCAAAAATTGCTCCTTAAGCAATCTAAAGTGTTTTCTAAAATCTTCATCACTCAAAGATGGTACTAAGTGTGGTATTCACCCAATGCGTTTCTTTTTAAAACGTAACTTGCAACCAAAAATCTAGGTTTCCTTCTCTCTTCCTCAGAACTTAAATCAATTAATCTTTGTGTTATTTTCAATTTGGAATATATTCTTACTTATAATACAGCACGTTTAACGATAAAAAAAACAGCAACAATTAAACAGTTATTGAATAATTATGCCTACGACCATGAGGTATTGCTCAAAAGTAAGAAAAATTACGGGTACATAAATCCTGAAGATAACGAAGTTGTCGGCAGATATAATTATAACTGTCATCAGAAAAAGCCAGCCTTTTTTGATCGAAGTTTAAGAGAAAACGTGAAGGTGAATTTATGTTTTCTCTTCATAATTTGAAGTTAAATAAATTTTGCTTAAGAAGGAACCGACTCACTTCATAACACTAACTTAAATCAGCACAGTTTAATTAGAATTAGTAATTAATCAACTGTAACTGCAGTTATATAGATCCATAAACAATATTGTTCGGTTGCTATAGAGTTTCCATTGGAATCGAAATTTTTTACTGGACGTTACTAGCTACTATATGAATTATTAAAAAAAGCCACTTTATACAAATATAGAGTTTTTTAGAAATATCTGATCTTACCATTTGTTTAAATTAACCTTATAAAATTATTATAAAAAAATAACAAAAATTGATAACAAATATCGATATTTCTGCATCAAATATTCGCTTTAATGCAGATCCTATTCAAGCACAAACGAAAGCTTAGCTGTTATTTTACTCCGAACGATTATTAATGCACGATAAAATCTTTTTATTATATCATCTATTTAAATTTGTCATTTATTTTTAGATGTTTCTAAATGCAACTTTAAAGGTATTAATTAAATATAACGAGCAACTCGATGCTTTTATCTAAAGAATCTTTAAACGTCTTTTGTGAGTGAAATGATTTCCCGAGCTTAACGATATCCAGCTGACTGATTCTCGCTTATTAGATACAATTAAGCTATCGGCTATAGTATCTATAAAAATTCAAAATTAATTATGTTTGACATAACATAACGTTGAGGATGGCCTGTATGATTACAATATCTAAAATGGTCGCACTCATAGGATTTTGTAGTTTGTGTATGTTGATAATTCCCTATATCTATGTTGTAAAATGGAGCATATGTATATGCGTGGGAATTAATCACATTTTAAAAAAGTACGAATGACGAATAAGTACTGAAATCAAGGTAAAATATGGAATCCTTGAGGAGGTGCCAATACGTTGATGAATTGAAAATTGTTAAATGACCACACGTTTTTAAACAATACCTAGACGTTTGTTATTTAACGTTCATCATCTCTCTCAGTTGGCGACAAAACAATTGAAACACAAATAAACAACAATGATAAATAGGAGGGAGATCATTCGAAAAACCGCAGAGCGTTTTCGTATTGTATTTCGTGCGTGTCATTCAACGTAATAATACCGAGAATGTCATAATTAACATACTCAACAATTATCCATTCGTTCCGCTAATAAATTTCAGAATACAAATGTTGTAGGAATACGTAACGGCGACCGACCACACGAATATGTGTGTGTGTGTGTGTGTGTGTACATTTTGCGGGCTCGAAGGTCAACCGCGAAAAGAGAGGAAAAAAAGCGAGATATCCATAACAGCGACGATAACAACAATAAATTTGCGAAGTGAAACAACTATGTTTAATTGGCGTTATTACGGTCAGTGTTTTCGATGATGGTAGTAATTACGAACATATTTGAGTCAGTACCTTTGGTATTTCTTCTCCGTTTACTTCTTTAAACGTAGTACATTAATAGTTATTAATGCCCAATTATGTTGGCTTATATATAACAGAGCAACACGACTTGTAAAATACAGTAATTATGTTGCAAGTAGATAGGATAAACTTCACCTGGTAGCAATTATTCTCTAAATTATTATTGTTATTTTGAATATTCAACATGCAATCTTGGTCATATGAAAGTAGTTATTTGGTTTACAATAAAATTAATGATGCTAAAAGTTGAAGTATTTTAAACAAAATATGTAGCTTGAACCAAACCACGACAGTATAGCCTAGGAAGAAAATTAATTGGTACCACCTACTACCTAGGATGTGAAACTCAAATTTGAAAAAAAAAGGTGAAATATTTTGGGTGTTGTCTTGTACGCCAAGTTGCTGTACAAGTCACACCTAGAACATGTGACGAATAAAGCCGTAAGGAACTTCTGGGCCTGTAGAGGTATGTTCGGTAAAACGTGAGGGCTAAAGCCTACAATGGTACACTGGCTGTACACGAAAGTTGTAGTACTCTCTACAACTTACGCCTCACTAGTCTGGTTGAATAAAGTCAAATATAGGCTGTGTTATAAGTGAGCTCTTAGCTAAGGATGACCTGTTTGAGCATCTGCTATGGAGACCATTCTTGAGCTTCCCCCTGCTGCCGTTGGTGTTGTGTTCTGAAGCAACCCTAGTGGCTTACAGACCAAAATGAAGCGTTTCTCCAGCAAAGTCGAAGACCACACCAGCATTTTCAACTACATCGAACAGACAGTACCACTGTCTGTAAAGGCGGATAAGATCTCGCCCGTTTTTAGCTTCTCTGAGGGATACAGGGTAGAATATCTCCAGCAGAGAAACTGCAATTGCACACATCCGCAAACCAAATCGAGGTCTATATCCGCTTGTTCGTCGATGCCTCGAAAACGTGTAATGGCGCGGGTCTTGGAATCTGGAGGGATGAGAGCAGGACGGCGAAGCTTTAGTCTAGAAGCCTCGCCCACCATTTTCCAGGCTGAAAGTATTGCCATCCAGACTTATGCCGAGGGTATCTCAAACTGCCTGCACAAGAATCGAAGAGCAGAAATCATCTCCGACAGCCAGGCAGCCCTCAAAACTTTGCGGGCTGTCAGATTTAACTCTGAGGTGTACTGGAGGTGCTCACAGAATGCTTGAAACAGCTGGCGGAACATCTAAATGTTACTTTAAGATGGGTGCCAAGTCACTCTGGGATCAGAGGCAATGAAATGGCTGACACCTTAGCAAGGGGCACCAACGAG
Organism: Protaetia brevitarsis; assembly: GCA_004143645.1. Lineage (NCBI taxonomy): Eukaryota > Metazoa > Arthropoda > Insecta > Coleoptera > Scarabaeidae > Protaetia > Protaetia brevitarsis. Next base: position 1,785,528 of record RXPK01000067.1, on the reverse strand, counting down.
CTGCCGTTCTTTGGTCCAGAACCGATGTGTCGCAGCTCATATGGCAGCATCAAAACGTTTGTCAGATCCCACCTTGCTGCTAGGCACTGTTCCTTTTGGAATGGACTCGCCGGCGCAAGAAACTGTAAATCTCTAGGGCTTCATCCGAATGAGGAAAGACTCTGTAAGGGTTTTTATGAGCAGGGATAGATTGAGATTACTCACAGGAATCTTAACTGGGCACTGCTACTAAATAAACACATGTATCGCTAGTGAACTCTCCCCTGTGCAGAAAGTGTGGAGCAAACTGCTATTCACCTCCTTGTCAACTGCCCGGCAGTGAAGGGGGGAAGCAGACGCACTTTGGGGTCGATCGGTTGAACGAACTCAAAGTCGGTAAGTTAACTCTCAAGCAGATTGCGAACTTTTTTGATAGGATGAGACCTGACTGAGAGGGCTAAAATTGACATGGGAGCACAATAGGTCTTTCTGGCCGAGTGGCCTTCTTCGGGTTACACCCGCTCATAGGAAAAAAGGCAAGGTTTTCTTATATATTTCACTCACTTCACGTGGCAATAATACACCCAATGCAGTAATAGCTCGTTGGCAGACTGCGTACCAAGCAAGGCGAACAACAACCATGCGATGGAGTGTCAAATGGCAATTCCATGATATTAATCTGCTCATTGGTGTAAGGACTTCTTTTAAATATAGTACAGGAAAGTCAAACTAACGCAAGTGGATACCTGCTAGCAGGCACTGCAAGTAAGTGGAGTATTTGGCAAGCAATATTGGTGCCAATCCAAAATTTAAAAAATACTTGCCGAGCAAAGCGATTTTTCGGGCCGAACAATTCAAAGGAATCTTCCTAGGAAAGATTTGAAACTAATATTATTATAATCAAAGGTATTACAATTAAAAAGGTAATTAATAATGTATTCAGGATCACAGGAAAATTGAAGTAGCAAACACTCGTGCTAGAATAATACTAAGAAGTTGTTCCCCAGGATTAGAATTTTCGCCACACGAAGCCACACCAAAAAATATCAAAATTTCTGGAAGAAAGTGTGTAAAAATGCCTGGTTCCACTTTATTGATTTGGTACATGGGCAAGGTTGTATTTTTTTTTAATTTGACCGTAAAGGTATCAAAGTAATTATTGTGTCTATTTTTAAAGAAAATACTTGCGCAAAATTTGTCTTTCTGATGAAATTGAGTGATTACAGGACGAGGAAGCTACTATTTATTATCGGTCACTGCCCAGCTGTCACCAAAATTTGGAAATTCATGGCTGTCATTCCCAAAAATACCTGAAGAAGAACCTGATTAAATAAAATGATTAAAATATAGAGTTTAATTATACAGTTTACATAGGTAAACCGGCACATAATTTTTGAAAAATTAACTATCTTTGTGAAGAATTAGTATTTCGTCGTAGTCGTTTGTAGCGACAATAATTTTGCTGTACTTTCAACTACTAATAATTATAGATACATACTTCAAAAAATCATTGGCACTTAACTCCGAGATATCGCTAATCGCACTCCTGTTTTCAATCATTTGTAGTCGTTTATAGTGATTTTCCATTCGTTATAATTAAAAGATAAACAAATTACAATAACTTTCTGAATTCTCTACAAGTTTAGCTTCGAACAATCGTTTAAATTATCGCCATTTGTTAATTTCTTAATTATAAATGAAAGAAAAGTCATTACGAATAAATAAAAACAAAGTACTAATATTCCACATTAAAAGAAAGCTGATTTTGTTGAAAAGTCGAATACCACATTCACATAGGTGACGATTAATCAAACCATGCGGATGTATGCATACATATCGAATCAAATCAAATCGAAAGTAACCAAGTCTTTGCTGGGATTTTAGAAACATATTTTTTTGTAGTTTACTGAAAAGTTAAGCTTAGGGAACCTATATTAGTTGAATTAAGAACGGAATACAATAAAATTATCGTGTTAAAACTGTAAAATAAGTCTCACTTAATTACTAATAAACAATAGGTACATAGATTTATGATAAGATTACTGTGTATCTGTAGTGCCTGTAAGACGATTTGTAAATCTACGAGCATTTATAATAAATGCTTACAGATTTACAGGCGTTACAAATGTGCATAGAATCCTACCATAAGTTGAGGTTATGTTACAATTTTGAAGAACTAATGAAGGTGGTGGTAGCTGTTTAAACTAAGAAATCAGACGACTTCAGTGGAAAGCTAACGGGAAAGTAACTAAAAATATAAAATACAAGTTCGTGAATCAAAAAATAAAAAACTAAAATTAAAACAGTAAAAAAAAAACTCTGTTAAGAACCAAATCTCGGTTCAGTGTTGTCTTTAGCAGTCATACCAAAATGTAATATATAAAAGTACATCCATGTTGCTTGGATTACTTATATCAGCTCGAAAACTTACAGTTCTATTTTTAAACATATTAATGTAATACATTCGAAGAAATGATCGTTTTGACCAATGTTGCTCGTGAATCAAGATAAAAGTATTATCAAAATTAAAAATTTATGTAAGTGCAGTAAGGGCATGCTGTTTAATTCTATTACCTAAGTAGACAACATTGGAGTTCAGTAACAATTAGGTCCGAGATTTGCCATTTGAAAAAAAGTTGTTGGTTGTAGTCAAATTATAACGATCAATTTTAATATGAAATGCTTTAAATAAACGAATTAATGTATTTCTACTAATTACTGTAAAAAATTTAAGAGGGGTTTTTCTCATGAAAAATTTTCCCCTCACCCAGGATTCGAATCTGTACACTCTCGTTCACCGGACGAAAGCTCTACCATTTGAGCTAGCGAGGATTGTAAGTCCCTAATCGAATTGAAACATATCAATTACATATATTGAAAGGCCGGCAGTTCGGCAACTGTGCAAAGATTGCAAGCTTCTTACAGTATGAAATACATTAATTCGTTAATGATTTCATACTGTAAAAAGCTTGCATTTATTCCATTGGATAAACTCCAAATTTTTGAGGTCAAATTTTCAATATATGTGCATAAACTTCCTATTTTGTTTCTCCATTTTGTCACTCGGATCATCAACTGCTGGTTCTTTAAAGGTTAGTATCTATACTATCTTGTTTGTATATACTATATACTTTAAAATATAGTGTGATGATTAATTTATGACTGTTTAAGTGTATTCAGTTTGCTTTGTTGTGCGCTATAGTTTTAATTTTGGAAGTGGGAAGTGCTTTCCTTCCTTCCAATTCCTAAAGATGGATGCTGTTTACTTTATCTCATCTACTAATTACATATTATTATAAGAGTTTGAATCATATTTTTTAAAATCATAAGATAATAACATAAAGCAATAATCGTATGAAAAGAAACGTTTCAGATAGTTGCGGCAGTGGAGCTAGGATGACTGTTTTTAAGCACTACACATTTTTTTGAGCTTACATTGAATTTTTGAAGCGAAATTAAGGAAGATTCGTATCGACAGTAGAGATTGTGCAATGGACGTTTTATTCGAAAACAGTACTCAATTACTAACTCTTTTAAATCTGTTCTTCAAAATATTTCTAAATGTAATTTTTTTTTTCTGCAAATTTTTTTATAAAAGTAGAACCTCAGAGTCTCATTTTTTTTATATTTCCTAGCCGGAGAATCACAACAATAGTTGTGATTTAGTAATAGTAATTAATTTCTGATAGTAATCACTTTTATGGGAACGAGTATAGATATATTATACATATTTGTACTATGCCAGATTCAAAGATCTGTCGTATAAAAATTAATTTTAATGATAATATAAATAATTGCTCTCAACTTTCGTGACTTCATGCGAATTAAATATGTAAAAAAAAATTCAACCTACGTATGTACGAAATACGCCTTGCATAAATAACATGTAATATAAATGCGTACTATTTAACGTCATTGTAATTGAAGAAAGGAACTGAATATATTATTTGTGTTCACTAATTGCGATTTGTAAATGTACCTTTGTATACACGCGATGACTGTACATATTTCATTGCCAGTATATTAACGTAATTGTATTGCTATATACAAACATCACTGCATACAGGGAACCTCAGCTTCCTGCGGTAATAGAAGATATCGTATGATATCGTAATCGCGATATGGTAATGTGTGGATTTAACTCAGGTAAGGCCCAATCGGGTCTTGCCTGAGTTCTAGGATCCACTCACCCCTGCCATCCTTATCATCCAATCACATTACCACTGGTCAGTCACTATAATCACGGTAAGCCGGAGCATACGGTATATGTAATAGAGCTGAGAAAAGAAGGAGGATTGTGAATAAACGGGCTAAAAATATAATTGTAATGAAGCAGAAACTTGATTAATATTTTGACATATGCATTGTCCCGAAAGTTCAAAATACATTCATTGCAAATTAAAGACAATTTGGAACATTCGTGGAGAAGTAGCAGTAGAAATAGTAAGTACTTACTTAAAAACTAAATTCAACGCTTTCTATATTTGTAACCATGACATCCCAGCATTTCTGTAAACCGTCAACGAATTTATTTGCGATTATTTTAAATAAATATTATTAAGAAAGCTACAATAATCGTTTAGATTTTAGCTATGTTAAACAACCTTCAAATAGATTTTACTACTTCTAACTCATTTGCGTAAGTTCAACTTACAACGTATCTACAATAAATAAACTAAGTAATGTAAACGTTATACAATGTTTGCTATGTGGTCTTAAACTTAAACAAATTGTGCAATAACGATTCGGAATAAGTTATATCACTAATCTTTTTGTTGATATACATATGTGTATTGATTTTATTTTTGTCGTTAAAATTTCTGGAATAATCATTAATAATACGTATTTGTTGAAAGTTTTCACATTCTGTTTTACACATGTTTATCAATCACGATAAATAAATATTAATATGCGGCGGTATCACTTACAGCTGTTGCTTGTTCCCTATCGTGTTATCAACACGTTTCGTTTCATAATATTTTGTTGGATACATCTGATAGATCGGCACTCCCAATATAAGAGTGTTTGTAAAAGGTCGCAAGAACTACGACCTTTGTAACAGTTTTCGCGGATATTTTATCAATTCCTGCTGGTAATGGAAATGATACATTTATTTCGCAAGAGCACAGTTATTGGTAACGTTTGTATGTTTCAGATATAGGGTGTGGCAAAAATACACAAGCCGCAATTTATTTTAAGAGTGTTATCAACACTTCGTATATTTATATTTTCTTTGTTGCCTTTACTATATTACAACATGTTATTGTTATAATGTAAACGAATTTTTATTCATTCTCTTTGTTTATGTATTTGCGTAATTCATATGTATGTAATAACATAAATCTTATTGTACCTTTCGTAATATTTACGATATTACATGCATAATATAGAATGGTTTTTCACGAACACAAAATCAAATTATACATTGTATGCACCTATTCGCATTCAGTATTTGTATAGAGTACTTGTAACTGACCCCTGATCTTCGATTTGCCCATTTCATTTAGAGGCATGGTAAATTTGGACAGCATATTTATGTATCTGAAAATCTTATTTTGGATTACATCGGCGGATTGGATGTTTTAAAACCTCAGAAACATTTTTACAAAAGCAAACGATGAACTTCAAAAACAGACTTAAGATTGGGAGAATTCCTGCTAGATTAGAAAATTGCTGCAATACTTTTTTGTCTTAAATATACAGGTGTCCCACCAAACTGGGTCATTAGAATTTTTAGGACTTCTAGTAGGAATTTGACTTAGAAACCTGCAGAGTAGTCATGGCCGACTATGAACTATTTAAAGAAAATATTTTCAGCCTTATAACCCTTTTGGTATACGGGGTGTTGAAAAAAAAAGTTCTTTTTACTTAATGATATTCATATTGGACACTAGTTTCTGAACATCCTGTATAGCATATTGCAGTAACTGCTGTTGTAGTCAATATCTATGACCGTGTACTTGCATCCACATCGGTAGAATATCTTAATGTCTAATAGCCTATGGGATATTTAATTTTGTTGGAAAGAGTGCAAACGTCAACATTTTAACAAAATTACAAATATGTCAGAAACTATTACCTTTAGGAATAGGAAACATTAATACAAATTCATCACAAATGATGCGAGCAATATACTGGACTCATAAAAATTGCACCATTGCATTGAAAATAAGAAAGTTGATATGGGCACCCCGTATATCAAAAGTGTTATAGGGCTGAAAATATTTTCTTTAAATAGATCATAGTCGGCTATGACTACTCTGCAAGTTTCAAAGTCAAATTCCTACTGGAAATACGAAAAACTCTAATGATCCCAGTTCGGTGGGATACCTGTATATATAGTCCGTTTATTAATGTATTTACGACAAGAAGATAGTGTTTCAAGTAAACTTTCAGAAAAATTAACTCTATACAAAAAAAAAATAATCTAGTATATTTTGACTATAAAATTGCAAAAACACATATTATGGCGACCAAAAGATTTTTGGTGTTTAAAGATATTAGTTCTTTACTTATAATTTTGTTAACTTTAAAATTGCTAGTGAAATTGTAAGAAATTGATTCTGCACAAAGAGTGTGTTTTTTCTCTAAACCCCACACTCAAGGGATAAATCTCAGTGATATTTCTAATTTCTTAAGATTTCTAGGTTTAGATTCAGCGGGACTTTCTCCTCATAAAAAATTAAATTCTTTTCTTCACGAAGTGGAATTTCACTAAACCTTAATGATTTCTTATCCCCTTTGATGATTTAGCATTTTTTTTAAAAGGGCCAATTTTAGAGGAATTTCTAGATTTTTAGCGATTTCTAGGTTTAGAGTCAGCAATATTCTTCTCTCCCTCCACAACCCAAAAATTTAAGTCCTCCCTTTCACAAAGTAAAATTTGACTAGATTATAAATGGGATCGATTTTTCGAGTGAATTGTCTAGATTTTTAAGGATTTGTAGATTAAGACTTAGCACAAAATAATAAGTTTTTCTCTTCACAAAATAAATTTGAACTGGATCGATCTTTTATCCCATTTAGTGATTTAGTGAAAACTTTCATAAAAGGATTCGATTCTAGCAAATTTTCTAGAGTTTATTTTAGGATTAATATGTTTAGACTCAGCAAAAATCGCCCTCCCTCCCTCCCACTTCTAGACACTACAAAATCTAGTTACTCACCTTCGCAAAGTAAAATTTCACTAAAACTAGTCATTTTCTATCTCATTTAGTAATTTGGTGAAAAAATTCCTAAAAGGGGTCGACTAAATAAATTTTCTAGATGTTTTAGGATTTGGGGGTTTAGACTCAACAAGGTTCTCGCCTCCTCCCCATGAACACTACAAAAATTTAAGTCCTCACCTTCATAAAATAAAATTTCACTAGATTTAGTAATTGTCCACCCCATTGAGTGACTTAGTGAAAACTTTCATAGAAGGGGTCCATTTCAGTGAATTTTCTAGATTTTTTTTTTAGATTCTCCCTCGACACACACAAAAAATGAAGTCATTTCCTTGGTAAAGTGATATTGCTCTAGATCAAATAATTTTCCCTCCCCTTCAGTGATATAGCAAAAATTTCCATAAAAATAGTCAATTTTTGCGAATTTTCGAGATTTTTGAAGATTTTTAGCTTTCAGCAATATTCCTCTCTCTTTTCATAGCTACAAAAAATTACATCAAAAAGTGAAGTAGGATTACACTAGAGTCCAATGATTTTGCATCCTATTTAAAGATTTGGTAAAAACTTTCATAAAAGCACTCGATTTTAGTGATTTTTTTAGATTTTAAGGGATTTGTAAACTTAGACTCAGCACAAAAAAAAATTTCACTGGATCCAATAATTTTATATCCCATTTAATAATTTGGTGAAAACTTTCATAAAAGGGGTCGATTTAAGGAATTTTTTTTAGGAATTGGAGGTTTGAACTCAATGAGATTCTCCTCCCCTCCTCCTCTATAGCATAAAAATTTCCCCAGATCACTAACAATAAGTAAAATTTAGTGAATTTCCAGTGATTTAGTGAAAGTTAAAGTTTTCGAGACGGAAAAGTAAAAGTCGGCGTCCAAAGTCACAAATAGACTACAAGGATGAATATCAATCACTTCCTTTAATCCTGATCTTCAAATTGCGTTTTTTTAAATTCTTTTCAACTTGATGATTTCTTTTATGAAGTTTCAGTTGAAATAATATCGTTATATTGCAGAATATATATGTGTAATTCTGCAACCTGTGCAATAACCCCTGTATCCTCAAGCATTCCCTCTTTTGCATTACAATTCGTAAAAAAATATGGTGAAATCTAGTGATTTTTGAGAGCGTCATCTGAAAACTTTTCTAATAATAATAATAATAATAATAATAATAATAATATGTTTTATTTATGAAAAACACAAAGTGTATATAAAACGCCATCTAAAGTAAAAAAGCGTCAAAATCTTCTCTGACAGTCAGTCCACACTTAAAGCGATTAGCTCCACGAGCTGGACTCTAAGCTGATTTGGGACTGTGTAAGCGCCCTAAATGAGGTGGGCACCCAAAGGAAACTAACCTTGGCCTGGGTTCCTAGCCACTCGGGCGTGGGAGGAAATGAGGGGGCGGACGAGCTGGCCAGGCGAGGTTCGTCAAGGCCATTCGTTGGAGCTTGCCCTTCTTTTGGCACTACCAATTCGCAAATTAAATAATGCATCAATGACTGGATACATAATCAGTCCAGAGAGTGGTGGCAAAAATCACCGGGACAAAGACAGGCAAAAGAGTTCCTAAAGGAGCAAAGACCTGAATTGACGAGAGATCTACTGCATAAAGACAGGAAGACTATCAATATAATTGTAGATCTGCTGTCTGGTCACTGTAGAATGAATAGGCATATGTACGACAAAGGCCTGGCAGATGATGCAACTTGCAGATACTGTCAAGAGAAGGAAGAAACACCAGTTCATGTACTGTGGCAATGCGAAGGCCTTGCGAGAACAGGGTTTCTACTAATGGGGTAGGAGAACCCCACAGCCAGTAGCTGCATAAAGAAGCCGCTCTCAAAGGTGATAGGCCTAATTAAGATGGCAAAATTAGAGAGCGTTCTCTAGGAAAAAGGGGATCACAATAGATCTGAAAAGGTCGCGGTGAAACAGGTCCATAGGCCAGCCCAATCCTAATCTAATCTAATCTAAAGTAAAAGAGAGAAACAACACACAGCAACAAAAAAATATATGATTCTAACCTATATGCTACCCCAAACTACCACCACATAATAACCAAGAACTACAAACGTAACGTTTATTGTTTTTGCAAGAAATCCGTAATGAAGTAGAAAGTATGCTGGAGGAGATAGGTTGTAACTTCATATTTAAAACGTAAGGTTTTTATAATTGGCAGGTAACTTATTAAAAATCTTTAACCCAAGATTGTATACGCCAGTGCTTGTTACATGAAGAGTACATGTTGGAACATGCAGATACATCCTTTAATCGCTATTGTATTGAATGTACTTCATGATGTGTACAGAATGTTCTTTATTCAAAAATACATATGTTGCAGCTTCCAAATATATAAACATGCAGAGGAAGAATACCTAAATCATGAAACAATGGCCTACAAAAATCTCGTGAAGCAAGCACCCGCAATGCTACGAATCACAGCTTCTGGAATCAAAGCATTCTGGCTTATAAATACATCGTAGGTTTCTGGCGATGAACCATAGCAGAATGCCATACATTTAGCCGAGATTGGACTGCGGCATAGTATAAGGTATTCTTAGAGAGTTGTGACGTAAACATTGAAATAAATATGCTTCGCTCGACATTTTTTTTAGCTGGGTTCTTGCAATGGTTTTTATACTAACGTTGCTGTAGTGTTATACCTAGAAATTTTGTACTTCACCAATACTGCTCGCAATAGCAAATGAGCAACCAATTTCGGAAGACCCTGTATACGTTAACGTTAAACATTTTCATATTGTTCCTAAAAATCAGCTGTATATTGTACAATTTCTTAGAAGTAATTCTATAGAAACAAACCTGTTAAGTGTTCGTATATTAATTTTATTGGTAACCATAAAATTTGAATGATATTGCAGGTAGCACTTACATACCGTACATTTATATAGATGCTCCATTCATCACAATTGCATCTACCGATTACTTTCTACTTTCATTTAGATAAGTAAGACGAATTTCTAGCGATCAATTTTTGACGTAGTGGCGAATTAATTTTCGGAATTACACTCGAATCGAACCCTCTACCTGACGGCCGTTGCTCGTAGACTGCAACTAACTAACTAGAATTTATTCTGGGAGGTGAGTAATGCCCCGACACAACCACGGACGCAATAGGTTTTACAAACCCGTACGAACGGAGATGGTTTCCTAGAACTGGACGTAGTAGCGCGCGCTCACCGTTGTCGATAATCAGCGACTCTCAACTCTTTATACGTTATACAGAGAGTGGAACGTGTATTCTGATTTTCTTAAAAACTTGTTCATTGTAGTTTGCCTTTTATAGGCGAACTTGCGAAGTTACACAGCACGTAACACACACAAGCAAGTCCCCAATATGTTAGAGTGTAGACATACAAGCGGCGAGACGATTGGACCGCGACTAAAAAACAATAGACGGTCGTAAACTAAGTTACTAATTATATTTACATACACGTACTGGCTCCGTCTTATATACGATTTAATGACATCTCCGAGAAGTTATAATTATTTGAATGTTCGTTGCTGTACAGGTTTATTTTTTTTAAGGATACATTCGATAGTGCAAAACATTCGGAGCCAAATGATTTGCGTTCGCAAATCTACGCACGATGACACGTACGATATAGATGAAAGAAATAAAATCCAAATTCATGAATGAATAAATTAATAATTGTAATGGGAATTCGCAAGTTATAGACCCATTTTTAAACGTTCTAATTAACTTAATGTTTATAATTCAAAGGTTAAAATTTGATGAAGTTAAAGTAACCGAAAACAGAGATTATGTTACGATCAATGTGATGGTCGATGTGTAGAGCTTTCTTAATTTTAAGTGAACTGTATCTTGAGGTGCTCTACACTTATTAATTTATTATTTGTATATTATTGAAACACATCAGCTTCTTTAAATATACATGCAATAAAATACAAATGATTCATTAATGGTCAAAAAAAAAAATAATCTTAGGTTGTTTAAGATTCGAAAAAACGATATCTTGAATAGAATCACTTACCTTGACTGTATTCAAATTGTAACTTTTCAACAGTGTGGCCACTGTGTAAACTGACAAATTCCTATTTATCTGCTTAGACGAGGTAAGTATTATCGCCAAATCAAATAATGGTTAACATAAAAGTGTGGCGTAAAGAAATAGCCGATTAACAAGAAAAACACAGTTTCTCAGGTAAATTTTAACTCGTATATTGTAAATCAAATAAATATGGATTATCAAATAGAAGTTTTAAATGGAAACTGGATATTAACAGGTTTATTTACTTGATAGTGTTTATTTTAACTCTTTTACAAAATTCTGGGTACAGCTTAACCTTTAAACTCAGTTCTAACTGTTTAAAATTGCTTAAAATGCTGTTTAAATTCTGAACTTTTAATAAAAATACACATTATGATTCAACTTTAAATTAATTAGTAAACGATCGTTTCTTTTTTTAAAAAAAATGCAATTATAATAAATACGAATTTCTAAAAGCATCAACGGATAATTAAACTAAGTAATATAGATTAATTTGGTATTTCTTAATGTAGATTGAAATGGAAGTGGTTATTATATTGTTTTTTAACTGTTTTATATCGTTTTAGATATGAATTCTGAGCTCTTTTTTCCGTGTTTATTCCGTGGTCTGCCGACTTGTTGACGGTGGAATCATCAGAATATCCTGTCGGCTGATTACTTTTCTGTGATGGCGATATCTCCTAGCTTCTCCCTACGCTTTCCAGGACTTGAAAAATGTCTGGCTGGATGATTTTCTTTCTTCTAGAATATTTTGAATTGTTGTTTTTTAAATATTCACTTTAATTGTTAAACAGTAGCGTGAAATCTTTTCATTTCGCGTGCAAATTTAATTTACCCACGCGTCTCTCTTTTCAATTTGTTTTTAAACAAAGATCTTTTTTTCAGATCATGACTTTCCAGAATCTTCGTATTACACGAATATTACGGCATTTGTCGGTCGTCAAACTGATTACAGATGTTTTGTTTAATTTGTTTTAATTAATGTCTGTTTTTTACAAGTTTTATATAAGTTCGACTATCTATTTTGCACTCTCTAATTTTATTTTAATTTTCAACTTTGACCATTCTTAACTGCTTTTAAGTTGTAAACGTATTTTTTATTCTTTTACCATTTTACTTCGCTCCCTATTTAAAAAAAAATAATTTTATACAATACCATTTTGCCAATAATTGTTGCAGACTCTTATTATATGATACTTCTTTAGCTGGCCTGCGGATGCTCGGATAGAGCGAAACCGGTCGTGTTATTAAAGAATTTTGTGAGAAACTATACCTTTGTTTGATTTCTCTTTCCCTATATTAACAACTCACGCAAAGTCAAATATGGAATTTTATTTATTTTCAACCCAAATTTTTCCTCTTTCTTATTATTATATCTATCATATTTTCCATGACACTTCTCTGCTGTCTGTAATGTTGCGTGGAAATCCTTTTTCTTTGAGTATTTGTTTGATAACGTTTAACTCTTTTGTATAATCTGATTTTTATAGGGGTATTCTGTGCTGACAGTTCACCGAGACATTAAGAGCAGCGTACTTCTGTGTTGGGTGGTGGTATGAGTTATATGGCATGATGCTGTTGGTAGATACATATAGGCTTTCTATATACGGAATAATTAAATTGATTTCCATGTATTTTAAATCTTAAGAAATTCAAACAATTTAGATTAGAAAATCTTCATTACCATCAGCATCACTACACTAGATGCCGAATATAATGTAACCATTTTTGAATTTGCGATTTAAAATGATTTGTATTATTACCTAATTATATATTCTTTCTCAATATAAATTTGTAATCTGCTATTCTCAATTAACTTTGTGTTCTTACAGTTGCATATAAATGAAACATTCTATTTCATACTTGCATCAGATATTTTTGTCGCAATTCCATTATAATAAAAGTTCTGAGAGAACTCCTTATGTTTTACGACAATAGTAGCGATAACCTTGCCAGTGAGATATGATCCAATTTATACGTCTACAACTTTTCCCAGTTCTCGCGAAAAACTTTCAAGTTCACATCTGTTGGTAGTCGCGTTAGTAACGAACAGCATCCGTGACACATACACAAACACATAACAGTGTACGCTTTTGGAGATTTATAGAAATAGCAACAAGCCTGTTTATATTACGGGAACCCGTGACAATTTACGGTTATGTTAAACAACTAACAAACTCATACCGTATATGTAATCTCGCACGTGATTGACTAAAACAATCACATGCTACTTTGTAATCAAAATATTTCTTTGAATAATTTATTTGCTACTTTTTTTAATACGTAGGTAAGTATGTACTTTTATTTATTTTTGAATATTACAGGAATTTGTTAGTAGGACTTAAAATAGTGTTATACAATCGCAAATTGAATTATGTACTAATTGTACAAAGTACAATGGCACTTTGAGTTAATTTATAGTACAAATAAAATGTTATACTAAAAATTATCATTCCATTATTTTGGTAAAGTATATTGTAATTAAGAAAATATTGATTATTTATTGATATTTACAATTTCTATTTTTAAGGTATGTGTATACAGGATGATTCTCAATATATGCGACGAACTTTAAAAGCTGATTCCTGAGGTTATTTTGGTATTGAATATTTAATAATAAATTATGAAGTATGACTAACACGATATAATATCACAGTTGGTTCTTCAAAACCTATTGTCTTGTGAGGGAATTGTTTATTTGTCATTTCAATATTTGTCAATAGTTGTCAGAGCGTTCATTCAGTTTATTGACAGTTTCTGTTTTCTAAAATGAATTACACGAATGCTGAGATGTGTGATATGCATTTCGTTTACCGTCTTGCCAATGGAAATTCGCTTGCTGCTAGACGTCTTTATGAAGAACGATACCCGAACCGTATCATTCCGCATCATTCAATGTTTGTCCGTCTTCACCAACGCCTTAGTGAAAGGGGAAATTAAAAAAAAACCGGACGACTGATAATGGGCACTCATCTACAGTGAGAACTCCACAAATTGAAGAAATGAACTAAATGAAATTGAGGAACATCCTACAACAAGCACCAGAAAAATTGCGTTTGCTTAAACATTAGTCAGCCACAATTTGAGATATTGAAAGATCAACTGTTGTATCCATATCACATCAACGGTGCAGGCACTTTTGCCGCAGAGTTTCCGCAAAGAGTGGCTTTTCTGTCAATGGATGCAACCCAAAATCCTGACTATTTGGCTCAAATATTCTTCACCGACGAGGCTACTTTCTCTAGAAACGCGATTATTAATTTTCATAATAATCACGTGTGGGCAAGAAAATCTGCACGAACTAGTGAATGCCCGTCATCAACATCAATTCTCTGTCAATGTGTGGGCTGGAATTGTTGGAGACCAGTTGATAGTCCATATTTTACCGATGCGGTTAACTGCGAGTATACCGCAATGTTCTTGAAGAGGAGCTACCCTACTGCTGGAAGAAGTTCCGTGCAATTAAGATTGCAAATGTATTTATGCATGACGGTGCTCCAGCGCATTTAGTTTAGTTGCTCGCGAGTTTTTGACAATACGTATCCAGATCGTGGATAGGACGGGAGGTCCACAACCGTGGCCTCCTCGTCTCCAGACTTAAATTCTTTGGACTTTTTCTCTGGGTCACCTTAAATCATTAGTTTATAGACTCCTATTGAAAATGTCGATGAACTGAGAAATCGTATTATCGCAGCTTTTCAAACAATTCGAAATACCCCTGGTATTTTAGAACGGACTCGGCAGTCTATACGACGGAGGATAGAAGCTTGTACTGCAGTTGGGGCCGGTCATTTTCAACAGTTAGTATAAGTAATTTGTTTACTAATTATTTTTAAATATAATAAAACATTAATACGTAACTTACTATTAAACATTGTACAACTTATACTAAGCGATTTTTGACATATGATCTTATGAACTTTTATGATCAAAATAACCCCAGGAATCCGCGCTTAAAGTTTGTCACATATATTGAGAATTACCCTGTATATATATGCAGCTATGTGAGCTATGCAATTCGATTTAATACTTCATCAATTCAGTCATTAAAAAGAGGAAGCTGTGGAAAGTTTCCCAATCTATTATAATGAAAAATACCATAAACTATGCATCATTTATCTGTTAATAAAACCTAAGATTAATTAGTGTTTACATAACATATGTGAACAGATTCCATAAATAAACTAATCCGTCACTAACTATCGTATCAAAGGCAAATACACATAAGTAATAATACTGCCTTACGAAACAGTAATCGGATAAACTTTGTATGTGTGTTGATAAACAAACATGTGCGTTTATATACAACTGTTTTAAAAAGAGATATACGTTTTCCAGAAAGGAAGACAAACTGGTTTCCAATTATTTCAATTATATAATTTTATGATATCTCATATTCATTCAAGTATTCTTATGTATTTACATATACAGGTACAATAATAATAAAGAATAAGGAACAATATTTTAAAAATAAAGGTTATAAATCATTATGATAGAATTTGATTGATTCAGAGAGACTTTCCTTGATATATTTTTGTCTAAAAATAAATGTTTCCGCATACATATAGATACAAAACTTTTGAACAGAACTCTTACATTTCACTCAATTCTTGAATTAGTTCTTTATTTAGCCAATGTTCAAGTTTCGCCCAATTAATTATTTTATTTGTCTATGGCTTAATTACAATAAAACAATATTTAAATCGTAATACATTTCTACACATTTGCTATCATTTTCAATTGCTGGAAAAAAGAAATATTTATAATTAGTTGTATTACAATCTAAGTTATCTTATCATTTTTTACATAATCATATTTATACTATTTATAATATAATTCTGAATAATGACTTAAATTTTATCAGGAAATATTACTTAGCTAATATATATATATATATATATATATATATATATATTAGCTAAGTAATATTTCCTGATAATATATATATATATATATATATATATATGACAGTCACGACCTGCTTGATTGCCGCTTTATACGGCCTGTCGAATCATGAGTTGCACGTGTTCACCGTTGGCTCCACTTACTGGGCTTTTTTGGAAAAATTGCTTACCCTTCGGTTGCAGGATTGTGACAGCAAAATGTTAATCTAATTTAAATGAATGTCATACTAAGAAGTACCAAAGTTGAAAATTTCTCAAAATTATTTTAAATAACCTGTTTGCTTTAAAAACCGAACCGAATTAAGGTTTTTAAAGTCGTATTTCACATTTTATTAGTTATTTCAGTTGTATAATTACCTGGTTAATAGTTTTGTACTATTTAGTTTTGATACAAACCAGGTTGTCATCAGCTGTGTCCTTAATTACTGGGTTGGTTCGTTTTGACACTAGCGTCACGCAGCGAAACGCAGCCGTAAGTATGTCTATTCGATTTGATAGCAAAACGAACAGCAATCAGAAAATCTAAAGCTGGGGTTAATCCAGCGTTTTACGGCCACAGCTTGCGTTGAAAAACTTTAAGCGGCGTCAGGTGGCTAGATTTTCGCGTTACGACGCGAAGTGCCAAAACGAACAAACCTACTATCATTTTGACGTGTCAAGAAAGCAGATCTTATGTAGATCCTGTAATATAGTTATAGTTTTACTACCTATCTGCTTGAAGGTATTGTTTTGTTGATATAATATAGCTGATTTTTATGGACTGTGATCTCAACATAATAAGTTTTTCAAATCGATTGAATATATTCTTTTATCTCATAAGGTGATTATTTAAATTCATTCAATGGAATACATTCTGGCCTGATGCGTTTTGCAGTGACATAATAATAAAATAGATTCCCTGTTGAGTTTCTGCTAACACTTGCACTTTGTATTTTGTAATAAAAAGAGTTCAAAGAGTCAATTATGTGATACTTGCACTACTGTTAAGTGACGGTATTATATAGCTCTCTGATTTAAGTATCTACGGGCAAAGTGCAACGTAAATAAATTTGCTTCGATACCACCGATGCGAAAATACGCACTCGTTCGTTACGTTAATGTTTATGCAGTAGCCATAACACATGATTCACCGTGCACTTAGCATAAATCATTCCTGCTGGAAATTTTATCGACGTAATGTAAATTTTTCTCTTTTACCTATCCGCAAATCACGTTCCAGATCGTAGGATTTCGGCGATTTATTGGAAGAAAACTAATAAAGCGGTAATCCACGCAGAAGAATGCTTTTAGTTAGGTATACCGTGTTGGAAAATCTATATCTTCGGTCCGCTTTTACATGTATGTGCATACGGCGATGAATTGAAAAATTCATACCTAGCATACAAAATTTGGAAGTAGAAATATTTTATTATTCAACATGCTCTCCTCTTAATTGGATACTACATTTATTACAACGAACCTGCAAGGTCTCTAGATCTTTCAGAAGGATTTTTTTTTCTAAACTAGACCTCCACAGCTTCTATCACCTCTTCGTTGGAAGAAAATTTACGACCTTTTAAACCTTTTTTCAGTTGAAGGAAGACATGATAGTCGGACGGAGGCAGATCTGGTAACTAAGGAAGATTTTCGAGTAATTCGAATCCTAAATCACGAATTGTCTGCATGGCAACATGCAATTTGTGTGCAGGGGCATTGTCCTGCAAAAATAAAACACTTTTGGACAACTTTCCACGTCTTCTCTTCTTAACTTCTTGTCGTAGAGTAGTCAGTAACGTTGAATAATAATTCAGTTATTGCTCTGCGGTTATCCAGAAAATCAATCATGATTACTCCATGGCAATCCCAGAAAACTGAAGCAAGCACTTTTCCAGTAGATTTTTGAACACGAAACCTCTTAGACCTTTGAGAAGTCAACATTCAGACATTTGGGGTTAAAGTAGTTAAAGTAGTATTATAATTCAAATTTCTTTGTATATAAAAAAATATATAAAAAAATATATAAAAAAATGTTTACATTAAGGATTGTCACCCCCATTTTTGTGGTGTGTGGTTTTCCATAACCTTTTGTCCTTTATATTATTTTCTAAACTGAACAGAATTGCCCAAACAATAGCACTTGTTTGCACAAACTAAGGCAATGGTGCCTTATGCTATAATACATGATTTTGCTAATCGTACTTTTTTGCTTCTAATACTTACTTTTTAATATGCCTCCAGTTAATAAAACTGTTTACCTATATTAAACTTCATCTACATACACCATTCTTCTCAGGAAGATTTGGAAAATATTTCTCACGAAAAAAATGTAAATAGTTACACGGTACTACAAAATGTCGTTTAAAAAATCTCCAGCTTATTTTTTTTTAAGGCTATCTAGGACGCAGATTACAAAATTGTTATTCATTTTCTTCGGTCAGATGAAACTTAGATTTTACAGTTAGGGTTGGCATAAGACGAAGCGGTTTAGTCGATTCAACTAAGTTGCCTGGTTTACTCTCAACTAGTTAATTGTCATCGAAGACCTAATGAAGCCGCCGAACTTGCCAAACTGCAACTTATTGTTACTTGAATCAACTAAACCGCCTCGTCTGAAACACGCCTTAGAGTTTCTAGTCGAGATTGTTCAAGTTCCAGCATATTCGAGATAAACTAAAGGTTTTGTTTAGGCTTACACTGATAAAAGTGCATGGAAAATTCAGTTGGAACTCGGTAGGAGGCACGAACCCCCATTTACGAGTATCGCTATACTTTACTGTTATATTTTAATTAAGTGTAATTTTAAGGTCTAACACTACATAATATAGATACCATAATTATTATTTGACCTGACCAGCAAAAGTTAATGGCAGATGTGGAGCCTCTGCAGCATATAGTTCTGGAAAAAGTAATTGCGAACCTGGAGATTTTTTTGTGTTGCACCGTGTTATGTACATAAAATTCTATTGCTTGGAATAAGTATCAGTAGTGCGCAACATAAAGCATTAGCCGGATAATTAATTTAGTTGTAACACGGAACGCAAGTGCTCCTTGTCACTTGTGGAACTGCATCGACGCGAAATCTATTTTCCCTAAGCCACGAATCGCTTAAGCCTTAAATACACACATGTGAAGTATTTATAAATACACACGCTGTTGGCGCCAATGACCTCCCGTATTTATGCACGCCAGTGTATTTTGCCCTCCCGTAAATGTATACGTGGTCACATTTTTGCTGTTCCCGGCAAAAATAGATTCTACAATCGGTATAACTAGTTAAACTGACGGCCGATGAAGACCAACGCGAGGTCGGAACATTTATATGGTATTCTCCTGACTGCCAGAGAAATTTTCTCTCTTTCGGACTAAGCGATGATTTGTACCGTAATGGCTACTGCTGCATAATCCTATGTATCACAAATAATAAACATGGTCGATGTTTATACTGGAGATTAACGTAAACGTTTCAAATATTGATTCGTAGACTGTCTGAATTTTTGAATAGTCGTTTTCCGCATTACTGCCTGGAGTTTGCTACGGATGTATCTGTTAGTTTTTGTCAGCAAAAGGAAGGCGATAATAATAAAATACAGAAAAATTTTTGCGCTAAACTAAATGTTGCGTAAATAAGATTTAAGCGGCTCTAACGAAGCATGAAAATAGGCAAAACCGAGCGTAATAAGAAGCTTATTGGCCTACGTGCTACTGGGTGTTTGTTATTATAACAATCTTTCATAATAATTTGGCTTTCTTATAGTAACGTTCAGTTTTTAAATAACATCCTACAAAAATAAGTATCTAGGACTTTTATAATCCGTTATGAACTGTGTGAAGTAATATTTCAAGAAAAGGTAGAAGGAAATTTTAAGCGATCTAATTCCTTACAGCATTCTCTATCCAGCATGACTTGTTTCGTTTACCTGCAAAAACAGCACTAGAATAACCCAGATCTTTACAACCATGTTATTCCGATTTTTTGTTCTTATTGCTGTTTATACGACGCCACGAGTCTGCGCGTAGAAATTCGCAATTGCTACAAAAAATTTGCCAAAAAAAGAGTAAAAGTAGTTAAAAAAGGATAGAATATCTGTCTATTGACTCACGCGCAGTAAACTTCTTTGTTATTCTCTATTCGGTGCCTGTAGATTCTACAGCTGTTAGAGATGAATATTATATTTCTCTGTCTTGCATCGCTGCTTTTCCTATAGAATTCCAAATGCTTTGAAGCCTTACTTTCATGCTTCCGTTCGAAATAATCCACCCTTAGGGGTGCAAATATATACGCCTACTTTTTTGAATCCTCTGTTTGTCCTTTAATTAATACATTTTTTAGGAATAATTGTCAATCTATTACAAATATCAAAAATTTAGAACTAGAGATCAAAGAACATATAAGAAGCTTTAAACCTAATGCAAGTGAGTCCTTATTTGAGAAACGCCCAAAAGAAGATAATCATAATTTTAACATTGGGGATAATTTTGATATTTTACACGTTACTATATGAAGGTTATATTCTCAATAGTTTTGGATTGTTACATTCGTCGTTTTTAGGAATCTTGAGATAGCAGGTTCATGAGCAGAGACTCTTCCTCTTAGATACACCAATTACAGTGTAAGCGACACTTACGTTTTTAAATTCTATATATCACTTCAAGCATCTTTTATTTGTATTGGGTTAAAAAGCTCATTCATAAACACGGCTTTTTTAATTTCTGGAAGTTCTAGATGATATCCCTGGTGGATTTACTTTAGCTCAAACTTCCTTTTATCATCTTTGTTGGGAGCTGGCTGAGGAAGAGCTTCAAATTATTTTAAATTTTGAATTTCATCTTTTCACCTTTTATTTTTGCCAATTTATATGTTTTTAAGTAGTTAATAATTCATCCATTTTAAATTTTGATCCCTGCTAAGGCACTGTTAGGTTTATCTTCTTTTAAAACTTTTTATTATGACTTCTATAAGTTTCTTTAACGCTATAATTTATTAATACATTCTTGTCCTTATGCAATTGAGACTAGCAATTTAATTCTTTATTTTTTTATATTGGATTGTGTATCATCTTTGATCACATTTACACAATCAATAGTATCTTTTACTTCAATGTGCCACTAAATATTTTTCATTTATACTTTTTAATTTTGTATTATGACTATTTACAATCTTTATAGTTCTATAATCTTGTTTTTATGCTTGTTTTGCCTAGCTGAGCCTGATGATGTCCTTTGAGGTGCGAAACCAGTCGCCTGAATTTATTTAAGAATGACGACTTTCATATATTTGTTCCATACGCTTCTATGGGGAATTTTAAATTTATTAGTTTGTCATACAAAGGTTTTTTATTGCATTTCGATGAAATCGATAAAACGACAAAAGCTTTGTTCGTGTTACGGCAGAAAATATCTAATAGTTTAGGTTTTTATCAGTATTAGAATACATTATTTATTGTTTTCTTTGTTAATATTAAATAGCATTATTTGTATTACACTTTTCACGACTACATAAATAATGAATTGTGATTCAGCGATCGCTATGAAACCTTCTTTATATCTCAGAAATGTTTCGTAAAGTTCAATTAGGTAAAATCTTTCATAATCTATATTAACTATGCTTTGTAAGCGCGTAATTACACAAAATGCATGTATTTGGATGCCAAAACTTCTTGCAACAATGTAACCAAATATTTTTTCTTATTTATGTTTTATGGTTAGAGTTAGTTGAAAGAGATATATATTATTAACAAGAATTTACCTGGAGAATTCTAATTGTAGTTAATAGATGTGATTGCAATTGTAATTGCCCGGAGAAAATTAGCGAAAACAATATTGGCAATTCACTCCGTANTGAAGAACAATAAAAACAAGGTAATAACCCTTCATCAGATGCAAGTGCAGTTTTCATATGCTTAACCGGCTAGACCCTTTCTAAAAGAAAAATAAAATAAGAATAACTAAAATGTATTAAGAGATAGATATTTTTTAATGTATTTTTTGTTCGAAAGCTCCATAAAGGCATTTTCAGTATGAGTCGCCAGAAAAAAAAAAGAAAACCAGCATTATCAATGAATTATTACACTGATGTTGAAAAAGTACATTAAAAACGCGTCTAAAGTTGTGGCAAATTTCTAATATCAATAAAAAAAACAAATTACTATCTCAATTTTTGTTTAATATTGTGTTCTGTGTGTTGGGTATATTTGACGGATCCTGTAAATCCTATGAATATTCAGTTTAATTTGAATCATTAATGTTAAGTTAATAATCTTGGATTCTTAGGCAAACAGGGTTATAATGTTAAAATAAAACTCTTGAGAATAGTGGCCATATTTTAATTTCTTCTTTCTTCTAGTTATAAAACAAAACTTAGATATAAACATACATATTTGCATTACTACGGGAAAAATTAACATATAAAAGAAATTACTATGTGTATCACTATATAAAAAAAACACACTTTTCCACAGACTAGCACCAAATGTTACATTAAGAGGTATACGGAGTTTAGTAGTACTTTGACGACGATTTTAAGGTGTTTGTATTGTCTATATTCGCTGTGTTTTAAAATCAAAAAAAAAAAAAATAATTGTGTAAAAATTGCGACTCAATTAAAAATAATAATTTTAATTGTATAATGTTTGGAAGAAGGCTATGGAATACTAAATCAAGTAAGCTTTTGCACTTTAGCTTTATTTTAATGTAACAATAAACTAAATGATCAAGAAATTATAGTGAAAATTAATCTTTGAAAAAGGCGGAATTCCGTTGAAAACGGAGAATAGAATATGTAATTCGAATTTAAGAATTAAAACATGCCACTATTTCAAGGGTTTATTTAAAATATAATGTTAAGTGTGGTTTCATAACCTTTTGTCTTTATATTATTGCTAAACTTGAACAGAATTGCCCAAACAATAGCACTTGTTTGGCACAAACTAAGCAATGGCCTTATGCTATAATACATTGATTTTGCTAATCGTACTTTTTTGCTTCTAATACTTACTTTTTAATATGTCTCCAGTTAATAAAACTGTTTACCTATATTAAACTTCATCTACATACACCATTCTTCTCAGGAAGATTTGGAAAATATTTCTCACGAAAAAAATGTAAATAATTACACGGTACTACAAAATGTCGTTTAAAAAATCTCTAGCTTATTTTTTTTAAGGCTATCTAGGACGCAGATTACAAAATGTTATTCATTTTCTTCGGTCAGATGAAACTTAGATTTTACAGTAAGGCTTGGCATAAGACGAAGCGGTTTAGTCGATTCAACTAAGTTGCCTGGTTTACTCTCAACTAGTTAATTGTCATTGAAGACCTATTGAAGCCGCCGAACTTGCCAAACTGCAACTTATTGTTACTTGAATCAACTAAACCGCCTCGTCTGAAACAGGCCTTAGAGTTTCTAGTCGAGATTGTTCAAGTTCCAGCATATTCGAGATAAACTAAAGGTTTTGTTTAGGCTTACACTGATAAAAGTGCATGGAAAATTCAGTTGGAACTTCGCATTGATTAATACCTGGAAAGTCATACACTGATCAAGAAACCAGGAAAATTCATTTGGAATATTGCATTGTTTTATATCAGAGAAATCATATTCTGTGGTAATATTACAGCGATGGACAGTAATTCTCTTGTTAAATGACAGAAAATCATAATACAATTCATGTTCTTTTAATATACCTAATATAATAGCAAGGGCAATAAATTTTCCTGTTAGGTGGTACAAAAAATGCTATTAATCCGCGCAGGAATTTTAAATACGAGTAATTTAATAGTTTTGGCGCATTTTGAGAAAGACCGGAATTTTTCTGTAATTGTATATTTTTGTTAGGAAAATCAAACAGCCATTTTTAATATAAATGTATTTATTAGAAAAAATTCTATGTCTTTTTTTTTTGGTAATCGTGAATAGTTTTTTTCGTCAGAGGTTTCACGCGCAAGGCTCCAACAGTATTAGCCTCTCCATGTTCGTTTGAACTGCCTCCAGGTTGTCAGGAAAAAAATCAGTATGGCTATGCAGCATATGAATTTTTAAAGACATCATACATTTAATTCCTTTAAGCGTCAGTCATATCCTTCACTAGTTGTTCATAGTTATCAGCTCATTTGTTGCCCAAAAAGCTGTCGGAAAATCGGTACGCGGCACGAACCCCCAATTACGAGTATGTCTAACAGCTGCAAAACATAATTCACTTCCCTTCTTATCCATCGCTATACTTTACTGTTATATTTTAATTAAGTGTAATTTTGAGGTCTAACACTACATAATATAGATACCATAATCATTGTTTGACCTGACCAGCAAAAGTTAATGGCAGATATGGAGCCTCTGCAGCATATAGTTCTGGAAAAAGTAATTGCGAACCTGGAGATTTTTTTGTGTTGCACCGTGTTATTTACATAAAATGCTATTGCTTGGAATAAGTTTCAGTAGTGCGCAGCATAAAGCATTAGCCGGATAATTAATTTAGTTGTAACACGGAACGCAAGTGCTCCTTGTCACTTGTGGAACTGCATCGACGCGAAATCTATTTTCCCTAAGCCACGAATCGCTTAAGCCTTAAATACACACATGTGAAGTATTTATAAATACACACGCTGTTGGCGCCAATGACCTCCCGTATTTATGCACGCCAGTGTATTTTGCCCTCCCGTAAATGTATACGTGGTCACATTTTTGCTGTTCCCGGCAAAAATAGATTCTACAATCGGTATAACTAGTTAAACTGACGGCCGATGAAGACCAACGCGAGGTCGGAACATTTATATGGTATTCTCCTGACTGCAGAGAATTTCGCTAATGATCGACTAAGCGATGGATTGTGTACGTAATGGCTACTGTGCATATCCTATGGTATCACAAACATAATAAACATGGTCGATGTTTATACTGGAGATTAACGTAAACGTTTCAAATATTGATTCGTAGACTGTCTGAATTTTTGAATAGTCGTTTTCCGCATTACTGCCTGGAGTTTGCTACGGATGTATCTGTTAGTTTTTGTCAGCAAAAGGAAGCGATAATAATAAAATACAGAAAATTTTTCGCTAACTAAATGGTCGTAAATAAGATTTAAGCGGCTTAACGAAGCATGAAAATAGGCAAAACCGAGCGTATAAGAAGCTTATTGCCTACGTGCTACTGGGTGTTGGTTATTATAACAATCTTTCATAATAATTTGCTTTCTACATAGTAACGTCAGTTTTTAAATAACATCTACAAAAAATAAGTATCTAGTACTTTTATAATCCGTTATGACTGTGTGAGTAAATATTTCAAGAAAAGGTAGAAGAAATTTAAGCGATCTAATTCCTTACAGATTCTCTATCAGATGACTTGTTTCGTTTACCTGCAAAACAGACTAGAGAATAACCAGAAATTTTACTACCATATTATTCCGATTTTATTTCTTATTGCTGTTTATACGACGCCACGAGTCTGCGCGTAGAAATTCGCAATTGCTACAAAAAAATTGCCAAAAAAGAGTAAAAAGTAGTTAAAAAAGGATAGAATATCTGTCTATTTACTCACCGCAGTAAAACTTCTTGTTATTCTCTATTCGGTGCCTGTAGATTCTACAGCTGTTAGAGATAAATATTATATTTCTCTGTCTTGCATCGGTGCTTTTCCTATAGAATTCCAAATGCTTTGAAGCCTTACTTTCATGCTCCGTTCAAAATAATCCACCCTTAGGGGTGCAAATATACGCCTACTTTTTTGAATCCTCTGTTTTGTCCTTTAATTAATACATTTTCTTAGGAAATAATTGTCAATCTAATTACAAATATCAAAAATTTAAAACTAGAATCAAAGAACATATAAGAAGCTTTAAACCTAATGCAAGTGAGTCCTTACTTGAGAAACGCCCAAAAGAAGAAGAAGCAGGTCATGAGCAGAGATCCTTTAGATACACAATTACAGTGTAAAGCGGACACTTACGTTTTAAGTTCTATATATCACTCAAGCATCTTTTATTTATATTGGTTTAAAAACTCATTCATTAACCCAGCATTTTTAATTTCTGGATAGTTCTAGAATATCCTTGGTGATTTAGTTTAGCTGAACTTCCTTTTGTAATTTGGTTGGGAGCTCCTGAAGAAAGAGCTTCAAATTATTTTAAATTTTGAATTTCATTTTTTAACTTTTAATTTTACCATTTTATCATTTGGTTGGGAGCTCCTGAAGAAAGAGCTTCAAATTATTTTAAATTTTGAATTCCATTTTTTAACTTTTAATTTTGCCAATTTCATATGTTTTTAAGTAGTTAATAATTCAATCAATTTTAAATTTTGATCACTGCTAAGCACTGTAAGTGTTATCATCTTTTAAAACTTTTTATTATGACTTCTATAAGTTTCTTTAACGCTATAATTTATTAATACCTTCTTGTCCTTATGCAATTGAGACTAGCAATTTAATTCTTTATTTTTTTATATTAGATTGTGTATCATCTTTGATCAGTTTACACAATCAATAGTATCTTTTACTTTCAATGTGCACTTAAATAATTTTCATTTATACTTTTTAATTTTGTATTATGTACTTATTATAATTTTTATAGTTCTATAATCTTGTTTATGCTTGTTTTCCTAGCTGACCTGATGATGTCCTGTTGAGGGTAAAACCAGTCGCCTGAATTTTATTAAAGAATGACGACTTTCATATATTTGCTCCATACGCTTCTATGCGGAGTTTTAAATTATTAGTTGTGTCATACAAAGGTTTTTTAATTGCATTTCAGAAATAGATAAAAACGACAAAACTTTGTTCGTTGTACGGCCAGAAAATATCTATAGTTTAGGTTTTTTATCAGTATTAGAATACATTATTTATTTGTTTTCTTTGTTAATATTAAATAGCATTGTGTTACACGTTTCACGATACATAAATAATGAATTGTGATTCAGGATTCGCTATGAAACTTCTTTATATCTCAGAAATGTTTCTAAAGTTGCATTAGGTAAATCTTTCATAATCTATATTAACTATCTTTGTAAGCGTAATCACAAAATGCAGTATTTGGATGCAATAACTTCTGCAACAATGTAACCAAATATTTTTTTCTTATTTATGTTTTATGGTTAGAGTAGTTGAAAGAAATATTATTATTAACAAGATATATTAACTTGGAGAATTCTAATTGTAGTTAAATAGATGATATGGCAATTGTAATTGCCCCGTTAGAAAATTAGCGAAAACAATATTGGCAATTCACTCCGTAATAAATAATAAATAATTTAAAAGATAACGATTATGTTCGAACCTGCCACTGCAATCAATC